>OY728127.1:829091153-830341153 GCA_963277665.1 Viscum album
AAACTCTTCCCAAGCCATATCTCGATGACTTCCCACATATGTGATAACATCCCAACATCTCTTAGAGGAATCATGAAACATGTAAGTCACTAGATTCACCCTCCTTTTAGGAGGCATTTCTAAATTCTTGAAGATAGAAAGAATAGCCTCTAACCATGAATCTGTAGCCTGTGGTCCTCCATCCACTAAAAAAGTGGGAGGATGCTACTACTGGAACACCCACATTAGCTCTACCATAGACGGGGAAGGATGTGGTGCTCCCTAAAAAGTATACATGATCCTCATAAAGCCTTCACAGAACTATGCATCAGCACCTGTGTCTGGTATAACAGCTAGTTCTAACACGGAAACAATGGGAGGATCTACTAGTAGTCCCTAATCTACCATTTCTAGTGTCTGATCATCGACCTATACCTGGCATATAATCAGAGGATGTCTTGGTGGAATGGATTTACAAGGTCAAGCACACACCTCAGTATGAGACTATTAAGGAATGAAACATAGAAGTGCAAGAACAGAACATAAGAAGGAAAATATTAAGGTTTTACAAAAGAGGGTTACAGGATGTGTAGAACTACTATATGGCGTGTTACCTTGATGACTTAACATGGGAATGTACCTCTGCCAACCTGGTCATGTAACACCCCATACACACGATGTGTTCCTCCTAAGACATGGTGTGTACTTGAATATTCCCTCCTACATAGGTACTTATACATGGCTAGAACTACACGGTTCTCACCTGGTGTAACACTACAAGGTGTTCATACTCTATAAATGGCACGTACAAATAAAGTTCCATCCAACCATGTCATTAGTCACACATCTATATACATGGTTTATTTCAGTACGGTGTGTACTCCTAGTACACAACATATTCTACCAAGGGTTTACCAACCACGTGTCTCTACTCACACAGTCTGTCACATGGTCAAAAACTACATGGAATTTACATACGGTACACAGTTTGTACTTAAGAAAAGTCATTTCTTCTAGATCAAAAGAACACATGGAGTGTGTTTAAAACATCACACACCATGTTTTCTGTTTTTTTTGGACAGTAAGCCTATAAAACTTCTCCAGAACCCCCAAAATCTTAAAATTTTGCCAATTAATTCTAATTTCTAATCCATGATATCCCATACTCCCCGCGGATCAAAGTTTTTCATCCTTATTCGTATCATATCTTAACCGGGTTCAATTAACATGATCCACAAAATTCCGATCCAAGAGGGCCCATAACACCTCAGGGACCAAATCTTAGCATCCATACAAATGAAACTTTAAATATTACAATACCCTATCAAAATAGTAGTTATTTATATCATGAAATCTATCCCAACAACATGCATATCTTTCACAACATCAATCACAACAACATGCAATCAGTAATGCACCCTAAATGGCATGACAAGAATTCATGACATGTGATCTCTAGCAAGTGACTATATGATTCATGAGATGGAATAACCACATCTCACCGGGTTGAAATAGAAATAGAACCATAATGATATCAATCATAACAACACAAAACAAATGAATCACCCAATGGTGAAATAAAATCAATTGTAACAATTGTAAAACCATAAAAATTACAATATTCGAGGTAACTTGGATTTTTCATGTACATGGGTTAGCTACTCCCGAGCACAACTCATTACCAACTACCTATTTCTTACTATCCCAATCTATTGTCTCCAAATAGTAAGGAAAAGCAGGAAATAAAATCCTTTGATACCACTTTGTAACATCTCGGGTTTGAGTGCCGCCCAAAGGTGTCCCGTCCCTGGTAGGTCACATAACCTCAAGCGCATTTCCCCAAAATCCAGAGGCTACCAACTAAAAGCGAGGGACAAGGTGTGATAACTGGGAAACCATTCCATTTTTGGTAGAGTATACACAACATAAAACAAATAGTAATAATAGCAGAAGCAATAATACCATACACCAAAAGTAAAAACCGTAAGACTGATAGTAATAAAACAACTGGAGCATATATATATGAATGATGCATGTCACATGTGTCTAGGAAAGCAGCCAAAAATTTCACAATGCTATAAATACAATACAAAAACCAAAGTATAGAAAATCAAGTAAACTACAATAGCAACACAAGCCTCATCTTGGTCCCATGATCTCCATCTCCAACAACAATCAAGTACCTGATGAAGAAGGGAAATTTACCCTATCTATACCTGCAATCATATAATCTGTTTGGGTCCAACACATGACCCAAACAGGGTGTGAGATGAATCCCAATAGGAAACCACCAAAAGATCTATTCCTAACTGGCAATAAATGTATATAGCAGGTAATATGAAAGAATGAAATAATAAACTCAAAAGTACTCAAAAGTAAACAATCCTACAATTTTCAATTGCATTCATTTAAATTTATTATTCAATCCATTAAATCACGTAAACCTTGGGATCTAGACTAAGCTCTATATTCCTTGTGTAAGTAAGAAAATAGATGTCTCATAATACCATCTAAATGATCAAGTAAGACCAAGTCTAAGCTTGTGATTTGGCTTGGAAGACTCATCTCAATCATTTAATTATTCATAAAAAACCCTCTCAGAAGCTCTCACGATCTAACCCATTTGGTTCCACATAGTATATATTAATTAAAAATGACCACCTAGGCAGATCTCATGGTTAATACCCCTTTTTCAACATAGAATCAATAAAATTATAAACGACCACCTGGGAAGATCTCACGATCAATACCCCTTGGTCAACATAGCATAAATAATTTATAAAAGATCACCTGGGTAGCTCTCACGGTCAATACCCCTTGTTCAACATAGAATAATCAATTATAAATGACCACCTGTGTAGCTCTCATGGTCTAACCCATTTTGGGAAGCTCTCATAGTCCAATCCCCCTTGGTCAAACATTCAAAATGCGTATCACATGCATTTCATATAATCAATAACTCTATCCTAACAAAACATGGAATGGAAAACAAGGAAAGCCTCATAGGTATTCTAGACCAAACGACCATAACTAGTCAAATAAGGGAAACACACCCATGGGGTGTCCCATAAACAAGGTATCTAACCTCATGCATAAGCAACTACCCTTTATCAATTAAATAAACCACAGAAAGTGATAAAGAGGGTTAAATTCCAAATCAAGAAATACCCCAAATGTGGGTATGGGGAAATTTAAGAATATATAATACAAATATGAACAAATAAATGCACAGACCACCTACCTTGATGTCATACAATTGATATACTTGAACGTCGGCCTTTAAATCGGCCTAAAACGACATAGATCTACAAAATGGAGAAAAATGATCAACATTTAATAACTCACAAGAGAGGAAGAATCAGGAAGAAAGGATCTAGAAGATTTTAGAACTCACCTATGGGATTTCAACTCACCCAAAGGTGTCTCAATCAGAGCTCAGACGGAGAATCGGGGGTTCGATCTTCGTTCCTTGTTCCTGAGCACTCCTATATGAAACATATAAAGAAGAAGAAGGTTCCAGACATGAGATGTGACCCCAATATGATATATCAAATAAAAAGAAAAGTACACGACATGTTCATTAAATGTACATGCCATGTTGTGGCCTTAACTGACCCCTGACTTAAGCGGTCTACCAGGTCACCACATGGACATGTACTCAGCCGTTACACGGACAACATGCGACTATACATGGAAATCTAGGTACACAGTGTGTTCTCAGAAGTAGATGACGTGCACGTATAAAATCACCTTTTTTTACATTTACTCAAAAAAACCCAAAAGAAAGATCCATAATTGAAATGAAGTTCCATGTTCTTATAGAGACCACATAAATGGAATTAACATACACACAATCTTGTGTTAGCTATGGTGGTTTATTCTTTAAAGTGTTGGCGGTATTACCTATTGGGATTTTTTTTCTATTTATTCCAATCAATTTTTTTTAAAGTACATATTTTTAAAATGAAATTTAAATCTCCAACAGTGGATATGAGTTGAGTAAATACAGTCGTTTGATTTTTTACTAGCCTATAAACCTGAGAAGGTAAGAAATGTTTCCGAATCTTTGAGCTATAAGACACAAACTCAGGTAGTCCAGGAGTCCAGATATATGTGGAAGATGATTTTTTTGTTGGATGAGATGCATATAGAGGTTTAAGAGGGACAATAGAAGATGAAACTCATGTACTTATCAGTTGAGTCCACACTTCTAATATGGATCAAGGATAGGAATTATGAGGATCTAGAGTGTTTGTTTTGGTAGGAAATCCTAGAACATGGGGAGTCACCTCCTGATTGGACTGTAGATGAGGATGAGATCATCTATGTCCTGGGATGTGTTTTCATGCCTTTATGTATGTGGGAAGAGTTAATGCATGAGTTCCTTGAATTTAATTGGTTAGTACACCCTTGTTTGATCAAAATGTACCATAAACTTCAGAGATAGTATTCGTGGCTAGGAATGAAAAAGTAGATTGTAGGTTTCATGACACGATGCTACACCTGTTAGAAAGTGAAGGATGAGAATCAATGACCAAGTAGTTTTCTAAAATAGTTGTCTATTATATAATGGATATGGGACAAAGTTACCATGGAATTCATGGTGGGTCTTCTGAGGATGCCTCAGAAGAACAACACGATATTGAAAATTATGGGCCAGTTGACAAAAGTTTCCCATTTATTTCCAATTTGGGAAACTTTCACAGTCAATAAGTTGGGAGAATTATATTTTTGAGAGATAGTCTAATTAGACAGGGTGCCACAAAGTATAGTTTCAAATCATGACTCACATTTTACTTTTTCCTTCTTTCAAGTCTTGCAGATGGAGTTGGGTACCCAGTTTTTTCTAAGTATGTATTTTCACTTATTGATATATGGGAAATTGGAGGATAATATCCAGGTGATAGATTAAATGTTGAGAGAATGATTCCTTGATTTTGGTAGATCTTGGGAGAAACATTTAGTGATCTTTGAGTTCATCTATAAAAATAGTTATTAGGTGACTATTTAGATAACACCATATGAGACAATTTATGGTAGACCATATAGATCGACTTTGTGTTAGTGTATAATAAAAATAAGTTTTATGCTGATCTACATCTTCAACCTATTGATTTTAAATTGGGATACCATGTATTACTTTGGGTTTCACTGAGATTGGGTCACTATAGGATATAAAAGTAGGGAAATTTAGTGTCCAGGTTTGTTGGACCGTTTGAGATTGTGGAGAGGATTAGACCGGTGGAATGTCAATTGGATCTTCCATAGAAGTATAGTTCTATGCATAATGTTTTTCATGTGTAATAACTTTGATAGTATCACCCTGAACCCTATCATATGATAAATTTTGAAGATATTGAGATTAAGGCTAATGCATTTTTTGAGGAGCATCCAATTCGTGTTGTGGATCACAGTAAGAAAGTTTTGTGGGGAAAGACTATGTAATTGTTTAGAGTGATGTGGAAGCATGGACATGTTCAAGAGGAAACATGGGATATGAAAGTAGATATGTGGGTCCAGTGGCCCAAAATTTTAACCTTGGAGGTTTAGTGATTCTTGGGTGTACAACTTGAGGATGATCTGTTATAAGGTGGGGATATTGTAAGATCCTAACCTTTCTAGAGATATCTCATACTCGTTTTCAGGTATTATTTTACCCTTATTTTGATCATACTTTGGTCAGGTCTTTATTCGGGGTTATTTTGGGTAAATTTTTAGAATTTTGGAAGCCCATGGGGCTATGCACTATTGGCGTAGGGTTAGGGAATATCATGAACCCCATTTTGATCCATAGGAAGGGGGTGTATTGTTTGACCAAAACATGTTTCCACCCTACCCAAACCATTCAACCTTTGATTGAGGGGGTTTTCATGGTTTTACCATAGTTTAACAAATTGTGTTCCTTATAAAGAAACCATACACCCCTGGACAGTAGGTGTGCACAATTAGGGAACATGGTTTTTTCAACCGTGTGACCCTTCCAGGAAACCGTGCACACAGTTATTTAATACCCCTAGATTTTGGACTCTGGTTTTATATCCCTAATCACCCTTATTGAAATTACATGATTTCATTTGATTTTGGAGGCTTCTGAGAGGATTCCTAGGCTCCTCGAACTCCTTTATTTGTGAATTAAAGATCCAGTGGAAGAAATTGACACCTCTCCGGTCTGTGAACTATTCCTTATTTAGGTTCCTCTCTTTACTGTATTTATCTCCCTTTATAGAGAGATGAATACTCCCATTTTTTATGGTTTAGATATAGGTTTTAATGGATCTTGTTTCATTAGATATTGGTCCAAGGTTTTGATCCTAGATCTTATTCACTATTGTTAATTTAGCTGTTCTACATCGAATTGAGGGCTAAGGTTTGGAGAGCGTTCGTCAACGGTCCTAATGTAGGTGGTATAATTTATAATTCCCATAGTATTTATGATGATCTCATGTTTTTAGTTGTACCATTTCATTTCCATTTTGGGAAATTTCATTTTTAAATTTGAAATAATAACTTGATTACCATGTGATTGTGAGACCCTTCACAGATCCTGTTGGACCATTGGATATTTGAGATCGGGCTTGATGGAAAACCATGGGGTGTGCAAATAAACTTTAAATGATGATTTATGAATTATAAAAAGGGGAATAACGGGTTAATGGAATTGAACTAAATCCATATTTCATGGTAGATAATGGGATTTTAAGGTTTGATTGGATTAACTTTGATGAGTTATTAGTCACTGAAAGTGGCTAATATTCATTGTTAAGATATTAATATTAATGTGTTTAAAAGTTCATAAACATCAATTTTAGTCCAATTCAGAAATTGAACTTCATTTCCCATCATTGTGCAATTCATGCTTAAAGTTTCAATTTGGGCCCACTCAATAATTTGCTTGTGTAAATTAAAATATTCATCATTTTAATTTTATATTTTGGTATATTATTAATCACTTTATTAGGAACATTTTTTCTTTTAGGTCTGATGGATGAATCACAAGTGAAGATGGAGATTTTTGCACCTGAAGGCAGAAACTTGCTGGAAAAAGCATAATGGGCCTAAGGCCCATCAAACAAATGTGGGGCCCAAAAACCAAGCCCAATGAATCTAAAATTTATAAATTGGAAATATAAAAATATGAGGATCATTTTATTCAACTGTGACCGGAGCTAATTCTGAAGTTTTCATGATGATAAAGGGATCTGAAGTTGAGATTTAAATGGTGGGCCCGACATTAATGCACATAAAGTCGTCCCACCATTTCGACCATAACATCCAAACAGAAGATCCAAATGTCCTGAAATATTTACATAAGATAGAGGACACATGTAAGAAGATATTTGTCTTCTACTACCCCTCAGGATTCAGCCTTCATCAATTAAATATTCGAATGCCAAAATGGTGGAAGAATCTGGACAGTTTTCTGGGTCAACTTCGAAACGTCAATTTCCTTTTGATTATTCACCCTCGTTTTGACTCTATTGATTGTTGGGGGGTGAATTGATTGTGGGGGGTGGACCTAAGGCTCCTAATATGCCTATATAAGGGGATTTTGGTGAAGGGAATTAGCATCTAACATTTTTCTTTGAATCCATGTTTTTCTTTCATCCATTGTATTTCTTTCAATTGTAATTTCCTGCTTTCAATTTGTAATCGCATCGTCAAGTTTTTCCATGTAAGTTTTTCTTTCACGTTTATTATTTTAATAAGATTTATTATTCTTATTTACTTTTTTATTTTCCTTTTCTTCACACGTTGATACCGTTGAATCAAGGTGGGAAATTATTCACACCAGCACTTGTGGTTTCAATCACACAACGGTGGAGTGTTCGTTCTTTTAATAATTTTCTTCTTCTTCAATTCCGCCCCCATAAGTCTAAATCCCACTTCCATTGGTAGAATATCATCAATGGAGGAATAACATCTTAAGGGTTGATCCAAGGGAGTATCAAGGTCAGGGATTGAATGTTATTTCATGTACTTAATATTTAAATCTATTCATTATTTTATGATTTCCATTTGATGAGTTACATTCTTTCTCATATTTGCCAACTTTAAAGATGACACATTTTGAGTGCTAGTACGATCTATTTCCTTTGAGTGCTCATTAAATTGATCCTCAAAGTGAATTGATGATTGGCCTTGGAATTGTGTAGGGATTAAATTGGTGAATGATTTGGAAGAATTATCTCATTGTTTGGATATGTCTTGAATTAATGACATGAAATTTTCTAAGAAAAGAAATTCATCCAATCCACCCCAAGAAAAACCCTAAGATCAACCCACCATAAATAATTGTTTAGTTCACATCATTTTTATTATATGTTTTTTAAATTATATCTTTATTTATCCAATTAAAATCTACCTCAAAGTTGGCCACTTCATAGCCAATCCATCAACAAATCATAGTGTCTCAAGGTTTCTTCTTCGGTCCCTATGGATTCAATCTCTACTTGTACTTCAACGACTACTTTTACCAGTAGGGTAAATTTGGGCGCAACCAAATTTTGGCGCCGTTGCTGGGGACCAAGTAAGTCACCTTATAACATCTTTCTATTCTCCCTCATTTCTCTTTTCTCATCCCCATTTCTCTTCTCTTTTCCCCTTTCTATTTTTTTTGACTCCCGAAAATCATGATTCCAAATTTATAAATGAATCCAATGGAGTATAATCAATAATATCCCTTCACAAACTTAGGACGGAATCAATTAGAAAATTCAAATTGGGAATCACCAACCTTTTTTAATTACTTGGATCAACCTTTGAATGAATACCCCACACCCGATGAACGATATTTGTAATGATGAATGTTTAAAAGATCAATTTTCATACCTATCAAGAATGATTGAAAAGATAAATAATGAGGAAGTCCAAGATGTTCAAACTACTTTACAACCTAATCCTCAAAAAATCACTGAGAAATTGTGTCATCAAATGGATATAATGACTTCTGAGGTTTCATCCTTAAGAGTAGAACTTTAAAGAATTGAAATGTTTGTGGAACCCATTCCCACTGAGTTTGTCTCTTCCTCATCCCTAATACAAGAATATTGTCTTCCAAAAACCTCACATGAATTTATTGAAGAAACAACCATTGGATTTGGGATAGTTGAAGATAATAAAGGAATCGTTGATGGGTGCTTAAATCAAGAGGAAATTAATTTTATGGATTCACAAGGGGAAAATTTGTCTTCATGGGTTGAGTGTTTGGAATATTGCTCCAATAACAATTTTTTAGATTCACCGATCATTGAACCATTGGGAGATATAAAAAATATTTTGTCTATACCCACTCATGCAATTCAAATGGAAAATTTTGGGGATGAATCATCTTTTAAAAAGGAACCAATTATTTCAAATGTTTTTAAATAAGAAACAATTTTTGATTCAAATTATCATTATTCTTTAGGAAAATTCAATCAAACTAAACTCGATGTTTTAATACTTCCTTCCCTACTCAATAATCCCTCTATTTATGATAACCAAGACCATTCAATTATCATCAATTTTCATCAATAATCTCACCAAGTAAGAATGAACCTTGAAATCTTAGGAAATACTCCAGATAAAACATGATCAACCATTTTAGATATTCCTTGGATTTTACCAATCATTGTAGAAAATAGGATTTCATACGAAAAAAATTTCAAAAAAACAATCAATCTCAATCTTTTTGAAGTGGAGAAAGATGGGTTAATTAAAATTTTGAAAGTTGGAATTGGATAAGTTGGGGGGTTCAAGTCGAGCTAACGACGTTAAACAAAAACTCTGCATGGGAGCCAACCCATGGTTTTCATGTTTTCTAATTATTTTGAATCATTTTTTTATATAATAAATTACTATAGACTGTTGACCTGTTCTTCTTTTATGAGTAAGGATGGGTATGAAAGGGGAGCGCCATATTCATCCGTGTCATGTGGCGTGATCTCTGAGTAATACCTTACCTAGAAATCTAAAAAGAAGACAATGTATCATCGGTTTATTTTGTTTAGTTTATTTTTATGTTTTTATAGGTTAAAAAAAATATAAAAGGACATGTCGTAAGTCATAAGGAAAATCCATTCACCACCATCCAAGACACTGATACTCAAATCCAGGATTGAAGGGAGACTGTGGCATGCACTATCATCATCAACCACAGGTGACTTCATTCCATGATTATCATTTTAAATTTCCTCTTTAAACAACCCCCCATACCCCCTTTTATGTTTTCTTTAAACACTGGGGACAATGTTATTCTATGTTGGGGGGAGATGAAATAAAAAATGTTTTTTTTGTGAATAAGAACATGCATGAAAAGAAAAATTCCATTAACCTTGAACATGATAACACACATTGCAAACTATGAAATTGGATATAAAATAATTTTGCATGCCTTGATTCTGATTTTAATGCAAGTTTAAGTTCATGAGTATATTTTTTGGAAAGTGCGGTTGTCCGATGTGATTTTTCAAAGTTTAAATTTTCATAATCTTAATAAAAATTCCACAATGCACGTCTACTGGATTGTGGGTGTAAATTTGAGTTCTCGGGTCCCTTTCATTATAGCATAGGGTCTTGGGGTCACTTTTAGTTTAATTTTAGTATAAAAAAAACAAAAAAAAAAAAAACAAAAAAACAAAAAACAAAAAAAAAACAAAAAAATTGACCACATGGAGCAATGTTTTGTCCAAATGCGTGGCGTCCGACACTTGGGGATCGCGACTCCATAGTTTTCTTGCATAGAGTTTGGCTTTATATCTCTATTGTGGAGCATAAAATTGATAATATGTGTGGCATCCGACACTTGGGGATCGTGACTCCATAGTTGTCTTGCCCAGAGTTAGCCTTTTCATATCTATTATGGTTAAAAAATAAAATAAAAAAAATAAAAAAAATGGATACCCATCTTAAGGTTTAATGTGATTCCCACCTAGCACTTCCATTTTTTCCCCTTGAACAATAAAATGGGCCCCATATCTTTTATGATGCACAACACTTTATCATGCTTAATTGAAATTGGATGAAATGTGGCGATGAATTTGAACAAAGGAATGAGCTTGGGCTTGGGATATTCTTATGTACATAGCTTGTTTTAAATGATTTTTATGGGTTTCATATTTTTTTGGTATGAGATATTTGGGAGAGCAATGTGTATTAAAATGTTTTTGGAAAAGGGGATTTGAATTTCATATTTCTAATATATTTTGCTCGGGACTAGAAAAACTCAAGTTGGGGGTGTGATTAGTCACTGAAAGTGGCTAATATTCATTATTAAGATCTTAATATTAATGTGTTTAAAAGTTCATAAACATCAATTTTAGTCCAATTCAGAAATTGAACTTCATTTTCCATCATTGTGCAATTCATGCTTAAAGTTTCAATTTGGGCCCACTCAATAATTTTCTTGTGGAAATTACAATATTCATCATTTTAATTTGATATTTTGGTATATTATTCATCACTTTATTAGGAACATTTTTCTTAGGTCTGATGGATGAATCATAAGTGAAGATGGAGATTTTTGCACCTGAAGGCATAAACTTGCTGGAAAAAACATAATGGGCCTAAGGCCCATCAAACAAATTTGGGGCCCACAAACCAAGCCCAATGAAGCTAAAATTTATAAATTATAAAGATAAAAATATTAGGATCATTTTATTCAACTGTTACAGGAGCTAATTATGAAGTTTTCATGATGATAAAGGGATCTGAAGCTGATATTTAAATGGTGGACCCGACATTAATGAACATAAAGTCGTCCCACCATTCCGACCATAAAATCCAAACGGATAATCCAAATGTCCTGAAATTTTTTACATCATATATAGGACACATGGAAGAATATATTTGTCTTATACGACCCCTCATGATTCTGCCTCCATCAATTAAATATTCGAACGTTAAAATGGTGGACGAATCTGGACAGTTTTCCGGGTCAACTTTGAAACGTCAATTTCCTTTTGATTATTCACCCTCGTTTTGACTCTATTAATTGTTGGAGGGTGAATTGCTTGTGGGGGGTGGACATAAGGATCCTAATATGCCTATATAAGAATATGTTGGTGAAGGTAATTAGCATCTAACATTTTTCTTTGAATCTATGTTTTTCTTTCATCCATTGTATTTCTTTCAATTGAAATTTCCTGCTTTCAATTCGTAATCGCATCGTCAAGTTTTTCCATGTAAGTTTTTCTTTCACGTTTATTATTTTAATAAAATTTCTTATTATTCTTTAATTTTTATTTTCCTTTTCTTCACACGTTGATACTGTTGAATCAAGTTGTGAAATTATTCACACCAACACTTGTGGTTTCAATCACACAACGGTGGAGTGTTTGTTCTTTTAATAATTTTCTTCTTCTTCAATTCCGCCCCCATAAGTCTACATCCCGCTTCCATCGGTAGAATAGCATCAATGGAGGGATAAAATATTAAGGGTTGATCCAAGGGAGTATCAAGGTCAGGTATTGAATGATATTTCATGTACTTAATATTTAAATATATTCGTTATTTTAGGATTTCCATTTGATGAGTTACATTTTTTCTCATCTTTTCCAACTTTAACGATGACACATTTTGAGTGATAGTACGATCTATTTCCTTTGAGTGATCATTAAATTTATCCTCAAAGTGAATTGGTGATTGGACTTGTAATTCTGTAGGGATTAAATTGGTGAATGATTTGGAATAATTATCTCATTGTTTGGATATGTCTTGAATTAATGACATGAAATTTTCTAAGAAAAGAAATTCATAAAATACACCCCAAAAAAACCCTAAGATCAACCCACCATCAATAATTGTTTAGTTCACATCATTTTTATTATATGATTTTTAAATTATATGATTTTTAAATTATATCTTTATTTCTCCAATTAAAATCTACCTCAAAGTTGGCCACTTCATAGCCAATCCATCAACAAATCATAGTGTCTCAAGGTTTCTTCTTCGGTCCCTGTGGATTCGATCCCTACTTGTACTTCAACGACCGCTTTTACCAGTAGGGTAAATTTGGGCGCAACCAATGAGTCAATGAGTTGTGTAATGATTGATGATAAATGGATTAATGGTTAAATTTTTCATGTTGTTCATTGTAATAAAATTAAATAACCATGGTTTTGTTTGATAAATGAAATATTTCTCTATGTTGAAAATGGTTTATAAATGATTAATGAATGTGGAACCATGATATGTGTGTATGTAAATGTGAACAATGAGTTGTGGTTGGTGAACTGATGCTACGAGTACCCATGGGGTTCTAGATTACTGATCTATTCCCTCAATGCATATGAAAATGTAAACAATGAGTTATGGGTGATGAAATGATGATCCTAGTACCCATGGAGTGATATATTGATGTTCTAGTCCCCTATTACATGTATGTGAATTGGTGATATATGTGATTGATCAATGAGTTGTGGGTGAGGGATTGATGCTCAAAGTACCCATGGGTTCCAAACTAATGATTTAGGACCCTATTTCATGTATGATAATTAGTTCTTAGATTGATGCTCCAAGGTTAAAAAATGAATTTGAAATTAAATGAACAATGAAGTCCAATGAAAAGAGTAAAATATACAATACCTATGGTGTATGGTTCAGACTCTGGTACGGACTGAAGTAGGTAAGAAGTGGTTGATAAAGAATGATAAATGTGAAACTAGTTTACTTTTTTCATTTGATATTTATTCTTATACAACTATAAACACTGTTATATACTGGATATTGATTTAGACACTATTGGTGGTGGCCTATTGAGTTGTACTCACACCCTACTCGGGCCACCTGATTGGTACCCAAAAAGACTTCATATTTGTAGGATAGGATAATGGAAAGAACCCTATATTAGATGGTTGAGTTGGGATTCGGGATGTAGCATGGATGAGGGAACTAAACATGATGTCGAGACCCTCTTGGGAGTGGATATTGTTTCTTTATTTTTGGGGTTTCAATAGATACTTAACACTTGTATGGTATGGAATACTCACTACTTTGTTTTATGGTCATTTTCCTCATTTTTTATTTATTCATATTTTATTTAGTTGATTATTGATTATTGAATTATACTTTTTATATTTTATATTGATTTCTGTTGTTGTGCTTCTTTGATAAAGAGGGTACAGTCTCCCCACATTACATATTAAACCCTCACTACTAGGTGGAAACCTATGTAGTATGGATATGTGTGTCTAAGAACATATGTTGAATAAGAATGGGGCACTAATATGTGGAATCTGGGTCAGGACATTACATGGTAAAATTTAATTTTAAAATAAAACCACAAAATGTTTCTAAAAACTATTTTTCAAGCATAAGATTATCTTACATTAAATATATGGTTAATGATCATCATTATATGGATTTAAATTCATATAGTTAGATATATAATCTATAAATTTAATTTAAATTATTTCATTTTAAATTTTATTTTGATTAATTAAAATGGGGATACATTATTCATATAAAAAGAGTTAAAAAAATATGATTTTCCCTAATCATTGAAAAATCACAATTTTTAGAAAAATCCAAAAAAAATCACCCTAAAATTATTTTCATATACTGAATTCAAAAAAATTTCATTTTTTCAATTTTTTTTCTAAAAGTGAAAAAATTATAATATTATTTTCTCACAGAACGCATTAAAAATAATTTTTAGGAAAACGCATTTTTTTTTGAAGAATAAATTGACTTTACTAAAAATTGAGTTATTATTTATAAAGAAATCATAAATACATTTACATTGGATTGGAATTTCATATATACTTCATAAATTATTTATTTCTATACACACCCGTCAATTTAATGGCTAGGTTATAACAATCATATTTAAATAATATATTTTTCAGGCCGTTTAATATCAGTGTTGAGGGTTGTATAAGCTATCGAACATAATGTTATTATTTTAAAATTTTGGGGTTTTATATGAGTAAGGATTAAGCCTTTATGAAATCTTATAGGGAAAGAGGGAGGAGGGGACCTTTGGGTGGAGTTTTATGTTAGGGAAATGAGGAATAGAGGACAAGACTCTAAGGGAAGTGAAATGGATAGGGACAAAGAAACCCCTACCCCTCTCTAGAGGGGACAAGGTGATGGTTTCATCCATGGTCATTAGTATATGGGAAAGATATGGTTAAAGTGAGAATGAAGGTCCAATTCAATGCCTTATTCTTTCATTTTTTTATTTCAAACCACTATAAAATATATCCATAATTTGACTGTCAGGTTTAAAAGACCGTTAAGTGTCATAAACATTGTTAATATATTTATTATGTAGTGAATCTTATTATTATTATATATTAAGGGTTAAAATTAAATCTAATTGACATAGAAGGAAGAATTGATGATGTCGACCAGTAGTATTGTACCCTATGAAGCCCATTTTTTGGAGCTTCCGAGGGAGATGACATCACTGGGTGCTTCCCTTGACCCATCCCAAGCCATTATTCCATAATTGAAACTCAATAAAAACTATTCACAGGAGAAGTTCAAGCTTATAGATATCACCACCAAAACCATGTTCTCTGTAGCACCCTAAGAAAGTATTACCATCACACACCTTTCCCTTAGGGAGTAATATGGTGTAATAAGGGGTTATTTATTTATACCTTAACAGTACAAATTTTTATATTTCATTTACCCATTTTCATTATTAAATTGTGTATACATGATTATACGATGAGTTTGATAAAAAATATATTTTTATATGAATAAACCAATTTTTTTTGGGAAATATATAGTTTTAAGTAAAATACTATTTGATAAATCCTAGAATTTTTAAATAAATGCTATTTTTATGAAATATTCTTATTTAAGAAAATTTATTTAAATATAAATGAAAATATAATTTAATAAAGTCCCATGTAATTTTTTTAAGGGTCAAAAAGTTGTTAGTGTTGTAAAACTAGTATTTTTTAGTATATAAATATTTTTTTAAAAAATAATAAATTCTCATATTTAGAAAATTATTTTGGTAAAATAAATATCATATTTAAAAATATAACATTTTAAATTATCCAATGGTGAATTTTTCATAATTTTCTAAGACAATCGATTTTTTGGGTAAAAATATAATACGGTATAAATATAAGGTGTGTATTATAACTTCATAATGGTATAAAAGTCATTTAATAATTATTATAAAAGTAATACATTAAAAAAATTGGTTTTTCATTTAAAATAATATTTTTTGAATTAATTTGATTTATTTTATAAACCTATAATGAATCCTCTAAAACCTATATTATATTGTAAGGTTTTAAAAACATTTATTTTTGAACATGACTCACTACCACATCATGAATGGTGTGAATTTAATAATTTTGGCTCTTAACCATATAAAATATCAGAAACCACTCCTCTTTGGCATAAATAATGGGAAAAAACTATGGGAAAGATTTTTGTTTTGATTATTTTATTACTTAGAGTCCAAAACCTATGTTTAAAAATTAATAAACAATTCCACTATATTTTTATATAAATAACTACACAAAATCCATTTAATATTCACTAAAAATCCATAAATAATTAATTTCCTCTCTATACATATTTTTAAATCCCTCCCAAGGTGTTCCAAATCTCATAAGAAGATCTTACCCAGTTTTTAGAACCAACCTCTCAAGTAAGGGATTCTCTTCCTCTTCCTCTTCATTCAAGTACTTCCTTTGTATTTATCATTTTTAATCTCAATTTAACATGTTTTCATGTGTTTATAAATACCCATTTAATTTCCAATTTATGTTATAATAATGAGATATTATTTATCCCCTATCATTATAATATTTACTTAATTCGTTACTATGACAAAGTAAGAGATCTCTCTCCCTTCTTTTTCATTCAAGCACCTTATTTTTATTTTGCATCTAATTTTAAATTATTTATGTTGTCATGGTTTTTACACATCTATTTACTATCCATATTATTACCAAATAATTATAGACCACCTTTAACTCTCATTAATATTTTACAGGAACCTTTATGTACACTCGTAATGCTGTTGAAAATTTTCCATCATTTTCTATGCCAAAAATTTGTGTTGTGAATACCTATCCTCATTTCCACTAAAGGGTATTAACATAGTTATACCTATATTTCATTTAATGTGTAATTACATGTATATAACCCATAATGATTAATCATTGTATTAAAATTGATAAAATATGTTCTTATGTAGTATGATCTATGTGGCACTCAAATAAATGCACGTGATATGAATATGATGGGTGGGCCTAAAATTATATATCCCTTGGTTGCGCCCAAATTTACCCTACGGGTAAAAGCGATCGATGTAGTACATGTAGGGGTCGAGTCCATAGGGACCGAAGAAGTAACCTTGAGACGCTATGATTTGGTGAAGGATGGGCTATGAAGTAGCCAACTTTGGTTTTGATTTTGGATGGTTTAAATAACACTAAGACACCTACGTGAATTCAATTTAATGAAAATGGGTTGATCTAGGATTATGCTCGGGGTGGATTGAATGAATTTGAATTCTTTAAACAATTTTGGTTTTATTAATTCTTGATGAATCCATTCTTCAAAAATAACACTACCTTCATCATTTTCTGGTTTGGTGCTTACTAAACACAATTACTAATCCCCTATACACTTAGAGAACCAAATTCATGATCTCTCCGAGGTATATGGTCATTTAGTAATTGAATTTATTTTTCCCAAACACAGTAAATATGAAGAGTAGAAATAACTGAAGAATGGATGTCTTAAATTAATTATCCATTTAACAACAATTCGTTCATAAAATAACATTCAATCCAGCCTTTGCATCCTCCTAAGATCAACCCATTTTCATTAAATTGAATTCACGTAGGTGTCTTAGTGTTATTTAAACCATCCAAAATCAAAACCAAAGTTGGCTACTTCATAGCCCATCCTTCACCAAATCATAGCGTCTCAAGGTTACTTCTTCGGTCCCTGTGGACTCGACCCCTACATGTACTACATCGATCGCTTTTACCCGTAGGGTAAATTTGGGCGTAACCAAATTTTGGCACCGTTGCCAGGGACCAAGTAAGTTCCTTAGACCAAAAACCCTCTTTTCTTACCCCAATTCTTCTATTCTCATCCCAATTCTCTTATCTTTTCCTTTTCTCGCTTTTTTTTTTCTTTTGGCGCATGTCCGCCTACACCCGCGATAACTCAAACAGATTAGTTAGGGTGGATACTCCTAGGTATGGGGAGTCAAGCACTAAAATAGGTCTATTTACTTTAGATCCAAATCTTCCTAATACTCCAAATTCAGACGTTGAGTTCGATACAATGGAGAATATCCCACAAAACCAAATCATAAACCGGGGAGGGAACCAAAATAACGGGAAGGACCCTAACTTGGGAATTGTTGCAGACCCGACCATGAATGACTACCTCACACCAACCTGGACCAATGCACCCTCATGCATTAGGAATGATAACATAGGATATGCCCAATATGTTTTCAAACCCCATGTCCTGAACCACCTTCCAACCTTTCATGGGATGGAGTCTGAGATGCCTTACCTTCATGTTAAAGAATTTAATGACATTATCGAAACCATGTGCCCACCAAATCAAATTGAATCTGCTAAAATGAGACTTTTCCCTTTTTCCCTTAAGGACCGAGCAAAGAATTGGTTAAACAATTTGAGACCAGCATCCATTCACTCTTGGGACCAACTTCAACGGGAATTTTATAAAAAATACTTCCCCCATCACAAAACAATTGCACTTAAAAAGAGCATACAGAACTTTTTTGAAAGAGAGGGAGAAACATTCTATGAAACATGGGAAACGTTCAAGGACACATTAAACATGGTACCGCACCATGGTTTCTTAATCCCAGAACAAGTGAGAATTTTCTATGAAGGGTTGGGTCCCGGAAACAAACAATTCATTGATATGATGTGTAATGGAACCTTCAAAAACAAAGCCCCAAATGATGCTTACGAGTATCTAGAAAATCTTACGGAACAAAACCAAACATGGGGAACATCACCATACTATGAGAAGCCACCCAAATCTGGTGGAATGTATAATCTTGGAGAAGAAGAAAACCTTAGAGCAAAACTTGCTGCACTCACGAGGAAAGTTGAGGAGATTGATCTTAGGAAGGTCCAGAAAACCCAAACTGTTGAGCTTGTTTGTACAATTTGTGACAAGAATGACCATAAGACTGATAATTGCCCAACCATTCCTTCCATCAAGGATGTTCTTTTAGGAGGACCACCAGAAGAAGTTAATGCAATGAACTTTCAAAAGCCACAATTCACGAACAACTTCAATCCAAGGTATAACGACCATACAGGCTTTCGTTGGAAGGACAATCAACAACCAACACAACAACAATGTATCAACCCATACCCTCAACAAAACTTTCAACCTCATAATCAGTTCCAACCACAACTGGTCCAATTCCAACATCCTCATGTCCAATATCAACAACATATCCAACAACCCATTCAACAACCTATCCAACAGCCTTTGAATCCTCCTAAGATCAACCCATTAAGGGTTTAGACCTCCATTGATGGTATACTCTCAATGGTGGGCGGAATATGGCTAACAAGAATTGGATTGAAGAAATTAAAACCGCGGAAATAACGAGCACTCCTCCGTGTGTGTGAATGAAATTCACACCTATGTGTGAACTAATTCACAACAACACAGAGATATCACTGTGCTTTGTGATTATAAAGTTTTAATAAATGAAATGGAAAATATATAAGAGAAGAAGTTGATTAAGAACATAAAGATACAAAAAAAAACTTACATGGAAATGGAAACAAAGGAAATTTGGAAGCAAAACATTACAATGAAACAAAGCATCCAAGATGATAAGAAAATTTTCCACCCCCATTCCCTTCACCACTAGCTTCTTATATAGGCATATTAGGAGCCTTAGGTACATCCCCCAACAATTAATTCACCCCCCAACAATTAATAGAGTCAAATGGAGGGTGAATAATCAAAAGGAAATTGATGTTTCGAATTTGACCCGGAAAACTGTCCAGATTCATCCACCACATTGACGTGTGAATTAGAAATTGAAGAAAGCTGAATCCGGAGGGGCTGTAGAAGAGAAATATCTTCATCAATCTGTCCTCTATGAGCTGAAAAAATTTCAGGAAATTTATCTCATCCTTTTGGAAGTTATAGTCGAAATTGTGGGACGGATTTTTGGGAATTAATGTCATGACCACCATTTAAATATCAACTTCAGATCCATTTATCATCATGATAAAATCAGAATTAGCTCCGGCCACAGTTGAATAAAATGATCCTCATATTTTTATCTTTCTACTGTATAAATTTGAGCTTCATTGGGCTTTGTTTCTGGGCCCCACATTTGTTTGATGGGCCTTAGGCCCATTATGCTTTTTCCAGCATGTTTCTTCCTTCAGGCGCAAAATTCTCCATCTTCCTTTGGGATTCATCCATTGAACCTAAAAGATAAAATGTTCCAAACAAAGTGATAAATCATATCCCAAAATTTCAAATTAAAATGATGAATATTGTAATTTACACAAGCAAATTATTGAGTGGGCCCAAATTGACATTTTAAGCATGAATTGCACAATGATGGGAAATGAAGTTCAATTTATGAATTGGACTAAAATTGATGTTTATGAACTTTTAAAAACATTAATATTAAGAACGTAACAATGAATATTAGCCACTTTCAGTGACTAATCACACCCCCCAACTTGATTTTTGCTAGTCCCGAGCAAAATAAATTACAAATATGAAATCTAAATCCCCTTTTCCAAAAACATTTAAATACAAATTGCTCACTCAAAAGATCTCATACCAAAAAAATTATGGAACCCATCAAAATAATTTAAAACAAGCTAGGTACATAATCATATCCCAAGCCCAAGCCCATTCCTTTGTTCAAATTCATTGCCACATTTCATCCAATTCCAATTAAGTATGATAATGTGTTGTGCATCATAAAAGATATGGGGCCCATTTTATTGTTCAAGGGGAAAAAATGGAAGCGCTAGGTGGGAATCAAATTAAACCTTAAGATGAGTATCCCTTTTTTTTATTTTTTATTTTTTTAACCACAATAGATATGAAAAGACTAACTCTGGGAAAGACAACTATGGAGTCACGATCCCCAAGTGCCGGACGCCACACATATTGTCAATTTTATGCTCTACAATAGAGATATAAAGCCTAACTCTGGGCAAGACAACTATGGAGTCACGATCCCCAAGTGCCGGACGCCACGCATTTGGAAAAAACATTGCTCTATGTGGTCTTTTTTTTTGTTTTTTTTTGGATACTCAAATTAAACTAAAAGTGACCCCAGAACCCTATGCTATAATGAAAGGGACCCAAGAACTCAAATTTACACCCACAATCCAAAAGACGTGCATTGTGGCATTTTTATTAAGAGTATGAAAATGTAAACTTTGAAAAATCACATCGGACAACCGCACTTTCCAAAAACTATGCTCATGAACTTAAACTTGCATTAAAATCAGAATCAAGGCATGCAAAATTTATTTGATATCCAATTTTAGAGTTTGCAATGTGTCTTTATCATGTTTATGGTTAATGGATTTTTTTTTCATGCATGTTCTTATTCAAAATAAAAATCATTTTTTATCCCCCCCCCAAACTTAGAATAACACTGTCCCCAGTGTTTAAAGAAAAAAAAGTTAGAAGGGGGGTAGGAGAGGAGTTCAAAGATAAAATTGAGAATGAAAAACATGGAACAAATTCACCTGGTTTTTAAAGTTGAGGTTCATGATGCTCCAAATTACTCCTTTGATCTCTTTGGGGATGTAGGCACCTCCTTGATTGAACATGTATCACCCAAAATAGTTCCTGAACCATAAAAAGAAGGACAAAGCAGACAAAACAAACAACACAATGATTTATTTAATTCCAAGTACCATCATTTTCATGTTTTTTTTAAATCAAACTAATGATACATTATCTTCTTTTAAATTTCTGGGTAAGGTATTACTCAGGGATCACACCGCGTGACACAGATGAATACGGTGCTCCCCTTTCATACCCATCCATACTCATAAAAGAAGAACAGGTCAAGAGTCTAATAATTTTTTTAAACCTACAAAAACATAAATAAAATAAACTGATGATACATTGTCTTCTTTAAATTTCTGGGTAAGGTATTACTCAGGGATCACACCGCGTGACATGGATGAATACGGTGCTCCCTTTTCATACCCATCCTTACTCATAAAAGAAGAACATGTCAACAGTCTATAAAAAAAAGTAACAAAATTAAGCAGAAGGAAACAAAAGATGACTCCCAGTGATTAGAAACATGAAAACCACGGGTTGCCTCCCGTGCAACGCTTTTGTTTAACGTCGTTAGCCTGACTTGTACCCTAAATCTATCAATTTTTCTCTGGTTCATATGTTGGCTCAGTTAAATCCTCCTTGGTTTCTTGTTTATTGAATGATTCAATGAATGGTTTTAACCTATGACCATTGACTTTGAAGACATGACCACTTGTGGGATCCTGAATCTCTATTTCCCCATGAGGGTACACATGATGCACTAGGTATGGACCAGACCATCTGGACTTTAGCTTTCCTGGGTGTAGATGAAGTTTTGAACTATACAAGAGCACAAATTTTCCCAGTTCAAAGTGTTTGACTTTGAGATTCATAGATTGGTAGGCTTGAACTTTAGATTTATTGATCCTTGAATTTTCATAAGCCTCCATCCTAAGTTCCTCAAGTTCATTAAGATCTAATTTCCTTTTTGTTTCAGCCAAAGAAATGTCAAAGTTCATTTTTTTTATTGCCCAAAAGGCCTTATGCTCAATTTCAACAGGTAAATGACAAGCTTTTCCATAAACCAATCTATACGGTGACATGCCTAGGATAGTTTTGAAAGCAGTTCGATATGCCCAAAGGGCATCTAAGAGTTTCTCGGTCCAATCTTTCCTAGAGGGATTGACAGTTTTTTCAAGAATTTGTTTAATTTCTCTATTTGCCAACTCATCTTGACCATTGGTTTGAGTATGGTATGCAGTGGAAACTTTATGAGTAATACCATACTTAGACATGAGTGAAGAGAATGGGCAGTTGCAGAAATGGGTTCCATGATCACTGATTATAGCCCTAGGAATTCCAAATCGAGAAAATATATGCTCTTTTAGAAATCAAATCACAACATGGTGGTCATTGGACTTGGTGGGAATGGCTTCAACCCATTTTTATATTTCTACTGTATAAATTTGAGCTTCATTGGGCTTGGTTTCTGGGCCCCACATTTGTTTGATGGGCCTTAGGCCCATTATGCCTTTTCCAGCATGTTTCTTCCTTCAGGCGCAAAATTCTCCATCTTCCTTTGGGATTCATCCATTGGACCTAAAAGATAAAATTTTCCAAACAAAGTGATCAATCATATCCCAAAATTTCAAATTAAAATGATGAATATTTTAATTTCCACAAGCAAATTATTGAGTGGGCCCAAATTGACATTTTAAGCATGAATTGCACAATGATGGGAAATGAAGTTCAATTTCTGAATTGGACTAAAATTGATGTTTATGAACTTTTAAACACATTAATATTAAGAACGTAACAATGAATATTAGCCACTTTCAGTGACTAATCATCCCTCCAATGAATTAGGTAATGATTTTATCTCATGAGATACCATGTATGGTGCACAGGTGATTAGACTAAGCATACTATGTTATAATGTCTTGGTGGTTAGCCATGACTTATTATTATGATGTCATGTTTTATGTTACTACAACATTCCTATGTTTCCTTAATATTATGATATCATATTATGTCATTATTTGATGTTAATGTTTATTATTATCACCTTTTATGTCACCATGATATGGATCTTGACTCACATGTATTAATTTCATCATGATTATCCCCTTACTGAGATTTATAACTCACGCCTTTCTTATGTATGTCCCTAAGTTATCCTATAAAGTATTAGAAGATTAGTGGAATTTAAGGGCATGTTATAGAGTTTTTAAATAATGGAATTATATCACAATTTCAAGTTATTGTTCTATGTATTTAATTTCCAAAATACACCAGGAATCTCGATATTCTAGGAATTTATTATGTGTATATTTATGTAAGAAATCATGAAATAAATTGTATAAAAGATATAAGTTGTCATGATTACTAATGGAGTTGGTATTTGAGCATAAATAATCAAAAGATATTAATATATTTGAAATATTTAGGCTTTTATATGATAACTAGTACAATTTGGTCCGAGATAACTCATTTGAAATGGAGGAGGTTATTTTCACAATGAAGGAAACTCATGATACTCACTTGATTTTGTGGTCAAGTAGACCGATGGTTTTGACCTCAGGTTGATTGGGTGAATCAGCTATACTCTTGGTGGATGATCTATTTCCTCTTATTGAAATGGGTTAGCTGGTGGAGTAATGATGAACACTTTCTAAGAGTTTCACTCAATGAGTATATTTCCTTTGAGTAATTCCATGTTAAGTCACCTCAAAATATCTAGATCAATTTCATAATGGGAAACATTTTCTTTAGGAGAAACATGCCCAAGATCTTTGAGAGGATGGTGGGGTATGGATATAGACACACCATTCCCTTTATCCATAGATAAAACTCACCAAGTGGGCAGTAATTTAATGTTTTGTGGAGCTCCCAATCCATTATCTTGCCTTTGATGTTAGGTTCATACACCTTTTTCTCATAATTCAGTGTGAATTGTATCTCAAATAGTCACCTTCTCATCATTTTTTTCTACATAGATATTATTCTGTTCCATTATCTAAAGGGTTTTCATTTATAACATTCATTGACATGAATCATGAAATAGGAATGATATCCTAATACATATCAGAATAGTATGAGACTCTTCAGTTTATGAGCATCCTTCAAGGGATAGATCATAATCTTCCTTAGATCTCACCTTACTGGAAGATTTCATAGGCTTATAACCCCGTAATGGTTTAAATTACCACTCTTATAACTCAAGTTTAGAGGGAGAAAAAAAATCATTCATGAATGGTTATCCTAAGGTAATCTTAAATAATCTTCCCTAAATGTGATCCTACTGGAGGGGATGAATTAAAAATGGATAGAAGAGAAAACTTCAGCGGTGATTCTTTTTAAGGTACTCCCAGTTGAGAAAAGTAATACCTTATTAGAGGTGGGGGAATTAAAAATTCCACTAACCCTATGGGTTGGGGTAGGCCCTGGTTATCCATGTTCATGATGATACCATTGTATGTTTGATGATTTTAGGGGTGTTGGTAGAGGTAAAAATTCCCCCAACCTAGTAGGATGAGGTTTCCCATGTGTTGTTTCTAGTGCTTTTTCTACACATTTCTTATCCTTTTAGACTCACACTATATAATTATATGGGTTTAGTATGAATTCTATCCAACCTAGATGAGAGGCATCAACCATTGAAAGTAGTTTAACATTTGAGGAATTAGATTTTCACAAATTAGATGCTTGTTTCACCTTACCAGAGGCTTGATGAAAAGGCCTATTAATATATTATTTATGTCAAGTTTTTATTTTAATATATTTATGTATGAAGATATTTTTTTGGAATAACCAACCAACATACACAAACACAGGACTCAAGGCTTGGAATGCGATAATTTCATTATATATTGGCTTTCCTGAAGAACCCTGTTGGCCCACAAGTGAATTGAAGTATATGGATCCATATTCATTCCATCCTTTTATGTGTATGTTAGATGGAATATTTCATATAATTTGGTGGATTGTATTCAAATTATTGAGTCATTAATACTAGAGAAACTCACACCATTTTCTTGATTTGTGATTTTTAGCCACTGAGAGGGTAACCAAATCTACATGGAGACTTTTCTTATCCAACACCTTGAGATGGTTGGAATATTCCCTATAGGGAAGATGTTGGGATTTGAGATGATGAAGAGTTTCCCACATGTTATATGAATATGAGGTATATATTCCTATACCAGGATCTCAATAACATCGTACTATGATGTGGAAATGGTCAAAAACATGTCTGGAATCTTATCTTTATTCAGTTACTTCCATATAATGTAAGAATTTTCCTCGTCTTCTTTGAGGGTTGATCATCTATGAACATAGAATTCATTTTCTCATCATTTCATCAGGAGGAGTGATATAATTCTACATATCCTTATCTACACCTAGGTTTGTTCAATCTAAGGGATGCAACAATGAGGATCTTTTCCTTGGTTTATTGATTGGTTGGGGAAATTTTTTTAGAGGATAATGGAGTGCTTGGTGTAGGTGAATTTAACTTTTCCAATGTGTCTTGGTTTAAGGGAAACTTTGGAATTATTATTAAATGGGTTATAACTTCTTCTAGAGGATACATTTCATTATGAGGAGGGCCTTTACTATGTACATCAATGGGGAGGACCTCAAGGGTTATTGATTTTAGATTCACTATAATAGGGAAGACCTCCACTTCAACTGTTTGCATAGACATGATGAGGATAACATAAATTATTGTGAATTTATTATTTTCTATTCTAGGGAGGACCTCCAATTTAGTAATATATTTCATCATAGGAATGAACTTTATAGTATATACTATGGGGATGAAATCCATAGTTATTGGCCTAAACACCATGGGGAGGACATCTATGGTTCTTAGTTTGTTTGTTACATATATGTAGTGGACCTCCATTTTTTTACTTTTAGTATCTTGAACACTATAGGGAGGACCTCTATGGTTACTTACTATTGATTGATTAAAATTGTGAGGCCCACCTTTCCTATTGAGATATTTACTATGGGGAGGACCTATATAACTGATATCATGGGGAGGAAATCCATGATTCCTGGATGATGTTCCATGGTGGGGAGGGACTCCATGGACGGTCTTAATATGGTTGTGAGGAGGACCTTCACAATAAGGGATCTAAGGAGGACCTCAAGATCTACCTAATTATGTCTCAATATGTAAAGGACATTTTTGGTTAGTAACTTATTGATGTCCACCACAAGGAGGACCTATGTGATTGATGTTTTCATTATTGTAGGGAGGATATTCATGACGTGCACTCTGGGGAGGACCTATAGATAATTTTTTGTAAATATCAATATGAGGATGACCACTTTATCGATCATTTTCTTCCCTAATTAGAGAGGGGATTGTTGAACTAGCCATTAATATATACCTCGACATGATTTTAGACCACTTTATGATAGTGTTTTGGAATCATTCTCATGTCACCTTTGGAATATGTCAGTGGGTTCTAGGGATGTTTGTGGCCTTGAGAATAGGACCCTTATACTAGTCTTGGATAGTGGATGACCCTTGGTAGAGCCTCTACCCAGGTGATTTGGTATGGATGACTAGTGCATTGATAGTTTCATCAATTAATTCTTGAGGATTAGAGGCCATGTGATGATTATGGAAACCAAAATTGATGGGTTCTATCCTAGGTTCCTCCAGGGTGGCCATCAGGATGTAATTAATTCCCTCATACACCTCCCTAAGGCAAGGGAGATAAGTGTTTCATTAATCTGGTGAGAGAATCCCAAATTAGTTTGATGTGGTGATATGGGGTGACTTGTCT
The DNA here is from genome assembly GCA_963277665.1 of Viscum album. NCBI lineage: Eukaryota > Viridiplantae > Streptophyta > Magnoliopsida > Santalales > Viscaceae > Viscum > Viscum album. Next base: position 829,118,660 of record OY728127.1, read on the forward strand.
CACAATAAATTTTCATTGGTAAGATGGCCTACATAGATTCAACTCTCAAAGGATTTCATGATTTTCCTCTAGGGTTGGGATGGAATAGTTGAGGTTGTAAACTCAAATAAATACATTCATCACTTGGAGTTAAATATTATAAGAGTGTGACATGTACCATTAGGGTTGAGAGGGTGATACAGTCAATATAGATTATTCATATATCTAGGAAACCACTTTATAGTGATGAATGAGTAGTTAGGTTGATCCACCATTGGTTCAAGATAGGTTATGTAATTTTATGGTTGATATTTCATTAAGGGATGATTCCATTTGGTTTTTATGGGAGAGATCTGATAATAGAAATCATAAAAAAAACCCTTTAGTGAACCATCACATATAAGAATGTATAATTAATATATATTTTTCAAAGGTAAATTATTTCACATCGGTTTTACTATTTTTTCTCTATCACGTGTTCATACCCATATTTTTGTTTGGTTGTGGACCCACTTTCCAAAAGTGGGTAGCTATTAGGGTGAAATAACGATGCTTTGAATTTTTCATTAAATTTGAGAGGATGAGAGGTCATCTTACCCCATGAAGGGTCTTATTACACAGTTTTAGAATCTTATAGATTTAAGATGTATTTTTGAAATCCTTTCTAGTAACAATACTGGTTATCCATGTCATTAAAGTGATTGATAAACACCATGTATTGATGTGAAAATTTATATGCATGATAGGTTCTCTATCTATATGTATGATAGGTTCTCCATATCACCATTATTGATTGGTTATACTCTATTTTAAATCCATATACCTAGGTAATTTGGAATTTATCTCCATCCATAGAGGTGGTAGATGTTATGTATTTGGGATTAAGACCATGAGAAATGCTACCTATATATCTCCATGAAGGGAATCAAAAATCATATAGTTTAATTCATTTTAATGAGACATATCATACATTTTAATATCGTGTTATAAGGACTAATGTGGTGACTTTTAAGGTTATTCATGCATGAATAACAAATTTTCTTGTAAGGTCATGTGTCTAGGACCAATGATGTTCCTATCAGGGTTGTGGAACTGGGATGAATGATGTGACTTTTATGTCCATGAAAATAGAACCAATGATGTTCCATTTATTGTCTTGAAACTAGGAACATGTAATATTATTTCTTATGATCATATGTATAGAACATATTCTGAGTAGTTTAAAGTCATGTGAAATGGACTATTTAGTGAAAGAAACCTAAAAATGGTTAGTGCAGGACTTAAGCATGAGAATACTTTTTTGGTTGTCTCCTGTTCATTAGTATTTGGACAGGGAAGGATAACTAGACACATGAGTGATGTGGTCCAGTGAGAAATGGTTGGGAAATATACTGAATTTTAAGCCCATTTATGTCTCTAACTTATTTATTGGACATAAGGGTATCTAATCAAAGAATTGACTAAGCACTTGGTGGACATGTTGGTAATACAAAATAGGCTTAGGATAGAAGCTGAGAAAGTTTATCCAAAATGAGAACACCATTGAGTCATTTATTAGGAAAAAGGAAGTTGAACAGATGATCAAAATCTATGGAGTTCAGTACACATTAGTTAAGATGAGTGCCTATTATAGGTGAAATTCTAATGGTTAGATATGGACATTAATCCTCATTATCAAGAGAATACATGATTGTTAATACTATAAGGACCCTACTAGTTAAGGAGGAAAACCAAGAGACATCTACTATAAGTTTCCTAATTACCATTATCAAATGAATACATGATCTAAGTGGATCACATGGACATGCATGTTGATCTGATCATGTAAGTTTGTTAGTTTTGTTGGTGGACTTGATAAAATGGGATTTTAAGGTTGTGGCCTTGTATAAATAAGGAAAACACATACTTTTGATCCATATAAGAGTCTTGAATACCCATGGGAGTGATCATTTTCAAATGGTGAATTGTATATGAAGAAAATCTATTTAAAAGAGGAATAAAGGTACTTTAGTAATAATCAAAATCTTATAATTTTTAAGTTTTATGTGAAAAGGTGGTGTCCAAAATGGGCAAGGGAGTTTAAAGGATGGATACCATATTGAAACTACATGAAGATTCCTTCATGAAGAAACTACATAGGGTATGTGAAGGGGGTCTCATGAAAATATTATATGGACTAGACCTAATAACTCTAACATGGGGGGAGCATCATTGTGAGAATCATACAGAGGAGGATACCCCCTCTTACTATCTAAATTAAAATTCTATCTAATGGAATTATTCTCCAAATACTTTCTTGTGAAGGATTTACTTGTAAAAAATGTTATTTCTCAAACTTCTTGCTTTGATAAAATTATTCATGTGTTTAAATGCATGTAATGGGGTCATATTTATAATAAAACACATAACCTTTCCACTTGGGATGAGTGAAACCACTTTCACATAAAAATATATGTTTGTGTCTATATAAAAGTTTCACATCAGTACTAAAAATGATGCAGGCATTGTAAAGAGGCACCACCATATCCTCATAAATGAAGATGCCCCCATAAGAATTCCATGTGGCCATAGGGGAACCACCACCTTGAAAACACAAACAAAAAATCCACCACAATCCATCCATGTTTCCATAAATAAAACCTAATCGATCTTTAAAAATGATACAATAACTTAAAATATCTTATATAGATGATGTTATTTCAATATGGGGTTTATCATTATGATCCCCTTTTTACATCGCCCTACCAATTGGTCATGGTTGTCTGAAAATATTTATTTCAAAGTGTTGATGACTTGTTTTAGGTCCCAAAAATGAATTTATTGATTCAAGTTATATTCTATATAAATTTCCATGGTTTTAGTTTTTTTGGTGTGTTTGTGATGTATTAGTAGAAGAAAACTAGTCATGGTAGGATATGTAAGAGCAACAACCAATTTTTAAGGGGTTTATAGGAGTAAATGAGGATTTATCCTGGTTATGTAAGAGTAACTCTAGCCAATATAGAAGCTACATAAGGATAATATACTTTACTATGGGAATTGATACAGTGGGACAATTTCATAATATTAAATAAAGAATACTAATTTCCATGTAAGATAAAACTAAACTTATATAAGATTAACTAAAACATGTATATGATTAAAAAGAAAATACTGAATCCTATGTAAGGTTTTTATACTTGAAAAAAAAATTCTCAACAACTTTCATAAAAATAAACCAAATCACAAAATGAACATGTAAGGTATTTTACTTAGCATAAAAGAATGAATTCTATAGTTTTTGAAGAAGATGAGGTTCACGTGCAACACTTACACAAATCGAGGTAAAAAAGAAAACCCATGCATTACTATCTAATTAATTTTAGAAATATTCTAATCAAACATAAAATGGTCCCCATATGTTGTATATAAGAATAAATAGAGGGGAGATCATAGGGGTATCTAAATTATATACATGACTAAGATCATATAGGAAGGAAGGGCTCAAAGATCCCATTTCCATGTGAAGCGATCCTACAAATCAAGGAACGTTTGTTAATATGATAAATACTATAGAATCCCTCATGGAATATGATTATTGATTCTATTACAAACATTCAGACTAGCTATAATCTTTATTATGTTCTCCCCCGTATTCTCTCTATATCTATGATTATAGAGAGCTAACCCATTTTTGGATGGGACAAGGGAGAAGAACCAGTGTAGCATAGATAAGTCTAAGTAAAATCCACATGTTATTATTTCTATTTTCATTATGAGATGAGGTCGTGAGTTATTTGATGAGATGAATCAATGATTTTCATTATTTTTCTTATTTTACACTTACCATTATTCTTTCACTATAGGTCATTAAATGTTTCCCTTAATTGAATTTTCCTTATATGATGGAGTTGGGAAACACAATGGGAAGTGTGTTGGTGATTTTAAGCCTTAAAAATTGTGTATGTCTTCTTGGTGAGGCCAATTGAGATGATTTTCAAAGGATCCATACTCTTTATTGAGTTATATTGTCTACCAGTGGTTATAAGAAAATTCAAGGGGATAGTGAACATGTGATTTTGGTGAAATGAACCCTTACATTTTAAAACAGTGATATATAGTTATATGATTGATATTGAGTTTTTCCATTGAATGAGGATAAGAGTGAAAATAAATTTTTTAATAGGGAAATGAAGTTACACTCCTGGGAAATCCACTAAGGAACACACACTATTATTTACTGAAACATATATTAAAATATTATCTATTAATGTTTTATGATTCATAAAAACACAATATTTCTATGATTTAATTAAATAAAATACCAAAACTACCATAAGTGAACAAATAAAAGTGAGTGATTGGTTATGATCCTTGAGGGAATACCCTAGTTTTCCACTTCAGTGCATTTTAGGGGAATTTAAATATTATTTTTAGGCTAATGATGATCTTACATCAGAATTCAACCCTATTTTTAGGGAACAAAGAAATAATTCCATTTTTATTCATAGTCCTATAAATAATTTCATTATTTTTTATAAAAAATATAAAAAATGAAATCTGGTATATTTAATTCACCCTATGATTTAAGTGATACATTTTCACTACTTAAAAAAAAGATAAGATGGGTTTTAAGGATACTTTATAGGGAGGTGGTATTTAGAGAACTCCCTAAGGGAATAAAAAAAAATATTAAACATCAATTACATGAATATTTAGTTATGTAAATCAATTATCCATTCAGTTACTTTATATAATTTTAACAACATGTGGTTGAGAAACAACAAAAACCACTAAAATTCCTTCGATTTCTAATGACAAGACCCTATAGGTTAAGGAGAAACTTAAATCTTATCCTATACCCAAACATTTTAGACACCTTTTGGAGGCCCTTGAAAAGTAACAACAATTGTATGCTCTTTCATTAGAAGCATATGATAGAACATTATATTCTTATGTCTTTATCTTATCCCAAATTCAATTAAAAATTAACACTCATTATTTTTAGGATGAATATTCAACATTACTAATGCATGCCATGGATGATGAAGGAGAAACCATAGAGATGTTGGATAATATTGAAGTAAAGTAAGTGGATCATTTTGAGTTGTACATTGGTTCACAATAATATAGTGGTACATAGTCATAATAAAATGAGGAGATAATAGTATAGAAAAAACTAGGAGAGAATCCAAATATTGTGATAAAAATTACATCACTAGTGAACACCACTCCTCAATATGTTGAATAAGGGGACCACCCCTACATTCTATGCTCACATATACAAATATGGAAGAGTTATAATTCTAATAAGGGGGACAATAAGTACTCTGTATAGTGGGACTAACACATCTAGTGAAAATAAAAAAGAATCAAAGAAAAAGTAATGTGGTGGTTTCTACAACATAAGCCTCATCAATCTATAGATTGGGGATTCCCACTAACACTGCCTAGGTATAGGTAGTAAAAACACAACACCCATTGTATAGTTCCACCCAATTATATTTTCCATTTTAATTTCATTTTCTTTTTTTTTCAATAATTTTTTTATGTTTTTATGTCTTCATTGCAAGTTATTTTAATGCAGAAGATATAATCCTAACTCAGGTTTCCACTATCAAATAACCAGGTTTCATTTCTCCTTAATCATTAATGGATTAATGGATTATATTTTCTATGAATATTTCTCATGCCTTAGTTGAAGGGTAGTAACAAATAAGTTTGGGGGAGGTGGTATAACTTTTTGTATGATTTTCATGTTTATTTCCATTTTAAATATTTATCAATTTTTTAAATGTAAAAGTGAAAATTTTAAAAATAAAAGCTATATATATTCTTGATGATACCTTTAAATTTTTTAGAAGCTTTATGTTTATTAAATCATTAATTTATATGATTAATTATATTAGCTTATTTACTTTTTTCATATTCTTTGAGATTGTGTGAGTAAACTGGATATGATTGTCCATTCCATTAATCGAATGTCTAAAATTATTATCCCAATCTTGAGAGTCATTTTAACCTTAATTGACACATAATTTATTATAAAATATATTCATGATATTCTTGAGACATTTATGAAACTATTATTTCCTTGATTCTTTTTCAAAGATATAAGATTCAATTGCATTAAGTATGATTAAGGCCATTATTCATTAAAAATCCCCAATAAAATCTATTAAAAGGAAACCATTCCATTTTACATCCTTTAGGAATTTTATACCATGAACTAGATGTTATAAAATTTTCATTGAAATCCAATTAATCCCTAACTACTCATCAATTAGTGAATTTCATGATATATTTTAGCTAAGTGTGGGGGAGAAAGTTTGTTCATGGTACCAATTTGAATAGAATTAACTATAATATAAAAGTTGGGGAAACTTTTTATTAGTTAATATTAGTATATTCATAAGCTAATATTTCATTTTAATTATTATTATACTCTTATTCTCTAAGAAAAAAAATCATATATATGAAAAAAATTTATATATAAAAATTATAATAAAATAAAAATATTCCTGAAAATAGAGATTAGTGGTTGAATCAAAATTATTGTTCATTGTATAGATTTTGACTCACCAAAAGAATAAGGGAGAAAGGAGTTGTGACTATTTAATTTGGAAGGAGATAATTAAGTTACATTCACTTTTGTTAAATTATATCATGTAATGCACCTAGAGATAAGCCTCCTCATTTTCCTTTTAATTTTTCATGATAAATACTTACCAAACCTTGAACCCCAGAACATACTTATGGAATTACTAATGATTAGTTCACTTTGACCATGGAACTGGAGAACTTAGAATATAGGAGAACCTATGGTGTAATACTTTTACTTTAGTGTTGATAAAAAATCCTTACAAAGTATTCATCGAGTGATAAGGAAAAATTATATTGGAAGGTAAGTCACTAGTGTCAATGGGAATAAGTGAAAGGTTGAAAACATAAGTGAAGAGAATTTGGAAAAATAGTATGATTCATATAAGAGATAGGTAACCATAAAATTATGGATGAATTAGTCAGTTCCTTCTTATTTTCTTGTATGTATGAACACAAATTGAAATTCTTTTCATGAATTTATTGTCATGTATTTTATTGAGAGAGTAAAATTTAAGTGTGGGGGAGTGAAAGTAACCATGTTTTTAATATTTTTATTCTATAATTCATTGATTATATCCTCACTAATTATACATTACATGGAAGTTCACTATATATTTAGTATATGGTAACATTTTGGAGTTTAATGTATATACAACCTAATATTATGGTTTTATTTAGTCAAATTATATTCTATATAAATTTCCATGGTCTTAATTTTATTTGGTGTATTTTTGATGTGTAGGAAGAAGAAAACTAGCTAAGTATGGCTATGTAAGAGTAGAAAATAACTTATAAAGGTTATACAAGAGTAAATTAGGATTTTTATTGGTCATTCAAGAGTAACTTAGGCTAGAACTGTAGATATGTGATATTTTTATACTTTTATATTAGAATTGAAGGAGTGAGCCGATTATGTAAGATTAAATAGTGAATACTAAAGTCCATGTAAGATTAAAATGAACATAAATAATATTAGTTCAAACCAATTTTTGATTAAATATAAAATACTGAATCCAATAGAAGGTTTTTTACATGACCAAAAATCATCTCAGAAACTTGCATAAAAATAAACCAAATCACAAGCCAGTTGCATGAGGTTTTTAACTGAGTGAAAAAATAAGAGGCCCTAAAACTGGTATTGTAGATAAGGATATATATGGAACACATTTATAATTCTATAGAGTAAATAAATCCCATACATTTCCAGACAACTAATTTGTGAAATATTACCATCAACCATAAAATGGTCCACACAAGTTGAAGTGAAGAAGAATGAGAATAGTGATCATGGAGGGCACTGAATTCCACACTTTCCTAAGATTAGATAGGAATTAAGGAAGGCCCTAAATCTCCCATTTCTATATAGAGTTATCATGAAACCCATGGAACATTTATTATGCTAAAAAATAATGGTGGATTGCTCGTGGAATAAAATTCAAGATTCTATTCCATAAATCTAGACTAGTTATAGCTTTAATTTTGATTTTACATTATTTTCATTATATATCTTGTTTTGTACCCTATAAGGTATCTATATTTATGATTATAGAGAGCTAACCCATCTATGTGTAGACTAAGGGGATGAACCAATGTAGGTTTTACCATTAAGGAAACATTAAGATGTGGGTGAAGTGAAGTTTTGATAAACTTAATAAAATTTCCCTCTTTTGGAAATGCAGAGTTTGGAAGATAGAAGTTTTGAATGAATATGATAATTTTTTTTACCACAGTTGAATAAAATAATACAAAAGTTAAAAAGTATATATTGAATTTTCATTGATAAAAGTATAAAATGGAGAATTTACAAAGTTAAATAATATGTAATAAAATAATGAATTTTTGAATAACATTTAAAATAACTCTAGATAAGTTTTAATCAATGGATATAATAGTTCCTATTCTCATAAATCTTTTCTTATGATCAAAAGAGTTTGGAGGATTAATACCAAGATCTAAACGATACACATGTTTTAGAATGAAAACCTTTTTGATCAAATATTAGAATAAAAATATCTTACCATAGTTCTTCTTTAACAAATTTGGTAGAAATTCCTATCCCTAGAATTTTTTTAATAGAGTTTAGAAGCATCAATTTATTTCCCTAGATACATGCTTTGATCATAAGATTGGAATCATCTAATTCCTTATTACCGAGACTTATTCAAATACATAAGTATAGAATCATTATTCTCTATCCCCAAAACTCTTCAATCATATAGGATTAAAACTGAATGATTAAAACAAGAAACTTAGATCTTTTACAATGAAATATTCACAATTATAATCTCTAAGATCACACTAAAAAACAAAAAAAAAGCACTAATATATTAAGTTAGTGTATGAATCTAGAAGGTTTACACTTCAGAAAATTATTTAGATCCCAAACTCAAATACTTAACCCTTATTTATATATGTTTATCATAAAAAACTTATAATTGAAATATTTAATAACATTGAGTATAGTGGTGACTTTTAAAAATATTGGATGCTTCAACATAATCATCCACTTCATCACAGTTTATGTGACTTTACTATTTTTTGGAATGTGAATGGTTCAGAATCATCTGATTCAAAACATGTGATTCAGAAGATAAAACTATACAAAAATAGAACTAATAAAAACTTAATTTATCATAAGTAATATATAGAATGTGTGGTGATTAATTAAAAAAATATAGAATATATCATTTAGATTAATGAATCAACAATATATCCCTTTTTGATAATAATTAAAATGATAAAAATGAAATTTTAAATTAATAAACAAGTAAATAAAAATACCCATTATTCTAAAAACAATACCAACTCACCCCCCTTAGAAAATTAAATGATATGATAAAAATATTTCACACCCTTTTAGAAAAAAATGGAAACAAAAAAACATTTCTCTAACTTTCTTCCTCACATAAATTAACTATAATTCTCACCAAACTTCACCTCCCCCCATTTTTAACATCTCACCCCCTTTAAAATTTACTATACTCTCTCCATATTTATGATTATAAAAAATGAACCATATATTGTTAAAAAATAAAGATAATAAACAAGGTAAAAGGTTTAGGGTTCCATGTAAGAATAATGAAACACTATGTAAGAATAATATCAAAAGACAAGAATAAGAATAATCACAAGGCTATGCAAGAATTGATCAAAGAATAAAAGTGGTATGCAAGGACAACCTCAAGATTAATAAAAGTACTTGTGAAATAATACTTCCATGGTGAGGGGGTATTATTGATTGATTCTGTAAGATAAAAATTTAAGATAAAAAAGACCTTCTAGAAGATTTCTACCAATGTGAACATATGATAAGATTCTTCTATAAGGTGTAGTTTTAGAATATGTAACTGATACATATTTAATTTCCATTTAGAGATATCCTATAATGTAATATCTACCTACATAAATATTTATAATAATTCTATATAAATAATTCCCTCTACATTTATTGAGGATTTTTAATGTTAGGTGAATTATTAATAGGAAACGAAATATGATCACTTAACACCAATCATACCCATATTATATTTAATATATTAAAATATTTTGGAATGTAAGGGCTTAGTAAATATATTAGAAAACTTATTTTTAGTTCAAATTAATTAAAGAGTAATATCTTATTTTTTGTGTTTGATCCAAAAAATTAATGTATTATATCTATTTGTTTAGCTCATGAATGACATAATAGATTATTAAACAAAGAGATGACATTATTACCATCACAAAGAATAAGAGTTTGAGTGAAAATCATTCTGAAATCGGTGAGTGTGTGGGGGTTCCACAATAATTATTCACAATAAATTCTAGCTACTACCTTTTCATCATCAATAGTGGAAATTGATACCAGATATTTCTTCTTGTTGGACCAAGAAACTAAATCTTCACCTTAAAAATGAAAAGTTATAAAAGTACTCTTCCTATCCAATCTACAACCTCTGAAATATATGTTTGAATAACTATTAAGTATAAAATAAGATATATAAGAATATAATAATCTATGTTTTTAATTTATTTTAAGGTAACATAATATCCTTTTAACTACCTTAAGGTGGGGATCTTTCAGATTGTTTTGGAATCTCACACATAAGAAAAAGTAAATAATATCTAGTTGAATTTCTATCAAGTAAATTAATCTTTTGATCATACATCTATAAATATTTTTTATCTAATGGTTTCCTAGAGTCATCATAGTAAAGTTTACATGAGGAACCTACTATAGTAATTATACTAGAAGAATTATCAAAACCAAACTGTTTAAGTAAATATTTGATATACTTATATTGGGTTAAGATAAATGTTTATGTAATATAGAATCCAAGAAAGAAATTAAGTTCAACCATCATAATAATATCAAATTAAGTTTATAAAACTTTAGAGAAACTTTCCACAAGTGATTTTTAGGTGGATCTAAAAATAATATCATTGACATAGATTTTTACTATCATGTTGTCCCTAAAAACTTTCTTGATAATAGGATTGGGATCTATCGTTCCTTTAAAAAATTCATTTTGAAGTAAGAAACTTGATAATATATATTCCTAGGATCCTAAGGTCTATTTATGTATTCAATTCACCTTGGTATTTCTATAAACATTTTCTATAAAATTTGTAAACCAAGAGGTCGATCAATATAAAGCTCCTCCTAAATATAACTAATAAGGAAGGGAATATTTACATCCATTTGAAAATAGATAAAAATTCATATGAGCATAAAAGGATATTATAATTTGGAAGGATTTGAGCTTAGCTACCAATGTAAAAGTTTCTTTATAGTCTATTATTTCTTCTTAATTATTAGATTTAATAACAAGCCTGTCCTTATTTTGAACTATGGTTCTATTTTCATCACATTTATTTCAAAAGACCCATTTAACACCTATTACTCAAAGATTATTAGAATTTCCTACCAAAGTCTAAACTTTATTCTATTGGAATTGATAAAGCTATTATTGTATAAAAACTATCCAAATCTCATCACTTAAGGCATAATATTCCATTTTAGGTTAAAATTGAGATAACAATGTAAGATTCTCACATTAATTTTTTGAATAACTTATAGTTATATCATTTTTATAAACATTATTGATTATATTATCACTAGGATGATTCCTTAACTTAATATAGATTTAGGTAAAAGGTTAGGTTTTTCCTTATCCACAAGATGGTTATCTTCCATTAATATTTCTATTAAAATTATATTAATTGGTTTACATGGTTTTACTTCTAGAACTAAATAAAATGGGGTTTAAAAAACATGATCTATATTATTCTCATAACCTTAACATTTTAATTTTCATAAATATCAACTTAATAAAATATAACATATTCTATTTCTTCAATGGTATGTGCCCATTTTTTGAAAGTATAACAAGAATTACTTATGATGGAGTAACCAATAAAAATTTCTTTATAAGCTTTTAGATAAATTTTTGGGTACTATTTTAGTATTAAAAATGAATACCTTACATTAAAAAACATTTAAGTAACAAAGTTTTGGATTCCTTCTATTCTAAAATCAGTAATATGTTTTCTTTAAAACCAAAAACTCAATTATAGTGTAAATGGAAGTACTAACGACTTATTTTCACAAATATTTACCAACAAAATACTTACACAACATAGAAATAAAAATTTATTAGAGTGATATATTCCTCTTTTCTACTACCTTCCTTTTTTTGGAATTCTTAATTCCAAAATGTTATATGTAATGTATTTCTCACTAAAAAAAATTTAAAAAAAGGATTATAAATATCTCTACCATGATCAATCTAGATAGTGATGATGGGAATATTTTTCATATTTTTAAGTAGAGATAAAAAACATTTAAAAATATAGAGTGATTATAATTTAATAGTCAGAAAACAAACCCAAGTAAATACAATGTAATCATTATTTAAGACATATACACAGTGTTTTGCTTGAATAAATGTAGTTTAATTTGTCTAAAAGGGTCCATGTGCACTAATATTTAAAGGTATAGAAGTTGAGACTTCACCACTAGGTTTAATTTTAGACTTATGTTACTTACTATATCGAAAAGGGTCACAAAATCTATAAGAGATAAACATAAGTTCCAAAAGATCATTCACAAGTCCTTTTATGGAAAGTTTAGCTAAGGTATGAACATTGTAGTGTATATTCTATGCCAAATCCATGACTTATCCTATATTTCACCAAGGTAAGGAACACTCCACCAAGTAAGGACCTCTAGGTCAATAATGTAAACATCATCATGCCTATCAACAGATAAGATCTAAACTCATTCTAAACTAATGATAGTATATCTTTCAGTCCCAAAGTTCATGGTGTAACCCTAATCACATAATTTATTATGCTAAAAAGGTCATACTTAAGACCCAAAACATAAAGAACATTTAAAATTAAAGTCTCACCATGAAAGAAACATCACCTACTCCAATAATTTGACCTTACACATTATATCCAAAAGAAACATGTCCACCCATCCCTTTTTATAAGTTTTATATGTTTGAATTCTTTACAATAATATGTTGAAAACAACTTATATCAATGTACCATGTATTTTGTATACCACTGCTCAATAATTTTTCATAAAATAGATGAAACTAAAAGTTTAGTAACCAAACTTTCTTAGGTTTTGAAATTTTAATAAAAAAGAATTTTAGAACCCACATCTTCCCAAATCTATGATGTTGAATGAATAAAAGTTCTTTATAAATATAATTTCAACAAGTTCTAAAATATTTAACCTTATTAAAGGAACATCTATTCTTCCAGTGATCTATCCTTTGAAAATTAATATAAAAGGGTTTAATCTCCATAAAAAATATTTTTTCTTAAAATTTGACTTACTAAAATATAGATAACCTAATTTATAATATATCTTAAATGGTTTCAACTATCCTAGAATATTATAAAATTTCTCCCTTTTAGAAGTAAAATTAGAAAGTAACTTTTAATACTTTCAACTTCAGACTTAACTTCCAATAATTATATGTTGAAATAGAAATATATTTGACATTAAATTTGGAAATAAGTTTTGAAATAATATCATATATTTATAAATTATAGCCTTATATTGATCATATATTTTCATCAACTTCTTACATATTTTCTCCAAGATAGTTATATATTCCAGAATATCCTCTGTTATACCCATGGTTGTATGATGATCCCATAGGTTTCTGTGATATAGACTAACTACCCTACTGCTTGATAGGTGTTGCACTATGTCCTACATAAGGAAGTAGAGTAGGATCCAAAACCCAAGTCCCACATAGGGTGAGGGGGTATTACAGATGCCGTTGATATTCCAAGTCGATTGACTGAATAGTTTCATGGCCTTTTCTAGATGGGTGGGACTCCAGGGAAAGAAATAACTACGTGGTTAGAACAACAAAGAGGATAAAATCATTGATATAGGGATAGGAACTAGTCTTGACATGGTGTTATAGCATAAAAATATTCTTTTTAGACCCTCAAGTAATAATTGGTTGGAGTTTATTATACCTAGGGTTTTATGGAACTTTATTATGTGTCCGTGATAGGGACTAACTAGCCTACTACTTTCTAAGAGTGATGCTCTATCCTATACAAGGAAGTGGTGTAGGCCCCATAACCTGAGTCCAATATAGGGTGAGATAATATTTTAGATTTGGTTAATAAGCCACGTTGACTTCCCCAATAGTCTTGAGTCCTTTTCAAGATGGTTGGGACTCCTAAGAAAGAAAAAGCAATGCGGTTAAAAAAAATTGTAAAAAAACATGGTTTTAGATGTGGTAACTATTCTTAATGAGTCACATAGGTTTTATAGATTCACACCATTTATGTATAATAGTTTATTTTTAGAACTTACTTAGAAGTAGATCTATGGATATCATAGATATGTAACAACATACACAAAGTATATATGATAATAACAAACATGGTTTTGTGTAAAGGTGTTATTAGGTTCTCCCATGATGGGTATATGGGAAAGTTGATATAAAGAAGATACTACCCACATATTGGGAAGAGAGAAAAGTAGAGATAAATTCCCTTGAATACATGGATTGAAAAATTTAATTGGAAATCCCATATAACATCAGATGATTGAAAGAGGTATTCTCCAGGTCTATAAAAAGTGATTAAGGTGAATAAGCCTTATATTCAATTGGTTTAGACAAAGTGAGAAGCTGGCTACTGAACCTACAAATGGAAAGCTAGTATGGCTATCGAGAACAATTATAAATTAGGTTTAATGAATACATGAGAGATAACTGAAAAAGGATACCCATCCAAGGAGTAAAAACATGTTTCTCACTATAAAAACAATGTTTATATAGTCTAGGTTGAAGTTTGAAGTGATTAGATATGTCCCATTATTTATTGAATAAGGTCCACACCTGAGATGGTAAATGAAATTGAGGAAATACTATTCCTTGATTATTTTATGTATTGAAACACCTAAAAAATACACTAGAAGGATTTTGGAATTATTCTAATAATTACAATAATAATTTTAATAATTTCTGAGATAATTTGAAGATGATTATGAGTGATTGAGATCAACTTGAGATGAAGTGGAGGATCCCTGGTTCAAAATGAAGGAATTATGGGGAAATGGCTATGTACAGGATCCATGTATGCCACATTATATATATGTGAATTCCAGTGTAAGTGAATTCCATTGTATCTAAATCCATATATCTGAAGTCACTACATATGAAAATATTTTTATATTTCAAGATTCATGTACGTGAATTTAGTGATGTATCCAAATGATCACATAGATGAATTCCTCTATGTATCAAAATTAAATAATCGAGTATGTTAATGAAGATTCATGTAGCCAAATCCAATGACATAAAATAATTCCTTACATAAGGGATTCTATGTCATATCTAAACTTTACATAGCTAAAGTATACTATATATCCAAATTCAAAACCACATATACGAATTAAGACTCACATAGGAAATTTGGTATATGATAACTATGCATCCAAATTATGATACGTAAAGAACATAATAATGAAATTATTTATGTAGCCAAATATGTGTATAAAAAATGTAAATTCACATAGCTAAATTTCCCTTATGCACTAGGTAAAATATATAGAGTTTCCATAATTTCTAATTATATAGATAAATTGAAATATTATGATTTTTGTGATGTGAATTAAACATAAAACCATCATAATGATTATTTAAGAGATTATCCAAGCTTGTTTTGAGGAAAACTGAAGGAGAATAACTGCATGTATTTCTTAAAGGATTAAAAGGATTTATCAAGTTTTAATGAATAATGTAGATGAAAATACTTCATATCCCGGATTTTCATCAAAGGTCAAAATTATGATGAACCAAGCCTGTCTAAGAGAGAATGGAGAGGGATTGAGCCACTGCTTATTATACTTCTCATTGTTGTTTTATTTTAATGATAAAAACACTAATAAAGAGTTTAATAATTTCATTTAAGTGATGTGCATCAAGATTTATGAATCATAATAGAACCCTTTGAATAATCCTTATGAATATCTTAATATATTTTTTTAATCCTTAGAATGTTTCTAGAAGATCCATGGAGGCTTAAGGAATGAAGTGGTAAAGGCACTTTGTGATGTATATGGACACAAGTATAACCAGCTAGCCAGTGTAGTGAAATTGGCCAACCGGTGGCATGCCCAACACATTACACATGCAGAAAAAATGCATAATCTACCTGGTGGAGGAGAATTATATTGCCAATTCTGAAGTATAGTGATCATATTATTTCTAAGATTCCTCCAACCAACTGGTGTAGGTGCAACAACGAACCGATGGAAACAGGAAGTGCACACCATGTTCTAGGAAGCCCACCGACTACCTAATGGAGGATACTAGGTACTCGATGGCATCATAGAAAAAGATCTGATAACTATATTTATAATGGTAAAAGTTAAAATAACTTGGAGGTATTCTACTTAATAATACCTAAAGGATTCCCAAACATTACCAAAGGAATTAGAGCCTATAAATATATCCCTTGGGTTGCCTTTGAAATCAATAACAACTTCCTTTCTTCTCTAATATCCAAATGACAACATGCTCAACTGCACAATTTCTCTCAAAAGTTCTCTCCATTCAAAATATTATTTCTCCAACTAGAGTGTAAAAAAATTTTAATATCCAATCCTCCTCTATTAATATCATTATCTCCTATTGTTCATCAGATTATTTGAGAGAATCGAGACCAATATACAATGTGATTGCTTCTTATCAATCTCCTCATCTTTCTATTTCTTCTAAATTCGGTTCTTACTACCATTAAAGTAAAGAACAATTGTTTTCTATCCATTTTATTTGAAAAATAAATGGAATTGTTTTTAGGTTTATAGACTTTCCATAAAAGATCTAGTATCATTTATATTTAAAGTTTCATGTTATAACCTAAAAATAAAGGGATAGTTTTTGGTATCTTGGATATCAATAAATACAAGGGAATAATAAATTAAATCCTCAATTGATTGAGGTGGTAGACATAGGGGCTCTTTTAGATTTATTTTTGAACTTTATTACCAAATATATTTTCTCATTTATTTTCCACAATTTCAATTATTTATCACATTCTTTCATTTATTTAATAAATTTTATAATCCCTCAATTAATTCTTAATCTCTTAATCATTTTTATATTTTAACTACTTAATCATTATAAATACCTATTTGTTTTATTATCATATTTTTATTATTTTATTTTAATATATCATTTCACTTTTAAATTTTATTGTTTTGTTTACTTCTTCAATCTTTTATAAAGAATTTTTTAAACATGGATTGTTTTCCTTTAAATTTTTAAAGGTAAATTCACCCCCTCTTTCCATTTTATTCATCTCTGACCTAGATTTAACATCAAATGGTATATTTATTTGTTTAATTACTTTGTTTTTAAATTATTTTAAGTTTTAAATTTTCAAAATCTTTAACCAATTTTTCTAATAAATATATCTTTTTAAATAGATTTTTGAAACATCCATGGCAGTCTCGAAGGAAAATCATTGGGTCGTGCTCTATTTTTTGATGGTACTAATTAGGATTATTGAAAATAAATAATGTATACTTTTATTAGATCTATTGGATACCCTATTTATAATATTTTCATGCATGTATATACTCTTTTATAAAAAAATTAAGAAAAATAGACCCCTAATGATATTACTACTTTAGAAATAGATGATAAAGCTATGAATGCATTTAATTGTGGTTTAGATGTTAATGAGTTAAATAGAGTTTCTTTATACAAAAATGCACCTGAAATATGAAAATTATTTTAATTTATTCATGAGTGTGAAAATAAAGTTAAGGATATAAGGCTGAACATGTATAGGAAAGTCTTTGAGAGTTTCTTTATGATTCCTAATGTGCTTATAACTACTATATTTACTAGTTTTTACTGATATATGTAATGTTTGAAAATATCTTGGTGATTCTATTTCTATAAAAGATTTAGTCAATAAAAACCTTTTTTACCAAGCAGTTGATAACCAAAAGTCAACAAAATACAAGAATCTAAAGATGTTAAGAATATTGTAATTAAATAACTCTTTGGTTCTATCATGAAATATGTGACAACCATGAAGAGACAAGCTGAAAAGGGGTCTAAGAAGGTCAAAGAAACTAAAATAACAATGTCATTCAAAGAAAAAAAATATGAATCATCCAGAAGTGACTCCAATGTTTCCAAATTTACCAATATGATGAAAAAGTACAAGAAAAAGAATAGATCCTCTAGAAACTTCAAAAGTAAAAATCAAGAATTTTAGGTAACTGGTTTTCGTTGAAAAAAGAACCACCACATCAAACCAGGTTGTCCCTTTAATAAAGAAAATTTAAAAAACAAGAAGAAAAGTAAGAGATTTCTAAATTTATTGACTTAGATCTGTAGTGAGGATTCAATTTCAATATAAAAATCAAGAGATGAAGGTACCAAGTGTCTCATGACACATATTGAGGATGAAATTGAGGTTAGTTATAAAATTTTTCATTCTACCAATCATTCCTGTTCTTACTCTTATACTTATTCTACCTATTATTTAAATTATGTAGATATTTTCAATGATACAAATGAATTTCAAAATGGTTTTTATTATCTTATTAAAAAATTAAAATATCATAAAAACAAACACAATATTGTTGTTTTTGAAAAATATCAACTTTTAAAATAAAAATAATATTTGGTTTTAAAACTAAAACAACAACCAAACATTGAAAATTTAGCATTTAAAATTAAATATATTTAATTTTTTTTATTATTTTACCCAAGGGGAAGAAAATTTAAATTATAATTTTTGTTATAAAAAACCTATTTGAAATATCTATGGATTTGGGTTTTCAAAACGATCCAGTTTTCCCAACAATTCTAAAATGACTACTTTTGTAATGGGAATTTCTCAAAATAAATTTTTTAATTATGAATATAAATTTGGACATATAATTTATGAATGAAATAGTAAAAATTATAGATTTTTAAGTCATAAAAGTATTCATCTTTCTACACATATTTCAAATGTAAAAGCTTGGTCTAAACAAGTATGGTTTTCGAAATATTTATTTGCTAACTTAAGTGGACCCTAGATGTAACATCCCATTTCCAATATGATAGTTATGTATTTAACCATTTTAGGGTTTTTACTTTTTGTTAATTGTGAAAGATTGAGTATGAATTTGGAGGACACCTATAATGGCGAATTCAAAGATTTTTTGTACTCTCAGCTTGAACTGGGATTTTTCTGTAGTCTGCCGGAGGGTTACAGATCATGTAATAAAGTTACACATCATGTAATGGTTCTGTATATAAGCTGTGAAGGGTACAAGACATGATGAGTAGTTACACAAAATGAGTGAACTAAAGATCAGTTTTAAACTCAGAGTGTCATCTTTTAATTCAAGGTGATGTGTTTTTCAAAAGTTAAAGATATAAAATATTTCATGAAATGTATTAGGATTACACATCGTGTAATACCCCGACTACAACTGTAATGTCTCGGATTTTTCCATGTGTTATTTTAATATTATGTGGGAATTATTTCGAGACCAGGCTTTGAGACGGAGTACAGTTCCGAGGCCCGGTGAGCCCGGAAAAAATGTTTGAATTTAATTAAATAATTAAATTATGCGTGCATATGGTTTTACTGAAAAAGTAGAATAACTCTTGAATGGGTGCTCGAATCGGAAATCTGAGGGAACCGTTGCGTCCAGGGAAGCGGGTTTACCCTAGGAGAGACCTAACATCGGCTGGCGCAGGTCGGTGGTGAAATTTGGTTTTTGGACGTAACCGTAATAAAATACTTGATAAAAATATTTTATTAAATCCTTGTTATAGCGGATATCTTTTATCTTTTTAAATAGAGATTTGCACAGGGGTCTAGGGTCACAAATATCATAACCCTAAATTTCCCCTGGAGGCTCTGGAAAGCTCTGGAGGAAACCCCCAACGCGGCGGCGATGTTCTTGACGAATTTCACCGGCGACAATGACCCGACGACTGGATCTTTGCCAACGAATGTCGCAGATCCAGGTAGGACATTTGATTTTGGTTTCTTTTCCCCGTTCTTGACTACTATGAAGAAATCAGACTAATCCATGAAAATATTATCCCTCAGATCAATCGTGTTTGCGGGATGTGATTTTTGCGGGGATTTTGGGGATTTGATTCGTGAAGTTATTTTGGTTTCGTTTAATCTTCTAACGATGATGAACCAAGATCGACACGAACATCGATCAAGGTTTTTCCCTCTCGATTTGTTGTGCTTTTTTTCCCCAAATTCTCACGTTCTTCATGTGCATTCTACACATTATCCATAGGATAAGAACAATGATCAATTATGCCTTCGATCTACGGTGTAACGATCCGAGATTATAGATCCGACACCGGGATGAACCAACAGAGCTGCAATGAAGACGACGACAGACGAATCTAAGCGATTCGAGAGAAATCACTCTTCGAGTTTATTTTCATTGGAAGATCATATGTTGTTCGTTGAGCTTATTCAAGGCCCAAAAGGCTAGGATTCAGTGCTAGGGTGTTGGGACGACCCCCGATCTTGAGTTTTGCGGCGAAAGAATCATGCAAACAGAAACTGGAAGATCGGTCGAGGCGCGGAGGAAGAAGATGGTTCTGGGAATTTCTTGAATACACGGCGTGTAGTATGGGATACACGGTGTGTGTTCGTCGGCGGGCCACATGGCGTGTACTTCGGGAGTACACGGACACGGGTTGGGTACATGGCCAAGTACACGGCGTGTATACCCTTCCCCAGCCAGACCCGGCCAGATACACGGGATACCTCGTGTACTGGTACACGGGAAGGTGACACAGACAGAGACTGTGTACGGGTACATGGCCAGTGTACATGGAGCGAACCCCAGATGCTCAAACACGACATGTAATCCAAGTACACTCTGTGTAGTGACTTTTTACATGACAAGCATAATGACATGGGCCGTTTACACGGCCAGTACCCGGAGTCAGGGAACACGACGTGTGATCCTTCTACACGCCGTGTAGTTGAGTTTTACACATCTTGGATGGATGACATGGGCCATTTACACGAGCAGTACTCGGAGTCCAGGAACACGGATTGTAACCATATTACACGCTGTGTAATCTGTCTTACATGGATTGAGCCAGTTGCCTTCTGTGACTTGAAATAGTTTCCTTAGGGTTCGTCCCCTTGGTCTTTCTCTTGAAGGTTTCTGGTATCATTTCCTACATACAGGAGTATGATCCCTTCAGCAGGACTGCCTGAATAGAGTTGTTGGAATCCCATCTATGAGACTTGGATCCAGATCCTCTATTCCTTCCTGGTACCCTAGGTAGAGTTCTTGGTATCGACATGACCAACTTTACCTGGGTGCCGATCCTCTGCTTAGTGGATTAGTTCAGACTAAGTTGTTGGAATCACCCCATGGCTATTAGTTGTGATCCTCATCTAAGCATCATATTTCTCAAGTACTTGTGGAGTGTGTTCTCCCAGAACAAGTACTTCATATCTCTCTCTTCAGACCTCAGAGTGTGTTCTCCTTATTAAGTGATTAGTGGAATTTCGAGCTGGATCTTAGTGGTGGTTTCGTGATAGTTGATCGTGTATGAGTATATCTGGATATTCTTGTTATATGTTCTATAAATATATACTATGTAGAGTTGACTGTATCTTTACTTTGTGGTATTTTTCCCTTGTTTTATTCCTTTGTGGTTTCAGAGCGTCCTACTGGGTATTGTTATACTCACCCCTGCACGGGCTTTACCTGCACGTGTCATGTCTTGTGTAGACGAGCGAGCCTTTGACATGATTCTAGGTGGACCAGGACCGGATGGTGCTCAGTGAGACTAGGCAGACCGTGGTGTGTGCCTATGGCTACGAATTGCAGTTCCATCACATTTATTTATAGGTTAGACTTTGTTGCAGACTCTCTTTTGGTGGGCTTGTACTTTTGGCCCAGGGTTTTACATTATTGTACTTTACTTTCCTGTCATACTCTGTTCGTTGGGTTTTTAGTGTATGCATGCATTTCCATTTTTAGTAGTTTTTACTTTTTCCGATTGTGGTATTGGAGATGTTGTGTGCGTGTGTATAGGTTTATAGGAAATGACTCCCATGTTAGTAACATGCCTAGTTGGTGCTAGTCACCAGCCCCTGGCCTATTGGAGGTGGTCTTAGGGAGTTGCGGCTCGGGCCCCACTGAGATGAGTCATGACAGAGTGGTATCAGAGGTGGTCGGTTCTACCTTAGGACCGAGAGTTTGTTAGTTGGTTTAGGGAAACAATGTTAAGTGTTTTGAGTTCAGATTTCAGGCCAGGGACCCCAGTGTTGGTGCAGGCGACCGACGTATCCATACACCAGGACTTTGATAACTTTCTTTTTTGACTCGGAACATGAGAACACTAGTTGGAGGAAAAAATAATGGTACTTGCATCATATAGGAATGGGTTGTGGTTTCCATGTCCTTCTTGAGTCATCTCTCCATATATACTCACTGACTGTGATACATCTTGTTTCGTTACAGGATGCCTCCGTGACGTGCACCCGCTAGGATCCAGCAGCTCGATCACGAGGATGACCCCCTTAGTGATGAAGCTTCGATATAGGGACCAGATCCCCCAGTTTTACCATCGGGTGGTGTGCCAGTTATTCCACCACCTGTGGAGTAGTGTTTAGTTCCTGCTGTACCAGTAGTGGAGGAGTGCAGGATGAGCGAACTCCACGAGTTTCAGAGACAGAGACCCCTCAGGTTTCGA
Source organism: Viscum album (assembly GCA_963277665.1). Taxonomy (NCBI): domain Eukaryota; kingdom Viridiplantae; phylum Streptophyta; class Magnoliopsida; order Santalales; family Viscaceae; genus Viscum; species Viscum album. Next base: position 829,141,456 of record OY728127.1, read on the forward strand.
GGTGATCCTAACCCTTAGGCAGCAGAGGGCGGCTTGAGGTAGTGTCTAGAGTCTTCCGTTTGGTTAGGACATTAGAAGACCAGATGGTGATCTTGGCAGCGATCCTTCTGCAGGGCTCGGTAGGGTGATGGTGGAGTTTGGTTATCCAGACCCACAATGAGGCGACTCTTTCATGGTCAGAGTTTGAGCGTCTCTTCAGAGAGGAGTTTTCACCGGTTACCCTGAGAGCGGTACGTATACATGAGCTTCTTTAGCTCCATCAGGGGTCCATTTTGGTGGCTGACTATTCATAGAGCACTACAACATAAAACGCCTTTAGCGGCGGTTTTGTAGTGGCTGTTTACAAAACCACAGCTAAACCTTTCGTTAAAATGATTTAGCGGTAGTTTATTAAAAACCGCCGCGACACCCATTTAGTTTTTTACATCAGTAACACTCCCCCCACCTGAGCCAACATTCTCCCCCCCGACCCCATGAGGCTTCTCACCCCAATGATCGTGAACCCTAGCTCCGGTCCCCTCCACTGCCCTATTGTGCCGCCGGTCGTTGCTGACCCCACTTCTCCCCCTGACACCCGCAATGCCGGATTCTCCCCCGACCCCGTCGAGTTCATACCCTAGGTTTGCTCCCCTCCCCTACCGTCGGTGGTATCATCCTGTTACAGTGGATTTTTTGTGTGTAATGGTTAGAAGAATCTTGTGGAGGAAAAATGAATAAGGTTTTATGTAGTTTCATTATTGTTGAGTCATTTCCATAATTTATTTTGGTTTATCATCAAATTTGGATGAATTAATTTAATGGATTGACTTCATATATTTGGGTTTTGTTTATAAATGAGCTCAGAGGTGTTCCAAGAGTGATCCATACCACATTGCTTGAATTTACAGTGAGGATACATAATTGATGAGATGTCTCTAAATTATGACTAATTTGATTAATATGGATTAATTCTATTAATTAATTATTATTTCTTTATAATATATGTTGTAATTTTATGAGTTAGGGGATTGAGATGGTGTTGGTTCCTAGAGATGGATTTGATGAGGATGGAATGAGATTTCTTAAGGGGATAACTTTATGGTCAAGGTAGTTTATGACTAATATTACCATAGGATATGGTTATGCATTCATTATGTGGATTGAAATTTCATGTAGGTGGGTATGTGACATGAATGGGATCCATGAGTTATTTACCTTATGATACATGAGGATAGAGATTCATGTTGGGTTCATAGAATTCCCTTTAGTATGATGCATTGATTATACAACCATTGATGGATATGTTATATATGTGAGAGGCTTAACTATAGGGAAATTAAAACCCCAATAGGGTGTCCATCATGTATTTATGGGTCAAGTTATCTATAAAGGCTTTGTTTTAGGTAATTGATTATCTCCTAAAGAAATGTCTAGGGGTGAGGCTATGGGATGGTGTGGTAATGGTCATATATAGTATGATAATCTATGAGAACATATGAATGACCCAGTATGGAACCAAGTTAGGTTCCTTTGATTGATGAGCAATCAATATGGACTATATGGATAATGATAGGTTCTCAAACCTTATGAGTTGGGAATGTGGCCCTTGACAGACATTTATCCCTTAGGTAGGGGTGAGATACCTTGAGAATAGAACCGTAAGCGATGTCTTTATCATCCACATTAATCAGATTGCACAATATCAATATAACTTCAAAATTAGATTTATCATGTCAATAACAACTTACCAATCATACTGAAACCACACTAATGATAGTAAGGGAATAACTAATTCCTCTAAATTTTTATTCTTATTAGTGGTCTAATTCTACTAAATTCAGTGCTTGATATCCCTTGTTATAAACCAAATTCAATATGACATCATTGATTCTCTTAGTTAAGACTTGGAAACCTCTTTTTATTCTAGATTAATCCCCTTTTTTATGTATTTATAGATTCAACAAGTGAATTTACGTCAGCATGAAACTTCTAGATCAAGTTTTGAAGAAAAAAAGTGGTTTCTTAACACCACTTGCTGATTCATGATCATCCATGACACATTTTGATCATATTTTATATCAAATGAGACTTGAAATAATTATTACATCACTTATTTCATGCATTTTTTTGGATTTAATCAGTTTTTGCTTTAGTTGAATAACATGTACTTTATTAGCACATCCACCCCATGGATCATATCTCCCCATAAATATTGGGCCACTTCAAGGAATAACAAAAATGTTCAATGCCCACACCGAAGTCTGAATCTGACTCTTAGTTCAACTCCATGGTCAGATCCTTGATCGTCCCATTTAACCATAATTCTCCACTCATGAGCACTAACACATAAATGATCCAAATCACCCTCAAGTCACACCACCACTCTTTTCTATGTGAATACACCAAAGAGAGGTCTATGAATTCAATCCACACAAGGTTCATAGAACCTCAAAACCTAATATCCCAAGTTATTTCATCATGCATTTCCATGAACACCACCACTTATCATGCCTCAAGACTACCATCCCTCACATGGTTCTTGTCACTCCAAATTAACAATGTGTTGAGTTTTGTAAGCATCATAAGGTTTTCCCAAAACATTATTTATAATAGATTTATTTGATATTAGAGTTTTATATGAAGACTCTATAGAGAACTTAGGTTGGGGTTATTCCAAATTAACAATGTGCTTTGGTTTTCAAGGTAAAGTAACTACCACATTGTTAGCACACTGTTTCTCTTTACCAAAGAAACTTCCCCTATCCCAAACACTAGAGGGTTCATATCTAACTCAGGGGATCGTCTTTATTATATTATGTTTCTATAATATTATACTATCGTATATATGAATCTCTTTCTCTATTTAGTAGTAACTATGTGTTTTAATTTTTTTTATTATTGTGTAGGAACATTGTGATATACATGGATAAAAGATGGATCACATTACTGAGGAACACACCTCAGTATGTTAAGGTATTGGATGAGTTTTTAGATTTTGAAATTTCTAATCGATCCGTTGAAGGGAGAATAAAATGTCCACATCCTAAATGTAAATTTAGAACATGGTTGAAGATAAATGAAGTTTATGAACATTTAATACTGAAGAAATTCCCTGGTCAATATTTGTGTTGGATTTGGCATGGAGAATTGAACGTTACAGAAAGATTGATCACTGATGTTAATCCCCAGAATGGGGTCCCAAGTTTGTCGATAATGGAAAATGAAATGAAAAACCTCATAAATGATGCATTTGGCACTGCAAGACAGCACTATCAGCATCAAAACATATCAGAACAACTAGAAGAGGGTGCTACAAATTACAACATGACAAGTGATGTTTTTGAGACTATAACACATGCAGATCAAGATTGTAACATATCATTGGATCCTCCTCTTGATTCTGTGGAGCCAAATGTAAGAGAAAACTTCACTGAGGAAAATGCGTTTCATGATTTAGTTGATGATGGAAATCAAGAGTTGCATAGTGGGTGTTTGAAATATTCAAAGTTTTCATTTCTTTTGAAGTTGTACCATATCAAATGTCTATGTGGAATTAAAAATAATGCAATGTACATGATATTGAAATTGATTCTTGATGCATTTCCTGAAGAAAAAATCCCAGAATCTTTTTATGATATAAAAAAAGTTGTTAACAAGCTTAGTCTGAATTATACAAAAATACATGCGTGTCCCAATGATTGTATGATTTATTGGGAAGAGGATTCAAGTAGATAGAATTGCAAGAAATTTTCTTCTTCTAGATGGCAGGAAAAGGGTGATGTTGGAAGTCTGAATGAACATAATTTCATGGAGAAGAAGAAAAGGAACACACCTACAAAGGTTTTGTGTTACTTTCCTTTGAGGCCTCGATTGCAAAGATTATTCATGTCATCGAAAACTGCTGAATACATGAAGTGGAATTATGTAGATAATAACAATGATGGGTTAATGAGACATCCACAAGATTCCCAATCATGGAAGACATTTGATTCATTACATCTAGATTTATCAGCTGATCCTAGGAATGTTAGATTGGTATTGGATGCCGATGGATTCAAACCATTTGGGACTTTGAGTACCAGTTATAGCATTTGACCAGTTGTTTTGATCCCTTATAATCTGCCTCCATGGATGTGTATGAAACAAACATCTTTTATCCTTTCGATGATTATTCCTAGGAAAAAAATTCTTGGAAATGATATTGATGTATACTTGCAGCCTTTGATTGAAGAATTGCAGGAGTTATGGAGAAATGGTGTTGAGACATTTGATGCTTATTCTAAAACAATGTTCAAAATGCATGCTGTTTTAATATGGACCATTAGTGACTTCCCTGGGCTTGGGAATTTATCTGGTTGGAACACTTACACAGGTTTGGCCTGTCCCATTTGTAACTTTGATTTTGAGCCCAAACAGCTACCTCATAGTAGAAAATGGTGCTTCTTGTGTCGTAGAAGATTTCTCGATGCATCTCATAGATTTCGGCTGAACAAATCAAAATTTATTGGTTCTATTGATCATAGACCACCTCCAAATTTGTTAACTGGTTCTGAAATATTGACACAACTTGAAAATGTTGAAACAGAATTTGGGAAGGTTCATCATTTTAATGATAGTGGAAAATGGGCCTGAAGTGCATTGTCAAGCGAAATCGGAACACAACAATGGAAGAAAAAAAGTATATTCTTCAAACTTCCGTATTGGGAATTTAATTTGTTGTGACATAATATTGATGTGATGCATATTGAGAAGAATTTCTATGAAAATTTGATTTTCACATTGCTTAATGAGCATGAAAAGTCGAAGGATCATCTCAATGATCGTAAAGACTTACAAGAAATGAACATAAAATGTGATCTCTAGCCAGATGAGAATGAAAAGTATCCTCCGACAATTTTTTCAATGAAAAATAGGGATAAAGATACATTTATTCAAATTTTAAAGAATGTCAAGGTATATGATGGGTATTCAAGTAACATCTCGAGGTGTGTTGACTTAAATAATCACAAGTTAAATGGATTGAAAAGTCACAATTCACATATTTTGTTACAACAGTTACTACCATTGGCGTTGCGTACATTATTACCTGAAAAAATTACTACTGTTGTACTCAAATTCTGAACATTTTCAGACAAATATGTGAGAAATCTCTACATTCATTTCATCTTGAAAACCTCCAGGAGAGGTTTTTATTGACCCTTTGTGAAATGTAGATGATCTTTCCTCCTTCATTTTTTACTGTAATGATGCATTTAACTGTGCATTTGGTTGAGAAAGCTAAATTAGGAGGCCCCGTTTATTATCGATGGATGTATCCAATTGAGAGGTACTTTATTTATATGTTTTTCAGTGAAGTAAACAATTTTTGGTACTTAATTAAATGAATAATTATGTTTATTTTATTTCACAGATATCTTGGGCATTTGAAATCATACGTGAGAAATAAAGTTCAACCAGAAGGCTCTATTACTGAAGGCTATTTAGATGAGGAGTGTCTTACCTTTTGTTCTCGATACTTGGATAATATTGAGACAAGATTTAATCTAGTTGGACATGTTGACGACACATCTAATCAATCTCAAATACATCATAAATCCAAAATATTTCCTGCTATTGGCCGATCAGTTGGGAGGACCTCAAATGTGACACTAACTGAATTGGAATTATTACAGGCACATAGATATGTGATGCTGAATAGTGAAATTACAGATCCATTTATTGAAGAGTTGAGGATATAGACAAAGAGATGAATGAGAGTCCAAACATGAAATGAGAAAGATATAACAAAAGCTGTTAATAAAGAGCTTATAGAATGGTTTTCACGACATGTAAGTTCATAAATATTACAATAAGTACGAATATTAGTTTGACGCGTACATTTTGTAAATATAATAAAGTATATTTCTTTTTTCAGATCATGAATATTGATACTCGAGCAGTGGTGTCAGCAGATTTGAAGTTTCTTTCTAGAGGTCCTCTAAAACAAGTTAGAAAGTTTGATGCTTATAATGTGAATGGCTTTAGATTTCATATAGTTGATCGAGAAGTGGGTTTGAAAACACAGAATAGTGGAATATTTAAATTTTATGAAGTGGAATACTATAGAAAGCTGTATGATATTATTGAATTAAACTACCACAAACATTTTTCTGTTGTTTTATTCAAATGAAAATGGGTTGATATTATTAGAGGTGTTAAAAGAGATTCCTTGCAATATACTTCTGTGAACTTCTCTCGCTTGATGGATGTTGGTGATCGTGAACTGCATGATCCATATATCTTAGCATTGGAAGAAAAAATGGTATATTATGTGAATGATGTGGTCGATGAAGGGTGGATTGTAGTTTCTCACATAATACAAAGATATTTGTATGATATGGGTGATGAAGTGGAAAATTTGACCTCTGAAATTGAATTTAATAAACAACAGGAAGCAGAATTATTTGTCCATCATGATATTGAAAATATTAGTCTAGCAAGGATAAATGAAGTGTATGAAGCAATGGAGCAAGAAACTGACATGATTGAAGGGGAAAATGATTGTATGTACAATTATTTATTTATTCAGCAACCACTTATTTCAATTCTGCAGTCATTCATTATCATTGTTATATATATTTTTTCTGTTAGTATTGGGCATCTATTATCATTTTTAATTTTTTTTCTGCATAATTTTTTTGAAATATATATTCTGAACTTAATTTTATTTGATTAAATGACAAGAATTCCAAGGAGGAAGCGGTACACTATTTCATCTAGTTCTATGACAGATGATGATCCATCTGGATCCCTCCCCACGACATCTGAGGCACCAACTGCCTACACCCCTACACCATCTCCCCCTGCACCATCTCTCACACCATCTTTGGATGTCCCAGTAGAGGCTGATTCGTCGACTCCCCCTTCAGAAGCCTCAGCAGTGGGGCAGCGACAAGCCCCTTCCAGTTCATCACGGGCATACTAGAGTGTCACTGTCATAGGTACAAATTGTAATTAAATAAATTTATTGCATTTTGTTTATACTAATTGTTTTCTCATTGAAGATGAAAAAAATGAAACCATGGAGAAAAACATAAAAAGTGCAGATGTTTGGAATATGACTAATGAAAATATAGTCGTGCCATTTGATTCTTATGGGGTCTCTACGGATGACGCCGTGGGGTTACTTGGCTAGATTCTAGGCCAGCTGGTAGCAGAGCCAATTTCCCTTCCTATTTCATATGATGATTAGAGACATATGCCTCCAAGCTGAAAAAATGAGGTTTTTGATTCTCAAATAAAGGTAAATTTATTACATTATGGTTTAATTGAACGTCATGTTACTTGTAACGACCTGGAATTTTGAATAAATCTTGTTTCCTAATTTTGGGTGTTATTTTATTTTATACTCAACAAAACTGTTTCATTCGATAACATGAGTATAATTAAAATGAGACTGTTGGGTTATGACTATTATATGACCATTAGTCAGTATTACCTTTGGAAACTAAATGTCACATTTATTGTCTCTAAATACAAGTGATATTGGTTAATTGATATAGAAAGAAGATTCGATGGCCTCATCCAGTAGTCTCGGGCCAATCGAAGCCCATCTAATAGAACTTGGGAAGGAGGTAGCACCATTGGGCTTTGCTCTGGACCAAACACAAGCTGAACTTCATCGTGTGAAGCTAGAATGGAATCGCCTTCACGAGAAGTTCAAACTAATAGAGATTACTACTCGTGCAATGTTGGCCGAGCCGCCCTCAAATTCTCTCACCTTAGCACAACTTACACTTAGGTCCTATGTTGGGGTTATAAGGGGCTATGTAAGAAGATCATAACTACTTTGTGTAATCCTTTGAGATAAATAAAATTGTGTTTTCTTCTTATGGTGAAGTTTGTGAGTTTTCAAATGTTCGAATGAATATAGGATGTATTTTGGAAAAGGGATATTTTAAAATATTTATTTAAACCTTAAATAAAAAAAATGTGTAATGATTTTCAAAAAATGGTCTTCTGTAAATGTGTTCAGTAAGAAATTTAGAGTCTAATAAGATCAACTTAATTTTTGATGAATAGTAAATTATGAATAATGATTTTATACTTAGGATTAGTAATGTGACCAAATGGATTAGTAATCTCACTTAAAGAAAGTATTAATATTATCTAGGCAACTTGATTAAGTAATGTGATTCAATAAAATAGGTAAATAACTGTTTCAGAAATTATTAGTCAAGTATTAGTTTTTTTCGGGTGAATAGTGTTTTTTCATTAAAAATTAAATTAAAAATATTTAGAAAAATATTTTTATAAAATGGATTTCATTTTTGAACACAGAGCATCAATATTATGTTAATCTAATTTTTGGGGATTTTTCTGAAAAAAATGATTTTTTGGTGAATAGTGTATTTATTTAAAAATTAAATTAAAAATATTTAGAAAATTATTTTTATAAAATGGATTTCATTTTTGAAATCAGAGCATCGATTTTTGGTTAAGGTGAAATTTTGGGATTTTTCTGTGAGAGTTGAATTTTCGATGAATAGTGAAAATACAGTTTTTATGTTACGGGTGTTTAATGACATCATTAAATGATGTATTAAGTATGTAATAAATATAGTCAACTTATGAATAGTAAGATAAGGTATTAGGTGTCCCATGTGGACAATACCATGGGCAAGCCCATGGTTTTTCCAATACCACCAATGAGGTGTCCCTTGGCCATTAATGCCTTGTCCCCCCACTTTCCCTATAAATACCCACCCTTTCCTCATTTTGTTTTTACTCCCAACTCTCCCAGAACTAAGATCTGGTCTCATTACCTCCCAAAGAGTCCTCCCAAGGTGCCCCCAAGCCCTCATGGTCCCAACCTTCGAGTTTTAAGAGTTACGTTTTAAGGTAAGGGATCCAACCTCTTTCTTTCTTTTCAAATACTCTCTTTTAAGTCATTTATTTTATGCTCCATGTTCTTATGTTGGAGGATGTTCTTTTATATTCCTATTACTTCAATTTTCATGTTCATATGATTATATATCCCCTATTACTCTCATCATTTCGTTTTATGAATTTTTAAGTGGCGCCGTTAGGCTGCCAAATTTTTTGTAACGGATTCTTTCACCCTTCTCATTTTCAAGTTCTATTTTCTTATCAAGTATTTTAAGTTCCTTTTTATTATGTTTTGGTATTATCTCTATATCTATCATACTGGTATTTTATGTTCATATTATGAGATACCCTATTTGATCTCTTCAATTCATTTTTTTGAAGTTTAAGTGACACCGTTAGGCTGCCGAATTTTTAAGGGATTCTTTCACCCTTCTCATTTTCAAGTTCTATTTTCTTGTCAAGTCTTTCAAGTTCCTTTTTATTATGTTGGGGTATGATATCTATATCTATAATACTGATATTTTATGTTCATATTATGATAGACCCTATTTTATCTTGTCAATTCATTTTTTTGAAATTTAAGTGACGTCGTTAGGCTGCCGAATTTTTAAGGGATTCTTTCACCCTTCTCATTTTCAAGTTCTATTTTCTTGTCAAGTCTTTCAAGTTACTTTTTATTTTTTTGGGGTATGATATCTATATCTATAATATTTATCATTTATGTTCATATTATTAGAGACCCTATTTGATCTCATCAATTCTTTTTTTTGATGTTTAAGTGACGCCATTAGGCTGCCAAATTTTCATAAGAGAAATCTTATTTTTGTCTTCCTTTCATGTTCTTCATTTCATATGGTATATATTTCAAATTTTATTACCATGTTCTTAAATACTTTATATTCCATCCCCCTAATTTTTTATGTATCATTTATGAGTGGGTGACCCATGTCCCCTCTCTTTTCAATGTTTTCTAAAACCCTACAACATAGCCGTTATGCTGCCGAATTTTTGTCTCAAAATGTCTCTCTCTTTTTCTCAAATTATTTTATTTTATTAAGTGAATACTCAAAGCTCTTTATTCTAAAGTTGTATTAACATATATACCAAAATTTTCTATTTTAAATTCTGGGATTTACATACATGAGACCCACTTTCCTTTTCCGTAGGTTTAAAGTGACATAAAGATCATGTCTTTAAAGCAGTTTTTAAAACGTTATGATTATGAAATGAAACCCATTTCTTTTATGCTATATGGGTTATTAATGAAATGTTTGATGATGATATATGTGGCTAACATGATAACAAAGGAAAATTTAAGGGTGTGCCCTGATTGTGCTCCAATGCATTGGTTAAAGACTTAATCTCTAGAGATGACCATTTTTAATGATATCTTGGTGAATAACCTTGGTAATTTTTAATGACACCTTGGGGATGGACCTTAGTGAAATGGAAATGATTTTCTAAGTTAAATGTTTTAGCCACATCTTCAAGTTATAAAATACATTATTTTTATTATGATATTCCTCATGATTTCTTTCTCATTCCTTAAAGTTCTTTTTTATGACCTTATTGATGTATCTCAAGTTCACATGTTAAATGTTTCCCTTGTTTACCTTACCGGGACTTCTGCTCACCCTTTCTTTTGATGTATTTCCACAGGTTATGAGATTCAGTAATGAACCTAGGATGAACATAAGAAGAACCCTTTCAAGTGTTTAATAAGAATGTTTTATGTTTTCATGTTTTGAGTTCCTGGTTTCCAAGACACTAAACCTTAAAGATCCTAGATTTTGGATAATGTAATGAAAGTTTATGTGATAAAAAGTTGGGATTCTATAGTTGGTATCAAAGGATGGTTTAGTTATTTCTGGAAATTAGGATATGAAAACTTTAGGAATAACCATATATAAATGTTTAAATATAGGAAATCTTAATGGTATTTTGGTGAGTATTGAGTAAGGGGTTGCCAAGAAAATACATCCCTGTCTGGATACGAGTATGTAGAGGTGGCTCTGACACAGATGTACATAGGGGTAAAACCCAAAAACACCGCTTTGAGCTAGACTCTAATGGGAATTGGTACACGACAATGGGTCTTGCTGCACTCTTGGTTATGACACTCCCGGGATATATGCTTTGGTAAATTCATAAGCTTAGTATGAACCGTTATTACAGGAACAAAGATAAAATAAAATAAAGATTCACATAAGAATATACGATCATGGAAAACCTAGATTGGAACCTAGGGGATCACAAGTTAGGATATACTTTTGTTCTACAAGTTTATCCTTCTATGATTTAAGTTTCCTTTTCATGATTATTGGCTAAGTATTTAAGCCCCCTAATTATAATTTCTTTTCTTAGTTAATGGAGAGAAATGGAAGAACATGTCCCAACAACCAATGTGATAGGAAATGTGATGATTATCCTATTAATGTGATAGAGATTACGAGAGATCAAGTTGAACATATTATGATTATTCCAAACCAGATATCAAAAATCACAATTAATAATTGGTACCTAGTTGAATGCCCAAATTCATCAAGGAAGAAGAAGACAAAGTCTCAAGGATTTTCATCTAATAAAGTTGATAAGGGAAAGAAGACCCAATTTACTTTGTCCAAAAAGTGTGGAAAGATGCACCAAGGGGAATGTCACAAAGGAACCGGGAGATGTTTTAAGTGTGGGGTGATAGGGAATAACATATCTAATTGCTTTAAAAAAATGGATAATGTGATAAATAGAGATAATGTTCGATCTAATGTACCTTATACTTTTCACTGTCGTAAATGTGGAGAAGTTAGAAATTATCCAAGGCAATGATCTCTTGGAAGGGATGAGAAGCATGATGAGCATCAAAAATCTTCAAGGACAAGGGAACAACGAAAGTCCTATGTTGAGATGGATCTTGATGACTAAAGTACATGTAACTTCTTCGCAATAATTGTCTGTGTCATGTGGTATTTTAGTTCATGCTCTATGAGCATATCTTTTATGTTTTCTAAGATCATCGAGTCACAACCTAAGATGATTTTATAGCATTAAGGAAAACATCTATTGTTATGTACCACATGTTGATGTTGTGAAGCTGTTCTTCTTGAAAAAAAAGATGATTAGTGGATTAAAAGATGATTATTATTTTGGAAGACGTTCACTATTTTGGGAACCCTATATGATAGAGGTAAATAGATTACTATGGTATTTTCTTTGAGGAATAAAGGTTGAATTATATTTTGAAGAATCGACGAATTTAAGGTGAACTTATGGTAATATAGGTTACTTATGGAAATGATTAACCTATCTTGGGGAAAATATGTTTAGGTTAGCTACTTTTGTTATAAGATGTTAGGAGTGGTTGATATTGTTTGGAGATGAATGATGACGTTTATTTTGGAAGACTATGTTATCAAATCCTTCTTGTATTTGGGTTTCAATCTTAGTTTTCTTTATTTTGAGGAATTTTAAGGACAATTATTTATGGAATGGTCTATGATGAACTTTGGGTAGTACCGTGGAATTTTTAAGATTTAAAAGTAGTTTCCCTTACTATGGGGTTATTTATTTTGGAAGAGTTGTTTTATCTTACCCTTTCTATTTTTGGGATAATTTTTAAAGATAGAAGAAATAGATAGTTAATCTTTGGTGGATTATGTGATTCTCTAGAAGATGATTCTTGTGCTTTTGATGAGACCAAGTGTTTTTTTAATGCTCATCGTTTGGAGAAAAGATTAGTTTTGGTAGAAACTTATTAAGGGATGAAACTATACTTGAAGGTAAATATATTTCCTTTTGTTTTTATTATATGTAGTAAATGAATTCCTCAAAACTATGAAAAGGAACGTAAAACAAAAATGTTGTCTGTTAAGGTTTCCTACTGGGAAATCAAATACCGTTTAACCCATCATAAGTTTGTGATTTTCTTGTTGTTAACTTTCTCCTAATCATGTTTTCTATCACTCTCCCTCAGAACGTGACCCTTTGTTTTCTCTTCCATGTCCATGTTTTCCTACATGTAATCCTAGCGTGGGTTAACTCAGGTGACCTTTGTACTTCCCTTTCTTTCTTTTAAAGTAATAGTTTTACTGACTCCTTTTCCAATGTGGGACTTTCAATGAAATTTCCAAGCCCAATTTCAAAAAAATTGCAAGGATGCAATTTATTCAGGGGCAAAGAATGTAATGACCCGGAATTTTGAATAAATCTTGTTTCCTAATTTTGTGTGTTATTTTATTTTATACTCAACAAAACTGTTTCATTTGATAACATGAGTATAATTAAAATGAGACTGTTGTATTTTGACTATTATATAACCATTAGTCAGTATGACCTTTGGAAACTAAATGTTGCATTTATTGTCTCTAAATACAAGTGATCTTGGTTAATTAATATAGAAAGAAGATTTGATGGCCTCATCCAGTAGTCTCGGGCCAATTGAAGCCCATCTAACAGAACTTGGGAAGACGGTAGCACCGCTGGGCTTTGCTCTGGACCAAACCCAAGATGAACTTCATCGTGTGAAGCTAGAACAGAATCACCTTCATGAGAAGTTCAAACTAATAGAGATTACTACTTGTGCAATGTTGGCCGAGCCGCCCTCGGATTCTCTCACCTTAGCACACCTTACACTTAGGTCCTATGTTGGGGTTATAAGGGGATATTTAAGGAGACCGTAACTACTTTGTGTAATCCTTTGAGATAAATAAAATTGTGTTTTATTCTTATGGTGAAGTTTGTGAGTTTTCAAATGTTCGAATGAATATAGGATGTATTTTATTTATGTATTTTGGAAAAGGGATATTTTAAAATATTTACGTAAACCTTAAATAATTAAAAATGTGTAATGATTTTCAAAAAATGGTCTTCTACAAATGTGTTCAGTAAGAAATTTAGAGTCTAATAAGATCAACTTAATTTTTGATGAATAATAAATTATGAATAGTGATTTTATACTTAGGATTAGTAATGTGACCAAATGGATTATTAATCTCACTTAAAGAAAATATTGATATAATCTAGGAACCTTGATTAAGTAATGTGAATCAATAAAATAGGTAAATAACTGTTTCAGAAATTATTAGTCAAGTATTAGTTTTTTTCGGGTGAATAGTTTTTTTTCATTAAAAATTAAATTAAAAATATTTAGAAAATTATTTTTATAAAATGGATTTCATTTTTGAACTCAGAGCATCAATATCATGTTAAGGTAATTTTTAGGGATTTTTCTAAAAAAAATGAATTTTTGGTGAATAGTGTATTTATTTAAAAATTAAATTAAAAATATTTAGAAAATTATTTTTATAAAATGGAGTCCATTTTTGAAATCAGAGCATCGATATTTGGTTAAGGTGAAATTTTGGGATTTTTCTGAGAGAGTTGAAATTTCAATGAATAGTGAAAATACAGTTTTTAAGTTACAAGTGTTTAATGAAATCATTAAATGATGTATTAAGTATGTGATCAATATGGTCGACTTATGAATATTAAGATAAGGTATGAGGTGTCCCAAGTGGCCAATACCATGGGCAAATACCATGGGAAAGCCCATGGTTTTTCCAATACCACCAATGAGGTGTCCCTTGGCCATTAATGCCTTGTCCCCTCACTTTCCCTATAAATACCCACCCTTTCCTCCTTTAGTTTTCACTCCCAACTCTCCCCCAAAGAATATCTGGTCTCATTAACTCCCAAAGATTCCTCCCAAGGTTCCCCCAGGCCCTCAAGGTCCCAACCTTCGAGTTTTAAGAGTTACATTTTAAGGTAAGGGATCCAACCTCTCTCTTTCTTTTCAAATACTCTCCTTTAAGTCATTTCTTTTATGCTCCATGTTATTATGTTGTAGGATGTTCTTTTATATTCCTCTTACTGCCCTTTTCATGTTCATATGATGATATATTTCCTCTTACTCTCATCATTTCATTTTATGAATGTTTAAGTGGCGCCGTTAGGCTGCCAAATTTTTTGTAACAGATTCTTTCACCCTTCTCATTTTCAAGTTCTATTTTCTTGTCCAGTCTTTCAAGTTTCTTTTTATTATGTTGGGTTATGATCTCTATATATATCATACTGATATTTTATATTTATATGATTATAGAACCTATTTTATCTCGTCAATTCATTTTTTTGAAGTTTAAGTGACGCCGTTAGACTGCCGAATTTTTAAGGGATTCTTTCACCTTTCTCATTTTCAAGTTCTATTTTCTTGTCAAGTATTTCAAGTTCCTTTTTATTATGTTGGGTTATGATCTATATATCTATCATACTGATCTTTTATGTTCATATTATTAGAGACCCTATTTGATCTTGTCAATTCATTTTTTTGAAGTTTAAGTGATGCCGTTAGGCTGCCGAATTTTTAAGGGATTCTTTCACCCTTCTCATTTTCAAGTTCTATTTTCTTGTCAAGTCTTTCAAGTTACTTTTTATTATTTTGGGGTATGATATCTATATCTATCATAATTATCATTTATGTTCATATTATGAGAGACCCTATTTGATATCGTCAATTCTTTTTTTTGATGTTTAAGTGACGCCGTTAGGCTGCCGAATTTTCATAAGAGAAAACTTATTTTGTTCTTACTTTCATGTTCTTCATTTCACATGGTATATCTTTAAAATTTCATTACCATGTTCTTAAATCCTTTATATTCCGTCCCCCTACTGTTTTATGGATCATTTAGGAGTGGGTGACCCATGTCCCCTCTCTTTTAAATGTTTTCTAAAACCCTACAACATAGCCGTTATGCTGCCGAATTTCCGTCTCAAAATATCTCTCTCTTTTTCTCAAATTATTTTATTTTATTAAGTAAATACTAAAATCTCTTTCTTCTAAAGGGGTATTAAAATTTATACCAAAATTTTCTATTTTAAATTCTAGGATTTACATACATGAGACCCGCTTTCCTTTTCTGTGGGTTTAAAGTGACATAAAGATCATGTCTTTAAAGCAGTTTTTAAAACGTTATGATTATGAAATGAAACCCATTTCTTTTATGCTATATGGGTTATTTATGAAATGTTTGATGATTATATATTTGGCTCACATGATAACAAAGGAAAATTTAAGGGTTCACCCTGATAGCGCTCCAATGCATTGGGTAAAAACTTAATCTCTAAAGATGACTATTTTTAATGATATCTTGGTGAATAACCTTGGTAATTTTTAATGACACCTTGGAGATGGACCTCGGTGAAATGGAAATGATTGTCTAAGTTAAATGTTGTAGCCACATCTTCAAGTTATAAAATACGTTATTTATATTATGATATGCTTCATGATTTCTTTCTCATGCCTTAAAGTTCTTCTTCATGACATTATTGATGTATCTCAAGTTCACATGTTAAATGTTTCCCTTTTTTCCCTTACTGGGCCTTCTGCTCACCCTTTCTTTTGATGTATGTCCCCAGGTTATGAGATGTAGTAATGAACCTAGGATGAACATAAGAAGAATCCTTTCAAGTGTTTAAGAATAATGTTTTATGTTTTCATGTTTTGAGTTCCTGGTTTCCAAGACACTAAACCTTAAAGATCCTTAGTTTTGTATAATGTAATGAAAGTTTATGTGATAAAAAATTGGGATGCTATATTACTAATATGTTCAAAATGAATTTCTATATACAGATGTTCTTCCACTTTACAGTTTCTGATGTGATATCATGGAAGTGGACGTTGAAAAATCTAGGTAAGAAATGGAAAGATTTCAAATGGAGATTGTGGTGTGAAGTCAACGATACTTCGTTGACTGTGCAACAAATGTATGAGAAGCTACCCAATGGGGTACCAAAAGAACAGTGGAAAGTTTTTGTTGACAGACATCGTTATGAGAAGTGTATGGTATTGAAATATATATTATTATATTATCATCATTTTAAATTTATACATGTATATGAAGAGGACATGACATTGAATACATTACTATTAAATTTCATTTTATTTATTTCAGGATCTCTCAAGACAGAATGCATCAAACCAGGCTAAGAAAGTCATCCCTCACACTACGGGATCAAAAATCTTTTCTAGAAGCCGAATGACATTGGTAATCTTTTAATTAGTTTAAATATTTATAATAAAGTATTATATGTTTAATATATTTAATTATTGATTTATTTTTCATTAATGCAGTCACAGAGTTTAGGGCACGAAGCATCCCAAACTGAACTGTGGTTGGATGTTCACAAGAAATTAGATGGAAGTTTTGTTAATGATCTTGCTAAAGAAGTTGGGGTATGAAGTCAATTTTTTATTATAATAACTTATTATCAGTTTTTACTGTGTTAATATATATTGATATTTGATTTATAGGTAAAAATTAAAGAACTATGGAATGCCAATCCTACACAGTCCTACTCAGTCTCCCAGGATGACCCGATTGCTAAAGTCCTTGGGAAGGAGCATCCTGGTAGAGTGCACAGGATGAGTTTGGGACCCATACCATCTGAGGTTTTTAGCAGGCCACCAGGGAGGGAAGCTACATCTACTCTTGGATTTAGTCATCCCATACCCATAGATGCTCAGAAAGATATCGTTTCTCTACGAAACACAGTTCACCAACAGGGGGATCAAATATCTGCTTTGTAGAAAGAGTTGATTGAAATACATCAGTATATGAGCAGATATGCCCCCAGTGGTAGTGCATCGACTGGTGGTATGCAGGTAAATCAAAAAAATCAAAATCATTTAGTTTTATAACTTTCTTTGGTTTTAAGTTTTAATATAAATATGCAACCATATTTATTTTTCAATATAATGTTTTTACAGGTGACCGCAGAAAGTGGAGATGAAGGTGGCGAGGTTGACGATGCATCATAGGACTGTGAGTAATTGTATTATTGATGTGTTGAAAAAAGATGGGAACATTTGGTTTGTATATGTAACATTTGTGGCACATAGTTTCCACCAAACATTTTCAGGTCCTAAAATTTCCTTGATTTCTCATGTTTCCTTTTATGCGTTTTATTGATTTCTGATGTTTCTTTTTTATGTCTTTATTTCTCGAGTGTGGTATAAATAATTCCATTTAGGCCTGTGTTTGAATTGGTAGTCGAGATTTTAGATGACTAGGAGTTAAACCCATTGTTGATGTTTTGAACAAATTGGGTCATTTCATAGTGATCAAGGGGATAATATTGTGGACACTTTGGTGGGGCCCTTGTAATTTGTCTTACTGGGAGGCCCTTGTGAGTGGTAATTGACCGCCGCTAAACGACGTTTCTCTTGTAGTGAATCCTATCTTTGTTCTAGGGAACCAAACATTGTGACACATTGGGATTAAAAACACCTAATATACTTATATAGATACTCTATTATATAGAATATCAATAAGATGGAGGTTCCAAATATGGGTGGTATAGGATTTGAATCCACACACTCAAGATATGAATTCTAATAAGGTTGTACTCATTCATATCAAAACTCAATGGAATCCATATGAGAAGTGAAGGAATCCAACTACTCCTAAGATACTACATCCTAAAATACCATTGGGATAATTTCCTTATATTGATTGAGATATATACCCCATGAATGTAACTATAGATAAAACATTAATGTTCTGGTAATTTTCATCAATTTATTTGATCCTAATCAAGTTGGAAATCTCAAATTGACCTTTATTGATTGATTAATCTACTATTATTATATAATATTAGATAAATGAGGTATGATAACATCAACCAAATCACCATACATAATGGGTTTTTTCCCTATAGAAATTTAATATTGATTTTCACATGTTATACTATTTTGAATTTTAACTAAGTAATATTCTCTTATGTTGAGATGGTTTTACTATTTTTTTAGTGGTGAGGGGGTAGTGGATTCATCCACACCTGTTTCATACTCAATAGAATCATGTTTCCCAACATCAATTGGGTTAACATTGAAGAAATATACTAATGTGTTACCACCAATAGGAAACACATATTTACATTGTAAGAGGGATATCATTAATTTGGGTGTGATCCCATAGGATGAATGATACTAGAGATGACCATGAGGAAAAAATGATAAAAAATTCCCCCACCCATGTGGGTTATGTTTTCCATTGTAATTTTATAGTCACAAAGGCCACTTAGGATAGATTCTGACGATTTTAGATATTAGAGCATTATAACCATCCCTAGTATATTATCTAGATATTATAATGTGCCTCAAGGGTGTTTAAACTAGTAGAGGTATAAATATACTCTTGAGTGTCAATGGTTGGATATCCCCAGTGAGATCAACTTTTAGATGCTTGAGTATAGACAATAGGGAAAAACACCCTATATATCTTCTTGAGTACTCAAGGTCACATGTTAATAAAAATGACTATAGTGAACATGATACTCATAATGAAGTTATAAGGTGATTTATAATTTATGGTGGACATATTTATCCAAATAAATATGATAAGAGAAGAACGTGTTCTCACGATCTATTGAAAGGACACAAAAAGGTTGGATGTGAAATTATGGACCAATGGTTTTGCCATAGAATATTTTTAGTTGGACAACCTGTAGGGCATTATTCCCTATAGATTACCATGAGTGTCATATAATGTCAGGGATAGATCCATTTAGATGGTATTCTAGAAATAAGGTGTGAACCATCATGCACTAATTTTACAAGGGTATGAGACAATGTATGTCAGGGTATGGGGAACATATATTCATATAAATTGAGTCATATGTATGACATAACAATTGTTTTCATGCCTCTCCATTGAGTTCCTTATGGGTACTATCAGCTTGTTTTTGGTCTTGAACATAATTGGTGCATTTGGTGATTCAATTTTAATTGAAGGATGTGATGAAGGTATTGAAAAGGAAACACAATGAAGAAACCCATCAATACATAATCATATGTAAGAGTTCATATTTTATCAATCCAATTCCATGTTAATGGATTCACATTAGGTTATCTATTTTTTGATGAGAACCTCCAATGGGATTCCATGTATATGAATATTTGGTATGGATGTCCTTTTAGAACTAAATTACAATGAATGGTGTTCACTAGTGATTCATACTATAGATTCTTCAAAATAGGTATTGGTAAAATTTTTGAGATTTTGGGATCATCAAATATTCTTTGGGTGGAATCATTTGAATTATTGGATTCCCTTATAGATTTATGATTTTTTAATGAATAATATCAAAATACTAGTGTTTAACGAGTTACCCCTATTCCTATGATCTCTATGAATCTGTGTAGATATGAAAATATATGATTTTTAGGTTAATCATACATATAATACATGTTTATGATTCATTTGTTTAAGGCCACATAGTTAGGAAATTATTCATTTTTCACCATACAAAGAGGTCGTAGGTGTTTACATTATTGGTATCAGGCCCATGCGATGAGCATCATATGAATATATATAAATATAATCATAACACACATAGTTTATTAATGATTAGTGGGATAAATAATACCATTTATGTTCAATTTAAATATAAATATTTCAAGAATCTTAACTTTTTTTGAAGGGGAACACTTTGTGAAAGGTACCTAGAAATAGATAGTGTTTGAATTTATCATGAGTTTCCAATTCAGTTTCATCTTGGTCTTCAATGATTAATTTGGAGAAGTTAGGGTTGTGGATTACACCTGTTAGAGGGCCCATATATTGTTTTCAATATCATATATGTTGGTATGGTGATAATGGATGAATCCTTAAGAGGCTGGGGCATACAACTTTAAGGTGGATATGATATTTTGATACTAGGAGGGGTATCTAAAATTAAGGACTATATAAAGAATCTAATACTAGAGTCTTTAACTATGGTATTTTTTAAAATTGATTCATATTATTCTTATCGCATAAGAATAATAACATGTTTCTTGATGTTGGGATTGAACCTCAGAGGAGAATATATTGTATCCTAGTTAAGAGGAATAAAATACAATATAATTGAAGGCATTCATTTTAAGGTAATGTGACATGATTCATCGTAGATTAAAATTGTGTTGAAAGGACATGTGTAATGAATTTTAGAGTCTTCCTACCAGGTTTAGAAGGTGATTACTATAATGTATCTCAATAATTATTTTAAATTATGATCAACTAGAACATAATGTTTTTGTGTATCATGATTTTTTATGAAATAATTTATAGAAGATTAGTTGTGTTACATAAAATTGTACAATAAGGTATTGAGTGAGGCTAACACATGAGCTTCTCTAAGACAGCTGGTATATTAGATGTGTGTGGTGATGGTATATTTGGGGTATTAAACCAAGTAGGAGGCCCAAACATGGTAAATCTAACTGTGTTTTATGCTCACTCCCTATATGGGAACACCGAAACACATGTAGATCTAATGTTTCATTTTCAAGTGATATATATTATGGGGGATCAAGAAGGATCGGCTAGATGTATGTTTGGAGAGTAGTCAAATAATGTACCTATGTTTTATAGTTGATTCTATCATATTTTTTTTTTCAATTTATTCTATACTGATTTCCTAGGTTGATATTTCTTTTTGTATGTTGGTATGTAAAATATGGTCCATTCTTATATAGCATGTTAATGTTTACTTATTTTTCTTCAATTTATTATATACCAATTTCCTAGGTTGATGTTTATTGTTGTCTCTTGGTATGTACAATATGGTATTTCTGGTTTGATTTGTCTTTCAGGGCAGCGGTGCAGCGGAAGATTTTTTTTTTCTGGTCAGCTTTTAGAGGAGGTTTTAACCGCCGTGAAATGTACATTGGCGGCGGTTTAAGCCACTGCTAAAGGGTGAAAACCACCGCGAAATGTAAAAAAAATTACGTTTCGCGGAAGTTTTAACCACCGCTACATAGTCGCATCATAGCTGCCTCATTCCATGGTGGTTCTCGTGACTTCAGCGGTGGGTTTATGGCCGCTGGATTTGAGTTTATTCGCGATAGTTATAATCGCCATGAATAAACTAATATCAAGGGCTCGTAAAAAACCACCGCTAAACTCAGTAAAACCGCCGCAAAATGTGGCAGCTACGACACTTTCCTTAAACCACCATGAAATAGAAATAACCACCACTAATAGATTGGCGACGCCGTATTAGGCAACGGTTTACAGAAACCGCCGCTACACACAAAAATAACCACCACTAAACGACGTTTCTCTTGTAGTGGAGGTTTACTGACCTCTCACGATACTCGATGGATATGGTCAGGGATCAGTACTTTAGAGCTTGGACTTTTGAGCAGGGCTTGAACAGAGATATCCGAGCTAGCATCATCCCTATGAGCATTCCTACTTATGTTGGGGTGCTCAAGCGGGCTTTAGTGGTCGAGAGCTTCTTGGCAGAGCAGAGAAAGCCGACAGTTGTCAGTAGTGAGAAAGCTGGAGCAGAGACCTTGACAGCAGGGAGCCGACGTCAGGGACCCATGCATGTGAGATGTTTTCAGAGGAGTTCCCAGGACAGAGGATCTACCGTACGGGGTTCGTAGGGCACATCCAGCCATCCTCGAGAGAGGCGATGCTACTCTTGCGATGGCAGGGGACATATCGCTTGAGATTGTCCGACCCACCATACTTCTGACATGGGAGTGGTGGATGGACCATTGAGGCAGAGGCAATGTGTGGATCAGACAGATCTACGGGGCGACAGACATGGTAGAGGAGCTGGGAGAGCAGCTAGAGGTGGTCAGCGTTTTGACCTTTTACCACCACCACCCCCAGGAGGTCCACCCCTGGATCAAGGAGCTGGTGGAAAGAGGCAGGGATAGCTGCAAGCAGCGGAGGCTTATGACCCAGGTACTCCTGGAATGATTAGAGGTACAATGTGTGTCTTTTCTACTATGGCTGCCGTACTTATAGACACATGTTCTAGTCATTATTTTCTGGCTTCTTATCTTGTTCGATACCTTGAGATTCCAGTTGAGCCATTGACTTGACCCTTACACTTAGAAACACTGACTGGAGAAGATTCATAGAACACACAACTTTGCAGACAGTGTGGCCTGACCCTTGGAGGCAAGAGTTTCAGTTGGAACCTCTTGGTAGTAGCGTCGAGGCCTTACGATGTCATTATTGGCATGGATTGGATATCCAAAGTTCATGTCTAGATTGAATGTTTTAGGCGAAGGGAGTGGTGTGTCCGCAGTGATTGGACGAGGTTCTCCTTCATCGGTGAAAAGGAGACACAGGCAGCGCAGGATGGACTCGTGCATAGGAAGGTACAACCTATTTCACATTAGTTGGCTAGAATAGCCCTTGGAACAATAGATGATATGAGTTTCCAGTTTCCAAAAATAGTGGATGAGTATGAGGACATCTTCCCGGAGGATGTCCTCAGATTACCTCTCCATCGGGAGATATATTTCTGCATTGAGTTGCAACCCGGGACAACACCAATATCAATATCAGCATATCGGATGGCTCCTGAGGAGCTTCGTGAGATGAGAGTACAGTTGGAAGACTTGAAGAGGAAGGGATTCGTGAGACCCAGTGTTTCACCCTGGGCGGCCCTAGTGTTGTTTTCCAAGAAGGCATAAGGGAGCTTGAGGCTGTGTGTGGATTATCAGTGCTTGAATCAGGTGACCGTGAAGAACTGGTATCCACTACCTAGGATTGATGACCTCTTCGACTAGTTAAGAGGGGCAAGATGGTTCTCGAAGGTTGATCTATGATCAGGCTATCACCAGTTGCGAGTACGGGATGAGGATATACCGAAGACGACTTTCAGATTTCGCTACGGTCACTATGAGTACTTAGTGATGCCCTTTGGCGTGGCGAATGCCCCAACAGTTTTTATGGGACTCATGAACCGGATCTTTCTGCCCTATCTAGATTGGTTCATAGTGGTCTTCATTAATGATATCCTTGTGTACTCTAAGTATGAGGAGGAGCACGTGAGGCACCTAAGGATGGTTCTGGACACACTCTGAGAGCACCAGTTGTACGAGAAACTCTCGAAGTGCCAGTTCTGGATACAGGAGGTCCACTTTCTGGGACACGTTATCTCAGTAGATGGTGTAGTAGTGGACCAATCCAAGGTAGAGGCAGTGTTAGCATGGGAGCCACCCCGGAATGTAATAGAGGTGCAGAGTTTCCTTGGGTTGGCAGGCAACTATCAGAGATTCATTCTTGATTTCTCCTGGATTTCAGCACCCATGACAGCTTTGACCCGAAAGGGGAAGCCTTTCGTGTGAACTGAGAGATGCCAGTCGGCTTTTCAGCAGTTGAGATAGAGTCTGATGAGTGCCCCGGTCTTGATACTACTAGAAGAGGGTGTCAAGTACGTAGTGTTCTGCGACGCATCAGGAACCGAGCTTGGTTGTGTCCTAATGTAGAGGCAATCGGTGATTTATTATGGCTCACGTCAGTTGAGGCCACCCGAGTAGAACTACGCGGCCCATGATCTTGAGTTGGCAGTGGTAGTCTTCGCATTGAGGCTGTGGATTCACTACCTGATGGGCGAGCGGTTTATCGTCTACTCTGATCATAAGAGTCTCAGATATATCTTTTCTCAGAAGGATCTGAATTTGAGACAGAGTCAGTGGCTTGAGTTCCTCCAGGATTACGACTTCGAGATTGTTTATACTCTTGGGAAGGGAAACGTTGTGGCAGATCCTCTCAGCAGAAAATCCAGTTCGTAGTTACTGGATGAGGCGACAAGGTTGTTGGCCTCTTTACAGTTATCCTGCATGGATAGAGATGAGGGAGATTACCTTTAGTCGATGGTTGTTACCCCTCCACTATTACAGCAAGCACTACCACAAAACTGGGCATTCCCGGCGCCACCCTTTATCAGCGCTAATGAAAAAGCACTGATAAAGGGGGGGTACCTTAATCAGTGCTAAAAAAAGAACTGATAAAATTACCCCTTTATTGGAACTTTTTTTAGTGCTGATAAAGATACCCCCTTTAACAATGCTTTTTTTAGCACTGTTAAAGGGTACCCCTTTATCAGTGCTTTTGTAGTAGCGCTAATAAAGGGGTTCTTTATCAGTGCTTTTTTAAAAGCGCTGATAAAGGGTCTGCTTGAAAAAAAATCCATTAAAAAAATATATTAATATTTAAATATATAAATATAGTTGTATTGATATAAATATAATATATATTTTTTAAATATAATTTTAAATATATTTTAGATAAGTGTAAATATACAATTACACTTAATATATAAGATATTTAGTGAAAATGGCTTATAAAAAAATTTATTTTTTTAATTAATAATTTTCTAATTATAATGGAGTAATAGTCATTTAATAACAATTTGAATACTAAAAAAATAAAAAAAATTAAAAAAGATCCAAAATATGTTGAAAATGAAACTCAAACTTCAAACGACCATAACTTTTGATCCGAGTGTCCATTTGAGCTCTACCACATATCAAATAGAACCCTGCGATGAGATCTACATCTTTATGATTTGGGAAAGCCCCAGTAAAGGTTTTTTCGAGGCCAAAAGAGGCCCCGAAGGCCTCTAAAACTGAGTTTTTAGTCGGGGTACCCCAATTTTTTAACATTTTATGGATTTTCAGCCTCGTTTAAGGGGGTATTATTGGATTTTTTTTGGTGGGGACTGAATTTATTCCAAGGTATTACATTCATATTGATATTATGTATTTGAATTTTTTTCATTTTTTACAATGCACTGCTATTTATAATCAAATATATAACAATATCTACATATTTTTTATATATTCACACATAAAAATTTAATTATAAATATAAATAATAAAATATATTTACATATAAAATATATTAGATTTATCTAAATAATAACTAATATCATATATCAATATTTATATACCTATATATTAATCTAACTATATATGCACCTATATAATCTGTGTGTGTCTATTTGTGTGTGTCTATATATTAACAAACTGATATTATATATATATATATATATATATTATAACATATGTATGTGCATATATATATTTATATATATATATATATAAATATGTATAATTATAATTATAGAAACACACACACACACACATATATATGTATGTGTGTGTGTGTGTGTGTTTTGTATATATGTATTTATTTATACACACACAAAACAAAACATATTTTATAATTGTATTGAAAACTAATCTTATAAATATATATTAATATACGAATAAATATATGGATAAAAAAATTTAACTAAATATATATAAATAAATAGATATAACTTAATATTAATATATGAATAAATATATAAATATATAAATATATACATATATAAATACAACTAACTATATATATATTAATATACAAATAAATATATAAATATAACTATATATGTATATATATATATATATATATTAATACAACTATATAAATTTATATTAATACATGAATAAATATAACTAAATAGATATATATATATAAATAGATATATCACTATTTGGAGAACAAATCAAATTAGAGGAGTGGTAAAGGCTTAGCGCGCATGGGGGGAGGTCTTGAGTTCAAAACCTGGTAGAGGCAGACAGGGGAGCACACATGGGTGAATTTGGGGGGGGGATATAGCACTGTTAAAGGGGCTACAAAGCACTGATAAAACATGGGGTATCGTGGCTGGGGCTTGCGGGGGAGTGGGTGGGGCGGGGGTGCTGATAAATGGGGGGGGTAAGCGCTGTTAAAAGCCCCCTCCGATTTACAGATTTTTTTTAATTTTTTTTTAATTTTTTTTAATTTTTTTAACTTTTATCAGCACTAAAAAAAGCGCTGATAAAAGGGGCCTTTATCAGCGCTTTTTGAAGAACTGATAAAGGGGACCCCCTTTATCTTCGCTGGTATTAATAGCGTTTTTTGCGCTGTTAAATGCCTTTTTTAGCACTGTTAAAAGCTGTATTTGTAGTAGTGAAGTCAGGGAAGCACATCTCGAGGATGCTAGCTGTGAGACTTTACGTGCTCAGATATCTGCATGCGATGCTGCTTATGGATATTCAAAAGGTGGGGAGAACGTTGTTCTTTTTAGAGGGCGCACATTAGTACCAGTGATGTTGCGGGAGGAGGTTCTGAGGGAGTTCCATACATCTCATTTGGTGGTGCATCCAGGCATGGAAAAGATGTAACAGGACCTCTAACGTCAGTTCTGGTGGCTAGGAATGAAGAAGAGTGTGGCGGAGTTTGTTTCTCGGTGCCTTACTTGTCAGTAAGTAAAGACTGAGCACCAAGTTCCAGTAGGTTTGACTCATCCCCTTGAGGTTCCAGAGTGGAAGTGTGATGGGATATGCATGGACTTCGTGACAGGTTTACCACGTACGTCCAGGGGACATGATGCCGTCTGGGTGATCGTTGACTGACTCACCAAGTCGAACCACTTCCTAGCCATATGGGAGAAGAGTTCAATAGAGATCTTGGGATGCCTCTACGTGTAGGAGATAGTTTGGCTTCATGGAGTGCCCTCCATGATCGTCTCAGATCGTGATGATCGTTTCACATCCCGTTTGTAGAAGGGATTGCATGAAGCTTTTGGGACTCAGTTATGCTTGAGAACAACGTTCCATCCTCAGACTGATGGTCAAAAGGAGTGGACCATCCAGGTTCTGGAGGATATGCTACGAGCTTGCATAATTGACTTCAGTCGTAGCTGGGAGGATCACCTACCACTGGTGGAATTTTCTTATAAAAATAGTTATCATTCCACTATTGGTATGGAACCATTCGAGGATTTGTACGTGCGACCTTGAAAGTCTCCACTTTGCTGGATTGACCCAGGAAAGTCAGCACTCATGAGCCCGGAGATGGTGCGAGCTACTACAGAGAAGGTGAAGGTCATCCAGGAGCGGATGAAGACTTCACAAAGTCAGAAAAAGTCTTATGCCTACAGGAGACAGAGGCCCTTGGAGTTCGAGGAGGGAGACCATGTGTTCCTTTGGGTCTCACCTCGACGGGGATTACAGAGATTTGGCTGAGGCAGCAAGCTATCTCCGAGGTTCATTGGCCCTTTTTAGATTCTGAGTAGAGTTGGCGAGGTGGTGTACCTCTTGGATCTAACTCCTCAGATGGACCGGGTACACCACATCTTCCATGTGTCGCAGCTGCGGAGGTACATGCATGATCCATCGCACGTTATCGACTGGGGCGAGTTGGACATCGATGATGGAGTGACCTTTGATGAGTACCTAGTGGAGATCGAGGATCGGTAGGAGAAGATCCTCCATGGGTGAGCTATTCCCTTGGTGCATGTCCGGTGGTAGCCCAAGAATCTCCAGGAGAGCACGTGGGAGTGGGAGACTCAGATTCGTGTGCAGTACCCACATATTTTTGAATAGCCATTGTTTTGGCTTTTTGGGGATGTAAAATCCCCAAGGTGGGTGTGATGTAATGTCTCATATTTTTCCATGTGTTATTTTAATATTATGTGGGAATTATTTCGAGACCAGGCTTTGAGATGGCGTGCATTTCCGAGGCCTGGTGAGCCTGGAACAAATGTTTGAATTTAATTAAATAATTAAATTACGCACGCGTATGTTTTTTTCGGAAAAAGTGGAATAGCTCCTGAACGGGTTCTTAGATCAGAAATACAAGGGCACCATTGCGTCCGGGGCAGTGGGTTTACCCTAGGAGAGACCTAACATCGGCTGGCGCAGGTCAGTGGTGAAATTTGGTTTTTGGATGTAACCGTAATAAAATATTTGATAAAAATATTTTATTAAATCCTTGATGCAGCGAATATATTTTATCTTTTTAAATAGAGATTTGCGCAGGGGTCCAGGGTCATAGATCTCATAACCCTGAATTTCCCCTAGAGGATATGGAAAGCTCTAGAGGAAACCCCCAACGTGGCGACGACGTTCTTGACGAATTTTGCTGGCGACAATGACGCGGAGACTGGATCTTCTCCAATGAACACCGCGGATCTAGGTATGATGTTTGATTTTTGGTTTCTTTTTCCCGTTCTTGATTCCTATGATGAACACTGACTAATCCACGAACAGATTATCCCAAGGATCGATTGTGTTTGCAGGATGGGATTTTTGCGGGGATTTTGGGGATTTGATTTGTGAAGTTATTTTGGTTTCTTTTAATCTTCTAACAATGAAGAACCAAGATCGACACGAACATCATTCGAGGTTCGTCCCTCTCGATTTGTTGTGATTTTCTTCCCCGAATTATTGCATTCTTCTTATGCGTTCTATACGTTCTTCGTGGGATAAGAACAACAATCGATTGCGCCTTCGATCTGCAGCATAATGATCCAAGATTATAGATACGAAACCAGGATGAACCAATGGAGCTGCAATGAAGACGACGACGGACAGATCTAAGAGATTTGGGAGAAATCACTCTTCGATCGTATTTTTTTTCGGAATATCATATGTTGTTCGTCGAGCTGATTCAAGGCCTGAAAGGCTAGGATTCAGTGCAAGGGTGTTGGGACGACCCCCGATCTTGAGTTTCGCAGTGAACGAATCATGGAAACAGAAACCGGAAGATCGGCTGAGGCGTGGATGAAGAAGACGATTCTGGGAATTTCCCGACTACATGGCATGTAGTATGTGCTACACGGCGTGTGTTCGTAGGCAGGCCACATGGCGTGTAATCTGGGAGTACACAGACATAAGTTGGGTACACGGCCAAGGACATGGTGTGCATACCCTTCCCCGGTCATACTCGGACAGATACACGGGATACCCCGTGTATTGGTACATGGGCAGGTGACACCGACATAGACCGTGTACGGACACATGGCCAGCGTACACGGAGCGAACCCCAGTTGCTCGGACACGACATGTAATCCAAGTACACGCAGTGTAGTGACTTTTTACATGACAAGCCTAATGACACGGGCCGTTTACACGGGCAGTACCTGGAGTCAGGGAACACAGTGTGTGATCCTTCTACACGCCGTGTACTTGAGTTTTACATAGCTTGGACAGATGACACATGCAGTACCCAGATTCCAGGAACACGGTGTGTAACCATACTACCCGCTGTGTAACCTATCTTACAAGGCTTGAGCCAGTTGCCTTTTGTGACTTGGACTAGTTTCCTTAGGGTTTGTCCCCTTGGTATTTCTACTGAAGGTTTCCAGTATCATTTCCTACATACAGGAGTATGATCCCTTTAGTAGGAATTTCTGAATAGAGTTGTTGGAATCCCCTCTATGAGACTTGGAGCCAGATCCTCTATTCCTTCCTGGTACCCTAGGTAGAGTTATTGGTATCGACGTGACCAACTTTACCTGGGCGCTGATCCTCTTCTTAGAGGATTATTTTAGACTGAGTTGTTGGAATCACCCCATGGATATTGGTTGTGATCCTCATCTGAGCATCATATTTCTCAATTACTTGTGGAGTGTGTTCTCCTGGAATGAGTACTTCGTATCTCTCTCTTCAGACCTTAAAGTGTGTTCCCCTTGTTACGTGCTTAGTGGAATCTTTGAGCTGGATCCTAGTGGTGGTTTCGCGATGGTTGATCATGTATGAGTATATCTGGATATTCTTGTTATATGTTCTGTAAAAATATAATCTATAGAGCTGACTGTATCTTTCGTTTGTGGTATTTTTACCTTGTTGTATTCCTTTGTGGTTTTGAGGTGTCAAAATGGCTATTGTTATACTCACCCCTGCATGGGCTTTGACCGCACGGGTTGTGTCTTGCGTAGATGAGTGATCCTTTGACAGTATTCTAGGTGGACCAGGACTGGACGGTGCTCAGTGAGACCAGGAAGGCCGTGGTGTGTTCCTATGACTACAGATTGTAGTTCCAGTACCTTTATTTATAGGTTGGACTTTGTTGCAGACTCTCTTTTGGTGGGCTTGTACTTTTGGCCTAGGGTTTCACATTATTGTACTTTACTTTCCTGTCATACTATGTTGGTTGGGTTTTTAGTGTATGCATGAATTTCCATTTTTAGTAGTTTTTACTTTTTCAGCTTGTGGGCTTGGAGATGTTGTGTGCGTGTGTACAAGTTTACAGGCAATGCCTCCCATGTTAGTAATATACCTACTCGGTGCTAGTCACCAGCCCCTAGCCTATTGGAGGCGGGATTTGGGAGTTGCGGCTCAGGCCCCATTGGGATGGTTCATGACAACATCTTTTAAATAGGTCGCAAATCTGGTATTTTATTTTTGGATCCTATCCATTTTAATCTCTCTCGACATAAGGCCTTCCCTATAGAATCTTGGAGCTCTCCAACCCTCCCATATAAGGTCCCGACCTTATTAAATTACATAATCATGAATTTAGTAAAGAAATAACTTCCTTTCAGATTGATGATCTTTTCAAGTTTATATATTTAGAGAGTTGGGACATAATACATTCATAACATTACACATTAATACAGAGTGGATACCATAAAAAAATATTCATTTCTTCCAAAATATAAAACTATTTCAAATAAAACATGATTTCATTGAAAATTATTAAAAAAATTAAATTAGATTTATTATTTGTATTACACATCCTTATAACATATTAAAATCATTTAGAAACTTGGGATGAGAATAAAAAGCTCAGTAAGGGATGTAAAAAGAAGGAAAGAACACATTAGTCCATGAACACTTGTGACGTATGAAATCATTTTCAAAAGTCATACTTGTCACCCATACATACTTAATTTGTGAAACATGAGATTTCCACAAGATCCAAACAAAAAATAAGAACATAAATAGAACCATAAAGGTATCTGGTGGCATTACTTACATAATCTTGTAACCCTCTCAACTACCTTATAATTTGTAACCCTCACAACTACCTTACAATTTGTGTAACCATCAATTACACTTGGAGTAACCATATGTATGACCTCCAACATACACACAAACAATGAATTGGAGGGAAATATAGGTCCCTTCCTTCATCATAAAAAATTACAAAGAACCATAACATAATCACACAACATGAATAATAGCATAAAAACAATTTTTTTTTAATTTCGTATAATAGAATTTTAAAAGAGGGTTTTAAATGAAAAGTCCCTTACAAATATCATATAATTGAAGGGAAACTTAATAGAGTGTATGGAATATGTATAAGCACTGTAAATAAACATAATTAAACATAATATTAAAAAAATTTCATCACACAAACATTTTTAATACCACATAATTAATGATGTATATGGTTAACCCAAAGAATAGAAATTGGGTTAAAATTCCATTACCTCGAGTTTGTCTTAATTAAAAATTGTTTAAACCTCCTGTAAAATGGTTAAAAGAGTGTTATTAATATAGTAAGTAAATATATCCATCATTATAATACCTTATATGATCATTTAATTATATCCTTTCACCCTTTAATTGTTATTATTTTGTTCCTTGTATTGTTTTGGGTGCGTTCTATACATGATTTCCATGATCAGTTCACGATGGATATTCTTGTTGATTGGATGTGAAAGTCCAGAATTAAAATGGAAGGGTATTTACATATTTAAAGTATCATAAATTATAACATTTATCATTTTCAATTCATACATTAGGATGATTCATAAGTTAAATCATTATTGATATCTGTTTAGGTCTTTTTGGCGATTCTTTGATCGCAATGAACTCATTTTTTTATAAATTAATAACATGTGTAAAAAATGATTCCAAAACCTTATATAAGATATAATACATAAATTATAATCTGGTTCAACCATAAAAATAGTTTCATGACTATTATTTAAGGAAGTAAAATAAATTGATATCACATCATCCACGATGTCGGTAAATCGACACATCACGAAGAGTGTTTTAATTTCTTGAATAATTGAGAGTGGAGAAGAAGTATAATGGTGAGTCTTCCATAAGAATGATAAAATATATAATATTTAATATACTGGATCATTTATTCCTCTTGGATAAGGGGAGGTGAGAAATAAGAAGAATAGAAATTAAAAGAAAAGAAAGAAAACAAAAGAGGATGTTTACTTCTTGATCTTTTCTCCTTGAGATCCTTCTTAAGGCCTTTGGTTTTGGACTTTTGGTGAGACCAGAAGCTCTAGGAAGTGGAGAAGATACTTGGGAGGTGTATTGGGAAGAACTTAGGTAAGGATCAAGGCTTGAGAGGTGTGAGAGGAAGAGGGGAATGAGGGTGGTATTTATAATGGATGAGAGGAGGTATTTTACATTATGTTAATCATTATTATAATATTTTTGCTCAAGACTATGAATAGTATTAGTTCATGTGACCCAAAATAGTAACAATTTCATGTGAGTTAGAACCAAGTGGTCTTAAATCACTCATAATGTCATAAATAGTGTATTTAATTGATAATTTTAATACACGGTATTTTATTGTATTTCACTATTAATAAAAAATTCATGAATTTTAGAAAAATCCCAAAAATTCACCCTAATTTTTTTGACGTGTAGAATTCAGAAATTAGCTCCATTTTTTGAAAATAATTTTCTAAATATTGTCAATTTAATTTTTTAATAAAATCATACTTAATTCAAAAATTAATAATTTTATTTCTATAACTACTTTTCTATCACATTGAAAATTTAACCAAGATGTAATTATCTTAAATACTTAAGAAAATAAAATAAAAATACAATTCACTATTCATTAGGGGAATATTACTATTCATATTACTATTCATAAGGGTGTGTTACTATTCACCAAAAAAAGTTGGTTCCATCCGACTCCAAATAACTTTTGGAACACAATTGTAGATGACCATTTTTCGAAATTCAAAACATAGAAGTGGAAAAATTATGTTTAAAGGATAGTTATAAATATCTACTTAAAGCAAAGTTTCTTGAATTTAAATTTATTTTTAGAAAATCCTGGAGTGTTACATTATCCCAAACTTCTAGAAATTGCATCATCACAATTTTATTTACTTATTAAACAAGTGAGGGTACCTTTCCCTCATAACATTTCCATATTCCCATGTTACTTATTCAACAATGTGGTTTCTCCACAAAACCTTTACCTGGTGGATTACCTTATTCTGCAATACATTTTCCTTTCGATCAAGAATATGGACTGGTTTCTCTTCATAATAAAGGTTCACTTCCAGTTGAACTGCTTCTGGGATCAAAACATGATATGAATCCGGCACATACTTCCTCAACATCAAAACATGAAAAACAATGTGTGCCTGAGATAAAATCTAAGGCAAATCTAGTCAGTATGTAACTATTCCAACTTTCTCTAGGATTTCAAAAGGACCGATGAACCATGAACTTAGCTTTCCTTTATTATAAAAGTACATGAAACTTTTCCAAGGAGAGATTTTAAGGAAAACATGACCACCTACCTCGAAAGACAAGTCTTTCCTTTTATAATATTCATAACCTTTCTACCTTATCTAAGATATCCTCATGTGTTGCTGGATCATCTTCACTTTCTTAGTCAATTCCTATACTAATTATGGTCCCATCAACTTCCTTTCCCTGAATTCATCCCAAAAAGTTGGAGTTCGACACTGCTTCCCATACAATGCCTCAAAAGGTGCCATCTGTATAATGGAATTAGAACTATTATTATAAGAAAACTCAACTAAAGAAATATGTTGATCCCAAATTCTCTGGTAGTCCATTGAACAAGCTCAAAGCATATCCTCCAAATTCTGAATCATTTGTTCTAACTTCCCATCAGATTGAGGATGAAAATCGATACTGAAATTTAATTCTGTTCCCAATGACTTCTAAAGCCCCTTCCAAAAGATAGAAGTGAACCTGAGATCCTGGTTAGATAGAATGGAAATAGGAACTCCTTGTAACCTAAAAATATCTTTGAGGTACATTCGAGAAAGATGATCTAAAGACATTGTATCTCAAATAGAAAGAAAATGTGCAGATTTAGTCATCCAATCAACAACAACCCAAATCATGTTGTTACCTAGAGATGTCTTAGGTAGTCCCACCACGAAATCTATGGATATATTCTACCATTTCCACTCTGGCACTGGCAAAGGATGAAGCACCCCCTTCAGTAATTTCCTCTCTACGTTAACCTATTGACATGTTAAACATATCATATTAAATTCTATTATATCCCTTTTCATTCCATCCCACCAGTAATACTCCCTAAGGTCTTTTTACATCTTAGTACTTCTAGGATGAACTAAAAATGGAGAACTATGAGCTTCACACAACAAATATTTCTTCAAATGGGAATCACAAGGCACACACAACCTTATACTAAATCTTAAAACACAATCTTTATCAAGATTAAATCCTGGAAACTTACCCATTTTAACCAATTATACATTTTTCTATAGCTCATGGTCTTCCTTCTATTCTTTCTTAATTCTGTCTGATAATGATGAATGCACCAAAACCTGAAACAAAACAGAGGTATTTCCTAAATCAAAAAAAAAATCCAATCCAACATCCATCAAATCATTAATCAAGGGATCAGGTTCCAAACGTTACATGGTTAATTATGCATGATGTTTTTTACTTAAGGCACCCTTCAATTTGTTTGCTTTTCCTGGATGGTAATTGATCGTGAAATAATAATCCTTTATCAGTTCAATCCATCTTTTATGCCTCATGTTTAATTCCTTCTGAGTGAATATATAATTCATACTTTTACATTTATTATATATTTTACATTTGGATCCGTATAAATGATGCCTACAAATTTTTAAATAAAAAACCATAGCTACTCATTCCAAATCATGTGTGGGATAATTTAACTCATGAGGTTTTAGTTGTCTTGAAGCATAAGTAATTACCTGACCATTCTGCATCAGAACACAACCAATTAAATTTAATAAAGCATCATTGTAGATTCAAAACTCACCATTTTGGGAAGGCAAGGCCAGAACTGGATCATTCACCAATCTTTTATTCAGTTCCTAAAAACAAACATCATATTATTCCGTCCAAATAAATTTTACCCATTTTCATGTTAACTTAGTAAGCAGGCTAGATAACTATTCAAAGTTTTTAACAAACCGCCAGTAATAACCCTCCAATACAATAAAACTATGAATTTCTGCAACATTTGTGGGTCTTGGCCATTCATAAACCACTATTATTTTTGGAAGGATTGAATGTTATTCCATCCTTATTTACAATGTGCCCAAGAAAAGAATTTTTTTTCAACCAAAAACCACAATTTTCGAATTTTCCATACAGCTTTTTTCCTTTAAGGTTTTCAAAACAACCCTTAGATATTTTTAATGATCCTCTTTAATCTTAGAAAATACCTGAATTTCATCAATAAACACAACCACAATTTATCCAAGAGATCATGAAATATTCTATTTATAAGATCCATGAATACAATAGGTGCATTAGTTAACCCAAATGGCATAACAAAAAAATTCATAATGCCCATATCTAGTATAAAAATATATTTTAGGGATGTCATCCTCCTTCACCTTCAGCTAATGGTATTCAGATCTCAAGTCATTCTTGGAAAAGTAATGAGCTCCCTAGAGATGATCAAACAAGTCATCTATATGAGGAAAATGATACTTGTTTTTAATAGTGATGTAATTCAAGGCTCTATAATCAATGCAAAGTCTCATGGAACTATCTTTCTTTTTAACTAACCAAATAGAATCACCCCATGGTGAAGTGCTAGGATGAATGAATCCTTTATCAAGAAAATCCTGAAACTAATTTTTCAATTCAAGAAGTTCCATTAGATCCATTCGATATAGGGGTTTTGAAATTGGATTAGCATTAGGAACTAAGTAAATTGTGAATTCGACTTCTCGATCAGGTATGACACTGAGTAACTCATCAGAAAAAACATCAAGGTATTCATTTACCACTGGCACATATTTAATCTAAATAGTTCCCTTATTTTCAACAATATGAGAAATATAAATTTCATTTCCATCTTTCAACAGTTTCTCAGCTTCCTGATCTGTTATAAATTGTATGGGTTTTTTCTTGTATACAAACTGAAACTCTTTTTGAAAAACAACTTGTTTATCTCTATAGTCAATCTTAGTATGATAAACAGAAATCCAATCCATTCCCAGAATGACATCAAAATCTACTAAGGGAAAAACATCAAGGTTTGTAGGTAAATTCTTTCCAAAGACCACAATAAAAATATTCTTATAATTACTCTTTGCTATAATATTTCCCCCTGGTGTTTTAACAATAAGTTCTGGTCTCATTTTTGAGGTTACATTTCCAATTTATCAGAAAATTTCTCAGAAATAAAGAAATGTGTAGACCCTATATAAAAAAAAACTTCAGCAAAATCTGAGTAAACATACAAAGTACCTAATAAAAATTCATTGGATGGACCGAAATCTTCTGATGTAGTCATAAAGGATCTCACTACACCTTTCTGCCTATATTATAGCTTCTTTGCATCATTCGGATCTCTCTTTGGGAAGGAATTTTCATAAGGAACCATATCATCACATTTGATACATTTTACAATTTTCTTATCAGGATTAGTCTTAGGATCATTTTCATTACAATCTCGGGCCATATATCTAAACATACCACATCGAAAACACTTCCCAGTTTTGGTAAGGTATTCCCCAGGGTGCTTCTTTCCACACTTTTCACAAACTAAAAACTGGTTTTTCTTACTATTAGATTTCTTTGGTTTATGCTTACCAATCACTTTCCATATGGACCTCTTCTTCTCTTTATTTTCAAAATGCATGTGATCATCAGAAAACTCCATCTCCACCCTCTTAGCACATCAGATAAGTTTCTCATAACTTTTGAATTCATGGGAGG
This sequence comes from Viscum album, assembly GCA_963277665.1. Taxonomy (NCBI): domain Eukaryota; kingdom Viridiplantae; phylum Streptophyta; class Magnoliopsida; order Santalales; family Viscaceae; genus Viscum; species Viscum album. Next base: position 829,178,828 of record OY728127.1, read on the forward strand.
CCAATTTCATTTGATGCTTCTGTAACACCCCAGGTAAATAAAGAATATGACATTTTCATATTTATCCATATTTGTGAATAAATTATTAATATGACTTTAAAGGGGACGCTATGCTTGATGGCATACCCAACACGCAACAACGATTTTCTTGGGAATCTTACGTTGCACTCTAATAATAAAATAATATTATTTTAAATGGTAGTTAACATGTAGCCGTTGTATTGGAGGGAATGGACAGAAATAACTAAAATATGATTATATATGTTTTTTAATGTTTTTACATTTATCCAATAAAATATAAAGGCATAAAATACGGAAATAATTCGATTTCAGGCGTATATGCCCTAGTTTTCACTAAAGGTTCACTTATCACCTTTTGATGGAGAACCGTCATTAAATATAGTTTTGTTCACTCTTATAAATCCTTTTGGACCAAATAAAACTCTTCTTAAGAATTGGGACATCAAAATTTACTTTGTGTAAATTTTTGGTATCTTTCCGATAAAGTTCATTTTTTTAATGAATAGTGTAAAATGTTGTATTTTAATTCAAAAAATATTTTTAATATAATTTATTTATATGATTAGATTATCTTTTGAATTGGTTTTAAAGTGAAATTAGAATATATTTTTACCATTAAATCCAATATTGGTCATTGGAATTAATTTCACTTTGAAATCAGACTTAAACTAGTGTCAATCTTTTGATACTTATTGTTTCATAAAAACACGCTATTTGCTCTGACAACGGGAATTAATTATTAAATTAATTAATGTGACTTATATGTTTTGAATTTTGTAAAATAGACTTCATTTTTGAATTCGGAATATCAAATATAGCTTAGGGTGAATTTTTGGGATTTTTCTGAAAAAATTCAATTTTTGATGAATAGTGAAACCACTAAGTGGTACTTATAAAAACTGATTTTTCCGTTTAAATGAAAATTTTCCATCTTTGTGTTTTGAATTTCAAAACTCTGACATACATGGTTGTCATTAAGAAGTAAAATGTGGTTCAATGGGATAAAAATAATTTTTTGGTGAATAGTAACTTATTATGTTTTTAATCGCGATTAGAGGTAATTAGTGTAGTTTAAGGTAAAAATAATGTTTTAATAATATGAAATGAACTTGACACATGTCCTAACCTCATTGGATGTGTCATGACCGACCAAGACAACCCATGGGTCAACTTGGGGACCCCATGAAGCCATTTTGGTTGGAAAATGACATTAATATCTTTTTATTTAAAGTTAAAGTAAAAATGAGACAAACATGAAATATTTTACTAAAAAACTTTTTACATGGGGTTATAAAAATCATATTTTTGACAATAAATATTCATTGGAAAGATAAAAATATTTCCTACATCATAGTATTTTTTTTATAATTTTTAGACATTAAATAAATTAAATTATTTATGACATCATGATGATGCAGCGATGACCTCATTATTTAACGATTTAAATAAAATGGAAAGATAATGTAATATCTAAGACCTACACATGTCCAAAACCTATTGGATGAGTGGATTTAGAACCCTTATCACCTTATACTCGAAACACATCAATTTGGGACCTATTAAATCCGAATACCATTTTAAAATAAAGTGACTTTTCTTTACCTTCCAAGAGTGCCCCTCCTCTCCTCTTATAAAAGGCCCCCACCTCTACCTCCTTACCCACACTCCCAAAGCCTTTGGCTTGGCCAAACTCTGCCCATTTTGTCTCTCCACTTCCCTATATTACTCCTTGAAGCCTCACTTTGGGCATAAGTCTTCCCAAGGAAGCCTTTGAGCTCAAACCAAAGGGAGTTACCCGATTTTAAGGTAATGTCTTCACTTGAGTCCTTTTGTTTTATTTTGCTTCTCCAACCCCCTAAACTCTTTTTATTCATTCTTTTTGTAACAAATCCAGTATCATAAATATACTAGGATGTTTTTATAATAAGTATTAGAGCTACACTCTCACACACCTACATCTAATGGTTAAAGAACATACTGTTTCCATGGATGACGAATTTCAGCCTCCCGGAATGATGATTGTTCAACATTATTTTAACACCTTCAAAGGTGGCCATTAAGATGACACTATATTTATATGTGATATATAATGTGTTTATGTTTTATTTAAGCTTTTGTATTTTCCATTTTTGGCATACCTTTATGGTTTCCATTATGGGTAAACGCGATATCTTCATTTAAGGAAGTGCAGACTACCGCCCCCTCAAAGTGATTTGATTCGTTAATACCATATGTGGTACGTATAAAGGATATATTTAATAATATTATATATTATACCATACTGTAATTAAAATACTATTATGTATCATTATGTTTTAATTCCATTAAATATGAAATAGAAATGGAAGTAGCGTTCACGCGTACGTACGACTTACCGTCTCCATGAACGGTACATTTCATTTCTTATCTCAAAATGTTATGTAATATTATAAGTACATATATATAATGGATATATATGTAATATATTACATCAAAATTATGGATATCATTCTGGAATTATAACATATATATATCTCTCTCATTTTGTTTTAATTCCATTAATATGACAAAAAAATGAAAGCAGCGTTCATGCGTACGTACGACTTACCGTCTCCATGAATGGTGATTTTTGTTTTTTATCTCAAAATGATATGGAATAGTATGAAATGAATATTTACTGGATATATATGATATTTTAATCATTAATACTATTCTGGAAATTATTTACTTATAACTACATGGGCAATCTTTTTTCAAACAAGTTCATTTTTGACTCATGTACCAAGCATCGACAAAAATGTCTGATACGAACTAACATTATTAAGCAATTATTATAACATTATAATATGTGATATGAACTGAATAATAATCTCTAAAGTAGGTACTTAGGCAATTATTAATTGACCAAAGTTTATTATTCAGGAATATAAAGAAACGAACAAGACAAGTTGGACTTGAGGTAAGGGATCCCACTCCTCTCTTTCTTTTTAAGTACACTCTTTTATGTCATTCCTTTTAAAGATCATCTTTCTTGTTATTGGGATGTTGTTTTATATTAATATTACTGTAATTTTTATGTTCATGTGATGAGCGACCCTATTCTCTCTCATCAATCCATTTTGGAAGTTTTGAGTGGCGCCGTTAGGCTGCCGAATTTTCGTAAGAGATCTAACCTCTCTATTTCTTTTTAAGTACTCTCCTTTATGTCACTTATTTTAAGATCCTCTTTTTTATGTTGGGGGATGTTATTTTATATTCCTCTTTCTATAAAATTTAAGTTAATATGATGAGATACCCTATTTTATCTCATCAATCCATTTTGTAAGTTTTATGTGGCGCTATTAGGCTGCCGGGTTTTCGTAAGGGATTTTTCATCTCACTTTTATTCCCGTGAGATTTACGCTACATTTGCCACAATTTCTTTTGAGTGGTGTATGTACTGCCCATTATTCTAATCTTTGAGTAATATACTTTCGTTTATGAGTATTTACATCAATGATGTATTGTCCTTCTATCATGGGGTGTATGTTTTGAAAGATACCCAAGTCGGTAAGGGAACCTTTCACCCTACTCTTTTTAAAAGACGTCTTTTGTTGGGTCTTTTAATTTACATATTTTTATGTTGGGATATGCTCTCATATATTATTATTGATGTAAATTTTATGTCCAAGTGATGAGATACACTTTTTATCTCTCATCAACTCATTTTGATGTGACGCCGTTAGGCTGTCAAGGGAACTTCTTAACCCAATTTCGATTTCTTTGGGTTCAACATGTAGTTATTGAATATGTCATCCTTTGAATATGTGTGAATTACCTTTGATTATTTTACACTTAATATCCACTTATATTTGGTGTATTCGTTTGTCACACATAATTATGTAATTGATTTATCCTTAACCCAAGGATACCGTCTTTGTAAGGGACTTCGTCTCAATCTCCTTTCATTGAGGCATATTATGTTTTATACACAACCTTATTTTATATGGTGTATAAACCCCTTTGACTTTTACGTTTATTCAAAAGTAATCTTTGTTATACGAAGCGTTTACTAAATGACAAAAGGGAATGTTTTTGTCATACGTATGCGGCGACAACGACTTCTCTGCCGCCATAACTATTATTTGAGTTTCGACTTCCTCTACAAGACATACCTTCTTTTTAAAAGAAAAATAAATACGATGTTTTAATTTTATTTTATCTTGGTATTGAAAATGGTTTTCATAATGTTTTTATATCAATGTGTTGTATTGATATCTTGTGATTGAAAGGTGGGAATGTTATGTTTCTTTATGCATGTTTTATGTGATACGATTATGTTAAGGTTCTTGGGCATTATTATGAAGACGGGTGGTTCCGTGATAAACTAAGGGTGGGTGAGCCCGATATAGATCTCCAATGCATTGGGTAACGCGAAGGAGTGAAACGTTAAGGTTTCTCCGAAGATATTTAGGGAATATACTGTAATGGGTATTCCAAACGTAACCAAGAGGGTTACTCCCTACGTAAGAATGTTATGAATGCCTCAAGTTACTTTTATGTCTTATGATTTCTATGATTTATTCATGATTTGATGAGGTATGCTAAAGTGCCTATGTTTTATGGGTAATTTATGCTTTCATTCTTATGTATATGTGAACTCATGTTTCTTTTCCATATTTTTATAACCCTTACTGAGCTTTTTATGCTCATCCCAAGTTTTTGAAATGTTTTTCACAGGTCAAGGGAAAGGTACATGACGTGATGACAATGTCAAGGATGTGTCAAGAAAAAATCCATGTTTTATTTTCAATATGTTTCCGTTGATGGGAAGAATAAATACTGTCTTTTATGTAACCACTTTGTTTAAATGTGGAATGTAATGCAAGTTTCATGATCTAATTCTCTAAAAATCTAAACCTGAAAAGATCCTCAATGTGTAATCTTGTAATAACTCAAGATTAAGTAAGGTTTAAGGCTGGGGCTTTATAGTTGGTATCAAAGGTCGGTTTAGATAACTTTAGAGGTTAGGGTATTCTTTAAGCATAAGTGGAATTACCATAATGGTTAGGATTTCAGAAAGAGTCCTAGGTTTAGATAAAGTGAATGAGTAAGTATATCTTAGTGTTTATCTTCCTCATTAGTACATGATGGTTTTTTTGATATACTCACACTGACCTTTTTGGTTTTAGTAAATGGCTGGATCTAGCAGGCACCAAAGTAACAGTGGATGTGAAGGAAACTGTGACAGTTTTTTGAGCAAGCAACTGAATGATATGGGAGCTGCAATGAGAACTCTTGTGATTCTCCTCAACCAACTATCTGGAGTCATGATTGACCACCTAAACCTTTGTGATTTCTCTAAGGCATCATATATGCAAGAAACAAATCCCTACGGAAGTACAGGTAATAATCATAAAGGTAAGTGTGTTAAAAAACCTATGTGTCAAAGATGTGGAAAGAAACACCTAGGAAAATGTTTCAAAGGGACAGAAATATGCTATAGATGTGGAAATGAAGGTCATAAAGCAAGAACCTGCCATGGAAAAAGGAAGCATCCAGTTGACTCGAGGAAAGGGAAATAAGTTCTTTCTGAGGGATCAATTGAATGTTTTAAATGTGGTGTGCATGGTCATTATGCAAACACATGTCCTATGAATAAGTTTCGTGAATGGGGTCACCAAGAGCGTAAAAATGTTCGTTTACCAATACCTAATGCCATTCTGATTGAGGATGAAGAAACTGACAATGACCAATCAAAGGAAATAGGTATTTCGGAATAAGTTGGAAAGGAATGGTTAATGGATCATGAAGAATGTTGAATGATTAAGATATCAACATATAAGGCTTCAAGAGTTATGGTGAAATTCTTAAAAGTATTAAGTCTCTTTTGATGATGGGGTTACATTAGAAGACTTTTTATATTATGTGTAACCCTGATGTTTAATATAGGAAAATTTTATTCAAGGAATAGTTATCTTTTCTTTTGTGGACATAGTTATAAAGAACCATTTGGGTTTATATGATCCTTACTTTTGAGGTAATTATGGGTTACTATATGTTATGATTGAAGTGAAAGGCATGAGATAAAATTGAGGTTAAATTATGTTATGGTTATTTTTGATGATTTTATCCCTTTTTGGGGAATGATTTGAGAATTATATAGTTTTGGAAAAAGGACAACACACAGACCGTGTGACTACCCGTCGCGTTGGACAAAGCTGCGGGAATCGAACCCACAACCAAATTGCGACTGGTATTTATCACCTACCACTGGACTATGTGAAGTCCCTGGTTAGTTTGACTGATTCTTTTTTTTAGTTATATGATTTTATGAATTAAGAGTAAGTTGATTTTGGGTTATTTATGAAAATGATTAACCTATCATGGAGGATATGTGATTAGGTTAATTACTTTTCAATACGAGACTTTAGGAGCAACTGATATTGTTTGGAGATAAATGTTACGATTTAACTTGGAAGACTATGTGACTAAATCCTTCAAATATTTGGGTTTCAATCTTATATTGGCTTACTTTGAAGAATTTTATGGACAAATTGTTTATCGGATGGTCCTCTTTGAGATTTGGGTTTTGTTGGAAAAATTTTGGAGATTAAGCATAGATTTTCTTTTTAAAGGGTTATCCTTTTCTGGATTATCTGACCTTGTACTAACCTTTATGGTTTTGGTTTTGGTTAAAGCCTAAAGACATGGGATGTATATAGTTCTCTTTGGTGGATTAGGTTATTCTCTAGAAGTTGATTATAATACTCTTAATGTGAACAAGTCTTCCTAAATACTCGTCTTTTGGAGAAAATATGAGTTTGTGTAAAAGTTGAAAGTCAACATGATAAGTGATTATGTTTCCCTATGAATAAATTACTCAATAAAAAGTAACTTAAAACAAAAATGTTGTCTATTAACTTTTCCTACTGGGGAATCAAATACCGTTTAACCCATCACAAGTTTGTGATTTTCTTGTGGTTAACTTTCTGCTAAACATGTTTTCTATCACTCTCCATCAGAACATGACCCTATGTTTTCTCCTCCATGTCCATATTTTTCTACATGGAATCCTAATATGGGTTAACTCGGGTGACTTTTGTACTTATATTTGTTTATTTTAAAGTGATTGTTTTACCGACTCTTGTTCCGATGTGGGACTTTCAAGGATGTTTCCAAGCTCAATTTTAAAAATTGCGAGGATGCAATTCCCAAAAGGGGGGAAGGATGTAACACCCCAGGTAAATAAAGAATATGACATTTTCATATTTATCCATATTTGTGAATAAAGTATTAATATGACTTTAAAGGGGACGCTATGTTCGATGGCGTACCCAACATGCAACAACAAGTTTCTTGGGAATCTTATGTTGCACTCTAATAATAAAATAATATTATTTTAAATGGTAGTTAACATGTAGCCGTTGTATTGGCGAGAATGGATAGAAATAACTAAAATATAATTATATATGTTTTTTATTGTTTTTACATTTATCCAATAAAAGTTAAAGGCATAAAATACGGAAATAATTCGATTTTAGGCGTATATGCCCTAGTTTTCACTAAAGGTTCACTTATCGCCTTTTGATGGAGAACCGTCATTAAATATAGTTTTTTTCGCTCTTATACATCCTTTTGGACCAAATAAAACTCTTCTTAAGAATTGGTACATCAAAATTTACTTTGTGTAAATTTTTGGTATCTTTCCGATAAAGTTCATTTTTTAATGAATAGTGTAAAATGTTGTATTTTAATTCAAAACCTCTTTTTAATATAATTTATTTATATGATTATGTTATCTTTTGAATTGGTTTTAAAGTTAAATTAGAATATATTTTTACCATTAAATCCAATAGTGGTCGTTGGAATTAATTTCACTTTGAAATCAGACTTAAACTAGTGTCAATCTTTTGATACTTATTGTTTCATAAAAACACGCTATTTGCTCTAACAGCGGGAATTAATTATTAAATTAATTAATGTGACTTATATGTTTTGAATTTTGTAAAATAGACTTCATTTTTGAATTCGGAATATCAAATATAGCTTAGGGTGAATTTTTGGGATTTTTCTGAAAAACTTCAATTTTTGATGAATAGTGAAACCACTAAGTGGTACTTATAAAAACTGATTTTTCCGTTTAAATGAAATTTTGCCATCTTTGTGTTTTGAATTTCAAAAATCCAACATACATGGTTTTCATTAAGAAGTAAAATGTGGTTCAATGGGATAAAAATAATTTTTTGGTGAATAGTAACTTATTAAGTTTTTAATCGCAATTAGAGGTAATTAGTGTAGTTTAAGGTAAAAATAATGTTTTAATAATATGAAATGAACTTAACACATGTCCTAACCTCATTGTATGTGTCATGGACGACCAATACAACCCATGGGTCAACTTGGGGACCCCATGAAGCCACTTTGGTTGGAAAATGACATTAATATCTTTTTATTTAAAGTTAAAGTAAAAATGAGACAAACATGAAATGTTTTACTAAAACAATTTTTACATGGGGTTATACAAATCATATTTTTGACTATAAATATTAATTGGAAAGCTAAAAATATTTCCTACATCATAGTATTTGTTTTATAATTTTAGACATTAAATAAATTAAATTATTTATGACATCATGATGATGCAGCGATGACCTCATTATTTAACGATTTAAATAAAATGGAAAGATAATGTAATATCTAAGACCTAAACATGTCCAAAACCTATTGTATGAGTGGATTTCGAACCCTTATCACCTTATCCTCGAAACACATCAATGTGGGACCTCTTAAATCTGAATACCATTTTAAAATAAAGTGACTTTTCTTTACCTTCCAAGAGTGCCCCTCCTCTCCTCTTATAAAAGGCCCCCACCTCTACCTCCTTACCCACACTCCCAAAGCCTTTGGCTCGGCCAAAATATGCCAATTTTGTCTCTACACTTCTCTATCTTACTCCTTGAAGCCTTACTTTGGGAAGAAGTCTTCCCAAGGAAGCCTTTTAGCTCAAACCAAAGGGAGTTACCCGATTTTAAGGTAATGTCTTCACTTGAGTCCTTTTGTTTTATTTTGCTTCTCCAACCCCCTAAACTCTTTTTATTCATTTATTTTGTAACAAATCCAGTATCATCAATATACTAGGATGTTGTTATAAGAAGTATTCGAGATACACTTTCACACACTTACATCTAATGGTTAAAGAACATACTGTTTCCGTGGATGGAAAATTTCGGCCTCCCGAAATGATGATTGTTCAACATTCTTTTAACACCTTAAAAGGTGGAAACTAAGATGAAACTATATTTATATGTGATATATAATTTGTTTAAGTTTTCCTTAAGCTTCTGTATTTTTCATTTTGGGCATACCTTTATGGTTTCCATTATGGGTAAACGCGATATCTTCATTTAAGGAAGTGCGGACTACCGCCCCCTCAAAGTGATTTGATTCGTTAATACCATATGTGGTACGTATAAAGGATATATTTAATAATATTATATATGATACCATACTGGAATTAAAATACTATTATGTATAATTATGTTTTAATTCCATTAAATATGAAATAGAAATGGAAGTAGCGTTCATGCGTACGTACGGCTTACCGTCTCCATGAACGATACATTTCATTTCTTATCTCAAAATGTTATGTAATATTATAAGTACATATATATAATGGATATATATGTAATATATTACATCAAAATTATGGATATCATTCTAGAATTATAACATATATATATCTCTCTCATTTTGTTTTAATTCCATTAATATGACAAAAAAATGAAAGTAGCGTTCATGCGTACGTACGACTTACCGTCTCCATGAACGGTGCTTTTTGTTTTTTATCTCGAAATGATATGGAATAGTATGAAATGAATATTTACTGGATATATATGATATTTTAATCATTAATACTATTCTGGAAATTATTTACTTATAACTACATGGGCAATCTTTTTTCAAACAAGTTCATTTTTGACTCATGTACCAAACATCGGAAAAAACGTCTGATATGAACTAACATTATTAAGAAATTATTATAAAATTATAATATGTGATATGAACTGAATAATAATCTCTAAAGTAGGTACTTAGGCAATTATTAATTGAACAAAGTTTATTATTTTGGAATATAAAGAAACAAACAAGACAAGTTGGACTTGAGGTAAGGGATCCTACTCCTCTCTTTCTTTTTAAGTACACTCTTTTATGTCATTCCTTTTAAAGATCATATTTCTTGTTATTGGTATGTTATTTTATATTAATCTTACTTTAATTTTTATGATCATGTGATGAGAGACCCTATTCTCTCTCATCAATCCATTTTGGAAGTTTTGAGTGGCGCTGTTAGGCTGCCGAATTTTCGTATGAGATCTAACCTCTCTATTTCTTTTTAAGTACTCTCCTTTATGTGACTTCTTTTAATATCCTCTTTTTTATGTTGGGGGATGTTATTTTATATTACTCTTTCTATAAAATTTAAGTTAATATGATGAGATACCCTATTTTATCTCATCAATCCATTTTTGTAAGTTTTATGTGGTGCTGTTAGGCTGCCGGGTTTTCGTAAGGGATTTTTCATCTCACTTTTATTCCCATGAGATTTATGCTACATTTGCCACAATTTCTTTTGAGTGGTGTATGTACTTCCCATTATTCTAATCTTTGTGTAATATACTTTTGTTTATGAGTATTTACATCAATGATGTATTGTTCTTCTTTCATGGGGTGTATGTTTTGAAAGATACCCAAGTCGGTAAGGGTACCTTTCACCCTACTCTTTTTAAAAGACTTCTTTTGTTGGGTCTTTTAATTTAAATATTTTTATGTTGGGATATTTTCTCATATATCCTTATTGATGTAAATTTTATGTCCAAGTGATGAGATATACTTTTTATCTCTCATCAACTCATTTTGATGTGACGCCGTTAGGCTGTCAAGGGAACTTCTTAACCCAATTTCGATTTCTTTGGGTTCAACATGTAGTTATTGAATATGTCATCCTTTGAATATGTGTGAATGACCTTTGATTATTTTACACTTAATATACACTTATATTTGGTGTATTCATTTGTCACACATAATTATGTAATTGATTTATCCTTAACCCAAGGATACCGTCTTTGTAAGGGACTTCGTCTCAATCTCCTTTCATTGAGGCATATTCTGTTTTATACACAACCTTCTTTTATATGGTGTATAAACCCCTTTGACTTTTACATTTATTCAAAAGGAATCTTTGTTATACGAATCGTTTACTAAACGAAAAAAGGGAATGTTTTTGTCGTACGTATTCGGCGACAACGACTTCTCCACCGCCGTAACCATTATTTGAGTTTCGGCTTTCTCTACAAGCCATACCTTCTTTTTAAAAGAAAAATAAATACCATGTTTTACTTTTCTTTTATCTTGGTATTGAAAATGGTTTTCATAATGTTTTTATATGAATGTGTTGTATTGATATCTTGTGATTGAAAGGTGGGAATGTTATGTTTCCTTTATGCATGTTTTATGTGATACAATTATGTTAAGGTTCTTGGGCATTATTATGAAGACGGGTGGTTCCATGATAAACTAAGGGCGGGTGAGCCCGATATAGCTCTCCAATGCATTGGGTAATGCGAAGGAGTGAAACGTTAATGTTTCTCCGAAGAGATTTAGGGAATATACTGTGATGGGTATTCCAAACGTAACAAAGAGGGTTACTGCCTACGTAAGAATGTTATGAATGCCTCAAGTTACTTTTATGTCTTATGATTTCTATGATTTATTCATGATTTGATGAGGTATGTTAAAGTGCCTATGTTTTATGGGTAAAGTATGCTTTCATTCTTATGTATATGTGAACTCATGTTTCTTTTCCATATTTTTATAACCCTTACTGAGCTTTTTATGCTCATCCCAAGTTTTTGAAATGTTTTTCACAGGTCAAGGGAAAGGTACATGACGTGATGACAATGTCAAGGATGTGTCAAGAAAAAATCCATGTTTTATTTTCAATATGTTTCCGTTGATGGGAAGAATGAATAATGTCTTTTATGTAACCACTTTGTTTAAATGTGGAATGTAATGCAAGTTTCATGATCTAATTCTCTAAAACTCTAAACCTAAAAAGATCCTCAATGTGTAATCTTGTAATAACTCAAGATTAAGTAAGGTTTAAGGTTGGGGCTTTATAGCTTCAATCCTGAGTAAAAGCAGTTGATTTTTCTATCAAGATCTAGAATAAGATTTGGATCATACCTTGCCAGTCAGGTGAATTTATCTTCTTACACAAACACTAAATCTTCTTCCCTTTTCTTCTATTCAAGGAATTTATTCTCCATCCAAATTATCAATACCTTAGGAAAATATTTTTCAAGGAAAATACTTTTAAATATATCCCACTCTAAGTCATCAATATCCTCTCTATCCCTGATATTCTTTACCATTGACCACCACTGACCAGCTTCACCTTCAAAAAAATAAATGGAAAGACTTAACTTTTGGTTATCTGAACATCCCATAACATCCAATATCTTTTCATGGGATTTAATCTATCCTTCATCTTTTACTGGATCAAAGGATATATTAAAAGCAGGAGGGTGTTGTCTCGTAAAATGTTCCACTACTATCGTGTTCCATTGCGGTACCTCTAGTTTTTCTCTTGCATGGATTCCAGCACCATTTATTTCCTGCGTTAGCTGAGCCATTACTATCACAAACTTCTTGGTTCCAATCCCTACCATTCCAGGTTGCAGATTCAGAAGGATTTCGTTCTGCCGGTGCCTCTCCTCTTCAGCTTCCCTATTTCTTCTACGGAAAACCATCCTGAACAAACATATCTTAGTTGAAGCAACATGGTAATCTTTAAATACTATAAAATTTCAAATTAATCATAGATTAAAAATCATTTATTGTATTCTATTAACATCACCCTAACCTCTAAATTTATCTAAACCATCCTCTAATACCAACTATAAGGACCCGGACTTATTACATTACATAATCTTGAATTCAGTCAAGAAATAAATTTCTTTCACATTGAGGTTATTTTCAAGTTTAGAGATTTAGATAATTCGGACATAATATATTTATAACATTACACATTAATACAAAATGGGTACCATAAAAATAGTATTGATTTCATCCAAAAAATAAATCGTTTCAAATAAAATATGATTTCTTTGACAATTATTCAAACATTTAACTTGGATTACTTCTTTGTCTTACACATACTTATAACCTATGAAAATCATTTAAAAACTTGGGATGAGCACAAAAATCTTAGTAAGGGATATAAAAACAATGAAATAACACATTAGTCCATGAACACTTGTAATGTATGAAATCATTTTCAAAATACATACTTGTCACCCATACATACTTTATAAAACATGAGATTTAAACAAGATCCACATAAAACACAAGAACATAAATATAACCATAAAGGTATCTTGGGGCATTAATTACATAATCTTGTAAGCCTCTAGGCTACCTTATAATTTGTAACCCTTATAGCTACCTTACAGTTTGTGTAACCATCACAGTTACACTTGGAGTAACCATACAGATGACCTCCAACTTACACATACCCAATGAATTAGAGGGAAATATAGGTACCAAACTTCATCATAAATAATTTACAAGAACCATAACATAATCATACTACATGAATAATATCATAAAAACATTTATTTTGAATTTCATATAACAAAATTTTAAAAGAGGTTTTTAAATGAAAAGTCCCTTAAAAATATCATATAATTGAAGGGAGACTTAATAGAGTGGATGGAATATGTATAAACACTATAAATACACATAATTAAACACAATATAAACAAAATTCCTCACACAAACATTTTTAATACCACATAAATAATGATGTAGAAGGTTAACCCAAAGAATGGAAATTGGGTTAAGAATTCCCTTACCTCAGGTTTGAATTACATCAAACATGTTTAAACCTCCTGTATAATGGTTAAAAAAGTGTTATTAATATCTTACAGAAACATATATATATTTATAATACCTTATATGATCATTTCATTATATCATTTCACCGTTTAGTTGTCAGTATTTTGTTCCTTGCATTGTTTTGGGTACGTTCTTTACATGATTTCCATGATCGGTTCATGCTGGATATTCGTGTCGATTGAAATTGAAAGTCCAGAATTAGAATGGAAGGGTATTTAAATATCTTCAGTAACATAAATTATACCATTTATCATTTTTAATTCATACATGAGGATGATTCATAAGTTAAATCATTATTCATATTTGTTTAGGTCTTTTTGGTGGTTCTTCGATCGTAATGAACTCATTTTATTTTATAAATTAATAACATGTGTACAAAATGATTTCAGAAACATATATAAGATATAATATATAAATTATAATCTATTTAAACCATAAAAATGTTTTCATGACCAGTCTTTAAGGAAGTAAAATAAATTGATATCACATCGTCCACGATGTTGGTAAATCGACACATCACAGACAGTGTATTAATTTATTGAATAATTGAGATAGGAGAAGAAGTATAATGGTAAGTCTTCCATAAACATGATGAAATCAAGAATATGTAATATACTGGATCATTAATTTCTATTTAATAATGGGAGGTGAGGAAAGTATAATAATATAAATGAAAAGAAAAGAAAGAAAATAGAAGAGTATGTTTACCTCTTGATCTCTTCTCCTTGAGATCCTTCTTAAGACCTTTGGTTTAGGACTTTTGGTGCGACCAAAAGCTATAGGATATGAGGAAGATACTTTTTAGGTGTATTGTGCATAAATTAGGTAAGGATCAAGTCTTGAGAGGTATGGGAGGAAGATGGGAATGAGGGTGGTATTTATAGTGGAGGAGAGGAGGTATTTTACATTATTTTAATCATTATTATAATATTTTTTCTCAAGACTATGAATAGTCTTAGTTCGCACAACCCGAAATAGTAATAATGTCATTTGATTTTGAATCAAGTGGTATTAAATCACTTATGATGTCACAAATAGTGTATTTAACTGATAATTTGAATATACAGTATTTTATCGTATTTCACTATTCATTAAAAATTCAAGAATTTTAGAAAAATCAAAAAAAATTACCCTAACCATTTTTCAAAATTTACAATTCAAAAATGAAATACATTTTTTGAAAACAATTTTCTAAATATTATTAATTTAATTTTTAAATAAAATCATACTTTATTAAAAAATTAACAATTTTAATTCTATAATTGCTTTTATATCACATTGAAAAGTTAACCAAGATTTCATTATCTTAAATAGTTAAGAAAATAAAATAATAATATGATTTACTATTCATTAAGGTCATATTACTATTCATTAGGGTATGTTACTATTCACCAAAAAAACAAGTTGGTTCCATCAGACTCCAAATAACTTACTGAACACAATTGTAGATGACCGTTTTTTAAAATTCAAATTATATAAGTGGAAAAATTATGTTTAAAGGATTTTTATAAATATACAATTAAACCAAAGTTTCATGAATTTCAATATATTTTTAGAAAACCTTGGGGTGTTACATCCTAGATCCTCTCATTTGGAATTCAATCATCATTGTGCTTGTGGTTTGATTCCTAGACAAGCGTTCTCTCTTGCTATCCATCTTTATCTCTTTCTCATCATTTAGATTTTGATGGATTTATGATTCATGATGTTGGATCTGATTTCTATGTTGATTTTCTAGGTCTTCTACACCTTCATTCTTATTGACAGGTGCCGTTGTGACTGTTGGGTTTCAGATAAATGTAGGTGATTCCGTCACGATTATCCAAATCGATTAAAATTAAATTGCTTGATTTATTTCATTTTTTGATTTAAATTCAATTGCTCCAAAATTATTTCAATTTATTTAATAAAATATAATTCCAGTGAATTGGTAGATTTGAAATAGTTTTGGAATGAGAATTTGGAAGACATCCAGTTCCATTGAATTGGGGTGTGTTTATGGAAATTTTTTCAATTTAAATTGGAAATTTGATGGAAAAATTTTCAATTAAATTGATGAATTTAATTGTGGAAATGAATCGTGAAATGATTGAATTTTCTTTGAATATATTTCAAACTTGTGAATATATCTTTAAATGTTTTTATAGAAACCCAGTGGTTTTATCTTGTTAAAGAGGTATGTTTTTAATTAAAACCCATTTCGGTTTTAAATGGAAAATTGGAATTGAAATGGAAGAATGGGATTTAGTAGTATTTTAATTAGTTTTAAAATAAATTTCCCATCATTGATTATGTAAAAGAACATGCAAGCCTTAGATTGTTGGTAAGTTATTTGGACACACTCTATGCTATTACAATATTATAAAACATACATGTAGTGGGTCACATCCATAATGGGATGGTGATGGGTTACATTTCCCCAATATCAGTGGAATGTGTGTATACACATATTGGTGAGATCACCTAGAGAGTGCAGAGTCCTATTGGCTGAAAATTTCATAGCTATTTGACAGATGACCATGTTTATCACTTGTTTTATATTTGAGATATAAATTTATGACAATGTTGTTTGAAATTCTCTACATGCCTACTAGATTTACATAAACTGTTTTATGTAACTGTTTATTTAAGCCATTGTTTTAGAAATATTCCATCACATGTGAAATAAAGCCTGTGCTTAAAGTATTTTTCCATCATTTGAACTATATAACATGATTTTTTTAAATATGATTCAAAATTAAAAACTTTTTTTATCATTAAAATTGAAATCATTTATTTGGTTAATCTATTATTGGAATCTATTATGGAATCTATGGTGAGACCCAACATGGATTTTAGCTCACACCCTACTTGTGCCTTTGGGTGTTTGTAGATCATCTCCTTCCAGGTTCGAGAAAAGGGAAAGGATCTCTTGGAGGTGGATCTAACTGTTGAAACTTGGTCTTAGTTAGTTGTGTCACTAGGGACTTTGGATATTTTCCTCTATTTTGGTACTTGGGTTTTAGTACTTTGGTCTTGTTTAAGCCTTTTTGTATTCTGGTACATTACTCCCAGTGGAGCTTCCTTTGTTATGAATACTGTCTTGTTTCTTTTACTTTTGTATTGTCGGTGGAAAAATCATTCCCAATTGCATGTTATATGATTCCAGATGCTAGTTGCTGCCCTATGGGGAGTGGGAATTCCCTTCAGTCTATTTTAGGGATAGATTGGTTATCGGGTTACCAGGTTTCCAAGGCTGGTTTGTAACAAAGTGGTATCAGAGCCAAGTTATAGCTTTTTTTCTTGAAGTCAGTATGCATTCATGAAATCATTTTGGGATTTTGGAGATAGATGCAATTTAGTTCCTAGCCATCTCTCACTACAATGAAACTTAATTCTCTAGGGGTGGTTAGGGAAAGACACCTTGTGGATTAGTTATAGTCTTTTCCCTACTTTGATTTGGATAGAGTGGAAATCCAAATATTGTGTGTTCCATATGTTGGGAATAATTTCTGTTTTTTCTCAGTTTAAATGTTAATATAATTCCTTAATTTTATCTACTGATGTTGTGTAGAATCATTCCTTTAAGAATAATTATGAATCATATCTAAGAAGTGGCTGCTGCTAAACCTTAGTAGGTGAATCCTGTTGTGGATCTGAATCTAGTTGAGGTGATCGGGCATATAGTCCATTCTATGGCATAAGCACCCAAGAAATGTAGCTCTTTAATATGTTTAGGGAACTTACATAGATTCTTCCATAACTCTTATACTCCACATAGTGGAATAGGATCCTCAGATCCTCCTAAAACTATGGGGCAATCAAATGATTCATGTATAAAAGGGTACTAGCCACAAGCATCCAGAATAAAGCTACTTCACACAATAGAAGAGTCTCCATAGGAAGTATACATAGGTCCTGTGATTGTGAGAGGTACCATTACTATAACTTCATCATTAGTGACTAATCTTCTTAATATTGGTGTATCTCATTCATTTATTTTAAATAGTATTATTAATCTGATAAATCTTCATGTAAAGATTTTATCTTGTGCAATGGATAATTATACACCCCTTGGTATGAATAGAGATTAGGGTCTCTATAGCCTCACTTGTGTCTTCTCTCTATCATATATAGAGTTTTCTTTGAGTTTTTTGGTTCTTGACATGAAATCACTTGATGTCATCTTTGGTATGGATTAGCTCATTGCCAATAAATCCCGGATTGATTTTTATCTTCAGTGGGTCTACCTTACTACACCCAAAAGTGCGTCTCTTGTATTTCAAAGAGGATGGGAACCAAGGTCAATAAGAGTCATAAATTATTATCTAGAGTGGGGGAAAGTAATATCAATGTTTTATTTTGATCTAGAGAATGAATCTTTGAGCGGTGATCTCCCTCTAGTTATCATTGAGTTTTCTGACGTGTTTCCTTATGACTTATTTGGTTTTCCACTGATAAGGGAGGTTGAGTTTTTTATTAACTTAATTCATGGTACTCAACAAGTTTCTATTCCCTATTACTACATGGAACTATATGAACTGAAAGATATGAAGTCCTAGTTGGATTATTTTCATAAGAAAGTCTTTATATACCAGAGTGTGTCACCTTGGGAAACACCGATTATCTTTCCTAAGAAATATGATGGTTCTATTTAATTATGTGTTGAATATCAAAAGATAAATAGAGTTATGGTAAATAAAAAGTGTACATTTCCAAGAATTGATGATATGTTTGATCAACTAAAAGGTGATAAGTTTTTTTCAAAGATCGACATTTGATCTGGCTACCATCAGTTAAGGATAAAATAATCTAACATACAGAAAACTGCCTTTTAGATAAGGTATAACCATTATGAGTACCTTATTATGCTCTTTGTTCTAAAAAATTCTCCTAAAATTTTCATAAATTTGATAAATAGTATTTTCCATGAGTATCTATAAACCTTTTTGTTAGTCTTTTTGGATGACATCCACATTTACTCAAAATCACAGGATGATCATGTGATTCACTTGAAAACAGTTCTGAGTCTGTTGAGAAATCACTGAATTTATGCCATGATTTTAAAATGTCATTTTTGGATCTGGTAAGTGAGGATATTAGGACACGTGGTGTCTGAACATGGTATATTAGTTGATCCTAAGAAGGTGAAGGCTATTATAACTTTGGAACAACCAAGAAATGTCTTCAAGATTCATATCTTCTTAGGCTTATCCAGATATTACTACAAGTTCTTTAAATACTTCTCAAAGTTGGATTCTCCAATGAATACTCTAACTTGTAATGGGGTAAAGTTTATTTAGGATGATAAATGTTAGAATAATTTTGTTGAGATGAAACGTCTTTTGATAACTATGCCAGTGTTGACTCTTTGAGAGGATGGTTTGGGCTATGTGGTCTTTTTTTATGTATCAGGTTTTGGCTTGGGATATGTTCTTATGCAGGGTGATCATGTAGTCACTTATGGATCTCGTTAGCTTAGGTTGCATGATAATAGTTATCCTACCCATGAACTTGAACTTTCGGTTGTGATGCATGAGTTTAAGATTCGGTGGCATTACCTTTATAGTGAAAGGTGTATTGTGTATTCAGACCACAAAACCTTTAGTTATATATTCTCTCAAAAAGATTTGAATCTCCACAAAAGGCGTTGGGTGGAATACCTGAATTATTTTAACCTTGACATCTCATATTCCCTGAGGAAAGGTAATGTCATTGTAGATGTGTTTAGTAGGAAACTTCCAACCCAAGTAGTGAATTAATCTTCAGAAGAGTGGAATTTGATGACTCTCTTTTTACAATTACATATTGGAGTCCAGTGATCAGGGGATGAGGTTTATTTATTCAACATGAAGTTATCATCCACTCTTCTCGAGATGATTCTTTAAGACTTGCAGCTTGATGATTAATTCCATGGTATTAGATACTCTATTTATGTCGGGGATACATTTTCCCAGTGGTTGTTCTCCAAAGAGGGTGTTCTATTCTATTGAAATCGCTTCGTTGTGCTGTTAGTAGCAAGGAAGGATATAATAGGGGATTTTCATAAATCCCAGTGGGATATGCACCCAATAACCAAAAATATGTTATATGATATGCGAAAGTAGTTGTGGTGGCCCAGTATGATACATGGAATTGCCGAGTTTATATCTCATTACTATACATTCCAGCAGGTTAAGGATGAGCACCAAAAAACCTTTGGGATTGCTTCAGCCACTTCCATTCCCTAAATGGAAGTGGGATGAGATCTCTATGGAATTTTTGGTTGGGATTACACATACTTAGAGAAATAAGAATGTGATATGGTTTGTGATCGATAGGCTAACCAAGTCAGCTCAAATCATACACATTCGTGATATAGCCATAGTTGAGGAGTTGGGAAATCTCTATGTGAAAGAGATTGTTCATTTTCATGGAGTTCCATCTAGTCTCTGATAGGGATCCTCAGTTCACTTCTCTCTTTGGGAGAGGACTTTAGGAGGCATTGGGATATTAGGTCCATTTGATCATGACCTACCATCCACAATCGGATGGCTATACAGAGAGAGCTATACAGATTCTTGAGGATATGGTTCACGCTTATGTTATCAACTTTAGTGGGGGATTGGGATGATCACTTAGGGATGATTGTGTTTTCTTATAAAAATAGTTACCAGTCAGTAATCAGAATGGATCCTTTTGAGGCCTTGTATGGATGAACTTGTAAGTCTCTATTGTGTTGGTCATAGGTTGGTGAAAGTTCCTTGGTGGGACCAATATTGGTGCAAGATAAGACTAAAAAGATTCAGTTAATTCATCAGATAATGTTGAAAACATAGATCCGATATAAGTCTTATGATGATTCTCATCATATAACCTTGGAGTTCTCAATTAGTAACCAGGTGTTCTTGAAATTTTCATCCCGATTGGGTCATCGATGGCTTGGGAGGTAGGGGAAGCTTACTCCTCATTTTTTGAGACCTTTCAAGGTTTTTGAATAGGTTGGGAAAGTTTTGTACTGTTTATAAGTTCCTCTATGGATGATGTCAATACATAATGTGTTCCATGTATCGCATCTGAGAAAGTATCTCTCTGATCCATCTCATGTTTTGAACTGGAGTGATCTTGATATTGAACTTGATTTATCTTTGATTGAGCGGCCAGTTAGGATAGTTGATTCTGAGACCAAGGTACTACATGGGATAATGATACCTTTAGTTCATGTGCTATGAAAGTATGGTTATGATAGTCATGAGATGTGGGGATGAAAGGAACTAATGAGAGAGTAGTGGCCTCATGTATTTGGCATGGAAGATTCTTCATAGTATTTCTGGGGATAGAATGTTTTTATGGTGGGGAGGTTGTAACATCCTATTACCAATATGATAGGTACGCCTTTAACCTTATCATAGTTTTTCCTTTTTTAGTAATCAGGTAAGGTCGAGTATGAATTGGGAGGATACCTATAATGGTGAAGTTAGTGATTTTTTGGACTCTCATCTTTAACCAGGCTCTTTTTTTAGGTTGTGGAAGGGTTACATGTCATGCAACAAGGTTACATGTCATGTAATGGTTCTGCGTATAAGAAATGAATGGATCATACTATGAAGGGTAGACAACGTGATGAGTAGTTACACATCGTGATTTAAAGACTAGTTTTAAACTTAGAGCATCAAATTTTAATTCAAGGTAACACATATTTTGGTGGTTATTGAAATTAACTATTTCATGATGTGTATTGGGTTTACACGTCGTGTATTACCACAAATATGGTTTTTAAAAAGGCAGCACGACTATTCTTTTCTTTTTGGATCCTCTCCAGTTTCATCTCCCTTTACCTAAGGCCTTCCCCAGGTGATCTTGGAGCTCTCTAATCCTCCATGATCCTCTCATTTTGTGTTCAATCATCATTGTGCTTGTGGTGTAATTCCTGGGTAAGAGTTATCTCTTTTCCCTCATATTTATCTCTTTATACTCCTTTTGATCTTGAAGGATATATGATCTATGATGCTATATCTTGTTTCTAGGCTGAGTTTTGAGGTCTTATACACCTTTTTTCTCATTGATGGGTGCCATTGTGAGTTTTGTGTTTCAGATAAATGCAAGTGATTCCATCTCGATTAGCCAAATTGATTAACCTTGAATTTAATGATTTATTTCAATTGTTGATTTAAATTCAATTGATCAAAATTGATTTCAATTTATTTAATAAAATCCAATTTTAATGAATTGGGAGATTTGAAATGGTTTTGGCATGAGAATTTGGAAAACCCCCGGTTCCATTGAATTGGGGTGTGTTTATGGAATTTTTTTCAATTTAAATTGGATTTTTTATGGAAAAATTTTCAATTAAATTATTTAATTTAATTGTGGAAATGAATTTTGAAATGATAGAATTGGTTTTGAATGGATTTAAAACATGAGAAAATGTCTTAAAAATGTTTTGATAGAAACACAATCGTTTTATTTTGTTAAAGAGGCATGTTTTTGATTAAAATATGTTTTGGGTTTAAATGGAAAATTGGAATTGAAATGGAAGAGTGAGATTTAACTGTATTTTAAGTAGTCTTAAAATAAATTTCCCATAATTGATTGTGTAAGACCACATGCAAGCCTTAGGTAGTTTGGTGAGTTATTTAGACATACTCTATGCTATTAAAACATTCTAAAACATACATGAAATAGTTCACATCCCCAATGGGATGGTGACGAGTCACCTTTGGACATTGTTAGGAAGATGTGTGTATACAAATATTGATGAGATTACCCAGAGAGTGGAGATTCCTATATCCTAAAACTTTTGTACCTATTTGGAAGATGACCATGTTGCTAAATTGTTTTATTTTTGAGATAAAAATGTATTCCAATGTCGTTTGAACTTATCTACATGCCTACTATATTTACATAAACTATTTTAATTAATCCATTTTTTAGAGATATTCCATCACTTGTGAAATAAAGCATGTGTTTAAAGTATTTTTCCATCATTTGATCTGTACAACATGATTTGTTTAAATATGATTTAAAATTCCAAACCTATTGATCTTTAAAATTGAAATAATTTATTTGGTTAATCTATTACTGGAATCTATTATGGAACTCATGGTACGACCCTACTGGGATTTTATCTCACACCCAACTTGTTCCTTCGGGTGTTTGCAGATTATCTCCTTCTAGGTTTGAGTAAAGTGAAATGATCTCTTGGAGGTGTATCCAGCTGTTGAACCTCAATCTTGGTGAGTTGTTTCCTTAGGGACTTGGTCTATTTTCCTCTATTTTGGTACTTGGGTTATAATACTTTGGGCCTGTTTATTCCTTGTTGTATTCTGGTACATCACTCCCAATGGAGTTTCCTTTATTATGCATACTTTATTGTATCTTTTACTTCTACATTGTTGGTGGAATTTTTTTCCCACTTGCATGTTATATATTGCCAGGTGCTATTCACTGACCTATGGGGATTGGGAATTACCTTCAAGCTATGTTAGGGCCAACTCAATTATCAGGTTACCAGGGTACTTGGGTTGGTTCATGACAAAAGATATGGGTACCAAAAGCTATAGTTTCTTTATATTTTATAAAAAAGAGGAAAACATGAGAAGATACATGGTATACAGATAGTGGGTTCTCAAGTAATATATGTGGTGATCCTCCCTAATTCAATCACCTTGAATATTTTATTGGAGGATATGTCACCTTTAGAGATAATTATAAATAAAAAATTATCACTATAGGTACGATTGGTTTCTCTAAATCTAATCTAATTAATGTTATTTTATTTATTAAATTATTGAATCACAATTTATTAAGTGTTTTTCAATTATGTGATAGTAGATTCAAAATTACTTTTAAAAATGATATTTTTAATGTTTTTAATTCCAAAATAAATCTTTTATTCACCACAACCCATTTTTAAAATGTTTATACTATAGATTTTAAATCTCTAGAAAGTAAAAATGTTAAGTGTTTAAGTGCACAAGATAATGATTCTTGGATTTGGAATTAGTGACTAGGTCATTTTAATATCCCTTCTCTTATCATGTTCAACCATAATAGACTAGTATAATATTTATTGAAATTACATTTTAAAGATAACTTAATTTGTGAACGTTTCCAAATAGGCAGGAAATACAAATCTTCTTTCAAACCTAAAAACCTTATTTCCACTTCTAAATCCTCAAAACTAGCCCACATTGATCTTTTTGGATCAACTCAAGTTTCTAGTATTGGAGGTAAAAATTACACCTTTTTAATTATTAATGAATTTAATAGATTTAAATGAGTTTTCTTCTTAGCTCATAAAAATGCGGCATATAATGTCTTTATCAACTTTTCAAGGATTGTAAAAAATGAAAAAGGTTAAAAAATATTTTCTGTTAGAAGTGACTATAGAGGAGAATTTGACAATAAAGACTTTGATGAGTTTTGTTCTTATAAAGGTTATCATCACTAATTTTCTTCTCGTAGAGCACCTCAACAAAATGGGGTTGTAAAAAGATGAAATAAGGCCCTCTGAGAAAATTATAGGATTCTCCAAAATGATTATTCCCTTCATCAATACTTTTGGTTTGATACAATCAATTTTGCATGTTTTTTGTAAAAGGTTGGGGCAGAAGCCTCATTTAATTATTAAAGAAAATAAAATACCTCTTTTGACTGGGTAGAGGGAGACCCATTACATAGCCCGAAGGCCCAGTGGGCATGTAGCCCATTACCTGGCCTGCAGGCCCAAAAATTTGGCCCAAGGCCCATTCTATGAATAGTACTGGTATAGTACCTACACTACTACAGTACCACCGCTGCTAAAGTGTCTACCACTACTATAGTGCCCATAATTGCTACAGTTCCCACCTTTTCTATAGTGCCTCCACTACTACAGTACCGCTACCGTACTGCTACAATACCTGTGCCTAATGGGTTTTGACAATTTCACATGCTTTATCCTTAACTGTGTCTTCATAAAACCCATCTTAAAAAAAATCCCTTATGAAATTTATAAATTAAAATTTAAAAAGTTGGTTTCTTTAAAGTCTTTGGTTTTAAATTCTTTATCCTTAATACTTATGATAACATATAAATGTCTGTCCCAAAATAAAATGAAGTAATATTACTTGGGTACTCAAAATCAATTAAATCCCTCCATGTATTCAACAAGAGGACCAAGACCCTTGAATAATCAATTAATATAAAATTCATTGAGAATATTCCAAAATCATACCCACAAAGTGATGATGATGTTGAACAACCTAGTTTGATATTGCCTAAACCTCAATATTCTAATGAAATTAAAGATGTTCTAGAAACCCCATCCACTCCTTTACCCATGTCTTGGATTCAATCTAAATATCATCATCTTGAGAATGATATCATTGAATTATAATTCAGAACTCATACTAGAAGGTTGATCTTAAATGAGGTTGAAAATAAAGCTTCTCTCTATCACATTAAACCTCATTCCATTCATGATTCTATTAATTATGAGAATTGGATACTTTCCATGCAAGAGGAGTTGAACCAGTTTCAAAGGAAAAAAATTTATACTCTCATGAAATATCCAGATAATCATCCTATTATTTACACCAAGTGGTTTAAAAAAAACTTGATGAACAAGGAAATGTTATCCATAATAAGTCTTAAATTGTTACTAAATCAAGAAGAAGATATTAATTATGGCAAAACCTTTTCACCAGTTTCTCAAATAAAATCCATTATAATTTTGCTGGTATTATCAACTATTTTTAAATTAAAACATTTTCAAATGGTGGTAAAAAGTTTTTTAAATGGTTTTATTTATAGAAATTGTTTTTGTGGACCAAACACCAGGTTTTGAAAATCCTTAATTTCCAAATTCTAATTTTAATTCATCCAAAGCTCTATAAAATTTAAAATAATCCTATTAGTATTTTTATTAGAGGTTAACTAAATTAATTTTTTCAAATTATTTCAAAATGGGAAAATATTATTGCACTATTTTTATCAAAAAAAATTAAAATGATTTTTTAATCATTTAAATTTATGAGGAAGATGTTATTTTTAGATTAAATAAATAATATCTTTGCATTGAATTTTGTGATTTAATTAATAAATAGTTTAAAATGAGTTTTATGGGAAAACATAAATTCTTACTTGTTTTTAAAATTTCCCAAAATTCTGATGGGACCATTTTAAACCAAATTAAATACACTAATGAACTTATAAATAAGTTTGGCATGGATCATGCTACGAAAATTAGAATTCACATGAGTACAAATTGTAAGCTAATATTAGATGAAGCTGGCCAATCAGTAAACAAAAAGATTTATCAAAGTATGATTGGAATTATACTTTACCATAGTGGAACCCATCCTAACATCATATTTAGTGTATTCATTTGTGCTCATTTTCAATAAAATCCAAATAAATAAAATTTAAAAGCCTTGAAAATAATTTTTCATTATTTGAAAGGAAATAAAAAACTTGGATTGTTTTATCCTAAGAAACCCTATTTTTAACTTTATTGTTTTTCTAATGCTATTTTGGATTATGATAACTAGTTAGAAAAATTACTCATGGAACTTATCATATACTAGGAAAATCCCTCATCACTTTGTGTCTTAAGAAGTAAAATTTGGATGCTCTTTCTATAGGTGAAGTGGAATACATATCCACTAAGAGTTATTGTGCCCAAATTATAAGGATAAAACAAACTCTCTTGGACTTTGGGTTAACACATTCTTCTATCTCTATAAAGTGTGACAATACTTGTGTGAGCCGTATTTCTAAAAATCCTATCACTACTACAAACCATGCCTTTAATAGTGCTGACCATTATCAGCGCTAGAAAAAAGCACTGATAAAGGGTACCTTTTATCAGTGATTTTTTGTAGTGCTGATAAAAGCCACCCTTTATCAGTACATTTTTATTAGCACTAATAAAGGGGACCCTTTAACAGCACATTTTTTTAGCGCTGATAAAGAGTTCCCTTTATCAGTGCTTTATTTTTAGCACCAATAAAGACTACCCTTTATCATCACTTTATTTTTAGCACCCATAAAGGGATCCTTTATCAGTGCATCTTTAGCACTGATAAAGGTCTGAATAAAATGAAAAAATTAAATAAATAAAAATTAAAAATGAGTTTATTAAAAAAATATTAAAATTTGTTTTAATTAAATATTTATTGATAAAAATGAATAAATTGATTATACTATATATAAATTATAAATAATAATAAATAGTTTATATTAAATATATAGATATATATAAAATGAAAATTAAAAAAATAAAAATGAAAAATAAGTAAATTGAGAAAATTATTAAACATTTTATTAATTAAATAATTATTGATAATGTTAATAAATAATATATATTAAATATATAGATATATATATGAATATATATAAATATGATTTATATAATACAAAATATTCATGCTTTATATTAATAAATTTATAAGTGAATAATGATTTATAGTTAAAAGTTAATATGAATTAAAAATACAGAATAATTTCATCAAGTAATGGATATAATTTAACATCATTTGAATTTTCAATTTAACATAGATCAAATGTGTGTTATACTGATTTCACATATATGTAATTAATGCATTTTTATATACAATACACACACAATTTTTTTTGGAAACCTAATCAATATCTATTATTTATTTTATATATATTTATCTACTATGTTTTAATATTTTTAATATGTATTCATATTTATTTAAATATATATCCACATTTTTTTAATAGTTTATATTTAATTAATAAAACTTATCCATTTTTTCAATACCGTTAAAGTGTACTCATTTTTAATTATTCAATTTCTGTTATTTTTAACATGCATGCACTTAAGATTAAATATTCATTAATAACGTTAAACATATATTTGTGGAAAAATATTTATAAATAAAAATATTTATAAATGTGTATTTACTTTTTTATTGATTTATATATTTATAATTATAAATAAATAAATATTATTTTTCAAAAAGTATTCATATAATGATAAATAAATAAATATATATATTTAAATAATTATAAAATTGAAATAAATTTATTTAAACAATGAATATATTTACTATATATATATATATAATTATATGAATATATATAATGATATAAATATTATTTTTTAAAAAGGTATTTATATAATTATAAATAAATAATTATATATTTAAATAATTATAAAATTATAATAAATATATTTAAATAAAGAATATATTAAGTAAATTTATATTTATATATATTTATTATATATATATATATATAAAATTATATAAATATATTTACAATTTTTTTTATTTATAATTATAAATATAACTCCTTTATGAGCGCTAATTAATTTAGCGCTGATAAAAAGAAGATTTATGAGCACATTTTTGGAGGTGTGGATAAAAGTGTCCTGGTCTATTTAAATAACCCCAACTAGTAACGAACTTGTCACAATATCGAAGCTTTCCAAGGAATCCACCCTCTTTCAGTGCTCCTCCTCGAGGAATTGAAGCTCGAATCAATGCTCAAACCAAGGATCAAACAATTTCAAGGCTTAAATCCATGGATTGAACGATTCAAGGGTGAAACAAATCCAAGACTCAAACGTTTTCTTGGTTTTCAATATCTCTACTTTCTCTCGGATGATTCAAAGCTTCAGTATAAGGTATCTTATTTTATCCTCCTCCTTCTCACTCATTGATTGATTGATTGGCGATACCTATTTGCATTTTTTTATCATCATTCTTTCTTTACCATCGACATATCTCTATATTCAACAATGCTTACTAGGGATGTTTGGTTGAAAGGAGATAAGGCTATCATTCCTTGCACTCCCCCACCTTCATTGCTTTCCGATTCTATGAAATCCGACCACCCCAACACCACTGACTCTTGCTTCATGAGATCGTCGACCCCTTAAATTTTTTCATAATTTTAAAACAAAATAAATCTCATCTGCACCATTCCATCAGTATTCACATGACCGCCTCCCCCTTCAAGTGCTCACTCCTACAAGTACAGGCGACCACCGCCACCATTCTACACACAGACAACACCAAACAAGAAATTCTCTTTCTATTAGACTCGACCATATGGTCTATGGAATGTAATCCAGGTGCATTCCCACCTCACATGACACACACACACACACACACACACACACATATAATGGAAAATTTAGAATATAATTATATTTACACACACATAGACCCACACACATGTTTATAAATACATATATATTTATGTATGTCAATATATATATATATATGTATATATATATGTTTATATATATATATTTATAATTTTTTATTAAATGGATCTAACAAATTACATATATAAATATGGTAAATATTTATATATTTATATGTATAAATTTGAAATGTACAAATATATAAAAATTATAGATATATATTAATATTATATATTATATATTTATATATTACACACACACACACACACATATATATATTCACATACACATGTATATTTTAAAAATATAAATACAAATATATATATATATATATATATAAAATATAGATATATATTATAAAAATACATTATGCTGATATATATATATTATACAAATAAAAATATATATTATACTATACAAATATATATTATAAAGATATATTATACTAATATATTACAAAAATATACTAAATAAATATATTATACAATTATATTATAAAAATATATATTATACAAATATATTATACAAATATATTACAAAAATTTATATGTATACAATTATAAAATAATTTTTTATATATATTGATATATTATATATATATATATATATTAAATATTAAATATTTATATATTATACAAAAAAAATATATAAAACAAAAATATATATTATACAAATAAAGATATATATTTAAAAAATAAAATAAAATAAAATAAAATAAAATATATATATATATATATATATTACAATAAACAGAAATATATTATACAAATATATATTACACAAGTATATTATACAAATATATTTTACAAATATATTATACAAATATATTATATAAATATCCTAAACAAATATATATCAATAGAGTTCATTCAATACATTTTTATATCTTCTAGTTGATCGAATGACAGTTTATTATTCTTGTTTATCATATTTGGGTTTCTTATTACTCTTTAATCGCATATATTATATTTTCATTTGTTTAGGAGATTTAAGAAAGACTTGTTGACTCATTTTAATAAAGGCATGACTAGTTGTAGTTAGAGGATTAAAAGTATTAAAAGTTGGATTTCTCATATAAATATAGAATTCATAGAGGCCCCAAAGATTCATATATCCTAACATGTCCCCACCGAGACCCCTTGAATCATAGACAAGAATGTTTATACCCCCCAAATATCACCTTTAATATATTATGTGTATTTATCTATTTATTGTATAAAATTAATATTTTACGAACCCAATAATATGGATATGAATCAAAAATTGATTCATGATAATCGTTTGAAAAAATACTATAAAGATGGAGTTAAAGAGTTCATCAAGTTTGCGATAGAGCATGCATATGATCCTTCTAAAATCCTTTGTACATATTTATGTTGTTATTATACAAGAAAAATTAGACCGGAATAGTTGGAAAAACATTTGATTTTTTCATGGAATATATCATAGCTATAAATTTTGGACTAGACACAGGAAAAAACTGAACGTGCCACTGACTGGGATGATATTGCGGTTTACGGATCATTTGATATGAATACCGATGTTAATGATGATGAAGATCACATGGAATAAATGAGAATGGAAATTGAAGATGACATTTGTGATTGTCCAAAGTTTTTTGAGAAGTTAAATAGATGTTCTAATAGAAAATTATATATCAGTTGTACTAAATACACAACATTGTTAGTTGTATTGAGGTTATATAATTTTAAAGATGTTAGCAGATGGAGTGAAACAAACTTTACAGAACTAATTTGTCTTCTGAATGATATACTACTAAAATAAAATAAACTACTATGTCAAACCTATGACTCTTAATGAATTCTACATTCAATGTAAATGATCTATAAAAAAATACAGGTTTGTCTAAATGATTGCATTTGTTTCACAAGGACTATGAATCACTCATAAAATGACCTATGTGTGGTGTGTATAAATAAAAGAAAAATGAATCAAGTCCTTTGAAACATGTATGTTATTTTCATATCAGTCCATAGTTTATAAGACTATATGGATGTTAGGAAATCTTGAGACAGTTAACATGGCATGCAAATACAAGAATTAAAGATAGGAACATACATCATCCAACAGATTCTTCTAAGTGGAAGAAAATTAATTATGAGTATCCTAAATTTGGAAATGAGTTGAGAAAATTTCATCTTGAATTATCTATAGATAAAATAAATCCTTTTGGTGTATAGAGTAGTACTCACAATACATGGCCCATCATGTTGGTAAATTATAACTTTCTGCCATAGTTATGCATGAAGTGAAAATACATCATGTTGTCTCTGCTTATATCTAGAACAAAGAAACCTGGTAATGATATTTATGTCTATTTGGATCCATTTATCGAAGATATGAAATTGATGTGGGATACATATGTTACAATGTATGATGCTTATAGAAGTGAAGAATTTACATTAAGGTCCATGGTCTATGAGATGATAAATGGCTTCCCCACTTATGGAAATTTATTAGGCTATAACATTAAAGGAATGTTGGGGTGTCCCATTTGTGAAAAAAAAATACACTCAGTTTGGTTGAAATATTCCTCAAAGACTATGTTTTTAGGAAATCAATTTTTTTTAACTTGATGACATAAATAATTATCCTGGATGATAGAATTCAATGGTAATATCGAACAAGGTACAAAACTATCTCCAATAAAGGGCGATCAACTGTTCAATAAATTAAAATATATTGAAAATATTTTTGGTAAACCATTTTTGAAAAACCTTATGAAACCAGGTTGGAATAAGTGATCAATTTTATTTGAATTACCATATTGGATTTTTTTGTATGTTAGAAATTTTCTTGATGTCATGCATATAGAAACAAATGTATTTGATAGTTTTGTTGGAACATTACTAAATTTCCCTAGAAAAAAGGAAATATGGAATCAAAGCTAGGTTGGACATGATTGGCATAGGGATAAGAGAAGAGTTGGAACTAGTGAAGGGTAAAGGGTGGAATTTTCTTCCTCTAAAGGCTCACTCTCTATCCAGAAAGGAAAAATTACAATTTCTTATTTTCCTTAATAGTATAAAAGTTTTAGAGGGGTATTAATAAAATATATATAATGTCATGTCAATGAATAATTTGAATTTATAAGGACTAAAATCACATGACTATCATGTTTTGATGCAAGATTTTATGTTCATTTCTTTCTATTTCATTTTGCCTCAAAATATATTGTATACATTTACCAGACTCTGCTTCTTTTTCAAATCCATATGCAGTAAAGTTACAAACCTGATGAATTTTTCAATCATGAATAATGAGGTTGCAGTCATATTATGTGAATTAGATATATTCTTCCCACCATAATTCTTTGATATAATGGTCCACCTGATGGTTCACTTGGTTAGAGAGGTTCAACTATGTGGTCCTATCCATTACATATGGATGTAACCCATTAAATGGTATATGAATATTTTGAAAGTGTATATAAAGAATCCAAGTTTTCTAGAAGGTTGTATTGCATAAGGATATATTGATGAAGAAGCTATTTAATTCTATAGTAATAACCTATCAGATTTTGATAACATCAGTCTCCCAAAGTCTTATATAGTGGATGCCTTATGGGACAATGTATTTTTGGAAGATATGCTGTTTCAATTACCTTAATAGGGTGAGAGAAAGAACACCTATAAATTTTACATAATAGTGTATATTTTTATCCATACATTGAATCCCACAAATAAATTCTTAGATATTTGAATCTATCAAGGGCTAAAAGATGGATATCAAATACACATAATCAACAGTTTATAGGATGGTTCTGAGATAAAATTTATAAAGAGTTATATGAAAATCTGAATTCAATTACTGAATGACGTTAATGGATATCTAGGGGACTAAATGAAAATGTTATATCTTACACTATTTTTGTAATCAATGGTTATAAATTCTATAAAAAATAACTCGATGACTATAGTACAATGAAAAATAGTAGTGTTACGCTTGTGACAAAAGTAATGAACATATGTAGTTCCAATGATATAAATCCAATTCATGCAAATATGTCATATTTTGGCATTATCCAATAGATATATGAGTAGGATTATACAATATTTCAAGCGCATATTTTACATTATAAATGGGTTGATAGTATGATTGTAGTGAAAGTTGATGAAATGGGTTTCGTGAAGGTAAATTTCAGTGTGGAAGGGGAAAAAATGAGCCATTCATAATGGCATCACAAGCAGTGCAAAAATTTTATTTCTCAGATAAAAAAAAGAGAATTGGTCAATTATCCCGTTGGTGACTAAAACAAATGTCAGTTCAGTTGAAAATTCAATCAAGGATGACCCTTTCATTAGGAGATCATAATCAGTTCATACCAGTCCCAATGTAGACAATGTCTTGTACATTAGAGGGGACCAAAGAAGGGGATTTGGATTCTCAATAAAGGAACCAAATCCCTAAAACATATAAAAAAGAAATAGACTTCAATGATAAG
This sequence comes from Viscum album, assembly GCA_963277665.1. NCBI lineage: Eukaryota > Viridiplantae > Streptophyta > Magnoliopsida > Santalales > Viscaceae > Viscum > Viscum album. Next base: position 829,212,352 of record OY728127.1, read on the forward strand.
GTAAAAGTGTTTTTAATATTCTATTTTTTCCCTTATAATATTATATATTCTCTACCAAATTAATATATTATAAATTCATTGTTTGACTACTCATGCAGACAATGTCTTCTGCACATGATAATGTTACTAATATCTCAGATATTTCTATCCAAATTTCATGATTTCATGCACAAAAACTTCCACAGACTTCTTCCCCCTCAAAACCTTTTCACCCCTATAGTGTTGTCAATTATCACTTTCCTTCAAGTTCCCTCCACCACCTTTATAGGAAGAACAATGACGCTACCTCTGATCAATCATAGAGGAAATATTGAGGTTTTATGACGTAAAATCATTATCCATATAATTAATGTATTATTTCATGTTTAGGATAAATTTTTTTCTTTTTATTATTACTCACATAAGAATTTTTTTCTTATTTAGGTGGATTATTTTGTTTGAGTTAGGGTGGTCTATCCCTCTTTCATGCCTTTCTTCACCAAACTTCCACAAAATTCTCCTCCCTCAAGTCCTTTTCACCCATGTAGTACTTAAATTTATCACTTTCCTTAAAGTTACCTCCAATACTCAATTATAGAGGTAATCTTGATGTTTCCATAGTAAAATCATTGTCCATAGAATTAATTTATTTTTCCATATTTATGTTTAATTTATTTCTTTTTAGTATTACTGATATAATAATTGTTTTCTTCTACAGGTGAATTATTTTTTTCGAGTTGAGGTGGTTTGTTCAAATATACTCATGCTCATGATATATTGGACTTCAGTCCTACAACTGAGATAATGGAAATAAGGAAATACATTAGGAATGTATACAACCATCATAAAAAGATTAATTTCTACTACTTATTTAATTATTTTTTTCATCATTTTATCTACCATTTGTAAGTAAATTTCCTTATCATTTTTATCTAATAATTAATTAGTATTTTTCAAAAATATTTTGGGAATTAATATTTTTCATTCAACAATCTGCAACAAGGCACAAAAGAGATAAAATGTTCCTTTCTACCAATGTTACATTGATTTTCATTTCCTTTCTTTTTTTAACTAAGAAAACTGTATATTGAGTCAATGTTCTTAGTCGAAAACAATTTCTAATTGAATGAAATATGAGTAGAGGAATATCATGTGGACATTGTGGTGAATTCTCATGATATAATGGGCACTTGATCTTCCTATAATCTTTAGTCTTTCAATAATAAGAAGGGTGTTTCAGCTAAGAACATTTGGTCAATATGAAACATTGGAATTTTGACAAATAAATTCAATGGAAATCATGGTAACATTAGTATTTAATTTTTTTGAGACTTTGGGATGTGTAGGAATCATTCACACTTCAATCCGACACATAGTGTGACTAGTATGACTCCAAGTGCTTCTTTCTATTTACGATTGACATTAATTTTAGTAAACAAGAAAATTTACATACTCAAAACTAAGAAAACATATTAATATTGTTTTGATAATTTAATACAATGATCCATAATTCATTTTGACTTGTATAAATTAGCTTCACCTCAATTCGATACACTATGTTCATGGTTTGACTCAAAGTGTACGTTATCAATTTAAAATTGACAATTTAGTTCAAAAAGTTTCACTCACTAAAAACTGATAAAACATGATTTTATTTTCTTGATAATATAGGAAAACTATTCATAAGTCATTTATGACATGTAATAATCTGTATCACATAAAACCGATACACAATGTGATCAGTATGAGTTAAATGACATGTTTCCAGTTTAAAATGACATTTTAGTAAAAAAGGAAACTAGCATATAAAAAGATGATAAAAAACATTCATATTGTTTTGATACTTTAGTTAATTGATCCATAACTCATTTGGAATGTGTAAGAATTAGCTGTACCTCAATACGACACACAATGTGACAAATATGACTCCAAGTGCTTCTTTATTTAAAATTGACATTCTTTTTAGTAAAATGGAAAAACGACCTACTAAAAAATGATAAAATTAATTCATTTTTTTTATACTTTAGTAAAATAATCCATAAGTCATTTATGATGTTTAGTAATTATCATCACCTCAATTCGATACACGATGTTTCCAGTATGACTCAAAGTGTCCATTATCAGTTTAAAATTTGCATTTTAGTTCAAAAAGTTTCACTCATTGAAAACTAAGAAAATATAGTTGAATTTTATTGAAAATTTAGGGAAATGATTCATATGTCATTTGTGACATATAAAAATCTTTTTCACATCAAACTGATACATGATGTGATTGGTATGAGTCAAACCACGTATTTCCAGTATAAAATACATTTTAGTAAAAAAGATAACTCACATACTCAAAACCAAGAAAACACATTCAAATTGTTTTTATACTTTATAAAAATGATCCATAAGTCAATTGGGATGTGTATTAATCATCCTAACCTCAGTCATTTAAATGACATGACCGATATGATTCCAAGTGAATCTTTATTTAAAATTGACATCACTTTTAGTATAAAGGACAACTGACCAACTCAAAACCAAGAAAAACATTCATATTGCTTTGATACTTTAGTAAAATGATCCATAAGTCATTTTTGATGTGTAGGAATGATACAAACCTTAATAAAATAAATTATGTTCCTGGTATGACTCAAAGTTTCCGTTATTAATTTAAGATTCACATTTTAGTTCAAAAAGTGTCACTCATTGAAAACTGATAAAACATGCTAAAATTTTCTTAATAATTTAAGAGAAAGATTAATAATTCATTTGTGGCATATAGGAATATTTCTCACATAAAACCAATACATGAAGTTATTAGTATGATTCAAACTATGTGTTTCCTATATAAAATGACATTTTAGTAAAAAAGACTACCGATGTACTCAAATCCAAGAAAACACATTCAAATTATTTTGATACTTTAGAAAAATTATCCATAAGTCATTTTGAATGAGTGGGAATCAGACACACCTCAATCCTATGCATGGTGTGACTGGTATGACCCTAATTGAATCTCTATTTAAAATTGACATCACTTTATATTAATTTATTTCTTTATATTATTACTAACATAAGAATTGTTTTCTTATAAAAGTGCATTATTTTGATTGAGTAGGGGTGTTTTTTTGGTAGTATCCTGAGTCAAGGTTAGGATAAAAAGACAATGTAACATTGAAGTTTTTGAATGTATGTAATAATTTTTACTTATATAATTGTGTAAACCAATGTTTGAAAATGTCTATAATATAGTGATTTTCCTTATATTTGTGTTGTAAATTTAATTTTATTTAAATTTGTATTGATACTTGATTTTGTTAAAATTTGGTGGTGTTTTTGGTGCTACGATGTACTATTAAAGCACATTGAATTGGTGATATAGTGTGATATTACAACACACTATAGTATTCCCCTTTATCAATTATTTTAAAAGTATTGATAAATGGGTCCTTTATCTATTATTTTAAAAGTGTTGATAAATGGTTCCATTATCAGTGCTTTTAAAAGTTTTTATAAATGGTTCCTTTATCAATTATTTTTAAAAGCGCTATTAAATACGCCTTTACCAATGCTCTTACAAATGATGATAAAGGTACCCTTTATTAGCGCTCCTATAAGCATCAATAAAGGTCCCCTTTATCAGTGCTCAATAAAAGATCTGATAAAGTTTTCCTTTATTATCACTTTTAAAAGTATTGGTAAAGGATCCATTTATCAGTGATTTTTTATCACTGATAAAAGACTAAGGTTTTTAATCTCTCTCTGGTAGTCGGTACTTTTCTTGCACTGATAAAGACCATTTCTAGCACTTTTAAAGGCCTATTTTTTAGAAGTGTATCTAACATTCTCGCACTAAGTACATTTACTTAAGGAAACATTTTCCATGAGATCAATTTTAAAAAGACGATATCATTCTTGAATTTGTTTTTAAAAACCTTTAAATTATTGATATCTTCACTGAAACCCTTTTACTTGATCACTTTGACTTCATCAAAGTTGAGTTGGGTATGATTATCTTATCATACTTATCTCATAATATTGGAAATCTTGATAATATTTCAATATCTTTTTATTTTTTTTCCAAAAGGATTTCAAATGAATAAAATGTTTTTTAAAAAAATTCATAATTTTAGAAAAGTAAAGTGAGTATGATACTCCAAGAAAAACATTCATGTATGGATATAAAAAAATGAATGTGGATCTAGTGTAGATTCTCCTAGGAATTTATACCACAGATAGTTGATTGGGTTTTAACCCTTTATCTATCACGGGTATAGTGAATGGAACTTATTTCACACCTGGTTTGAAATTATCAGGGAATTTTCTATAGTTTATTAATTCAATATTTTCTAAATTTTAATAATGGGTTGTTTTTTTTTCAAATATTTATTTTCTAAGTCTTTTATTTTTTTATTTTTATTTTTTTAATTTCCATGATCCCTTTAAACTCTCCAAGTACTTTAATTTAGGGGGATAAGATCATTTTAATACTATAATTATCCTAGAAGAGAAAATTTATTTTCCAAAATCAATTTCAAAAATAAAAATATTGTTTTTTTTCTATTTAAAAATTTATTTATATTTTTCAAAAAAATTCCAAGTTTCTTTTTACTCTCATAGTCTATCATTAATTTTTTTTATTTCAAATATTTTAAATGTTTTAAAACTATTCTTTAAAAACTTTATTTTAATCTCTCTCAAAATATCATTAATAATGATAAACATAGATCTAAATTTCATACCTTTATCATCTAGCCTTGTCTATGAATTCTTTTTGATAATATCAAAGGGGGAGAAGTTTTATACTTTCTCTGAAAGGTGGAGAGAAGTTTATTATTTGGGTATAACTTTTAAAGTTTTGAAAAAATGTTTTTGGAGGATAATTTATGTTCTTAGGGAGAATTTTATTTGTTTTAAAAAATATAAGAAATTATCAGTATCATGGTTATTCTTTCCCATTATATTATTATTTTAATTTAATTATTATTCAAGTGTTTGTTATCATCGTAAAGGGGTATATTGTTTTTATTATCATTGTTTTTATATTTTAATGATCACAAACACTCTTAATGTGTTTAATACTTTTATTTAAGTGATTTGAAAAAATATTGAATACATAATAATAGAACCCTTTGAAGGATCCTTAATCATATATAAATAGATGTTTTGAAGCCTGATAATAAGGATAGAAGATCCATGGATTCTCAATGGGGGAATCATATAAGGAACTTTATTAAGTCTATAGACACAAAAAGAACTATAATTCCAGTGCAGTACCACTAGCCAACTGGTGGCATTCCCATCACCTTCCCAGTGCACCAGAATTCCACTAGCTACCCGGTAACGGAGCACCATATAGATAGTATTGAAGTATAGCAAGAATATTATTTCCAAGAGTTTACTAGTCAAAAAGTGTAGGTGAAATAACTAGCTAGTAGAATATGACAATGAAAACTATATTCTAGGAAGCCCACCAACTACCTAGTGGAGGCTATCAGGTATTAGTGGCGTCGACACACAAACCATGAGGACATCATTTATGATGAAAAAATTTAAATGAACTTGGATGTATTTAACTTAAAGGCCTTTGAAGTATTATAGAACATTACCAAATGAATCGTATCCTATAAATATGACTCTTAAGTGTAATTTAAAATCAATAAAAAATTCCTTTCTCATCTGATCACCAAATTCCAATGTGATTAATTACTCAATTTCCCTCAAAAGTGATCTCCTTTAAAATTATTATTTCTCTTCCTAGAGTTTGAAAAAAATTATAATATCCATTATTTCTCTTCTATTATGATCATTCTCTCCTAGAACTCATTATATTCTTTGAGATAATCAAGACCAAGCTACAAATAAATTACCTCTTAACAATATCCTCAGATACCTCTTTCTTATAAATTTGGTTCTTAGTGTTATCAAAGTAAGGTACAATGGTTTTATCTCTATTTAATATAAAAATGAAAGGGAATATTATTTTGAGGCTTTTAGATTTTCCATTAAAGAGACAATGTCATTTCTATTTTTGGTTTCTTTCTATAACCTAAAAAAGGGATAGTTTTGGTATTATGGATACCAATAAATCCAAGGGACTAATATATTAAATCCTTAAGCGATTGAGGTGGTAGATATAGGGGCTCATTTAGAGTTATTTCAAAACTTCCTTACCAAATATCTTGTATCATTTACTTTTCATAATTTCAATTATTTATCACTTTCTTCCATTCAATTAATAAATTGTATAATATATCAATTAACACTTAATCACTTAATAATTTTTATATTTAAATCATTCAATCATTTTAAATCACTGTTTTTTATTCTTTCAATTTTATTATAATATTTTAATAAATCATTTCACTTTAAACTTTGATTATTTTGTTTATTTAATCAATATTTTATAAATAAGTTTTTAAAATTGGATTGGTTGCCTTTAAAATTTTAAAGTAAAATTCACTCCTTACCATTTTACTCATCTTCGACCCATACTATCGAATAAAAATCCAATATTAAAGGCTGTAATGTTTTTTTTGAAATTTATTAAGAAGAAATAACATGAGTTACACATCATATCTATTTTATATAAATTTTATAGAGCTATTAAAAACACAAGTTATAGATTTGAGGGGATATTTTTTGAGGTAAAAGAAGTCATGCCCATTTTAGATATTTTTTAGAGATCTTTTGGACTGAGTTTGAAAAAGAAGTAGCATTAAATGAGGGTATTTTGGGAATATCATTTTAGTTGAAAAATAAATACATATGTAATTATAGAAACCTGAGTTGGGTAATATATAACTATGATTTTATGATGTTAACATATTTTTACCCTTGAAATACCATTTATGGTCTTTAAAAATTAAAGAGGTAATTGATGAGGCTCTCATGCACATGAGTCGAGATGAGAAGATCAAGGAGGAAGATATATAAAAATAATAAAGTGTTTATATTTTGTGCGTGTCAAAAAAACATCAAATAGCTGTGTTTAAGATCTAGAGAACATATCTCGAATAAAAGGAAAAAGTATCCACTGCATGTTGTTGTGAATAATAAGAAGAAGCCAAACATCATTCTTAGATTAGTTTTAAGAGACCTAAAGTATTAATAAGAATAAGGTCCTATGAAATCCTTGGTTATTAAGGTTTTATAAGGAGATGTTAAGGTTGAATATAATAGGATCTCATTGAGTGAGACATCTAGGTTAACAGATTTAGAAGAAGTTCTATGAAGCTAAGCTGTGAGAAGTGACTGAGTTATAGATCATTCTTGAAGACTTGTTGACATTCTAAGAAGATGCTTGTGATTTGAAGGAGATAAATTTTATTTGTCAAAATAAATCTTGTGTAGAGATGCTAATATACTTTTAAAGAGGAACATAAAGGGATAAATTACATATAAATTTTGATAATCTTATAAAACTATGTGGCTAAGGTTACGAAAGGACAACATAATGTGAAGATGTGAATATAGTGAGAAGATATTATAGAATTATAGTTGGAATTTAGCATGAAAATTCCTATGATATGTAGGAATTTTTTTTGGAATGACTCTAGATAGAAGAATATCAGTGAGACTCTGATCAGGTTATGGCATGTGAATCACCATCCACTTGTAATTTTGATATTTTATTATAGTGTAGAATCCTTGAATGAGGTGTGTAACCAATCAAAGGAAGACGTGGGACTTAGTACCAAACCTTTTAAAAATACTTATGTTCACTTTAATTTATCTACTAAATTATCCAGGTAAGTATTTTAGATACAAGAATGAGTGGATCAAGACTGAATACGTCTAGGAGGTTGAATTTAAAAGGAATGAAATTCATAAAAGTTTGAGGTGACCACTGATTCACCCCTCCCCTCTTAGTGGTCCATCGATCCTATAATGCCTCAATTGGCATCACAGAAAACCATGGTCCATCTGAAAATATCTATAAGAAGTGTGTATTTGATTTTCTTAAAGAAAATCTTTAGATCAATAATTGTTTCTCAACATCTATTCATGAAAATATGGAAGTATCATCCAAGACACTAAAAATTGTATGGAGAAAGAGGCAAAGAAGATAATAAATATCTAAAAGGAGTAAGATAAAATACCATTAGATAAAGGTAATCATAATGTTAAAGAAATATGTATTATTATTTTTGATTTATATTCCTATAATGATTCAAGTTTAAGCTGTGAAGGATGTGAGTAAAATAGAGACATTAGAACAACTGAATATTTTTACTCACATATTAAAAAGTATCTAAATAAGATTCCTGATGAGGTTTTTACCTATATTATTAATTTTATAAAGAACCAATTTTATGAAAAATAAAATATAGATAAAGAATTTGATGCTATATATGATTCATAGGAAAAATATATTGGAATATGAAACACTCTCAAAAAGATTGTAAAAACCAAGGAAGAATCTACCACACTTTATAATGAAAGAGTTTATTTAATTTATGAATAGTTTAAAAGTGGTATTTATGATAAATAATTTATTAATGGTTACTGGGAAGGAAGTATGAGATCCTAAATGGATTAGAAGTGAGTCCTTTATATGAATTTCCTTGAGTTGGAATTTATGTTGAAAAATTAGGAATAGGAAAAAATTAAACTTTTCCAACAAGCTAAGAAAAGATGAACTACCACACAAACATCAGAATTGATTCCCATATCAAATAAGGCTCACAATGGTTTCATAAGGATATTTATATCATTTTTATAATCTTAAACCACTATCTCATTGAAAAAGAAGACCTAAATTGCAGATAAAGTGTCTTGCACTAAATTTATAATTTCTAGGACTGCTGAAAAAACAAAAATCTAAAATAATATGGAATTAAAAAATTCTTGGACTTTTATCAACATGTTAAGGAAGGAATTGGCGATTTCCTAGAGAAAATTTTCCCCAAAAGTATCCCAAAATATTGGGGTTCTATTCTAAAAATAGTAACCATTTGATGATGGATAACCTGTACCTGAAATGAGAATAACATGATTGATTGGAAAGTGTTGGTGATGCTGGAGGTTTTCAAGCATAATATTCTAGTTGGTATAATTTTAATAATTCCTAAGAAAATGGCGAGTAAAGTTGAAGAGTGGAGATAACCTACTATAGTTAAGAAGACAAAAAAATGAAGAAATATATTTCTTCTAAGAAAATATTTGATATCTTTAATTTTTATTTTGTGTTTTTTGAAATTTTTTGGTCATTAATATGATGAATTTTAGTAAAATCCTTCCAGGAATCATAGATTTATTGAATAGAAAAGAGAGCCACCTAAATTTAATAAGTAGGTGAATAAAGTATGTGAATCGACCTTGGGAGGAAAATATTTAAATAGAGAATCCAAATCATATACTCCCAATAATAAATAATAGATAGATGATAAAGTGCTGAAACCTATTAGAGAGAGATGATTATACTATTTAAAGAGAGGCCACATAATATACCAATGAAATATATCTTTGAATGCCAAAATAATGGGAGTAAGATGAAGGAAATAAAATAATACCTAAAAGTGGAAGATTATAGGATTGGATTAGCAGTTGATACTCCTAGTGAAGAAGTGGAAAAGCTTCGTAAGAATGGAAAATTAAAATCTAATAAAGTGGTGTTTGTAAGGTTTAATAAGGTAGGATATAATACTATTAGATACATGTCATGGATTCCTTAACAAGAAAATATATTTAAGAAAAAATAGAAAGAAACTATGAGCTCAAGTTCAAAAAATGTTTCTAAATATAATAAGTGCACTCCCAAAGAGAATAATATCACACTACCCAAAGGTGAAAGAACCTGGAAATTTAAGCTTGGAATCATAAAGAATTCAGGACCTGAATGTCATGGGTTGGGAAAGCTGTCTCAACGCTCCTTCTCAAGATAAGAAGCTTTTAGAAGATCTAACTTATTCCGTAATCAATTATAATGTGATATAATGTTGGGGGATTTAAGGTGAAGATGTATGGGAAGCATACATTGAGGGGGAGATACAAAAATAATCCAATATTCTAGAGATACATGCATTTATACTAAATATGTAATTTTTGATGGATTTGAAGAAAACTGAAGTTTGATGTATTATATTCACTATTATAACCTTGTTTACTTTTATATTGGATGTATTTTTATGGGGAGTGTTTATCTAATCATTATGTAGGACTTGTAACTTGAAATATTTTGATATATTTTTTTTGGTGAGCATAGGTTCTTGAATTTTCATGGAAATCTAGATGTGCTACCTCCCTAAAAGAAGGAAGACATAATTGGTGATAGATTTAAAAATGTAGAGAAATTTGTAGTATAAACTTTTTAGTCTTTTTTTCTATAATGGGTTACACCACATATACTTAGAGTTGATTTTTTATAGAAAATTTCTAAAAGAAATGTGATTCAAAGTACAATCCAGATGATGCTATAATGATCTTCAATTTTAATTGTCACTTGCAACTGGTGAGATGTGATAAAAAGTGAATTAATTCTCTTATAGATATTGGATACTAAGAAAGGGGATGAATTATTGATTTACTCATTGATAATATTGGTCTTTATAAGCCTAAACTGGAATTAGGATTTATAAATTTCAATTGGTTTCTAAAAATACAACCCGTTACTATAGAAGAATAGGCTAGGATCTAATTAGGGAGAAGATGTTGGTGAAATCCTCATGGATAAAAAAAATTCAAAGGGAGAATAATTTTATGCAAATACTCCCCATGAATCTCAATTGATATCAATTCAAACTTCAAATTTTATCATCTTCCAAGTGGTATCATATCTCAAGTTGTATCAAACATTTTCTGGGGAGAAGTAGTTGAAATTTGAGGAAGTCTCCCCAAATACCCACCTTGAAAATTAGGTTAGAGTAAAGTGACCCTTAAATTTAGGGGGAGAAGAATGTGTACACACATTTAGGGGGAAGATAATTTCCTCCCCTTTGAAATTATTATGAATTAGGGAGAGTGGAATTACATTGAAAAATAAAGGTTAATTATAAATATAGGATTGAAAAAACACAAAGGGGGATATTGAAGAGAAAAAAGGTGTTGGGTTGTATATTTTTTCAATTAGTATTGTCAATGTAATAAATAAAAAGATGACTTTGGTGGTGGATTTTAGTATCCAAAAATTATGGAAAAAGTTAATATTTCCATGGTTTTGGGTAAAGGAGTTGTTAGGTTCTCCCTTGATGTGTACATTGGAAAGGTGATATGTATAAACTTCTACCCACATATTGGGGAAAGTGAAAAGTTGAGTTGAATACCCTTGAATACATAACTGGAAAGATTTAAGTGGGTTACCCATATAACATCAAAATATTTAAAGATATAATCTTCATGTCCTTAATATGTATTGAAGGTTAAGAATCCTTGTATTGAATAGGTTGAAAGGAAGTGAGAATCTGGTTAATAAACATATGGATGGAAAGTCATTATGGCTATAGAGAACACATATAAATCTGGAATTATAACGTTCTAGACCTGAAAATCCACCAAAACATTGCTAAATGGGTTAGGTGTTACTACCTTAGGATCACCTCCCAAAACACCAAATCCTGCCGACTAACAGCGAGGGTGTAAACAATTATAGTGGGGAGGCTACACCCTCTCTGAGGAATAAAATGGTACTGGTATGAGTATAATAATAAACATGTAGCAGAATAAATGACTTAGCAGACTTGAACCCGACCTATAGAATGGAAGCACATTCAATATCGATAAACAATGGAATCAATAAATATAAACAAAAATAGTGGAATATAACACACCATCATGTTGAACTACTTGTAACAACTACTCGAATAGACAATCATGCATCCATAGAAAGTAAATACATAAAAGGGCGTCAATGGATAACCAATGGTATCTACAAAAAACAAGTTAATCATGTTGCTACAAGAAAGAAGGAAAAAAAGTAAACTCCAGCTAGGAAAGACCTTAAGGTCCATACCATCCCCATGTGATAGCTAATATGGTCCAGCTTCTAAAGATGAACTCTTTCCTGCATGTAAATCCATGAAGTCTACACCCATCCTGAAGGGCCCGTGCAGGGTGTGAGACAAATCTCAGTAGGATACCACCCAACAGTGCGTACCTAATATAAGTGTTTAAGCATGCATGCATTTATAAGGAAAACTGTAAATAGTACATTGCATAAACAAACACAAACTCCACTGGTGCTCAGTATCCACCATGGAGTGTCACCTGCTTTGGCCAATGCCAGAATCTCTGTCATGTAACTTGGAACCATGTGCACCCTGACACCATGTGTCTCAAGTACCAACGTCCTAAAGGTATGCCCAAGAAGTAGTGACTCAGAGGAAAAACGATACCTTTCCTCAAATAACTAACCATAGGGACATCGATGTCTACCCTCAATAAAGTAACTGGAGGAACAATGATGTCTACCCTCAAACCACGACGAGCCTCTTCCCCCAACCCAATAGCCTCAACACAATCCCTTGAAGGATCCTCACCTTCCACGTGGATTCCTATGACAAGAACCGCCAAAACAATAGTACCTAAACTGCAACTAATAGGTGCCTCTACCCACATGAGTAGTCAAAACCACCTCATCATAGAGTCTCTCTGTGTGCACACTACTCAAAGTTCCGAGTGAGCGATAATCACCAAAATAGTACCCAAGCCACAAAATCTCTATCACCTCGTGCCCCTATGACCATGTAGCTCAAGTATGATGGCCTTTCCATCCAAGTAACCCGGTCCATGCCCAACCTGACGGTCACACTGCCTCAAGCCGATGTCCATGATGCCCAATCCTGTGGTTAGAACCACCCCAAGTAACACGGGCCAAGCCCAACCTGTGATCAGCATCACTCAACAATACATAGGCGATGCCCAACATAACCCGAAGGTTCCAGTATATGAAATATCACACATCAAATATATATAATCAAAATAATTACTTAAACAAGAAAAAAAACTAAAAAGTTGAATTTCACTAGCTATGTGCATTCCCATACTAGCACTAAGGTCTTGAAAGCCTCTAACAATGCATATCATCACTTAGAAAATTATACATAGCAGTCTAATCAAACAAAAAAAACTTATACCTTCTTGGAACCCCCATCCAAAATGTGCTAAATGAGCAACGACCCCTTGCCCGACCCTGATCAAGAAAAACAGAAAACATGGCATACACAAAGGCATCCCATAGGTCAAATCAATAATTTAATATGCAATAGCAGGTAAAACAGGGTCACACTCAAAATACCCAAATACATGCTAAAGGTCACACCACCCAAATGACCACAAAAACAAAAAAATAGGTATGCACCACCTACCTAAGATTCATAAACGTAGGCATGTACTATATCGAGCTCCAATTCAATGATGATCTTTGTAGATCTACATTTCTGTCAAATCTCAAAAATGCTACTCAGATGGAAATTGCGACATGTGAGTCAAAGGATCAAGAACAGAATAAGGTGCGTGGGTTTAACCTCTCTGTTTCAATCCCGCAACCATCGAAAGATTGAAGAATGGACTTCAGATGAAGAATCTAGGAGAATAAATGTTTTCAGCCTCCTGGAGCGTCAAGGTCCAAAATCAGGGAAGAAGAAGGTATTTTCTGGAATAATATGTGATGATATTTCATTTAAGAGAATAAAAATAAAAATACACAGAATGCATAAAGGACTACACACTGTGTAGTTTCCATGTCTTTACTCCGACTTAAGCGGAGGTAGCCACACAACTTGGATGCACCACATGGTTCGACGCACACCTAGAACTCAGCCGGTATGCAGAAAGGAGAATACATGGTGTGTCAAGAAAAACTACACACCGTGTAGTAGGAAATTCTTACATGGTCATCACACAACATTTACTCAGTGAGCACACGACCGATACATTCCTAAACCATATAAGGTGATTACTTTAGAGTACAGGGCGTGTAATTTGGAAATTTCCAGAACTTCCCAAATTTTCCCCATTTTCCTGGAAACAAGTCATTCAATTAAAATTGGGTCAGGATTTTGACCCATTCCAAAAACCCGGGTTCTTACAATCTCCCCACCTTAACATAGCTCATCCCTGAGCTATCAAACGAAACTCAGAGATGGCACTGAACATACCATCCTGATAAAATTAACCTGGAATACCCCGGTCTCAAAGTTTCTAGATAAATTCCTCAAGGGGCTCCCCACCTTAGGAATTTCCTAACTAGGTCTCAACCCTTCAAAAATCAAAAAATAAATGGTTCACTAACCGGTTTCCGGACTCATGGTCCTCTCATGACGCATCGTCACCCCTATGTCACATTAATGCTCCCATGTTGTTTCTAACACCCCAAATGTGTCCCACACTGTATCAGTGTCTGCCTATGTGAGGTCCTTCATCCCATGGATGCTCAAAATAAAACTTGATGCCATGCACCTCAAGTAACCCACATCCTCGATGCCTCGATGCCCATGAAACCTCAAGTAACCTACATCCTCAATGACCCGATGCCCACAACACCTCAAGTAACCCACATCCTTGATTCACTGATTCCCATGACACCTCAAGTAACCTATATCCTCGATTAACTAATGCCACACATCTCATACATATATATAAATATATCACACACCCGATATAGAGCCAATATTACTGACCAAAATCTATTCAGTCCACATATATCCTATGCACCTTGTGCACTGAAAACAGGCATGACTCACAGGTCATGACAAAAAGAAAACAAGGAAGTCCTAGAAACTCTCATGGTGTACCTATAACCGTCATCGGCTCACCAGCCTATTCATCCCATGACAACTCCACGGAGTGCACCTCGCCTAAAGTATTGCTGCCTGATGCCTGACCTCCCTGCGGTGCTGCTCTAGGCACCAGCCAATAACCCCTCAGCCAGGTCCCACTGCCTCTATCATGTCCTCTGTGTGCAGATAAACCTCAAATACCATCCCCTATTATGAAACGTAAACTAACTCCAGATTCCACCGTGTGTCCTAGTCCCTACCTGCCAGCTGTCTGAGAGGGATGCCTGCAGAACCTCTCAAGATTCCTGACCTGTCCACATGCTCGACACTCCTTTGGAGGCCTATTACACTGATTCTGAACATGTCATGGCTGTCCACACTGAAATAAAACAACTTAAGAACTAATCCAAGGTGGTCTAGATTATTCCTTATCCTTGTTGACCTGCTGAAACTCATCCTTTCCTTGCTTCCTATTGTACGAACCATCACCTGAAGCTGCCACCTGGCCAACCTGGGGCCTGTCCCTCTGGTTTCCCTCCTCTATGACTGACTGATTCACCTCCTTTGAGAACGAACCCAGCCTAAAGATATTTACCTGGATCCAAATGGAATTCCGTAAGCCATACTCTAAGCACCTCATCCTTGTCGAGTCATTGCTTACCATACCAGATGCAAAGCGAGACAACTCAGTGAAAGTAGATGCATAGTCCATGATAGATATGTCTCCATGATGAGGGCTCAAGAACTTCCAAGCCCTCTCTCCCATTAGCGTATCTGGGTAAAAGTGCTCAAAGAACATGTCCTCGAAGTCCTTCCATGCTAGCCCTTCGTTCCTGTGAGCCTATACCTATACATCCCACCAATGCTTCACCGGTCCTCTCTGCGTGTACGTCGCCAGCTTGATCCTCTGTTAATGAGGAATCTCGAGATGATTGAAGATAATCTGCGTGTTCTCTATCTAGTTCTCAGCCACCTATGGACTGCCCTCACCCTAAAAGAGCGGTAGATGCCACAACTGGAACTCCTACATTAGATACGCCATAGATGGATCTGTCCCTGTATGCCTCTATCAATCCCCCTGTAAGACACGTACTAGGCTAGTTCGAAGATGCTTGTTGAGACACGACCCAAACAATGTCAAACCCGGCTCCTGTCCTACCTGATCTGGATCTTGAACCTAATCATGTTCCTAAGCCTGTACCTGCGGCTCTTGCTCTTCCTGCACTAGATCATAAACCTGATCCTGCTCTTGTAGCACTGTACAATCTCCCACCTAACACTCCATCTGAGTTGACTAAAAGGAACCCACTGAATACGGTAAATGGTCAGATAGCCCACATATATATATATATATATATATAACAATATATATTCAATGCAGATAAGGAAAGAAGTAAAGAGGAAACATATAACAACTACCCTTACTCTCCCTTATCGCAACCCATTCCCACGACATCCTGAACTCATGGCCACCTTACCTACCCTCAAGAGATCCAAGTATCAAAAGTACCTTGGTCCATGCCCGTCCTAACAACCAAAATTGACTCAAACCGACGACCAAGTCGCCCAATCCTGATTATCAAAGTCACCTCAACCATAGTACATGTATGCTCGTAAAAGATCCATACCCAAATACACTTCCACATGTAATTCTACAATATATATAAAGCATGCCATATTACATTGCAATCAATAAGCAATTCTATCAGGATTTTCACCCTTCACATTTGAAAAGCATCTGTAGCATGGAAATTGATATTATTCACATGGGATTATCACTTCACAAAGCATACATGCATTTATAAAATTGAAATACACGAAAAATGTTCCTATCAAAAGCCAAACAATCATGATTTTCCATACCGAGCCAAGGTCCAATTCTCCCTTACCGCACAGGGTTAAGGGTCATATATCACAATCAATAACATCACACACCAAGTGATCCAACGAGGTGGAAATCATAAAAAATGTAATCTGAGAAAAAACAAAACATCAATTCCCACCCAAGGAAACATGGTCCATCACTTGTACCTAGGGCTACAGGCACCCAAGCACAAGCTAGAAGCCCAGTTCCAATTACAACCTATCTCCAGTCTACCATATCCCAAATAGTAAACCAGTATAAATAAAAAGAGAAGTCTTAATCTCATTAGTATCCAGCAAAACACTGCTACTAAATCATTTTCAAGAACCCATTTGATACCACTTTGTAATATCTTGGACCCGAACAGCCACCCAAACAGTGCTAAATGGGTTGTGTGTTACTACATTAGGCACACCTCCCTGAATTACAAAGGCTTCCGACTTGCAGTGAGGGTGTAACCAATTAAACTGGGGAGGCTATACTCTCTAAGAGGAATAAAATGGTACTGGTCTGAGTATAATAATAAAAATTCAGTGGAATAAACAACTTAGCAGACTCGAACAAGACCCGTAGAGCGGAAGCACATTCAATATCGATAAATAAAGGAAGCAATAAATATGAACAAAAACAGAAGAATGTAACACAACAACATGCTAAACCACTTGTAACAACAACTCAAACAGAAAATCATGCATCCATAGCAAGTAAATATATAAAAGGGCACCAATGAATAACCAACAGTAGATACAATAAACAAGGTAAGCATGCTAGTACAGGAAAGAAGGAAAACAAATTAAAATCCAGCTAGGCAAGACCTCAAGGTCCATACCATACCCATGCGACAACTAATATGGTCTGGCTCCTGAAGTTAATATCTTTCCTGCACGTAAATCCATAAAGTCTACACGCATCCTGAAGGGCCAATGCAGGGTGTGAGATGAATCTCAGTAGGATACCACCCAACAGTGCATACCTAATATAAGTATTTAAGTAGGCATGCATTTATAAGTAAAATAGTAAATAGTATGATGCACAAACAAACAAAAACTCCACTAGTGCTCAGCAGCCACCATGGAGTGTCACCTGCTTCGGCCAATGCCAAAATCTATGTCATGTAACCCAACACCATGTGCCCCCTGACACCACTTGTCTCAAGTACCAATGTCCCGAAGGCATGCCCAAGAAGTAGTAACTCGAAGGAACACCGATACCTGTCCTCAAATAAGTAACTAGAGGGAAATCGATATCTTCCCTCAATAAAGTAACTAGAGGAACAATGATGTATACCCTCAAACCACGACGAGCCTCTGCCCCTGAACCGATAACCTCAAAACTATCCCCTGAAGGCTCCTCACCTTCCACGTGGATTCCTACGATAATAAAACCCAAACCAATAGTATGTAAACCGCAACTAACAGGGGCCTCTACCCACATGAGTTATCAAAACCACCTCATCATGGAGTCTCTCTGTGTGCACACTACTCAATGTTTCGGGTGAGCGGTAATCACCAAAATAGTACCCAAGCCACAAAATCTCTGACACCTTGTGCCCCTACAACCATGTTTCTCAAGTATGATGACCATTCCATCTAAGCAACCCGGGACATGCCCAACCTGACGGTCACACTGCCTCAAGCCGAATCCCATGATGCCCAATCCTATAGTCAGAAACACCCCAAGTAACCTGGGCCAAGCCCAACCTGTGATCAGCATCACTCAACAATACCCAAGCCATGCCCAGCACAACCTGAAGGTTCCAACATATAAAATATCAAACATCACATATATATAATAAAAATAATTACTTAAATAGGAAAAAAAACTAAAAAATTGAATTGCACTAGCTATATGCCTTCCCATACCAGCACCAAGGTCTTGGAATCCTCCAACAACACATATCATTACTTAGAAAATTAAACTCAGTAGTCTAATCAAGAAAAAATAACTTATACCATCTTGGAACCCCCGGCCAAAATGCCCCAAATGAGCAACGACCCCTCGCCCAGCCCCGCTCAAGAAAAACATGATACAAGGCATACCCAAAGGCATCCCATTGGTCAAATAAACAATTTAATATGGAATAGAAGGTAAAACAAGGTCACACTAAAAATACCCAAATACACGCTAAAGGATGCACCAACCAAATGACCACGAAAACAAAAAAAGAGGTATGAAACACCTACCCAAGACTCATAGACATAGTCATATACAATATCTATCTCCAATTCAAAACCGATCTTCATAGATCTACATTTTCATCAAATCCCGATAATTATACTTGGATTGAAACTGCGACGTGTGAGTAAAAGGATAAAGAATGAAACAGGGTGCAGGGGTTTAGACTCGCTGTTGAAATCCCACAGCCACTAACGGATTGAAGAACGAACTTCAGGTGAATAATCTAGAAGAAGAAAAGTTTTCTGCCTCTCGGAGCATCAAGGTCCGAAAATGGGGAAGAAGAAGGTATTTTCTGGAATAAGATGCAACACTATTTCATTTAAGCAAATAGAAATAAAAATACATGACATGCATAAAGGACTACACGCCGTGTAGTTTCCTTGTCTGTACTCTAACTTAAGAGGAGGTATCCACACAGCTTGGACGTTCCACACGGGTTGACACATAGCTAGAACTTAGTCGGTATGTATAAAGTAGAATACACAACATCTCAAGAAAAACTACACGCCGTGTAGTAGAAAATTATTACACGGTCATCACACAACATGTACTCAGTGAGCATGCCGCTGGTACATTCCTAACCCATACATGGAGTGTACTTTAGTGTACATGGCGTGTAATCTCAAAATTTCCAAAACTTCTCAGATTTTCCCAGTTTTCTCAGAATCAAGTCATTCAATTCAAACAGGGTTGGGATTTTGACCCGTTCCAAAAACCCGAGTTCTTACAGGAATAATGCATGAAATATATATAGTTGAAAGAGGAGACCTATATGAGGATTAAAAATCATATTTATATCCATGAAGAAAATATTTATAAACTCTAGGTTGAAGGTTGAATTAATCAGAGAGGGATCATGATTGACTGAAGAAGAGTCGCACCTAAACTGACTTAGGAATTCAAGAAAATACTCTACCTTGAGTATTTTATATGATGAAAAACCTTAGGGATACATTATAAGGAATTTTTAATTATTCTAAAAATTTCAATATTCATTTTGAGAATTGACAAGACGATTTGAAGATGATTATTAGTGATTTAGATTGTCTAGAGATGAAGAGGAGGAGCCCTAGTTTGAAATAAAGGAATCTGAACAAGGGCTAAGTCCAAGTTATACATATGTGGAGTTACACGTATGAAATTTCAACACATGAAAATTATTTTATCCTAATCAACATAGATAAAGTCAATACTCATGAAAATATTTAAATACATGAATATTCATGTATACTAATTTAGTGACATATCCAAATAATCACATATCCAAATTATGTTTGTGTATCTGAATTCAGGAATTGCACATGTGAATGAAGATCCACATAGATGAATCCCTTGGTGCAGATAAATTACTCACATAAGGGAATTTGTGGCATATTGAAACTTGATATAGAAAAATTCTTTTATGTATCCAAATTTAGAACCATGTACATGAATGAAGACTCACATAGGTGAATTGGCACACGAGCATCACATATCCAAATTTTGATACATTAAGTACCACATAAGGGAATTATTCACATAGCTAAAGTTTCATAAGAGAAATAGAAATTCACATGGAAGAATTTCACTTATGCAATAGGTAAAAATATAGAGTTTTTATAATTTCTAATTATAAAGATAAATTCAGATCCGATGATGCTTGTTGGTGAATTCAAGATTGAAACATCATGAAGCTTATTTAACCCATGATTGAGGCTTGTTTTAAGAAAAACCAAAGGAGAATCACTACATGTATTTCATTAAGGATTAAATGGATTTATTTAGTTATCAATAATAATTAAAATTAAAATATTTTATATCCCAATTGTTCATCAAACCTTAAAATTATGATGAACCGAGCCTGTCTGAGAGAGAATTAATAAGGGATTAGATGCTACCGAGTACATACACAATATTAAAGTCTATACTATTTTTATTTAAAGTTATCAGGAAAAAATTAAATGAGATCCATTCCATATCTATTTGATGTATATTTTATACAACTATGAAAAATTAAAGTTAAAATTTTAGTGTATATTATTTGAGGAAGAAGAAGTTATGCCTACTATAGATATTTTGTGAAGATCTTTAAGGCCAAGTTTCAAAAATAAGAATAATTAAATGAGGGTATTTTGGGAATATACTTTGAGATGGAAAATTATAATTCATGTAATTATGGGAACCCAAACTAGGAAATCTATAATCATGTTTTTATGCTAGTAACCACTTTGTTCCCTCAAAATCAAATTTATGGTATTTTGAAATGAAAACTACAATTAATGGGAAGATCATGCATGTGAGTGGAGATGAGAAGATCAAGAAGGAAGATATAGAAAAATATGGAAGCATTACTTATGTGTGTGAGTGTGTGAAAAATCTTCAGAGAGCTATGCTACTACGTTGAAGATCTAAAGAACATCTCTTGATGAAAAAAAGAAGTATCCACTACATGTTGTAGATAAGAAGAAAAAGGATACAAAAATCATTCTAATATCAATTTAAAGAGTTTATAAGTATTAAGAAGAAGAATATACTATAATATGCTTTTTTTAGAAGTTTTATAAGGATATACTAGGTTTGAATATCACAGGATCTCATTGAGTGAGTCAACCAGGTTAGTAAATTCTATAGAAGTTCCATGAAGCTGAGTTGTGAGCAGTGACTAAGTTGCATAACATTCTTGATGAATTTTTAGAAATGTAATAAGATACCTGTGAGTTGAAGGAGATAATTTTTATTGATATAGAGATGGAATATATATAACTACTAATGTAATCCAAAAGAGGAATGTAAAGGGAGAACATTCATATGCATGGTGGGATTTTGTGAAAAATGTGTGACTCTAGATACACAAGGATAACATGGTGAGAATCCATGAATAAAATGAGAATATATTGAATAAGTATAGTGGAAAGATGGCAAGAAAATTCCTATGAGATGCATGAAAAGTGGCTTGTGTGACACCAATCAAGAGAAGATTAGTGAGACTTTGATATAGTTATGGTGTGTGAAGCACCCTCCACTTGTAATTTTGATTTTTATTATAGAAAAGAATATTTTTTTGGGACACATAACCAATAATGGAAAGGATAAAATATTACTAATGAACCATATACGAATACTTGTTTTCATGTGCCATATTTACAAAATAATCTAAGCAAGGCTATGAAACACAAGGAGTGGATCAATACTAAATAATTATAGGAGGTTAATTTTAAAATAAAATAAATTCACAAAAGTTTTATATGACCAATGATTCACCCATCCCCTATTAGTGGTCCACTAAACCTATAGTATATTATCCTCAAATGATGGAATATCATCTTCATCACTTGAAGAATAAAGATAAACAAAATCTAAATTCATATTAGTATACATTTAAGATTTAACTTATCCATAAGGTATGATTCATTTTGAGGAATTGCAGTACAAAAATGATATATTCTTTTAACTATCACCATTATTTAAAGAAATTTTTGTCAATAAATCTTCACTAACCCTCCAGGTTTTCATCACTTTTAAAATTTTCTTCCCATTATGCTTAAAATATCTTCTATACACTTTCTATTTCCATTTTAAACTTAGAAAATATGGCTTGATATGTTATAGATTCCTACATTAATAGAAAATAACATATATAGAATCTTTCTTATCATCCTTCCTTCCAAATTTATCATAACCATCACTTTTTTATTTCTAATTTTCATTTTGAAATACTTCTTTCCAATTATTCTATTCATATATATATATATCTAGTTTAGTGAACTATACTTCACTAAGTTCCATATTTAAATCTTCTAAATTATATTTATAAGTTTTATTAGGATTACATGACTTTAAAGTATTTGATCTAGAAGCTATAGTAGATAACATAACCCAATTATTTCATTTATATTTCTCTATATCTCACTTAAACTGATTCTCATATTATATTAAGATTTTGATATGATAATCCAGACTCATCTTTATAATATGATTCATGTCATCAAGAAATTTTTTTCTTTGATTATTATTATTTTAGAAGTATATCAATAATATTATCCACTAAATAATCATATTTAATTTCATTCTCACAAAGATATTATAAACCATTAATAATCTATATAAACCAATGGTATATTTGAGCAATTGATTCTCTTGAAATAAAATAAAAATCTTGATAATCCAAATAAAATATTGCTCTTCTAGTCTCCATCAATTTTTAAGTAAACAATGTATAATTTATAATTTCATTAAAATTAAACTAGATTTATCATATAAAGATATATTACTATATATATTTCGAGTCATAGAACATGTCACAAACTAACCAAGGTAGACCCTGAACTGGTCACCTAATCCAGCCCACGACAAGCCTCGAGAGGAATTCTCGATCCTTCCAGACTGGTAACTAGTGATAAACATAAAAATAAAACAATTGGGAATGACTTGGACCTTAAAAAAATGAAAAATAAATTAATATAAACTGAATAATAAAAATGAACACAAGAAGTAGAAATAAAGTAAAATTTCAGATACCTCCATGTGACCCTGTGGGTCACCACCGACCACAAAACTGACATCACCCCATAGTGACTGAGATCGACTAAGAAGTAATACCCAAACTAAAAAAAGAAATAAAGCTATTGGTGGGAGTATTAAAACCCAATAGGGGTTCCCAAACAATCTATTACCATTTTCATTTTCTTTAAATCAATGGTCCATCAATTTCAAGTTTGAAATACAGTACATAAACATAGGTTTTTCACACATTTTCTCTTTAAAAAAACATGGTCCATTGCCATTTTTATTTAAAACCAGATTATTTTAAAATATGGGAGTTTTAACATTTTAAAGAAAGATATAAAGAGAAAAAGGAATAATTTTTTTATTTAAAAAAAGTAAAGAGGGTGTAAAATATTCTTAAAAAATTTCCATAAAACATTTCAAAACTCATTATCACCTTTTTAACAAAGAGGTAAACCATACAAGAGAGTAGAAGAAATGACCACATAATAAGGGAAATGAAATATTGCACACATGAGTAACTAATGAAACAAGGCATCTCAATCATCCTCCATATAAAAATAAGATCCTAAGAACATGGGATTTACTTAGAGCTTAGTGGATAATTTAGTAAATACTAACTCCTAACTCATCCTGTAGGTATTCCTAAACTGATGAAATCAATTCTTCTGTATGCTCGGGTCTTACCCTACCAGGCCTAAGTGAGTGGCACAATCCCAAAGAAGAGAAAGTTCCTTACTAAGGGTCACTACCTAGTGAGTAATCTATACAATTACAGTAATTATTCTGGGAAAATCCTCTATCTATGCCAATTTACCATGTCTATCTAAAGAGGGGTTGTGATAAATAAACGAAATCAAGAAACCAACCATGTATAAAAACACACACAAGAAAAAAAAATCCCCAAATCACTATGTGTAACAATACCTTTCCTTTCAACCATTATATCATAAGGGAGTCCCATATCATGAACCTACCATACCATTCAACACAATCAAGGTAATAGGATCATCTAAGAAGATTTTTAAAAATAGGAACAACCTATGAGAGTACCAAATGGGACTCAAGAAATCTTTGCACAACCAACCACTTTAAAAAAACCAAACTAACTTTTTTGAAATCCAAAACTATTTATTGATCCATTTAAGAAACTAAAATACATTTATAAACCAAAACCATTAAATATAAACCATAAACCACTTACAAAGGACAAATGGGTAATTTATCAAACACTTGGTGCATGAGATTTAGTAAAATCATTTAAAAAACTTCATAATAAGAAATAAATCACTTTATTTTACATGAAACATTTATTCTAAAAATCATAAATCACTAACTAACATTAAATAGAGGATAAAAAATAAAGAAATTAATGTTTCTTAAATTTAAAGTCCCAAATGAAAAGGCAGACCTACCTCAAACTCAATGCAGTTTGGAAAAGACATTTTTGAACCACTCTATACACTTACACGGACATGAATTTATACATACATACATACATACATACATAAATACATACATACATACATACATACATACATACATACATACATACATACATACATACATACATACATACATACATACATACATACATACATATAAATACCCCTAGATATATTGTACATAATACCCTCATCATTAGGGAATATGTACAAAGAGGGAATATATATATATATATATGCCTTACCCATGCATATGCATACATGTCACCCTCACGAAGGGTGGTCCAAAATTAATTAAAGAAAAATCCCAAAAACTCAGAAAGTACCAAATACCTAAATAAAATTTTTGAAATATTGAATAACAGAGGAAAACATACATGAAATTAATGGAAGGTTGACCAAAATATTCCTAAATGTCTTTCCTTCGATAGAAGATTCCAAAACACGCCTGAAGATGACCAAAGAGACCCACTGTACACCCTAACAACTGATGAAAATAGGAAAAATGGGTCAACCAAGACCATAGGGTTTGGAAAAAATGTGAGGGGAGATGAGGAGAAGAAAAAAGCCAAATCAAGAGATGCGGAGGGAATAATAGACCTTACCTAGAGATTCAACCAAGAACCATCAAGAAATTAGTGGAAGATGATGTAGAAGGAGGGAGCTGAGAGGGAGGGCTCATGCATGGCTATAGAGGAGGGGGATGGGGACTGTCACATGACACATAGGGGAGGGAGGAGAAAAGAAATGAGGGAGGAAAAGAAAAAAATAAAGAAAAAAAGAATAACCAAAATTTTAAAATACTAGGAAACCCGTAGGGTTTTTTCACAGTTTACCAAACCGTGCAATAACCATGTTGTCCCTACTAGAAAAGCATGAGGCACCACATAGTTACCCCTAAGTGATCCACATGTTTGAAAAAATCATTCTCCAATCATTCCAAACACCACTGTAAACTCACATATCCAAACCACATGCTTTTCAAAAGGTTTAATAAACCATGTTCAAGACATGCACCACGCCACTGACTCACTTGGGCACCCACATGGGTATTGTACGATTACTCCTAAAAATTCAAGCTAATTGTGCAGTAGCTAAAAATCCTCCAAAAATTTTAAATTCATCCCAAAAACTACTGGAACTCAAAATAGAGGATGTAAATAAATAAAATAAATAAAATAATTAAAATTTCAAGTTTAGGGTGTGAAAAGTATCCCCACTATTAACACTTTCTACCCCTATAAAGTCACCCAACCAAATGAGGAACAAAATCAGGACACAGAACTAATCAAGACCAAACTAAACAAAAAAAAGTGAGACCTTTCAACTTTATAAGTCATACCAGAACACTTTAGAAGAAACCAAAACAGATCCATGGTGGGTTTCCCCACCATTTAAGAACCGACTAGCTTAGACCAACAAACACAAACTGATAAGGGAAACCAAACACAGACTAACCCAGGAACTCCCTACACCAACCAACCACCACCACAAGGGGCCCTAATGAAAGAAAATCCAAACCAAGTAGCGAACCGAACCAAAATTCATCATTCTCTAAAGGCATGAGAATATCTAGAATGAACATTACCCATACCAAGATCAATCAATAAGAATAACCACACATGTTTAGAAACACCATGTGCAACCGCCAAACTTTTACAATAAAGAGATACTTTCAAAAATGAAGAAAGATACAACAAATAAACTTACACTATTTTCGCTGTAACATCAGAGACAAAATATAGACCATGGTACTCTACACCTATGTGATTACTTACTGCACGTAAGCTTCAATTTGGGTCCTATGGTTGGAGCCATGATGAATTGAAGCATCCACTACCTCACAACCAGGAGTTGACATCCTCTGGCAGAGACCTCTTTTGACGACACAACTTACAGAACTTTTCTAGGTGACCCAAATGGTAACACCAACATAAAGACTTTATAGTATGATGAAAATATGGAATAGAGTTCCCAAAACTACCACACTAAAAGAAAACAAGAGTGTGTCCTGATGAGTGAAAATAATAAATTGATAAGGAGACTTTTCCAGAATAGGTTCCTCCGGTTCACACTCCTCACCGGATGGGGAACCTTCATGATAAACAAAATAAACCACTATACACTACCATGGGTTTACCTTTAAGACTTTCCCAAACAAAATAACGAGATCATTGTTTCTTAGAGGAAGACCCACAAAAAAAAAGAGCTTATAACTGATCACTTGACACCATCTCTTGAGAAAAGGAAACCATTTCATTGAAATGGTCAACCTCCAACTTCACTGCCAGTTAACCTTACTATGATTCCATGATCTCTACTACCTTCTTTACCTTCACTTTCACAATAATAACCACTATATGAAAGTTTTATTGAAGATCTCCAAATATATCTCAACTCACAATTATAATGTAATGACCACCTTCCACTAGTCCAGTCCCAATCCTTCAAACATACCCAAGATGAATCACACTCTCGAAAAAACTAGAGTTCCCAAAAACCTAATGACACCATCAACATCCTCAATAAACTCTATATCCCATAACATAACTCTATAAATATTGAAAAAAATTCAATGATTGAGAATATATTGGCCCCAAAACTCCACAAGGAGTTTGAGAAGGGATGACGACTAGAAGAGAATCCTTAGAAATCTTTTGGGACTTTCTGGGCAGCATAATATCAATAATATAAGACACAAAACTAGATCAACATTGAACCTGAACTTGACCGATTAAAATTTTAAACCAAAAACCAAGATAATAAACCAAAATTTCATAAAAAATATATCAATACCAAATCAAATATCAATTGAAACAAAACCACAACAACTTCACAAAATAGGCTAATAACTCTCTTTTAAAAATCACAATTTTCCAAATTCACCCATTTTAAAATTTAATTTCCCCCTTTCAAAATCAAAATCATTTTCAATTTCCAAAATAATTTCATCACATACACATTAAAATTTACAAAACCACCTCACTTTTCATAACATTAAAACCTATTATTTGAAAACCATTTTTTAAAAAAAAATCTTAAATACCCACCATTGATATTCCATGAAGTCTCACATATATAAATCATTGTGGTAGATAAATCACCCATTAAAAGATAACACCAATTATCCAATTTCCATATGTGTATTTCCATATATGTGATCATTAATAGAAATACCAAGGGTCAATTAAAGACATTTATCATTTCCAAAATAGAACATTCAACACAAATCTCAAATTCCAAACCTATTTGATGCTTCCTATTATCATTAATGCAATACATTTAAAAATTCCCAAACATTATTCATTTCAAATTACAAAAATTGTTTCCAAAATCCCATTTTTTTTTCAAAACACCTTCCATTCCCCCTTTTAAACCACACATTCTGTTAAAAAACCATTTCCAAAAATTATTTTTATTTCAAAAAATATTTTTCCACACTAAATACCACTTTACCTTTTCAATTTTTTTCCTAAAAACTATTTTCATTTTTTTAAATACACTCATTCCAACCAAAACTAATCCAAAACCTAACTCACACAAAAAATCCAAGAATAAGGAACTAGTGGCTATGACTAACCTAATAACATGTCTTAGCAGACCATTCCCCCCAGAGAACATTAACTATAGGAAGCATCTTGAATCATGCACTCAGGCTACACATGGGTCACTAATCCATTCAAGCTCTTTGTGTCTCACCAGATCACTTCCATTGTCATATCATATCAAAAAATACCAAACAAAAGACTCAAATACTCAACTAACCTTGGTAACTTGAGACATAGGATGAGAAAGTGTTCATGATGTACTTCCCACACCTACCTCTTGAGTCCAAAAATTCATAATCCCTAATCTACCGAACATCCCAAATAAAAATGTCTTTCTCTAATACCATTTTGTCACAAACCAATTTGGGTAGACCTTGAACCAGTCACCTGATCCGGACCATGAGAAGGCTCAAGAGGCGTTCCCATTCCTTATGGGTTGGTAACTAGTTCTGAGAATAAAAATAAAACAATTGGGAATGATTTGGCCCATAAAAAGAATGAAAAAAATAAATTAATATAAAATGAACAATAAAAACAAACAAAAGTATTGGAAAGAAAATAAAACTACATATACCTTCATGTGACCATGTGGGTCACCACCGACCACAAAAATGACATTGCTGCATGGTGACAAAGAAAGATATGGAATTAACACCTGAAACAAAATAGAAATAAATATATAGGCATGAGTATAAAAAATCATTAGGCATTCCCAAAAAATCTATTCCCATTTTCATTTCCTTTAAATCAAAGATCCATCAATTTCAAGTTTGAAATTCAATACATAAACATAGGTTTTTCACACATTTTCACTTTAAAATAAAATAATATCCATTGAAATTTTTATTTAAAAATAGATTCTTTTCAAAGATAGGATATTTACCATTTTAAAGGAAGTGAGAAAGCGATGAAGTAATAATGTTTTTATTTAAGAAAAGAAAATAGGGTTTAAAAAATTCTTAAAATATTTCCATAAAATATTTCAAAACTCATTATGAACTTTTCAACAAATAGGTACACCATACAAGAGAGTATAAGAAATGATCATATAATAAGGAAAATGGAATATAGAACACATGAATAACTAACCAAATAAGGCATATAAATCATCTTCTATAGAAAACTAAGATATGAAGAACATGGGAGAGACTAGGATCTCAGTGGATAATCAAGAACATACTAACACCCAAATAATCATGTAGGCATGCCTAACTTGATGAAATCAATTCGTCCACACACTTAGTCTTACCCTGCCTGGATTAACCAAGGGGCACAATCCCAAAGTAGAGAAAGGTCTATATTAAGGGATATTATCTAGTGTGTAATCTAAAATATTGTAGTAATCATTCTTGAAAAATATTCTATCTATTATAGGTTCCCATTTCATATCTAAAGAGGGGGTGTTCCAAAAAAAATCAAACATATAAACAACCATGTACATATATATATATATACAACACAAGCACAGACACAAGCACCAACCCCTGAATCACTCTACAGAACAATACCTTTCCTTTCAACCATTAGATCATAAGAGAGTCCCATACCAAGAACCTCCCATACCATTCAACACATCCAAGGAAATAATATCATTCAAGGAGATTTTTCAAAAGAGGACAAACCAATGAAAGTACCAAACGAGCCTTAAAAAATATTTGACCAACCAACCATTTTCAAAGAACCAAACATAAATTTTTAAAAATATAAAACCATTTAGTGATCCATTTAAGAAACATAGATACATTTACAAAACAAAACCATTATTTATAAATAATAAACCACTTAAAATGGACAATTGGGAAATTTATCAACAACTTGGTGCATGAGATTGAGTAAAACAATTTCAAACACTTAATAATAAGAAAGAAAACACTTCTTTTCACATCAAACATTTATTCTAAAAATCACACACCACTAACTAATATTAAATCGAGGAGGTAAAATCAAGAAATTAATGTTTCTTAAATTTAAAGTCCCAAATGAAATGGGATACCTACCTCAAACTCAAGGTTCTTTGACAAAGACAATGTGGAACCACTATTTATGCTTACACACATGCATTTACACACACACACACACACACACCCCTATATTTATTTTACATATTCCCCTTTCCATGAGGGAATATGTACAAAGAGAGAGTATATATATATATATATTCCTTACCCACGAATATGCATGCATGTCACATCATGAATGATGCTCCAAAATGAACTAAATAAAAGTACCATAAACTCATAAATTACCAAAGTAACAATTAGAAATTGAGTAATATTTAATAATAGAGGAAAAAATACCCAAAATTGATGGTGGGAAGATCAAAATGGTCTGAAATGATTTTACTTTGATGGTTAATTTTTAAACATGCCTGAAGCCGACCCGAGAGACATGTTGCACATATTAATAATGGAAGAAAACTGAAAAATGGGTCAAAACACACCCTATGGTTTGTCCAAAACGTGAGGGGAAATAAAGAGAAGAAAACAACAAATCAATGAAGGAGGAGGGACGAATAATGCTTACCTAAGAGGAGGGAAGAATAGTGCTTACCTAAGATATCCAACCAATAAACCTCAAGAAATTCGAGGAAAATGACAGGGAAAGAGGGAACCAAGAGGGAGGGCTCAAGCCCGACTATGAGGGATGGGGATGGGGATGGGGGATGTCATGTGATTTACATGGGAGGGAGGATGGAAGAAGTTATGGTGGAAAATTAAAAAAATAATGAATTAAAAAATAAAAATAAAAATAAAAATCAAAATTTTAAAATACTGGGAAACCCATATGGTTTGAGAATGGTCTACCAAACCTTGTTCCATGTAACACCTGAGATTTTTATGAGAAATATTTTGTTTTTATGTTATATAAATCATAAAAAGAATCTTTCACTACACACAACACTATCTTGGCTTGCTTTACACGCAATCATGACCTTCCTCGATAGCTTGCGTCCTACGCAATACCGAGTTTCACTAAACAATGATATGCTATTAAAATATTATTAAAACTAGCCGTTATGAATAGTAATACCCACTTTTTGGAATTTCATAAATTTCATCTTTCAAAATGGACTTCATTTTTGGATTCGGAATATCAAAATTAGCCTAGGGTAAAATTTTTGTATTTTTCTGAAAACTTTCAATTTTTGATGAATAGTGAAAACACTGGGTTACTATTTAAAAACCGACTTTTTATTTAAATAATTATTTATTTTATTTAAATTTATTTTAGGTCAAAATTGATAAATAATACCTATATAAGTTCAAAGTAATTCATTGGAGTCATTTTATAATAATTTTAGATATATAAAAATTTTATTGAACTTTTCACTGTCTTTTACCCACCTCCTAGGAGAATTTGCAAATTTACATAAAGTTTAATTTTACCACTTCTATGAGTGGAATTTTGAAAATCCAAGAGACACGGTTAATATCAAGGACTAAAATGTGGTTCAATGAGATGAAAATAATTTTTTGTGAATAGTAACTTTTTACTTTTTTTTACAACAGTTAAATGTAAATAGGGTAATTAAGGGTAACAATGATATTATTATTACCCCAACACATGTACTAATTCTTTTGGATAAGTGTAATTCGACCAAAAACATCCTTTGTAATAAAATATGACCATTTAGGCCCACTTGGATTAGATTAGGACATTTATTATTAATTTATTTAAAGAAGGGTTAAAATAGTTAAAATCAAAGTTTAATAACTAAATCATTTTTAATATAGGGTTATACATAAGATAAATTCAAATATAAATATTAATTAGAACGTTAAAAATATTTCCTACATAGTGGTATTTTATTTTTAATTTTTAGACATTAAATAATTTAATTTATTTATGACACAATGATGATGTAGTAACTATCTTATTAATGAAATATTGACATAATTGATGTTATAAACACCCAAATAAATGTAATTTTAGACTTTTTATGAATTAACATAATTTTATAGGTTAATATTACATATTAGTACTGATTTAATTAACGTTTTTCTAACTAATAGTTCTGTTATGATTTTCAAAAAAATCAATTACCAAATAGTGTCAAAATTGACATAAAATAGTTTTTAAAACAAATATTATATTATTAATTGTTATTTTATTCCTAAAAATCTAAGGTTCAGAAAAATGACTTAGATAAGGTTATATATATTAATAATAAACAACTTGGGGTTCTTTTGGCTTGTTATAGTAAGTTTATTAACCTTATAGTGTAAGAAAACAAGAAGATACGGTAAAAGTTAAATTATCTAACTTAAAGTTAAATCTAAATGATAAGGTTAAAATAGAAACCTAAACTTGTATAAATTCTATTGGATGAGAGTATTTCGACCCATACCAATATTATCTTTGAAATAAATCAATTTTTAGCTATTAAAAACCGAATATGACTTTATAATAAAATAATATTTTTAGTTTTTCCTAAGGTGCCCCTCTCCTCCCTTATAAAAGGGCACCTCCTCCCTCTCTTCCTAACACCACTTTGAGCCCTCAACCTCAGGAAAACCCTGCCATATTCTCTTCTCCACTTACCTATAAACATCGTAGAGGTCCTGGTCTTCTTCAAAGACAAATTTTAGTGCCCTAAAAGGAGGTCTCAAAGATGCGCTTCAAAGAAGAGGTAATGTCCGTTACCGATTCTTTCAACTTTATTTATTCTTCCACTTATTCTTCTTTAGTTGTTTCATTATAAAGTAATAACATCAGTATCACTCATATACTGATATGTTATTATAAGTATTAAACAACCCTATTTCACCACCTATCCATCCTACGGAAAACGAAATCACCGCGCGTGCGTACGTACGGAATACCGTCTCCATGCCGTGGTGTAATCTATTTTCCACCACCACCTTACTTGGATGGATATAATGGTGTAAAGATTAACTATATATGATTATTTTAAAGTTATATTAATTATGAAATAGTATACATACACTCCAATACAATTCCATGATTATGGGAACGATATCATCGCTCGTGCGTACGTACGGAATACCGTCTCCACGATGTGATGCGACTCGTTTTACATGATCTTCAATGATTAATGATTATATAAATGAATTGAATGAATAAATATGATATATATTACACTAATACCATTCTGGAAATGAGGTATCTATAACCTAAAAGAAGAATAAGAATTTATTTGAAAAAACACGCATAAGAACAAAAAGCAATAAACACCCGAATATCAAGTAATAATGAAATATTACTAATAAGAAGCTAAGAATATGACCATATATGATATAATAACAATGAGTACGATTATTTAATGAGTCAATAACATTATTTAAATCATTATACAGGAGTTTCGGACATGTACGAAGCAAATCAGACCTAAGGTAAGGGTAAATATCACAATCTCATTTTTATCCGAGATTGTTTATACTTTGGTATTTACTGGGGTGTATTTATTGTCCAAATCCATGTTTTCTCAATATGTAATATTATTTTTATCCTCCTAAAATTTTTTAAATACAATTTTACCCTTCGGTGAGTTTTTAGTAAAATATATGAAAGTAATCTTTTGTCATTTTTCATACGAGGTACTTTTTGACTTTTCCGGCCAAAGTACGAGAAGAATGTTCCTTTTTAACTTATAAGGCCTGAATGGATTTTTAGAAAATTATTTCCATGAAGTTTCCTTTACATGTTTTCAAGTTTATTTTTAATCAACTTCTTTTAGTTTAAAATTGTATGACATGTTAAGAAAGGAAAAATTTTTTTGAAGAAAAAATGATATTTTCCTTAAGAATGGAGTTCAAGCGTTTTATCAAAATTATTTTCCATCTAAGATAATATAAGGTTCTATTTATATCCCTATTTTTACATTGATTTGATTATGTTATGATGGAATTATTTTTATATAGTCCTTTTAACTTATATGGATTATGTTATGATGGCACGATGTTTAAGAATCCCATTTTTATTACATGGGTTATGCTTTGATGTATGATTTATGATTTTGTGGCACACATAAGAATGGATTCATTCTAAGATGGGTGGGACCTATATCTTCCTCCAATGCATTGGGTAAATATTTATATCTCATGAGATAGACATGGCTGGAACGGAAGGTTAAAATGGTTCAGTGAAACAGGACTGAAACGAGGAGTGAACTCGGTTCAGAAATGGACTTTTTCCGCTAAGATAGTCTTGGCTACGAGTCTTGACTACTAAGAAATGATTCTCTATGTTTATGTGTGTATTCCACAAAGATTCATGTTTTAAGTTATGATTATTGGGATTACATTTCACTTCTATGATTTATCCCATGTTATGATCTCTTTTGCAGGATAAGATTTTCAAAATGTTATGTTCTTATGAATATGATATATTTGATATTTCTTTTGTTTACCCTTACTGATCATTTGAGCTCACCCTTTGTATGTTTTCTTTTCCCCAGAACAGGAAGAAGGATATTAAGTAGGTTATGCCAAAAAGGGACTCTAGATATGATGAAATAAATGGGAGACAACGTAGATGATTTATGAACCAGTTGTTTATGTTTCCCAGTTTCTAAAGACACTATACCTATATTGTTATTTCATGGTTTTGTTATATGTTGAAATAAGTATGCTTCAATTTTTAAGTAATAACCATGTATATAAAGTATGGGTCGTTATATTTGGTATCAGAGGAAAGGTATAGTCAACCTTTGGAAACTAGGATGTGAAAGCCTTAGTAAGAACCCTAAGGATAAGTCTAAGCATAGAACACAATCTTAGTGTTTTAGAAATGGCCATGAATAACCTATGATAATACCTTAAGTGTAAAATTTTATTCATGATTATGTGGTTTTCCTATTATAATTAGTTTTTCTCACACTATTCTTCTTGGTTTTAGTCAATGGCTGGAACCCGAAGGAACCATGTTAATGTGGAATGTGACGGGCAATGCAATGATTGTCCCCATGAGCAACAAAACGTTATGGGAGCTAGAATGAAAAATCTTTTAGCCATGATCACACAACTTTCTCAAGTTATGAATCATACAGGACTTCCAAACGAGCAAAGTAAGGAGCAAAATTCTGTTGAATCCTTCATGTGGTAGCATCCAACTTCATTCAGCGGGTCTACTGATCCATCAGTGGCTGAAAAATGGATCAGTACCACTGAAAAGATATTTTCAGTTCTTCAATGTTCTGAACATGATAAAGACATCTTAGCAGTTTATCGTTTGGAAGGTGAAGTTGATCAATGGTGGAATCTTATCAAGAAAATGAGGAAAAGGGATGAAATTGAGTCCATGGAATGAGACGAGTTCAAGAACTTATTTTTCAATAAGTACTTCCCTCGTATTCTCCGAAAAAAGATAGAGAAGGAGTTTCTTGAACTAAAGAAAAAGGATGATTAATCTGTTGGTACCTACGGAGAAAATTTTACAATACTTGCAATGTACGCTTCTGGTATTATTATCCAACCTGAGAGTAAGATCGATCGATTCTTTAGTGGCTTAAAATGAAGTCTTCAAAGGGCGTTAGACATAAGGTACTTCAATAGCTACGAGGAAATCGTTCGATGTGCTCTCAAGGATGAGATGGAGATTGGAGTAACCCATCAGTCATATGGGTTTGATAAGAAGAAGAAAATGGAATTCAAAGGAAAATTTAAAGAGCACACTAAAAAGAAGATGAGTTCTCCCTTATGTTAAAAGTGTGGAAAGAAACATGGAGGGAGTTGTCTTAAAGGGACAAGTAAATGTTTCAAAAGTGTAAAGGAAGGTCATCAGGCATTTGAATGCCACAATGATGGGAAGAAGATGTCTAGTGATGCGAATAAAGAAAATGCTACATAGAGTGCACCTCCTACACTTCAATGTTACAAGTGCAAGTAAATGGGGAATTATTCTAATCAATGCCCTAATACAAGGGTTGTTGATGATGATCAACGTCAAAAAACTCTTAAGGATAAAGAAAAAGGAAAGTCACATGAAATTTCTATCGGCGATGTGGAGTAAAATAACGAAGTGGTAAAAGGTACACTTACCATACACTCTAAAGTAGAAAATGTTTTATTTGATTCTAGATCCACCCACTCTTTTATTTCTGAATAATTTTTTAAGGGTATCACCTTATTACCTCAACAATTAGATGTTGAGTTAGCTGTGACAACTCCTAATGGAACAACAGTCGCATCAAAAGTTTATAATTCTTCTCAGATTGAAGTTTGTGGGAAAGTGCTTCCTTCAAATCTTGTGATCCTTCCTATAGTGGAAATTTATGTGATTCTTGTCATGGATTGGATTTCTTTATATGGAGCTCATATCAATTTCCAAAGAAGGGATGTCACATTTTGTATTCCAGATCAATCTATGATCGTCAATCGATGCAAGGATGAACATTACCTTCCAGTGGAAATTTCTTCCATATTATGGGTCTTGATTCCACTAAATGAAGGTTATTTATCTCAAATGGTTGGTGAGAAACTCACGATTAAGAATATTCCCATTGTACGGGAGTTTGACGATGTCTTTCCGGAGGAATTGCTGGGTCTTCCACCAAATCGTGAAGTTGAGTTTTCAATAGAACTCGTACCGGGTGCTTTGCCTATTTCAAAGACACCTTATAGAATGGACACAATTGAGTTG
This sequence comes from Viscum album, assembly GCA_963277665.1. Taxonomy (NCBI): domain Eukaryota; kingdom Viridiplantae; phylum Streptophyta; class Magnoliopsida; order Santalales; family Viscaceae; genus Viscum; species Viscum album. Next base: position 829,249,157 of record OY728127.1, read on the forward strand.
TAGGAATTGAATAAGCAACTCTAAGAGAATCTTGATAAGGGATTCATACACCCTAGTGCATCACCTTGGGGAGCACCTGTTCTGTTTGTTAAGATGAAATATGGATCAATGAGACTCTGCATTGATTATCAATAACTTAACAAGATCACAATCAAGAAAAAATATCCTCTCCCATGCATTGATGACTTATTTGACCAACTACATGGAGATCAATACTTTTCCAATATTGATCTTCATTCAGGGTATCATCAATTAAGGTTCAAAAGGGAGGATATACCAAAGACAGCTTTCCGTACAAGGTATGGACACTATGAATTTATAGTGATGCCATTTGGTCTTACTAATTCCCCTGCTATCTTCATGGATATGATGAATAGAGTCTTTAGAGACTATCTTGATCAGTTTGTGGTAGTCTTCATAGATGAAATTCTTGTCTATTCAAAGAGAAAGGAAGAACATTAAGATCACTTGAGAATTGTATTGAAGACCCTAATAAAGGAGAAGCTTTATGCCAAATTTACCAAGTGTGAATTTTGGATTCAAAAAGTTGAATTTTTGGGTCACATAATCTCAAAAGAGGGGATATCTATGGATCCAGCAAAAACAGAGGTTATCGAAAGATGGTCGAGACCAACAACAATAACTAAGATCCGAAGTTTTCTTGGTTTTACTGGATATTATCGATGTTTTGTGAATGATTTTTCACAATTATCTAATCCACTCACCAGGTTGACTCGAAAAGAAGTTAAGTTCATGTGGACAGAGGAATGTGAAGAGAATTTCAAGGAGTTGAAAAGAAGGTTATCCAGTGCACCTGTACTCACACTTCCTTATAGTGGAGAAAGGTTTGTGATCTACAGAGATGCATCCAAGATGGGATTGGTGTGTTTTCTTATGAAAAACGATATGGTGATAGATTATGCCTCACGACAGTTGAAAATCCATGAGCAAAATTACCCAACTCATGATTTGGAGTTATCTACGGTAATCTTTGCATTAAAGATTTAGAGGCATTATCTTTATGGAGAAAGGTGTGATATTTATACTGATCATAAAAGTTTAAAGAATATTTTCACACAAAAGGAGTTGAATATGTGCCAAAGAAGATGGTTAGAGCTGATTAAGGATTACTACTGCTCGATTCATTACCACCCTAGGAAAGCAAACAAGGTGGAAGATGCATTAAGTCAACAAGACCATGCTAGATTATCCATTATGAGGATCACAAAAGATCCAATATTTATGGATTTACAAAGGATGGATCTTGGAATTATAATGGAAGGGGAAAAATCGTATCTTTCTCAAATGAATGTTCAACCATCTATACATGTGAAGATTAAAGAGGAACAGAAACAAGATGTAGAGTTACAAAAGAAGGTGAGAAATGTTCCTGAATTCAACCTTGATTGTGATGGAATAATAAGGTTCAAGAATCGGGTTTGTGTTCCTCCCATCCCAGAGTTGAGTTTCATCATTGATTATCATCCTCAGACAGACAGTCAGTCTGAGAGGACAATTCAAACTCTAGAAGATATGTTGAGAGATTTCTCTATGGATTTCAAAGGTGGTTGGGATCAACACCTACATTTGGTGGAATTTTCTTCTAATAATATCTTTCACTCCAGTATTCAGATGGCTCCTTATAAAGCTCTCTATGGAAAGAAATGCATGACTCTAACTTTCTGGGATGAAGTTGGGGAAAGAAAGCTATTAGGACCTAATCTTGTTGATGAGATGACAGAAAAGGTCTGATCTATTCAACAACACATAAGAGCAGCTCAGAGTCAAAAAAAAAGTTATGCCGACAACCGAAGAAAATACCTAGAGTTTGAAGTGGGTGATAAAGTGTTCTTACAAATATCTCCTTGGAAGAGAGTAATGAGATTTGGAAAGAAGGGAAAGATGAGCCCTAGGTATATCGGTCCTTTTGAAATACTAGATCGTGTTGGGAAGGTAGATTACCGATTGGCGCTTCCACCAAATCTCTCTCAAGTTCACAATGTGTTCCATGTATCTCTCCTGAGAAAGTACATACATGATCCTTCTCATGTACTCAGCTTAGAAGTTGTACCGCTGGAGCAAGATCTTTCTTATGAAGAACAACCGATTGAGATTCTGGATCATAACGAAAAATTATTACGGAACAAGACCACTCGCTTGGTGAAAGTTTTATGGAGGAACCACCAATTAGAAGAAGCTACATGGGATCTTGAGGATATGATGAGGGAGAGTTATCCTCATCTGTTTGTTACAAAGTGACGAATTTCAAGGGAGAAATTCATTTTAAGGGGGGTAGAATGTAACACACGAGATTTTAATGAGAAATATTTTGTTTTTATGTTATATAAATCATCAAAGGAATCTTTCACTACACACAACACTAGCTTGACTTTCTTTACACGCAATCACAACCTTCCTCGATAGCTTGCGTCGTACGCAATACCGAGTTTCACTAAACAATGATATGCTATTAAAATATTATTAAAACTAACCATTATGAATAGTAATACCCACTTTTTGGAATTTTTTAAATTTCATCTTTCAAAATGGACTTCCTTTTTGGATTCGGAATATCGAAATTAGCCAAGGGTGAAATTTTGGTTTTTTCTGAAAACTTTAAATTTTTGAGGAATAGTGAAAACACTATGTTACTATTTAAAAACCGACTTTTTATTTAAATAATTATTTATTTTTTTTAAATTTATTTTAGGTCAAAATTGATACATAATACCTATATAAGTTCAAAGTAATTCATTGGATTCATTTTATAATAATTTTAGATATATAAAAATTTTATTGAACTTTTCACCGTCTTTTACCCACCTCCTAGGAGAATTTGCAAATTTACATAAAAATTAATTTTAACACTTCTATGAGTGGAATTTAAAAAATCCGAGAGACACGGTTAATATCAAGGACTAAAATGTGGTACAATGAGATGAAAATATTTTTTGGTTAATAGTAACTCTTTACTTTTTTTTACCACGGTTAAAAGTAAATAGGGTAATTAAGGGTAAAAATGATATTATTATTACCCTAACACATGTCCTAATTCTATTTTATAAGTGTAATTAGACCAAAAACAACCTTAGGAATAAAATATGACCATTTATTCCCACTTGGATTAGATTAGTAAATTTATTATTAATTTATTTAAAGAAGGGTTAAAATAGTTAAAATCAAAGTTTACTAACTAAATAATTTTTAATATAGGGTTATACATAAGATAAATTTGACTATAAATATTAATTAGAAATATAAAAATATTTCCTATATAATGGTATTTTATTTTTAATTTTTAGACATTAAATAATTTAATTTATTTATGACACAATGATGATGTAGTAATTATCTTATTAATGAAATATTGACATAATTGATGTTATAAATACCCAAATAAATGTAATTTGAGACTTTTTATAAATTCCAATAATTTTATAGGTTAATATTACATATTATTACTGATTTAATTAACTTTTTTCTAACTAATATTTCTTTTATAATTTTCACAAAAATCAATTACCAAATAGTGTCAAAATTGACATAAAATAGTTTTTAAAACAAATATTATATTATTAATTGTTATTTTATTTATAAAAATCTAAGGTTCAGCAAAATGACTTATCTAAGGTTATATATGTTAATAATAAACAGATTGGGGTTCTTTTTTCTTTTTATAGTAAGTTTATTAACCTTATAGTGTAAGAAAACAAGAAGACACAGCAAAAGTTAAATTATCCAACTTAAAGTTAAATCTAAATGATAAGGTTAAAATAGAAACATAAACTTGTCTAAATTCAATTGGATAAGAGTATTTCGACCCATCCCCACCTTATCTTCTAAATAAATCAATTTGGAGCTATTAAAAACCGAATATGACTTTATAATAAAATAATATTTTTAGTTTTTCATAAGGTGCCCTTCTCCTCCCTTATAAAAGGGCACCTCCTCCCTCTCTTCCTCACACCACTTTGAGCCTTCAAGCTCGGCCAAAACCTGAAAAATTATCTTCTCCACTTCCCTAGAAACATCCTAGAGGTCCTGGTCTTCTTCAAATACCAATTTTAGATCCCTAAAAGGAGGTCTCAAAGAGGCGCTTCAAAGAAGAGGTAATGTACGTTACCGATTCTTTCAACTTTATTTCTTCTTCCACTTATTATTATTTAGTTGTTTCATTATGAAGTAATAACATCAGTATAAATAATATACTGATATATTATTATAAGTATTAAACAACCCTATTTCACCACGTATCCATCCTACGGAAAATGAAATCACCGCACGTGCGTACGTACGAAATACCGTCTCCACGCCGTGGTTAATCTATTTTTCACCACCACCTTACTTGGATGGATATAATGGTGTAAAGAATAACTATATATGATTATTGTAAATTGATATTTATTCTTAAATAGTATACATACACTCCAATACAATTCCACGATCATGGGAACTATATCATCGCTCGTGCGTACGTACGGAATACCGTCTCCACGATGTGATGCGACTCGTTTTACATGATCTTCAATGATTAATGATTATAAAAATGAATTGAATGAATAAATATTATATATATTACACTAATACCATTCTGGAAATGAGGTATCTATAACCTAAAAGAAGAATAAGAATTTATTCGACAAAACACACATAAGAACAAAAAGCAATAAACACCCAAATAACAAGTAACAATGAAATATTACTAATAAGAAGCTAAGAATATGACCATATATGATATCATAACAATTTTTACGATTCTGTAATGAGTCAATAACATTATTTAAATCATTATAAAGGAGGTTCGGACACGTACGAAGCAAATCGGACCTAAGGTAAGGGAAAATCTCATAATCTCATTTTTATCTGAGATTGTTTATACTTTGGTATTTACTAGGGTGTATTTATCATCCACATACATGTTTCCTCAATATGTAATATTATTTCTATCCTCCTACAATTTTTTAAATCCAATTTTACCCTTCGGTGAGTTTTTAGTAAAATATATGAAAGGAATCTTTTGTCGTTTTTCGTACGAGGTACTTTTTGACTTTTCCGGCCAAAGTATGAGAAGAATGTTCTTTTTTAACTTATACGGCCTGAATGGATTTTTAGAACAGTATTTCCATGAAGCTTCCTTTACAAGTTTTCAAGTTTATTTTTAATCAACTTCTTTTAGTTTAAAATTGTATGACATGTTAAGAAAGGAAAAATGTTTTTGAAGTAGAAAGGATATTTTCCTCAATGATGGAGTTCAAGAGTTTTATCAAAATTATTTTCCATCTAAGATAATATAGGGTTCTGTTTCTATCCCTATTTTTACTTTGATTTGAATATGTTATTATGGAATTATTTTTATGAAGTCCTTTTATCTTATATGGATTATGTTATGATGGAACGATGTTTAAGAATCCCATTTTTATTACATGGGTTATGCTATGATGTATGATTTATTATTTTGTGTCACACATAAGAATGGACTCATTATGAGATGGGTGAGACCTATATATCCCTCCAATGCATTGGGTAAAGATTTATATCTCATGAGATAGACATGGATGGAGCGGCAGGTTAAACCGGTTCAGTGAAACAGGAATGAAACAAGGAGTGAACTCGGTTCAGAAATGGACTTTGTCCGCTAAGATAGTCTTGGCTATGAGTCTTGACTACTAAGAAATGATTCTCTATTATTATGTGTGTATGACACAAAGCTTCATGTTTTATGTTATGATTATTGGGATTACATTTGACTTCTATGATTTATCCCATGTTATGATCTCTTTTGCAGGATAAGATTTTCAAAATTTTATGTTCTTATGAATATGATATATTTGATATTTCTTTTGTTTACCCTTACTGAGCATTTGAGCTCACCCTTTTGTATGTTTTATTTTCCCCAGGTCAGGAATAAGGATATTAAGTAGGATATGCCAAAAAGGGACTCTAGATATGATGAAATAAATGGGAGACAACGTAGATGATTTATGAACCAGTTGTTTATGTTTCCCAGTTTCTAAAGACACTATACCTATACGGTTCTTTCATGGTTTTGTTATATGTTGTAATAAGTATTCTTCAATTTTGAAGTAATAACCATGTGTGTAAATAATGGGTCGTTATAGTTGGTATCAGAGGAAAGGTATAGTCAACCTTTGAAAACTAGGATGTGAAAGCCTTAGTAAGAACCCTAAGGATAAGTCTAAGCATAGAACACAATCTTAGTGTTTTAGAAATGGCCATGAATAACCTATGATAAGACCTTAAGTGTAAAATTTTATTCTTGATTATGTGGTTTTCCTATTATAATTAGTTTTGCTCACACTATTCTTCTTGGTTTTAGTTAATGGCTGGAACCCGAAGAAACCGTGTTAATGCGGAATGCGACAGGAAAAGCAATGATTGTCCCCCTGAGTAACCAAATGTTATGGGAGCTGGAATACAAAATCTTGTAGCCATGCTCACACAACTTTCTCAAGATATGAATCTTGCAGGACTTCTAAATGAGGAAAGTAAGGAGCATCATTCTGTTGAATCCTTCATAAGGTAGCATCCACCTTCATTCAGCGGGTCTACTGATCCATTAGTGGCTGAAAAATGGATCAGTACCACTAAAAAGATATTTTCAGTTCTTCATTGTTCGGAACATGATAAAGTCATCTTAACAGTTTATCATTTGGAAGGTGAATCTGATCAATGGTGGAATCTTATCAAGAATACGAGGCAAAGGGATGAAATTGAGTCCATGGAATGGGACGAGTTCAAGAACGTATTTTTCAATTAGTACTTCCCTCGTATTCTCCGAACAAAGATGGAGAATGAGTTTCTTGAACGAAAGAAAAAGGATGATTAATCTGTTGGTACCTACGAAGAAAATTTTACAAGACTTTCAAGGTATGCTTCTGGTATTATTATCCAACATGAGAGTAAGATCGATCGATTCTTTAGTGGCTTAAAACCAAGTCTTGAAAGGGAGTTAGCCATAAGGGACTTCAATATCTATGAGGAAATCGTTCTATGTGCTCTCAAGGTTGAGATGGAGATTGGAGTAACCCATCATTCATATGGGTTTGATAAGAAGAGGAAAATGGAATTCAAAGGAAAATCTAAAGAGAACACTGAAAAGAAGATGAGTTTTCCCTTATTCTCAAAGTGTGGAAAGAAACATGGAGGGAGTTGTCTTAAATGTACAAGTAAATGTTTCAAATGTTGAAAGGAAGGTCATCGGGCATTTGAATGCCGCAATGATGGGAAGAAGATGTCTAGTGATTCGAACAAAGAAAAGGCTACACAGAGTGCACCTCCTATAATTCAATGTTACAAGTGCAAGGAAATGGGGCATTATGCTAATCAATGCCCTAATCCTAGGGTTGTTGATTATGATCGATGTCAACAAACTCTTAAGGCTAAATAAAAAGGAAAGTCACATGCAATTTCAATCAGCGATGTGGAGTACGATAACGAAGTGGTGAAAGGTACACTTACCATCCACTCTAACGTAGAAAATGTTTTATTTGATTCTGGATCCACCCACTCTTTTATTTATAAATAATTTTCTAAGGGTATCTCCGTATTACCTCAACAATTAGATGTTGAGTTAGCTGTGACAACACCTAATGGAACAACAGTCACATCAAATGTTTATAATTCTTCTCCGATTGAAGTTTGTGGGAAAGTGCTTCCTGTAAATCTCGTGATCCTTCCTATAGTGGAATTTGATGTGATTCCTAGCATGGATTGGATTTCTTTATATGGATCTCATATCAATTTCCAAAGAAGGGAAGTCACATTTCATATTCCAGATCAATCTATGATCGTCTATCAATGCAAGGATGAACATAACCTTCTAGTGGAAATTTCTTCCATCTTATGGGTATTGATTCCACAAAATGAAGGTTATTTATCTCAAATGGTTGGTGAGAAACTCACGTTTAAGAATATTCCCATTGTAAGGGAGTTTGACAATGTCTTTCCGGAGGAATTTCTGGTTCTTCCACCAAATCGTGAAGTTGAGTATTCAATAGAACTCGTACCTGGTGCTTTGCCTATTTCAAAGACACCTTATAGAATGGTCCCAATTGAGCTGCAGGAATTGAAGAAGAAAATCCAAGAGAATCTTGATAAGGGATTTATACGCCCTAGTGCGTCACATTGGGGAGCACCTGTTCTGTTTGTTAAGAAGAAAGATGGATCAATGAGACTCTGCATTGATTATCGAGAACTTAACAAGATCACGATCAAGAACAAATATCCTCTCCCGCGCATTGATGAATTATTTAACCAACAACATGGAGCTCAATACTTTTCCAAGATTGATCTTCGTTCAGGGTATCATCAATTAAAGGTCAAAAGGGAGGATATACCAAAGATGGATTTCCGTACAAGGTATGTACACTATGAATTTATAGTGATGCCATTTGGTCTTACTAATGCCCCTGTTATCTTCATGTATATGATGAATAGAGTCTTTAGAGACTATCTTGATCATTTTTTGGTAGTCTTTATAGAATAAATTCTTGTCTATTCAAATAGAAAGGAAGAACATTAAGATCACTTTAGAATTGTATTGAAGACCCTAAGAAAGGATAAGCTTTATGCCAAATTTACCAAGTGTGAATTTTGGCTTAAAAAAGTTGAATTTTTGGGTCACATAATCTCAAAAGAGGGGATATCTGTGGATCCAGAAAAAACAGAGGTTATCAAAAGATGGTCGAGACCAACAACAGTAACTGAGATCCCAATTTTTCTTGGTTTGACTGGATATTATCGACGTTTTGTGAAAGATTTTTCACGATTATCTAATAAACTCACCAGGTTGACTCAAAAAGGAGTTACGTTCGTGTGGATGGATGAATGTGAAGAGAATTTCAAGGAGTTGAAAATAAGGTTATCCAGTGCACCTATACTCACACTTCCTTATAGTGGAGAAAGGTTTGTGATCTACAGTGATGCATCCAAGAAGGGATTGGGGTGTGTTCTCATGCAAAACGATATGGTGCTAGCTTATGCCTCACGACAGTTGAAAATCCGTGAGCAAAATTACCCAACTCATGATTTGGAGTTAGCTGTGGTAATCTTTGCATTAAAGATTTGGAGGCATTATCTTTATGGAGAAAGGTGTGATATTTATAATGATCATAAAAGTTTAAAGTATATTTTCACACAAAAGGAGCTGAATAAGAGCCAAAGAAGATGGTTGGAGCTGATTAAGGATTACGAATGCTCAATTCATTACCACCCTGGGAAAGCAAACAAGGTGGAAGATGCATTAAGTCGACAAGACCATGCTAGGTTATCCCTGATAAGGATCACAAAAGATCCAGTATTTATGGATTTACAAAGGATGGATCTTGGAATTATAATGGAAGGGGAAAATCGTATCTTTCTCAAATGAATGTTCAACCATCTATACATGTGAAGATTAAAGAGGCACAGAAAGAAGATGTAGAGTTACAAAAGAAGGTGAGAAATGTTCCTGAATTCAACCTTGATTGTGATGGAATAATAAGGTTCAGGAATCGGGTTTGTGTTCCTCCCATCCCAGAATTAAAGAAGTAGATGCTGGATGAGGCTCATAGTTCTTCATTCTCTATTCATCCTGGAAGCACAAAGATGTATAGGGACCTGAAAGAGTACTTATGGTGGAATGACATGAAAAGAGATGTTGCTGAATATGTCTCTTGATGCTTGGTTTGTCAGCAAGTTAAAGCTGAGAGACAGAAGTCTAAGGGGATGTTACAACCATTACCCATACCGGAATGGAAATGGGAAAACATCACTATGGGCTTTGTCACAGGACTTCCAAAAACATCCAAAGGCAATAATTCTATCTGGGTCATAGTTGATTGTCTTACAAAGTCTGCACACTTCATTGCTATTAGAGAAGATTTCTCTCTGGATCAGCTTGCCAGGATATATGTAAAGGAAGTGGTAATATTTCATGGAGTACCACTTTATATTATATCTGATCGGGATCCGAGGTTTACCTCAAAGTTTTAGCGAAGTCTTCAGCATACTCTGGATACAGAGTTGAGTTTCAGCACTGCTTATCATCCTCAGACGGACGGTCAGTCTGAGAGGACAATTCAAACTCTAGAAGATATGTTAAGAGCTTGCTCTATGGATTTCAAAGGTGGTTGGGATCAACAACTACCTTTGGTGGAATTTTCTTATAGTAATAGCTTTCAGTCCAGTATTCAGATGGATCCTTATAAATCTCTCTATGGAAAGAAATGCAGGACTCCAACTTGCTGGGATGAAGTTGGGGAAATAAAGCTATAAGGACCTAATCTTGTTGATGAGATGGAAGAAAAGGTCCGATCTATTCAACAACACATAAGAATAGCTCAGAGTCGACAAAAAAGTTATGCCGACAACCGAAGAAAAGACCTAGAGTTTGAAGTGGGTGATAAAGTGTTCTTACAAATATCTCCTTGGAAGAGAGTAATGAGATTTGGAAAGAAGGGAAAGTTGAGCCCTCGGTATATCGGTCCTTTCAAAATACTGGATGGTGTTGGGAAGGTAGCTTACCGATTGGCGCTTCCACCAAATCTCTCTCAAGTTCACGATGTGTTCCATGTATCTCTCCTGATAAATTACATACCTGATCCTTCACATGTACTTAGCTCAGAAGTTATACCACTGGAGCAATATCTTTCTTATGAAGAACATCCGATAGAGATTCTGGATCATAGTGAAAAAGTCCTACGGAACAAGACCACTCACTTGGTGAAAGTTTTATGGAGGAACCACCAATTAGACGAAGCTACATGGTATCTTGAGGATATGATGAGGGATAGGTATCCTCATCTGTTTGTTTCAAAGTGACGAATTTTGAGGGCGAAATTCCTATTAAGGGGGGTAGAATGTGACACCCGAGATTTTTATGAGAAATATTTTGTTTTTATGTTATATTAATCATCAAAGAAATCTTTCACTACACACAACACTAGCTTGGATTTCTTTACATGCAATTGCGACCTTCCTCTATAGCTTGCGTCGTACGCAATACTGAGTTTCACCAAACAACGATATGCTGTTAAAATATTATTAAAACTAGCCGTTATGAATAGTAATACCCACTTTTTGGAATTTTTTAAATTTCAAATTTCAAAATGGACTTTATTTTTGGATTCGGAATATCGAAATTAGCCTAGGGTTAAATTTTGGTATTTTTCTGAAAACTTTCAATTTTTGATGAATAGTGAAAAACTAGGTTACTATTTAAAAACCGATTTTTTATTTAAATAATTATTTATTTTATTTAAATTTATTTTAGGTCAAAATTGATACATAATACCTATATAAGTTCAAAGTAATAAATTGGAGTCATTTTATAATAATTTTAGATATATAAAAATTTTATTGAACTTTTCACCGTCTTTTACCCACCTCCTAGGAGAATTTAAAAATTTATATAAAACATAATTTTACTGCTTCTGTGAGTGGAATTTAAAAAATCCGAGAGACACGGTTAATATCAAGGACTAAAATGTGGTTCAATGAGATGAAAATAATTTTTGGTTAATAGTAACTCTTTACTTTTTTTTACCACGATTAAAAGTAAATAGGGTAATTAAGGGTAAAAATGATATTATTATTACCCTAACACATGTCCTAATTATATTGGATAAGTGTAATTCGACCAAAAACAACCTTAGTAATAAAATATGACCATTTAGGCCCACTTGTATTAGATTATGACATTTATTATTAATTTATTTAAAGAAGGGTTAAAATTGTTAAAATCAAAGTTTAATAACTAAATCGTTTTTAATATAGGGTTATACATAAGATAAATTCGAATATAAATATTAATTATAAAAATAAAAATATTTCCTACATAATGGTATTTTATTTTTAATTTTTATACATTAAATAATTTAATTTATTTATGACACAATGATGATGCAGTAATTATCTTATTAATGAAATATTGACATAACTGATGTTATAAATAACCCAATAAATGTAATTTGAGACTTTTTATGAATTAAAATAATTTTATAGGTTAATATTACATATTATTACTGATTTAATTAACTTTTTTCGAACTAATATTTCTGTTATAATTTTCCCAAAATCAATTACCAAATAGTGTCAAAATTGACATAAAATAGTTTTTAAAACAAATATTATATTATTAATTGTTATTTTATTCATAAAAATATAATGTTCGGCCAAATGACTTATATAAGGTTATATATATTAATAATAAACAAATTGGGGTTCGTTTGTCTTGTTATAGTAAGTTTATTAACCTTATAGTGTAAGAAAACTAGAAGACATAGTAAAAGTTAAATTATCTAACTTAAAGTTAAATCTAAATTATAAGGTTAAAATAGAAACATAAAAATGTCTACATTCTATTGGATAAGATTATTTAGACCCATAACCACCTTATCTTATAAATAAATCAATTTGGAGCTATTAAGAACCGAATATGACTATATAATAAAATAATATTTTTAGTTTTTCCTAAGGCGCCCTTCTCCTCTCTTATAAAAGGGAACCTCCTCCCTCTCTTCCTCACACCACTTTGAGCCTTCAATATCGGCCAACCCCTGAAAAATTATCTTCTACACTTCCCTATAAACATCCTAGAGGTCTTGGTCTTCTTCAAAGACCAATTTTAGTGCCCTAAAAGGAGGTCTCAAAGAGGCGCTTCAAAGAAGAGGTAATGTCTGTTACCGATTCTTTCAACTGTATTTCTTCTTCCACTTATTCTTATTTAGTTGTTTCATTATGAAGTAATAACATAAGTATCACTAATATACTGATATGTTATTATATGTATTAAACAACCCTATTTTACCACCTATCCATCTTACGGAAAATGAAATCACCGCGCGTGCGTACGTACGGAATACCGTCTCCACGCCGTGGTGTAATCTATTTTCCACCACCACCTTACTTGGATGGATATAATGGTGTAAAGAATAACTATATATGATTATTTTAAAGTGATATAGATTCTGAAATAGTATACATACACTCCAATACAATTCCACGATCATGGGAATGATATCATCGCTCATGCGTACGTACGGAATACCATCTCCACAATGTGATGCAACTTGTTGTACATGATTTTAAATGCTTAATGATTATATAAATGAATTGAATGAATAAATATGATATATATTACACTAATACCATTCTGTAAATGAGGTATCTATAACGTAAAAGAAGAATAAGAATTTATTCGTCAAAACATGCATAAGAACAAAAAGCAATAAACACCCGAATAACAAGTAACAATTAAATATTACTAATAAGAAGCTAAGAATATGACCATATATGATATCATAACAATGAGTACGATTCTGGAATGAGTCAATAACATTATTTAAATCATTATATAGGAGGTTCGGACACGTACGAAGCAAATCAGACCTAAGGTAAGGGAAAATCTCATAATCTCATTTTTATCCGAGATTGTTTATACTTTGGTATTTACTGGGGTGTATTTATCATCCACATCCATGTTTCCTCAATATTTAATATTATTTCTATCCTCCTAAAGTTTTTTAAATCCAATTTTACCCTTCGGTGAGTTTTTAGTAAATGATATGAAATTAATCTTTTGTCGTTTTTCGTACGAGGTACTTTTTGACTTTTTCGGCCAAAGTATGAGAAGAATGTTCTTTTTTAACTTATACGGCCTGAATGGATTTTTAAAACATTATTTACATTAATCTTACTTTAAAAGTTTTCAAGTTTATTTTTAATCAACTTCTTTTAGTTTAAAGTTTTATGACATGTTAAGAAAGGAAAAATGTTTTTTAAGTAGAAAAGATATTTTCCTCAAGAATGGAGTTCAAGCGTTTTATCAAAATTATTTTCCATCTAAGATAATATAGGGTTCAGTTTCTATCCCTATTTTTACATTGATTTGATTATGTTATGATGGAATTATTTTTATGAAGTCCTTTTATCTTATATGGGTTATGTTATGATGGCACGATGTTTAAGAATCCCATTTTTATTACATGGGTTATGCTATGATGTATGATTTATGATTTTGTGGCACACATAAGAATGGATTCATTATGAGATGGGTGGGACCTATATCTACCTCCAATGCATTGGGTAAAGATTTATATTTCATGAGATAGACATGGATGGAATGGCCGGTTAAACCAGTTCAGTGAAACAGGACTGAAACGAGGAGTGAACTCGGTTCAGAAATGGACTTTGTCCGCTAAGATAGTCTTGGATATGAGTCTTGACTACTAAGAAATTATTCTCTATGATTATGTGTGTATGCCACAAAGCTCCATGTTTTAATTTATGACTATTGGGATTACATTTCACTTCTATGATTTATCCCATGTTATGATCTCTTTTGAAGGATAAGATTTTCAAAATGTTATGTTCTTATGAATATGATATGTTTGATATTTATTTTGTTTACCCTTACTGAGCATTTGAGCTCACCCTTTTTTATGTTTTATTTTCTCTAGGTCAGGAAGAAGGATATTAAGTAGGATATGCCAAAAACGGACTCTAGATATGATTAAATAAATGGGAGACAACGTAGATGATTTATGAACCAGTTGTTTATGTTTCCCAGTTTCTAAAGACACTATACCTATACGGTCATTTCTGGTTTTGTTATATGTTGTAATAAGTATGCTTCAATTTTGAAGTAATAACCATGTATGTAAAGTATGGGTCATTATATGCCAACTTTGATGTCCCTACTATAAAAGAATTACGAACCACATGGTCACATCTAGGTGAGCTGCATGGTTGGAAAAACCATGATCCAACCATGGAAAATGGAACTGTTGACTCACAGAGCAAAACCACATTCTTATAGCATGATTGAATAAATCACATGAATGTTATACGCCACACCACTGAACCACCTTATCCCCTGCATAGTTACCGCATGATTACTCCTAGTCGTATGATCTAATCGTTCAATACCTAAAAAGACACCAAAAATTTAAAATTTGTCTCTTCAACTACCAATACTCAAAAGAGAGGCTAAATATAATTAAAACAATTAAAACAATTAAAATAATTGAAATTTCAAGGTTAGGATGTGATAGAACACATAATATTTTTTTATACTTTATATTTTTCATGATATTTAACTCTCTCTTCTCTAGATTTTTTTAATGTTTCTTATTTGGAATCTTATAATTTCTAACCATCATATGGTAATTATCAACACTATTATTAATAAAAAATGTCTTTATTTGGTATTTCTAATACACAAAATCAATTACATCAAATATGGGTGTCCTATAAGGATTAAAGTTCTCCAATGTTCTAATAAGTGAGCTATCTACCATGGAAAAATAATATTTACTATTATATGAATTAGTGTAAGGAAAAGTAAACTTTCACTAATTCCAAATGTTTTCACAATATAGAAGATTCATGAGGGGGGTGAAATAAATTTTTTACAAACATAACAATTTTCCACTCTTTTGGAAATATATATTTTAGAAGATATATAATCTAAAATAAAAGAATAATAGAAAAAGTTGAATGTAGTAGAATAAAATAATTCCGAATTTAAAAAGTAAAAACCAAATAAATATCGATAATACTAGAAACAATAGAATTTTAAAACTAAAATAATATATAGGAAGACAACGAAGTTCCAAATAAAAAAAATAAAAAACTTTCAGAAAATATTTTATTAAAAGATGTATCAGTTCCTATACTTAGAAATATTTTATTTTGATCCAAAGTGTCCAGAAGATCAATACCCAGATCAAAAGGATAAAAAAGTTTTAAATTATATTCCTCTTCTTTTAATGATTATAATTTTAAGCTATTACTCTAGAACTTATTTGATAGAGTTAAAAAAAAATTTATATCCCGAAAATTCTTCTAATAGCAGTTTGAAGAAGAATGATATTACCCTATAGCTCCTCTTTGATCATAATATCAGAATCAACCAAGTATTTATCACCTAAAATTATTCAAACATAGAAGTTAAAAATCAACAGTTCTTATCCCTATAACTTTTCTATTTCAGAGGATCAAAAATTGAACAATTACAATAATAAACTTATAGTTTTTATAATTAAATCCTAAAATTTGAAGATATAAGATTATAATAAAAATAACAAACAAACAGAAGAACCTAGACACTGAGGCATTGTAAAAGATTCAAACATTCACAATTCAGTAAATTATTTAGCTTCCATACCTAAATCCTCAATCCTTATTTATAGATATTGAGAATAAAAAACTTGCAATGAAAATATCTAGGAACTTTTGGAATAACGATTACTTATAAAAATCTTGAAAACATCAATATAAAATTATGATTCATAAAAGTTTAGGTGAATCCACTATGTTTTTGAATATGAATGGTTTGGAATCATATAATCCATAACACATTATTTTAATGATAAAAATACACAAAAAAAACTAATAAAAACTTATGTTAACATAAGTAGTATATATAGTGTGTTTTTATTCATCAAAACAATAGATCTAGAATATTTCATTTAGGAAAATGATTAACTAATATAGTATAGATAGGAATAAATATAATCACTATGTTCTTATTTGTTTCATAATGATATGTGGTTGTGAGTTTCTTGGGGGGTTGAATCAATGATTTTCATCATTATTCTTATTTCATACTTCCCCTTCTTATTCCACTATGATTTATTTTATCTTTACCTTCCTTATGTTTTACTTTATATTATGGAGTTGTGTAGTACAATGGGGAGTGATATAGTGACTGTTAGTTATAAATATAAGGGATTTATTCTTGGTGAATCCTATTATTATGAGTTGATAAGGCTTTATAGTCTTTACTAAGGTATGTTTTTACCCTTGCTCATTGGAAAATACAAGGGTATAATGCACATGAGATTTTAATGTATGAAAACCTTATATCTATAAACAATGATAGATGGAAGGTTTAATAATATTGAGTTTGGAAATTGATTGTGGATAAGAATGACAGAAAAATGGTTAATAAATAATTGGAGCTATACTTCTAGAAAATCTACTGAGGAACACCCACTATTGTTTACTAACTCCTGTATTAGAATCTCATATTTTCATGCTCTATCATTCAAAACCACCCCCTATTTCCTTACTTTAATTAAATGAAAATACCAAAAAACACAAAAAGTGAACAAAGATCAATGAGTGATTGGTAAGGTTTGTAAATTTTGGACCTCGATCTTCTATTTTAGTGAATTCTAATAGAATTTAAATATTATTTTTACAAGATAACAATGAGTCTGCCTCAACCACTATTGATTTCTCATAAATGAATAAATCCCACACCCCTCCTTTATATTTATAGAGATAAGGTTATTCAAAATCTCCAAGTAATCCAAATATCTAAGAAACCAAAGGTGATACTGTAAAGATAATCTAATGGTATTTTGAAGCATTAAATAGCCTCTAAAAGTGTAAAATTCATAAACCACCTAAAGATGTGAATTAATGAGTCTCCAAATGAGTTAAAATTATCATTGGAGGTGTTTAAATATAATCCTTAACAAGTCTAATGAGTTTATCTAATGTTATAGGACTTGGAGACCCATTACATGAATCACAAGACCAATCCCCATTTTGGATTTTTTATTTTCGCATGTTTATATATTAATAAAATAAACTACTAATTATTCATATTATAAAACAACTTTAATTATTTAAGTAAGTAAATATTACTTAATTAAATACTTAAAATGTGAAAATAAAAATTACTATTTATGTTTATAATAAACATAAACATTTTTACACATGAACTAATCACCTTAGTCAAAAAATATGAATTAACACTATCTTATGTGTGACCCTAAGGGCCCCTTATATCGTTTAAAATGACAATTAATAACAATTCATAATCATAAACTAAGAGTGGTATCTAGTAACACATTATAACCATACAAATTAGAAAGGGGTTTGGTGTGATCTAATCCACCACATGTTTATTAGAAAAGTATATTTTTTCTTGACATCATGATTAATCACAATACATTGATAATATCAATCTCATATGGATTATATATATTTTTCAATATCCCAAGTTGACTAAATATTATACAATTACATCAAATGTAATTATAATGGTATGGATATGCACTTATTCAAAACTCAATTAAGAGAATTACTATCATAGCCCATCATACGAGCTACCACATCCTATATTTGTTAATCAGATATCCCTTACTTCATTGGTGTCCTACCCAATTTCCTTATATAAAGTCAAATTATCTAATGCCTTTAGATATGTAAAAAATTATTAAATTTCAAAAATTGGGAACCAATTTGACAATCTCAAGTCAAAGGATCTATAACCAATATTCACTTAAGTAACACTAATGATAAATATATGACAATCCATGTGGTGTAATTTAAGTCGGTGAATCCAGATACAAGTTCAGAAACTTATATACCCTAAGCAATAAATTATATCTATATACAATCTAACCTACTTATAATGATCTTAACATATCACCACAACCTAATATGATGATCATCAATCAATGATAACCTAGTAATACATATATTCCATGGGTTTATATTATATCATCTCCCAAGTTTTATAAAATAAACATAAATGAATAATAAAGTATTTCCATTAATATAAATTACATGATACATGTGTTTTTATGCTAACATCACTTGACTAAATTTAGGGAAAAACATTGACTAATATACTATAAAACTAGTGAAATGATTTTTATCATTTTTATGGTGGAAAATATAATTTTATAGAATAAGGTAATGGACATGGTGACTGAGGATACTCTCTTTTGTATGGTCAAGAAGGTTTTTCATAACTTGTAACTTTTTCTTTCTATAGATCAAGAATCGGTCTTATAAAATGTTCTTGATGATCTAGAATTTTAGCAATATCAAATGGATTTGGTTTTTTAGTTAAGAAAATGGGTCATATCTAAGAATCTATTGGGAAGTAGTTGTAAATGATGATTTTCATGTTGAAATGGGATTGGAATAAATATTACACTATGGATATGTTTGAATAGAATGAATTTTATATTTTAGGTTCTTTAAATTAGTTTACTTTTGCATAAGATAGGGTTTGTTTAATCTTATTTAATTATTAAGCTGAATAATCTCATGGTGTATAACCTTAATCTTGTACTGGAGTTATTCTATTAGAATAATTGTATTAGTTAAATAAGTTTTTTACCACTAATTATATTATACATGTTTTAAATAATTTGTTATAAGAAATAATTTTAACCAATGACATTCTCTGATTTTCTATTAAGAGTTACTTCAACCAAAGTGAGAAATCAATATGAACCATCATATTTTCATATTAATGGGGTTTTGATCTTATATGAATGGGAAAAATTTTACCTTTTGAATTCATGGTCAATAAATCCAAATTATTGGATCATTTATATCTTTTTAATATAATTTTTATATTCATTATATCCCTCTAGTTAAGAACAAAATATTTAAAGTTCTTACCTATAAGTTCACCCAAAAAACAAACTTCTTGGTCAACTACTTTATATTCTTCATTAAGAATCTTATCATATTATTTTACGTTACTTTTATTTTTATTTTCATCATAATTTTATAATTTAAAACAATATAGAAAATTATAAAGATCAAAGATGATATGATCTCCATCCTTGAAATGATGAATACTCTTTCTGTCTACTTGATAATATTTAACTGGTATATCATGATCAAAACGCTATAATATATTTAGATGATATTTAATAAAATTAATTCCATAAATTTATGTTGAGACTCTATATGAATATATTTAGAAATATATTTCAATACTTTCATCCTTTTTAAGTAAATAGGGATTTGTTTAGTAAATCAACTGAATTTATTCAGTATCTTTTTCCCATTAAGAAATTTAATCCTATAGAATAATTATTCATAATTTATGTATTAGATTCTTCTTTATAATATGTGTGCATCTTTTAATATTATTATATTTGAATTGGAGATAAAAATATTCTTCCCTTTTTAATGAATTGAGATCTAGGCTATGATTAAGGACTTTTAATGTGATTTGGTGATATAGGGTAGAAATATAGTTTTCTTCACTAAATAGATCTCCAATTATATGAATTTATATTTATAGAATATCCATGATAAATAGATATTATTAAGTAAGATTATAATCTAGGAGAAGCATGATAAAAAATATATTTAGAGTGATCTAAACCATTTCTATGAAATCATGGTCATATCATTTATAATAAGAATCAATAAAAACAAGACTTATAATAATTGAAAGTACTTTTCATCCATGAAGAAAAAGATAAATTTAGACTGATCAACAATGAAGATGTGTATATCTTATAAATCACCATATTAGAACATATGATTCCCTGATAAGTAGATATATCATCTATTTTTATTTCATTACTGAAAAAATGCACTACTTCAAAGTAGTAGGCCTAATATTCTCTTTGGGATATTTGATAGAATATAGAGTTTTTTGATCTTATAAAAAGAAAGATAGATAATGGTTTAAAAAATAGATAACATAAATTACTAAAACAAGATTCTAGAAGGATTCCTCTCTCAAAGGTTGAGTTATTCTCTAGCCAAATTTATATATTTATAGACAAACATGGTTGGCACTGACAGATGAAGGGATAAGGTTATAATCCTAAAGGTCAAATAACCTATTTCTAAGTATATCAGCCTTATCAATACCTATAATCTGATCACTTTCACATTAATTAAAGAGAACACACTCAAAAACTACATTTTATAAGGTATATTTACTAATGATACTTTAATAATGTTTACATGGAACCAATGTACACCTATTCTAGAAATTACTTAAAATATATTTACCTACCTCTAAATTTATAAAATAAATCACACATTACATGAAACAATACTAACTTTATATACATATAATTTATTAAAACTAAGGTTGACATGTTGTTCTATTGGAGAGACTCTATTCATAGTATATACATTTATTCCCTGATAAGTATCACCATATATAGACAGATTGACATGAAAATATTCTATAATAACTTTCCCTTACCACACATGGACCTTACTTTTCTTCTTGAAAAAACACATCCTTTCAAAAAATGCATTCAATAATCTAGATTATCTTAACCATGTTTCATTTTGTTTAAACATCATCATTATAACATTGTTCACCATTTATTGGATGATATTCATCACAACACATAGGCTTCCTTCTTGGATAAGTCTTAAATCTATAAATATCCCCTTTCAGTATCATTTATTTACATTGCACCATTATTATTGTAACTCTAACATGATCGAGTATACTTATCTTTTCACAGGGTCCAAACTCATCATTATAATCATAACTCCCACCTCTATAAAGAAATACCCATAGTCAATTCCTATATATTACATTCGTCTAAACCATTCTCCATTAATTTTATAGATTCCTATGAATTATATTTTTTTTCAATGCATTAGGATATCCAAAATACAATGTAATATTTAATATTTATACCACTCTATTATTTCCATATTCTAAAAGTGATTATTCTATAAAATATTCTTTCTTAAGAAAACAAAAATTCATTCTTTCATCCTAAGTGAATTTTAATAGTATGTAATGATACTACTAAATTGGTGGAGAAAATTAAATATCAAGGAGAGTTATATTATTACATGAATCAATGATTTTTTACCACTTCCAATTATCATTCTTACCATATTTTTTGATGAGAAATGATTCAAAGGAACTGTAACATCCCGGTTCCAAAAGCCACCTAGAGGCGCCCCGTAATAGGTTGGTCACATGGCCTCAAGCGCATTTCCCCGAACTCCAGAGGCTGCCGACTAGCAGCGAGGGCCTTGGGTGTGATAGTGGGGAGACTATTCCCTCATTGGCAGAGTACACAACAGAAGAGAAAACAAATACCAAAAATAGAAAAAGCAGTAGACATCCATACAAAAGTAAACAATAAACAGCGGAAGACTAACAGTAAACAAATGGAGCAGAAATCTATGTAAATTATGCATGGTACACATATGTCTAGAAAATTTCCAAACAAGTCACAATGCTGAATACATTACTAAACCAAAGTACAAAAGAGAAATATATGAGAAACTCTCAGCATCACAAGCCTCGGCTCGGTCCCATGCTCTCCATCTCTAGTGCAATAAAGAACCTGAAGTAGAAGGGCACTTGACATTATCTATACCTGCAACAATATAATCTGTTTGGGCCCAAAAGCATGACCCAAACAGGGTGTGAGACAAAGTCCCAATAGGCAACCACCTAAAGATCTGTGCCTAACAGTAAGTGAACAGTAAACAGTAAACAAAATAATACACAGCAGTAACAATCTACAGATTCTAGCATATAATATACAAACAAGAAACAACCTCCCAAGAAAGTAGAACAAAAAGGTGACCTCTGGGTAGATCTCATAGTCTAACCCCTAAGGTTAAATCTACAAGTACTTGCAACTCTATGGGAGGCACACACAGTCTCACCCCTCTGGTTAAACTAAATAATAGACTCTCTGGGGAAGCACTCAACATCTATTCCCCCTGTGGCCCGCGTCGAGGAACTACAGACTCTCTGAGGAAGTACTCAAGGTCAATTACCCCCTGTGGTCTCGCATCGTAATTAAAGACACTCTGGAGAAGCCCTTACATCCATTCTCCCTATGGTCCACTACAATAGGTTCTCGCAGAGGTGCCCCGTAAGCAGTTAGTGACATGGCCTCAAGCGCATTTCCCCGAATACCAGAGGCTTCCGACTAGAAGCAAGGGCCTTGGGTGTGATAGTGGGGAAAATATGCCCTTATTGGAAGAGTACACAGTGGAAGAGAAAACAAATAACAACAATAGCGTAAGCAGTAGACATCCATACAAGAGTAAACAATAAACAACGGAAGACTAACAGTAAACAACTGGAGCAAAAATCTATGTAAATGACGCATGGTACACATATGTCTAGAAAAAATCCAAAAAAGTCACAACACTGAATACAGTACTAAACCAAAGTACAAAAGAAAAACAGATGAGCAACTCCTCAGCATCGCAAGCCTCGGATCGGTCCCATGCTCTCCAGGTCCAATGCAATCAAGAACCTGAAGTAGAAGGGAAATTTACATTATCTATACCTGAAACAATATAATCGGTTTGGGCCCAAAAGCATGACCCACAGAGGGTGTGAGACAAAGTTGCAATAGTCAACCACCCAAAGATCTGTGCCTAAGTGTCAGTGAAAAATAAACAGAAAACATAATAATACACAGTAGTAAAAATCCACATATTCTAGCATATATTCTACAAACAATAAATAGCCTCTCCAACAAGTAGAACAAAAAGGTAACCTCTGGGTAGCTCTCACAGTATAACCCCTAAGGTTAAACCTACAAGTACTTTCAACCCTCTGGGAGGCACACACAGTCTCACCCCTCTAGTTAAACTAAAGAATAGACTCTCAGGGGAAGCACTCACCGTCAATTCCCCCTATAGTCTCGTATCGTACTAAAGGCTCTCTGGGGAAGCACTCAACATCTATTCCACCTGTGGCCCGCGTCGAGGAACTATAGACTCTTTGAGGAAGCACTCAATGTCAATTCTCCATGTGGTCTCACATCGTAATTAAAGACACTCTGGAGAATCCCTTACGTCCATTCTCCCTATAGCCCACTACACTAGGTTCTCGTAGAGGTGCCCCATAACTGGTTGGTCACATGGCCTCAAGCGCATTTCCCCGAATTCCAGAGGTTTCCAACTAGCAACAAGGGCCTTGTGTGTGATAGTGGGGAAACTATACCCTCATTGGAAGAGTACACAGTGGAAGAGAAAACAAATAACAACAATAGCGGAAGTAGTAGACATCCATACAAGAGTAAACAATAAACAACAGAAGACTAACAGTAAACAACTAGAGCAGAAATCTCTGTAAATGGTGCATGGTACACATATGTCTAGAAAACATCCAAACAAGTCACAATGCTGAATAAAGTACTAAACCAAAGTACAAAAGAAAAACATATGAGAAACTCCTCAGCATCGCAAGCCTCAGCTCGGTCCCATGCTCTCCAGCTCCAGTGCAATCAAGAACCTGAAGTAGAAGGGAGCTTTCCCTTATCTATACCTATAACAATATAATCTATTTAGGCCCAAAAGCATGACCCAAATATGGTGTGAGACAAAGTCCCAATAGGCAACCACCCAAATATCTGTGCCTAATAATCAGTTAATAGTAAATAGTAAACAAAATAATACACAACAGTAACAATCCACATATTTTAGCATATATTCTACAAACAAGAAACAGTATCTCAAGAAAGTATAAAAAAAAGATAACCTATGGGTAGCTCTCATAGTATAACCCCTAAGTTTCAACCTAAAAGTATTAGCATCCCTCTGAAATGCACACACAGTATCACCCATCTGGTTAAACTAAAGAATAGAGTCTCTGGGGAATCACTCACCATCAATTCCCCCTATAGTCTCGTATCGTACTAAAGGATCTCTGGGGAAGCACTCAACGTCTATTCCCCCTGTGTCCCACATCGAGGAACTACATACTCTCTGAGGAAGCACTCATCGTCAATTCCCCCTCCGATATCGCATCGTAATTAAGGACACTCTGGAGAAGCCCTTACGTCCATTCTCACTATGGTCCACTACACTAGGTTCCCGCAGAGGCGCCCTGTAACCTGTTGGTCACATGGCCTCAAGCGCATTTCCCCGATCTGCAAAGGCTTTCGACTAGCAGTGAGGGCCTTGGGTGTGATAGTTGGGAAACTATGCCCTCATTGGCAGAGTACATAGCGGAAGAGAAAACAAATAACAACAATAGCAGAAGCAGTAGACATCCATACAAGAGTAAACAATAAACGACGGAAGACTAATAGTAAACCACTGGAGCAGAAATCTATGTAAATGATGCATGGTACACATATGTCTAGAAAACAACCAAACAATTAACAATGCTGAATACAGTACTAAACCAAAGTACAAAAGAAAAACAGATGAGAAACTCCTCAGTATCGCAAGCATTGGCTCGGTCCCATGCTCTCCAGCTCTAGTGCAATCAAGAACCTGAAGTAGAAGGGAGCTTGACCTTATCTATACCTTCAACAATATAATCTTTTTGGGCCCAAAAGTATGACCCAAACAGGGTGTGAGACAAAGTCCCAATAGGCAACCACCCAAAGATCTGTGCCTAATAGTAAGTGAATAGTAAACTGTAAAAAGAATAATACACAGCAGTAACAATCCAGAGATTCGAGCATATATTCTACAAACAAGAAACAACCTCTCAAGAAAGTAGAACAAAAAGGTAACCTCTGGGTAGCTCTCACATTCTAACCCCTAATTTTCATCCTACAAGTACTATCAACACTCTGGGAGGCACACACAGACTCACCCCTCTAGTTAAACTAGAGAATAAACTCTATGGGGAAGCACTCACCGTCAATTCCCCCTATAGTCTCGTATCGTACTAAAGGCTCTCTGGGGAAGCACTCAACGTCTATCCCCCCTGTGGAGCGCGTCGAGGAACTATAGACTCTATGAGGAAGCACTCAACGTCAATTCCCACTATGGTCTCACATCGTAATTAAAGACACTCTGGAGAGGCCCTTACGTCCATTCTCTTTATGGTCCACTACAGTAGGTTCTCGCAGAGGCACCCCATAACCGGTTGGTCGCATAGCCTCAAGCACATTTCACCGAATGCTAGAGGATATCGGCTATAAGTGAGGGACTTGGGTGTGATAGTGGGGAAACTATGCCCTCATTGGTAGATTAAACAACGAAAGAGAAAACAAATAACAATAATAGTGGAAGTAGTAGACATCCATACAAGAGTAAACAATAAACAGCAGAAGACAAACAGTAAGCAACTGGAGCAGAAATCAATGTAAATGATGCATGGTACACATATGTCTAGAAAACAGCCAAACAAGTCACAAATCTGAATACAGTACTAAACCAAATTACAAAAGAAAAACAGATGGGAAACTCCTCAACATCGCAAGCCTCACCTCGATCCCATGCTCTCCAGCTCTAGTGCTATCAAGAACCTGAAGTAGAATGGTGCTTTCCCTTATCTATACCTACAAAAATATAATCCGTTTGGGCCCAAAAGCATGACCTAAACAGGGTGTGAGACAAAGTCCCAATAGAAAACCACCCAAATATCTGTGTCTAACAGTTAGTGAAAAGTAAACAATAAACAAAATAATACACAGTAGTAACAATCCACAGATTCTAGAACATATTCTACAAACAAGAAACAACCTCTCAAGCAAGTAGAACAAAAAGGTAACCTCTGGGTAGGTCTCATAGTCTAACACCTAAATTTCAACCTACAAGTACTAGAAACCCTCTGGGTGGCACACACAGTCTCACCCCTTTGGTTAAACAAAAGAATAGACTCTCCGGGGAAGCACTCACCGTCAATTCCCCCTATAGTCTCATATCATACTAAAGGATCTTTGGGGAAGCACTCAAAGTCTATCCCCCCTATGGCCCGCATCGAGGAACTACATACTCTCTAAGGAAGCACTCAACACCAATTCCCCCTGTGGTCTTGCATCGTAATTAAAGACACTCTGGAGAAGCCCTTACGTCCATTCTCTCTATGGTCCACTACACTAGGTTCTCGCAGAGGTGCCCCATAACCGGTTGGTCACATGGCCTCAAGTGCATTTCCCCGAACGCCAAAGGGTGCCAACTTGTAGCAAGGGCCATGGGTGTGATAGTGGGGAAACTATTCCCTCATTGGCAGAATACACAGCGGAAGAGAAAACAAATAATAATAATAGCAGAAGCAGTAGACATCCATACAAGAGTAAACAGTAAACAGCAGAAGACTAATAGTCAACAACTGGAGTAGAAATCTATGTAAATGATGCATAGTACACATATGTCTAGAAAAAAACCAAACAAGTCACAATGCTGAATACAGTACTAAACCAAATTACAAAAGAAAAATAGATGAGCAACTTCTCAACATCGCAAGCCTCGGCTCGGTCCCATGCTCTCCAACTCCAATGCAATCAAGAACCTGAAGTAGAAGGGCACTTTCCCTTAACTATACATGCAATAATATAATCTGTTTGGGACCAAAAGCATGACCCAAAATGGGTGTGAGAAAAATGTCTACCGACTAGCAGCGAGGGCCTTGGGTGTGATAGTGGTGAAACTATTCCATCATTGGCAGAGTACACAGTGGAAGAGAAAACAAATAACAACAAAATCGGAAGCAGTAGACATTTATACTAGAGTAAACAATAATCATCGGAAGACTAACAGTAAACAACTAGAGTAGAAATCTATGTAAATGAATCATGGTACGCATATGTCTTGAAAAGATCCAAACAAGTCACAATGATGAATATAGTACTAAGCCAAAGTACAAAAGAAAAATAGATGAGCAACTCCTCAACATCACAAGCCTCAGCTCGGTCCCATGCTCTCCAACTCCAGTGCAATCAAGAACCTGAAGTAGAAGGTCACTTTCCCTTATCTATACCTGCAACAATATAATCTGTTTGGGCCCAAAAGCATGACCCAAACAGGGTGTGAGAAAAATTCCCAATAGGAAACCACCCAAAGATCTATGCCTAACATTCAGTGAATAGTAAACAGTAAACAAAATAATACGCTGCAGTAACAATCCACAGATTCTAGCATTTATTCTACATACAAGAAACAACCTCTCAAGCAAGTAGAACAAAATGGTAACCTTTGGGTAGCTCTCACAGTCTAACCCTAAGGTTCAACCTACAAGTACTAGCAACCCTCTGGGAGACACACACAGTCTCACCTTTCTGGTTAAACTAAAAAATATATTCTCTGGGGAAGCACTCACCGTCAATTCCCCCTACAGTCTCATATCTTACTAAATGGTCTCTGGGGAAGCACTCAACGTCTATTGTCCCTATGGCCCGCGTCGAGGAACTATAGACTCTCTGAGGAAGCACTCAACGTAAATTCCCCCTGTGGTCTCACATCGTAATTAAAGACACTCTCGAGAGGCTCTTACTTCCATTCTCCTTATGGTCCACTACACTAAGTTCTCGCAGAGGTGCCCCATAACCGGTTGGTCACATAACCTCAAACGCATTTCCCCAAACACTAGAGGCTGCTGACTTGCAGCGAGGGCCTTGGGTGTGATAGTGGGGAAACTATGCCCTCATTGGCAGAGTACACTGCGGAAGAGAAAACAAATAACAACAATAGCGGAATCAGTAGACATCCATAAAAGAGTAAACAATAAACAGTAGAAGACTAACAGTAAACAACTAAAGAAGAAATCTATGTAAATGATGCAAGGTACACATATGTCGAGAAAACAGCCAAAAAAGTCACAATGATGAATATAATACTAAACCAAAGTACAAAATAAAAACATATGAGAAACTCCTTAGCATCGTAAGCCTCAGCTCGGTCCCATGCTCTCCAGATCCAGTGTAATCAAGAACCTGAAGTAGAAGGGTGCTTTACCTTATCTATAGCTGCAATAATATAATCTTTTTGGGCCCAAAATCATGACCCAAACAGGGTGTGAGACAAATTACCAATAGGAAACCACCCAAAGATCTGTTCCTAACAGTTAGTGAATAGTAAATAGTAAACATAATAACACACAACAGTAACAATCCACATATTCTAGCATATATTCTACAAACAAGAAAAATCCTCTCAAGCAAGTAGAAAAAAAAGGTAACCTCTGGGTAGCACTCACAGTCTAACCCCTAAGGATCAACCTACAAGTACTAGAAACCCTCTGGGAGGCACACACAGTCTCACCCCTCTGGTTAAACTAAAGAATAGACTCTCTGGAGAAGCACTCACCGTCAATTCCCCCCATAGTCTCGTATCGTACTAAATGCTCTCTGGGGAAGCAATCAACGTCTATTCCCCCCGTGGCACGAGTCAAGGAACTACAGACTCTATGAGGAAGCACTCAACGTCAGTTCCCCCCTGTGGTCTCACATAGTAATTAAAGACACTCTAGAGAATCCCTTACGTCCATTCTCCCTATGGTCCACTACACTAGGTTCTCACAGAGGCACCCGGTTCCCAAGCTCTCCAGCTCTAGTGCAATCAAGATCCTGAAGTAGAAGGGAACTTACCCTTATATATACCTGCAACAATATAATCTGTTTGGTCCCAAAAGAATGACCCAAATAGGGTGTGAGACAAATTACAAATAAGAAACCACCCAAAGATGTGTGCCTAACAGTCAGTGAATAGTAAACAATAAAAAAAATAATACACAATAGTAACAATCCACAGATTCTAGCATATATTCTACAAATAAGAAACAGACTCTCAAGAAAGTAGAACAAAAAGGTAACCTATGAGTAGCTCTCACAGTCTAACCTCTAAGGTTCAACCTACAAGTACTAGAAACCCTCTGGGAGGCACACACAGTCTCACCCCTCTGGTTAAACTAACGAATAGAATCTCTGGGGAAGCACTCACCATCAATTCCCCTTATAGTCTCGTATCATACTAAAGGCTTTCTGGGGAAGCACTCAATGTTTATTACCCCTGTGGCCCACTTCGAGGAACTACAGACTCTCTGAGGAAGCACTCAACATCAATTCCCCCTGTGGTCTCGCATCGTAATTAAAGACACTCTGGAGAAGCCCTTACGTCCATTATCCCTTTGGTCCACCACACTAGGTTCTCGCTGAGGCGCCCCGTTACCGGTTGGTCACATGGCCTCAAGCACATTTCCCCGAATGATCGAGGCTGCCGACTAGTAGCGAGGGCCTTGGGTGTGATAGTGGGGAAACTATGCTCTCATTAGAAGAGTACACAGCGGAAGAGAAAACAAATAACAACAATAGCGGAAGCAGTAGACATCAATACAAGAGTAAACAGTAAACAACGGAAGACTAACACTAAAAAACTGGAGCAGAAATATATGTAAATGATGTATGGTACACCTATGTCTAGAAAATATCCAAACAAGTCACAATGATGAATACATTACTAAACCAAAGTACAAAATAAAAATAGATGAGCAAATCCTCAGCATCGCGAGCCTCAGCTCGGTCCCATGCTCTCCAGCTCCAGTACAATGAAGAACCTGAAGTAGAAGGGAGCTTTCCCTTATCTATAACTGCAACAATATAATCTGTTTGGGACCAAAAGCATGACCCAAACAGGGTGTCAGACAAAGTCCCAATAGGAAACCACCCAAAGATCTGTGCCTAATAGTCAGTGAACAGTAAACAGTAAACAGAATAATACACAGCAGTAACAATCCACAGATTTTAGCATATATTCTACAAACAAGAAACAACCTCTCGAGCAAGTAGAAAAAAAATGTAACCTTTGGGTAGCTCTCATAGTATAACCCCTAAGGATCAACCTACAAGTACTAGAAACACTCTGTGAGGCACACACAGTCTCACTCCACTAGTTAAATTAAAGAATAGACTCTCTAGGGAGTCACTCACCGTCAATTCCCCCTATAGTCTCGTATCGTAATAAAGGATATCTGGGGAAGCACTCAACGTCTATTACCCCCATGGCACGAGTCGAGGAACTAAAAGCTCTCTGAGGAAGCACTCAACGTCAATTCCCCATGTTGTCTCACATCGTAATTAAAGACACTCTGGAGAATCCCTTATATCCATTCTTCCTATGGTCTACTACACCAGGTTCTCACAGAGGTGCCCCGTAACCGGTTGGTCACATGGCCTCAAGAACATTTCCTCAAACACCAGAGGCTGCCAACTAGCAGCGAGGGCCTTGGGTGTGATAGTGGGGAAACTATGCCCTCATTGGTAGAGTACACAGCAGAAGAGAAAACAAATAACAACAATAACAGAAGCAGTAGAAATCCATACAAAAGTAAACAATAAACAACTGAATACTAACAGTAAACACCTAGAGAAGAAATCTATGTAAATGATGCATGGTACAAATATGGCTCGAAAATAGCCAAAAAAATCACAAGGATGAATACAGTACTAAACCGACGTACAAAAGAAAAAGAGATTAGAAACTCCTCAGCATCGCAAGCCTCGGCTCAGTCCCATGCTCTCCAGCTCCAGTGAAATCAAGAACCTAAAGTAGAAGAGCGCTTTCCCTTATCTATACCTGCAACAATATAATCTGTTTGGGCCCAAAAGCATGACCCAAACAGGGTGTGACACAAAGTCCCAATATGCAACCACCCAAATATCTGTTCCTTACAGTCAGTGAATAGTAAAAAGTAAACAAAATAATACACAGTAGTAACAATCCACAGATTCTATCATATATTCTACAAACAAGAAACAACCTCTCAAGAAAGTAGAACAAAAAGGTAACCTCTGGGTATCTCTCACAGTCTAACCCCTAAGGTTCAACTTAAAAGTACTAGGAACCCTCTGGGAGGCACACACAGTCTCACCCCTCTAGTTAAACTAAAGAATAGACTCTCTGGGGAAGCACTCACCGTCAATTCCCCCTATAGTGTTGTATCGTACTGAAGGCTCTCTGGGGAAGCACTCAACGTCTATTCCCCCTGTGGCCCACATCGAGGAACTAAAGACTCTCGGAGGAAGCACTCAACATAAATTCCCCCTGTGGTCTCACATCGCAATTATAGACACTCTGGAGCAGCCCTTACGTCCATTCTCCCTATGGTCCAATACACTAGGTTCTCGGAGAGGCGCCCCGTCACCGGTTGGTCACATGGCCTCAAGCGAATTTCCCTGAATGCTAGAGGCTTCCGACTAGCAGCGAGTGCCTTGGGTGTGATAGTGGGGAAACTATTTCCTCATTGGAAGAGTACACAATGGAAGAGAAAACAAATAACAACAATAGCAGAAGCAGTAGACATCCATACAAGAGTAAAAAATAAACATGGAAGACTAACAACAAACAACTGGAGAAGAAATCTATGTAAATGATGCATGGTAAACATATGTCTAGAAAATAGCCAAACAAGTCACAATGCTAAATACAATACTAAACCAAAATACAAAAGAACAATAGATGAGAAACTCCTCAACATCGCAAGCCTCGACTCAGTCCTATGCTCTCTAGCTCCAGTGCAATCAAGAACCTAAAGTAGAAGGGCGCTTGCCCTTATATATACCTACAACAATATAATCTATTTGGGCCCAAAAGCATGACCCAAACAGGGTGTGAGACAAAGTCCCAATAGTAAACCACCCAAAGATCTGTGCCTAACAGTTAGTGAATAGTAATCAATAAATAGAATAATACACAGTAGTAACAATCCACAGATTCTAGCATATATTCTACAAACAAGAAACAACCTCTCAATCAAGTAGAACAAAAAGTTAACCTATCAGTATCTGTCATAGTCTAACCCATAAGGTTCAACCTATAACTACTAGAAACCCTCTAAGAGGCACACACAATCTCACCCCTCTGGTTAAACTAAAGAATAGACTCTCTAGGGAAGCACTCACCGTCAATTCCCCCAATAGTCTCGTATTGTACTAAAGGCTCTCTTGGGTAGCACTCAACATCTATTCCCCCTGTGGCCCACGTCGAAGAAATACAGACTCTCTGAGGAAACACTCAACATAAATTCCCACTGTGGTCTCGCATCGTAATTAAAGACACTCTAGAGAAGCCCTTTCGTCCATTATCCCTATGGTCCACTCCACTAGGTTCTCGCAGAGGCTCCCCATAACCGGTTGGTCACATGGCCTCAAGGGCATTTCCCCGAACGCCAGAGGCTTCCAAATAGAATCAAGGGCCTTGGGAGAGATAGTGGGGAAACTATGCCCTCATTGGCAGAGTACACATCGGATGAGAAAACAAATAACAACAATAGCGGAAGAAGTAGACATCCATACAAGAGTAAACAATAAACAGCGGAAGACTAAAAATAAACAACTGGAGAATAAATATATGTAAATGATGCATGGTACACATAAGTCTAGAAAATAGCCAAACAATTCACAATGCTGAATATAGTACTAAACCAAAATACAAAATAAAAACAGATAAGAAACTCCTCAGCATCGCAAGCCTCGGTTCGGTCCCATGCTCTCCAGCTCTAGTGCAATCAAGAACCTGAAGTAGAACAACGTTTGCCCTTATCTATACCTGAGACAATATAATATGTTTGGGCCAAAAATCATGACCCAAAAAGGGTGTGAGACACAATGCTGAATAAATTACTAAACCAAAGTACAAAAGAAAAACAGATGAGAAACTCCTCAGCATTGCGAGCCTCAGCTCGGTCCCATTCTTTCCAGATCTAGTGAAATCAAGAACTTGAAGTAAAAGGGTGCTTGCCCTTATCTATACCTGAAACAATATAATCTATTTGGGCCCAAAAGCAGGACCCAAACAGGGTGTGAGACAAAGTCCCAAAAGGAAACCACCCAAAGATCTGTGCCTAATAGTCAGCGAATAGTAAACAGTAAACAGAATAATACACAGCAGTACCAATCCGTAGATTCTAGCATATATTCTACAAACAAGAAACAACCTCTCAAGAAAGTAGAACAAAAATGTAACCTCTGGGTATATTTTATAGTCTAAACCCTAAGGTTCAACCTAAAAGTACTAGAAACCCTCTGTGTGGCACAAAAAGTCTCACCCCTCTGGTTAAACCAAAGAATAGACTCTCTGGGGAATCACTCACCTTCAATTCCCTCTATAGTATCATATCATACTAAAGAATCTCTAGGGAAGCACTCAACGTCTATTACCCCCGTTGCATGCATAGAGGAACTACAGACTCTCTGAGGAAGCACTCAACGTCAATTCCCCCTGTAGTCTCACATCGTAATTAAAGACACTCTGGAGAATCCCTTACGTCCATTCTCCCTATTGTCCACTACACTAGGTTCTCACAGAGGTGCCCCGTAACCGGTTGGTCACATGGCCTCAAGCGCATTTCCCCGAATTCCAGAGGCTTCTGACTAGTAGCGAGGGCCTTGGGTGTGATAGTGGGGAAACTATTCCCTCATTGGAAGAGTACACAGTGGAAGAGAAAACAAATAAAAACAATAGGGGAAGCAGTAGACATCCATACAAGAGTAAACAATAAACAACTGAATACTAACAGTAAACAACTGGAGTCGAAATCTATGTAAATGATGCATGGTACACATATGTCTCAAAAATAGCCAAACAAATCACAATGATGAATTAAGTACTAAAACGAAGTACAAAATAAAAACAGATGAGAAACTCCTCAGCATCTCAAGCCTTGGCTCAGTCCCATGCTCTCCAGCTCTAGTGCAATCAAGAACCTTAAGTAGAAGGATGCTTTCCCTTATCTATACCTGCAACAATATAATCTGTTTGGGCCCAAAAGCATGACCCAAACAGGGTGTGAGACAAAGTCCCAATAGGCAACCATCCAAATATCTATTCCTAACAGTCAGTGAACAGTGAATAGTAAATAGAATAATACACAATAATAACAATCCACAGATTCTAACATATATTCTATAAACATGGAACAACCTCTCAAGAAAGTAGAACAAAAAGGTAACCTCTGGGTAGCTCTCACAGTCTAACCCCTAAGGTTCAACCTACAAGTACTATCAACCCTCTGGGAGGCACACACAGTATCACCCCTCTGGTTAAACTAAAGAATAGACTTTCTGGGGAAGCACTCACCGTCAATTCTCCCTATAGTCTCATATCATACTAAAGGATCTCTGGGGAAGCACTCAACATCTATTCCACCTGTGTCCCACGTCGAGGAACTACAGACTCTCTGAGGAAGCACTCAACGTCAATTCCCCATGTGGTCTCACATCGTAATTAAAGACACTCTAGAGAAGCATGGTACACTTATGTTTAGAAAACATCGAAACAAGCCACAATGCTAAATACAGTACTAAACCAAAGTACAAAAGAAAAATATATGAGAAACTCTTCAGTATCGTAGGCCTTGGCTCGATCCCATGCTCTCCAGCACGAGTGCAATCAAGAACCTGAAGTAGAAGGGCGCTTGGACTTATCTATACAAAAAACAATATAATTAGTTTGGGCCCAAAAGCATGACCCAAACAGGGTGTGATACAAAGTCCCAATAGGAAACCAACCAAAGATCTGTGCCTAACAGTCAGTGAGCAGTAAACAGTAAACAAAATAATACACAGTAGTAACAATCCACAGATTTTAAAATATATTCTAGAAAAAAATAGCCTCTCAAGCAAGTATAACAAAAAGGTAACCTCTGGGAAGCTCTCACATTCTAACCCCTAAGGTTCAACCTACAAGTACTAGAAACCCCCTTCGAGACACACACAGTCTCACCCCTCTGGTTAAACCAAAGAATAGACTCTCTAGAGAAGCACTCACCGTCAATTCCCCCTATAGTCACACATCATACTAAAGGCTCTCTGGGGAAGCACTCAACGTTTATTCCCCCTGTGGCCCATGTCGAGGAACTACATACTCTATAAGTAATCACTCAACGTCAACTCCCCCTGTGGTCTCAAATCGCAATTAAAGACACTCTGGAGAAGCCCTTACATCCATGCTCTATATGGTACACTACACTAGGTTCTCGCAGAGGCACCCCGTAACCGGTTGGTCACATGGCCTCAAGATCATTTCCCCGAATTCCAGAGGCTGCCGACTAGCATCGTGGGCCTAGGGTGTGATAGTGGGGAAACTATGAACTCATTGGCAGAGTACACAGCGGAAGAGAAAACAAATAAAAACAATAGCGGAAGTAGTAGACATCCATACAAGAGTAAACAATAAACAACATAAGACTAACAGAAACAACTGGAGAAGAAATCTATGTAAATGATTCTTGGTGCACATATATCTAGAAAACATCCAAACAAGTCACAATGCTGAATACATTACTAAACCAATTTACAAAATAAAAACAGATGAGAAACCCCTCAGCATCACAAGCCTCGGCTCGGTCCCATGCTCTCCAGCTCCAGTGCAATCAAGAACCTGAAGTAGAAGGGCACTTTCCCTTATCTATTACTGCAACAATATAATCTGTTTGGGCCCAAAAGCATGACCCAAACAGGGTGTGAGACAAAGTCCCAATAGGCAACCACCCAAAGATCTGTGCCTAACAGTCAGTGAACAGTAAACAGTAAATAGAATAATACACAGCAGTAACAATCCACAGATTCTAGCATATATTCTATAAGAAAGAAACATCCTCTAAAGCAAGTAGAACAAAAAGGTAACCTCTGGAGATCTCTCACAGTATAACCCCTAAGGTTCAACCTACAAGTACTAGAAACCCTCTGGGAGGCACACACAGTCTCACCCCTCTGGTTAAACTAAAGAATAGACTCACTGGGGAAGCACTCACTGTCAATTCCCCCTATAGTCTCGTATCGTACTAAAGGCTCTCTGGGGAAGCACTCAACGTCTATTCCCCTGTGGCCCGCATCGAGGAACTACAGACTCTCTAAGGAAGCACTCAACATTAGTTCCACCTGTGGTCTCACATCATAATTAAAGACACTCTGCAGAAGCCCTTATGTCCATTCTTCTTATGGTCCACTACACTAGGTTCTCACAGAGGCGCCCCTTAATCGGTTGGTCACATGGCCTCAAGGGAATTTACCTAAACGCCAGAGGCTACCGACTAGTAGTGAGGGCCTTGGGTGTGATAGTGGGGAAACAATACCCTCATTGGTAGAGTACACAGCGCAAGAGAAAACAAATAACAATACTATCGGAAGCAGTAGACATCCATACAAGAGTAAACAATAAACAGAAGAAGACTAACAACAAACAACTGGAGCAGAAATCTTTGTAAATGATGCATAATACACATATGTCTAGAAAATAGCCAAAAAAGTCACAATGCTGACTAAAATACTAAACCAAAGTATAAAAGAAAAACAGATGAGCAACTCCTCAGCATCACACGCCTCAGCTCGATGCCATTATCTCCAGCTCTAGTGCAATCAAGAACCTAAAGTAGAAGGGCGCTTTCCCTTATCTATATCTGCAACAATATAATCTATTTGGGCCCAAAATCATGACCCAAACAGGGTGCGAGAAAAATTACCAATAGGAAACCACCCAAAGATCTGTGCCTAATAGTTAGTGAATAGTAAACAGTAAACAGAATAATACACAGCAGTAACAATCCACAGATTCTAGCATATATTCTACAAACAAGAAACAGACTCTCAAGCAAGTAGAACAAAAAGGTAACCTCTGGGTAGCTCTCACAGTCTAACCCCTAAGGTTCATCCTATAAGTACTAGCTACCCTCTGGGAGGGACAAACAGTCTCACCCCTCTGGTTAAACTAAATAATAGACTCTCTAGGGAAGCACTCACCGTCAATTCCCCCTATAGTCTCGTATCGTACTAAAGGCTCTCTGGGGAAGCACTCAACCTCTATTCCCCCTGTGACCCGCGTCGAGGAACTACAAAATATTTGAGGAAGCACCCAACATCAATTCCCCCTGTGGTCTCATATCGTAATTAAAGACACACTCGAGAAGCCCTTATGTCCATTCTCCCTTTGGTCCACTACACTAGGTTCTCGCTGAGGTGCCCCATAACTGGTTGGTCACATGGCCTCAAGCACATTTCCCCGAATGCCAGAGGCTACCGACTAGTAGAGAGGGACTTGGGTGTGATAGTTGGGAAACTATTCTCTCATTGGAAGAGTACACAACGGAATAGGAAAAAAATAACAACAATAGAAGAAGCAGTAGACATCAATACAAGAGTAAACAATAAACAACATAAGACTAATAGTAAAAAACTGGAGCAGAAATCTATGTAAATGATGTATGGTACATATATGTCTAGAAAACAACCAAATAAGTAAAAATGCTGAATACATTACTAAACCAATGTAAAAAAGAAAAACAGATGAGAAACTCCTCAGCATCGCGAGCCTCAGCTCGGTCCCATGCTCTCTAGCTCCAGTGCAATCAAGAACCTGAAGTACAAGGGCGCTTGCCCTTATCTATACCTACAACAATATAATCTGTTTGGGCCCAAAAGCATGACTCAAATAGGGCGTGAGACAAAGTACCAATAGAAAACCACCCAAAGATCTATGCCTAATAGTCAGTGAATAGTAAATAGTAAACAGAATAATATACAGCAGTAACAATCCACATATTCTAGCATATATTATACAAACAAGAAACAACCCCTCAAGAAAGTAGAAAAAAAAATAAACTATGGGTAGCTCTCATAGTCTATACCCTAAGGTTAAACCTTCAAGTACTAGCAATCCTTTGTGAGGCACACATAGTCTCACCCCTCTAGTTAAACTAAATAATAGACTCTCTGGGGAATCACTCACCGTCAATTCCCCCTATAGTCTCGTATCGTACTAAAGGCTCTCTGGGGAAGCACTCAATGACTATTCCCCTAGTGGCATGCGTGGAGGAACTACAAACTATCTGAGGAATCACTCAACATCAATTTCCCCTGTGGTCTCACATTATAATTAAAGACACTCTCGAGAATCCCTTACATCCATTCTCCCTATGGTCCACTACACTAGGTTCTCACAGAGGCGCCCCGCAACCGGTAGGTCACATGGCCTCAAGCGCATTTCCCTGAACGCCAGAGGCTGCCGACTAGCAGCGAGGGTCTTGGGTGTGATAGTGGTGAATCTATTCCCTCATTGACAGAGTACACAGCAGAAGAGAAAACAAATAACAACAATAGCAGAAGCAGTAGACATCTATACAAGAGTAAACAATAAACAAATGAATACTAACAGTAAACAACTGGAGCAGAAATCTATGTAAATGATGCATGGTACACATATGTCTCGAAAATAGCCAAACAACTCACAATGATGAATATAGTACTAAAACGAAGTACAAAAGAAAAAGAGATGAGAAACTCCTCAGCATCGCAAGCCTGGGCTCGGTCCCATGCTCTCCAGCTTCAGTGCAATCAAGAACCTTAAGTAGAAGGGCGCTTCCCTTATCTATACCTGCAACAATATAATCTGTTTGGGCCCAAAAGCATGACCCAAATAGGGTGTGAGACAAAGTCCCAATAGGCAACCTCCCAAGGATCTGTGCCTAATAGTCAGTGAACTGTAAACAGTAAATAAAATAATACACAACAGTAACAATCCACAGATTCTAGCATATATTCTATAAACAAGGAACAACCTCTCAATAAAGTATAACAAAAAGGTAACCTCTAGGTAGCTCTCACAGTATAACCCCTAAGGTTTAAACTACAAGTAATATCAACCCTCTGGGAGGCACACATAGTCTCACACCTCTGGTTAAACTGAAGAATAGAATCTCTGGGGAAGCACTCACCGTCAATTTCCCCTATAGTCTCGTATCATACTAATGGCTCTCTGGGGAAGCACTCAATGTCTATTCCCCCTGTGGACTACGTTGAGGTACTACAGACTCTATGAGGAAGCACTCAACGTCAATTCCCCCTGTGGTCTCACATCGTAATTAAAGACCCTCTAGAGAAGCCCTTACAACCATTCTCCCTATGGTCCACTACACTAGGTTCTCGCAGAGGCGCCCCGTAACCGGTTGGTCACATGGCCTCAAGCACATTTCCCCGAGTGCCAAAGGCTGTCGACTAGTAGCGAGGGCCTTGGGTGTGATAGTGGGGAAACTATTCCCTCAATGGAAGAGTGCACAGTGGAAGAGGAAACAAATAACAACAATACCGGAAGCAGTAGACATCCATACAAGAGTAAAGAATAAATAGTGTAAGACTAACAGTAAACAACTGGAGTAGAAATCTATGTAAATGATGCATGGTACACTTATGTCTAGAAAACATCCAAACAAGTCACAATGCTGAATACAGTACTAAAACAAAGTAAAAAAGAAAAATAGATGATCAAATCCTCAGCATCGCAAGCCTCGGCTCGATCCCATGCTCTCCAGCCCCAGTGCAATCATGAATCTGAAGTAGAAGGGCACTTTCCCTTATCTATACCCGCAACAATATAATTTGTTTGGGCCCAAAAGCATGACCCAAACAGGGTGTGAGACAAAGTCCCAATAGGCAACTACCCAAAGATCTGTGCCTAACAGTTAGTGAATGGTAAACAGTTAATAGAATAATACACAACATTATCAATCCACATATTTTAGAATATATTCTACAAACAAGAAACAACCTCTCAAGTAATTATAACAAAAAGGTAACCTCTGGGTAGCTCTCACAGTCTAACCCCTAAGGTTCAATCTACAAGTACTAGCAACCCTCTGGGAGGCACACACAGTCTCACCCCTCTGGTTAAACTAAAGAACAGACTCTCTGGGGAAGCACTCACCGTCAATTCCCCCTATAGTGTCGTACCGTACTAAAGGCTCTCTGGGGAAGCACTCAACGTCTATTCCCCATGTGGCCCGCGTTGAGGAACTACAAACTCTCTGAGGAAGCACTCAACGTGAATTCCCCCTGTGGTCTCATATCGTAATTAAAGACACTCTGGAGAATCCCTTACGTCCATTATCTCTATAGTCCACTACACTATGTTATCACAGAGGCGCCCCGTAAACGGTTGGTCACATGTCCTCAAGAGAATTTCCCCGAATACCAGAGGCCGCCGACTAGCAACGGGGGCCTTGGGTGTGATAGTGGGGAAACTATTTCCTCATTGGCAGAGTACACAGCGGAAGAGAAAACAAATAAAAACAATAGCAGAAGCAGTAGACATCCATATAAGAGTAAACAATAAACATCGGAAGACTAACAGTAAACAACTGGAGCAGAAATCTATGTAAATGATGCCTGGTACACATATGTCTAGAAAACATCCAAACAAGTCACAATGCTGAATTCAATACAAAACCAAAATACAAAAGAAAAATAGATGATAAACTCTTTAGCATCGCAATCCTCGGCTCAGTCCTATGCTCTCCAGCTCTAGTGAAATCAAGAACCTAAAGTAGAAGGGCGGTTTCCCTTATATATACCTGTAACAATATAATATGTTTAGGCCCAAAAGTAGGACCCAAACAGGGTGTGAGACAAAGTCCCAGTAGGCAACCACCCAAAGATCTGTGCCTAATAGTTAGTGAACAATAAACAATAAACAAAATAATACAAAGCAGTAACAATCCTCAAATTCTAGCATATATTCTACAAACAAGAAACAACCTCTCAAGAAAGTAGAACAAAAAGGTAACCTATGGGTTGCTCTCATAGTATAACCCCTAAGGTTCGACCTAAAAGTACTAGCAACCCTCTGGGAGGCACACACAGTCTCACCTCTCTGGTTAAACTAAATAATAGACTCTCTGGGAAAGCACTCACCATCAATTCCCCCAATAGTCTCGTATTGTACTAAAGGCTCTCTGGGGAAGCACTCAACGTCTATTCCCCCTGTGGCCCGCATCGAGGAACTATAGACTCTCTGAGGAAGCACTAAACTTCAATTCCCCCTGTGGTCTCATATCGTAAATAAAGACACTCTGGAGAAGCCCTTACGTCCATTCTCCCTATGGTCCACTGCATTGGGTTCTCGCAAAGGCACCCTGTAACCGGTTGGTCACATGGACTCAAGGGAATTTCCCTGAACGCTAGAGGCTGCCGACTAGCAATGAGGGACTTGGGTGTGATAGTTGGGAAACTATGCCCACATTGGAAGAGTACACAACGAAAGAGAAAACAAATAACGACAATAGCGGAAGCAGTAGACATCCATACAAGAGTAAACAACAAACATCGGAAGACTAACAGTAAAAATCTGGAGCAGAAATCTATGTAAATGATTCATGGTACACATATGTCTAGAAAACATCCAAACAAGTCACAATTCTGAATACTGTACTAAACCAAAATACAAAAGAAAAAATATGAGCAACTCCTCATCATCGCAAGCCTCAGCTTGGTCCCATTCTCTCCAGCTCTAGTGCAATCAAGAACCTGAAGTAGAATGGTGTTTGTTTTTATCTATACTTGAACCAATATAATCTGTTTGGGCCCAAAAGCATGACCCAAAAAGGGTGTGAGATAAAGTACCAATAGGCAATCACCCAAAGATCTATGCCTAACAGTCAGTGAACAGTAAAAAGTAAACAGAATAATACACAACAGTAACAATCCACAGATTCTAGCATATATTCTACAAAAAAGAAACAACCTATCAAGCAAGTAGAATAAAAAGGTAACCTCTGGGTAGCTCTCACAGTCTAACCCCTAAGGTTTAACCTACAAGTACTAGAAACCCTCTGGGAGTCACACACAGTCTCACCCCTCTGGTTAAACTAAAGAATAGACTCTCTGGGGAAGAACTCACCGTCAATTCCCCCTATAGTGTCGTATCGTACTAAAGGCTCTCTGGGGAAGCAATCGACGTCTATTCCCCCTGTGGCCCACATCAAGGAACTACAGACTCTTTGAGGAAGTAATCATCATCAATTCCCCCTATGTTCTCACATCGTAATTAAAGACACTCTGGAGAAGCCCTTACGTCCATTCTCCCTATGGTCCACTACACTTGGTTCTCACAGAGGCTCCCCGTAACCGGTTGGTCACATGGCTTCAAGCGAATTTCCCCGAACTCTAGAGGCCACTGACTATCAGTGAGGGCCTTGGGTGTGATAGTGGGGAAACTATTTCCTCATTGGAAGAGTACATAACAGAAGAGAAAACAAATAACAACAATAGCAGAAGCAGTAGTCATCCATACAAGAGTAAACAATAAATAGCGGAAGACTAACAGTAAACAACTGGAGCAGAAATATATGTAAATGATGCATGGTACACATATGTCTAGAAAACAGCCAAACAAGTCACAATGATGAATACAATACTAAACCAAAATACAAAACAAAAACAGATGAGCAACTCCTCAGCATCGCAAGCCTCGGCTCGGTCCCATGCTCTTCAGCTCCATTGCAATCAAGAACCTGAAGTAGAAGGGCACTTGCCCTTATATATACCTGCAACAATATAATCTGTTTGGGCCCAAAAGAATGATCCAAACGGGGTGTGAGACAAAGTCCCAATAGGCAACCACCCAAATATCTGTTCCTAACAGTCCGTGAATAGTAAACAATAAACCGAATAATACACAGCAGTAACAATCCAAAGATTCTAGAATATATTCTACAAACAAGAAATAGCCTCTCAAGCAAGTAGAAAAAAAGTTAGCCTATGGGTAGCTGTCACAGTCTAACCCCTAAGATTCAACCTACAAGTACTATAAACCCTCTAGGAGGAACACACAGTCTCACCCCTCTAGTTAAACTAAATAATAGACTCTCTAGGAAAGCACTCACCGTCAATTCCCTCAATAGTCTCGTATCGTACTAAAGGCTCTATTGGGAAGCACTCAACGTCTATTCCCCCTGTGGCACACGTCGAGAAACTACAAACTCTCTAAGGAAGCACTCAAAGTCAATTCCCTCTATAGTCTCACATCGTAATTAAAGAAAATCTCGAGAAGCCCTCACATCCATTCTCTCTATGGTCCACTACACTAGGTTCTCGCAGAGGCGCCCCATAACTGGTTGGTCACATGGCCTCAAGGGAATTTCCTTGAACACCAGAGGCTGCCAACTAGCAGCGAGGGCCTTGGGTGAGATAGTGGGGAAACTATTCCCTCATTGGTAGAGTACACAGTGGAAGAGAAAACAAATAACAATAATAGCGGAAGCAGTAGACATCCATATAAGAGTAAACAATAAACATTGGATGACTAACAGTAAACAACTAGAGCAGAAATATATGTAAATGATTCATGGTACACATATGTCTAGAAAAAATCCAAACAAGTCACAATGATAAATACGGTACTAAACCAAAATACAAAAGAAAAATATATGAGAAACTCCTCAGCATCGCAAGCCTCGGATCAGTCCCATGCTCTCCATCTCTAGTGCAATCAAGAACC
Organism: Viscum album; assembly: GCA_963277665.1. NCBI lineage: Eukaryota > Viridiplantae > Streptophyta > Magnoliopsida > Santalales > Viscaceae > Viscum > Viscum album. Next base: position 829,292,882 of record OY728127.1, read on the forward strand.
TGAAGTAGAACGACGTTTTCCCTTATCTATACCTGAAACAATATAATCTGTTTGGGCCCAAAAGCATGACCCAAAAAGGGTGTGAGACAAATTTACAATAGGAAATCACCCAAAGATCTGTGCCTAACAGTCAGTGAACAGTAAATAGTAAACAGAATAATACACAGCGGTAACAATCCACAGATTTTAGCATATATTCTACAAATAAGAAACAGCCTCTCAAGAAAGTATAACAAAAAGGTAACCTCTGGGTAGCTCTCAAAGTCTAACCCCTAAGGTTCAACCCACAAGTACTGGCAACCCTCTGGGAGGCACACACAGTCTCACCCCTCTGGTTAAACTAAAGAATAGACTCTGTAGGTAAGCACTCACCGTCAATTCCCCCTATAGTCTCGTATCGTACTAAAGGCTCTCTGGGGAAGCACTCAACGTGTATTCCCTCTGTGGGCCACGTCGAGGAACCACAAACTCTCTGAGGAATCACTCAATGTCAATTCATCATATGGCCTCGCATTGTAATTAAAGAAACTCTGGAGAAGCCCTTACGTCCATTCTCACTATGGTCCACTACACTAGGTTATCGCAGAGGCACCCCGTAACCGGTTGGTCACATGGCCTCAAGCACATTTCCCCGAATGCCAGAGGCTGCCGACTAGCAGCGAGGGCCTTGGGTGTGATATTTGGGAAACTATGCCCTCATTAGCAGATTACACAGTGGAAGATAAAACAAATAACAACAATAGCGGAAGCAGTATACAACCATACAAGAGTAAACAATAAACAGCGGAAGACTAACAGTAAACAACTAGAGTAGAAATCTATGTAAATGATGCGTGGTACACATATGTCTAGAAAACAGGCAAACAAGTCACAATTCTGAATACAGTACTAAACCAAAGTACAAAAGAAAAACAGATGAGAAACTTCTCAGCATCGCAAGCCTTGGATCGGTCCCATGCTCTCTAGCTCCAGTGCAATCAAGAACCTGAAGTAGAAGGGTGCTTGACCTTATCTATACCTGGAACAATATAATCTGTTTGGGCCCAAGATCATGACCCAAACAGAGTGTGAGAAAAAGTCCCAATAGGCAACCACCCAAAGATCTATTCCTAACAGTCAGTGAATAATAAATAGTAAACAGAATAATACACAGCAGTAACAAACCACAGATTCTAGAATATATTCTACAAAAAAGAAACATACTCTCAAGAAAGTAGAACAAAAAGTTAACCTATGGGTATCTGTCACAGTCTAACTCCTAAGGTTCAACCGACAAGTACTAGAAACCCTCTGGGAGGCACACACAGTCTCACTCCTCTGGTTAAACTAAAGAATAGACTCTCTAGGGAAGCACTCGCCATTAATTCTCCCTATAGTCCCGTATCGTACTAAAGGCTCCCTAGAAAAGCACTCAACGTCTATTCCCCATGTGGCCCGCATCGAGGAACTATAGACTCTCTGAGGAAGCACTCATCGTCAATTCCCCCTGTGGTCTCGCATCGTAATTAAAGACACTCTGGAGAAACCCTTACGTCCATTCTTCCTATGGTCCACTACACTAGGTTCTTGCAGAGGCGCCCCGTAATCAGTTGGTCACATGGCCTCAAGCGCATTTACCTAAATGCCAGAGGCTACCGACTAGCAGCGAGAGTCTTGGGTGTGATAGTGGGGAAACTATGCCCTCATTGGAAGAGTACACAACATAAGAGAAAACAGATAACAACAATAGCGGAAGCAGTAGACATCCATACAAGAGTAAACAATAAACAACGGAAGACTAATAGTAAACAACTGGAGCAGAAATCTATGTAAATGATGCATGGTACACATATGTCTAGAAAACAGCCAAACAAGTCACAATGATGAATACAGTACTAAACCAAAGTACAAAATAAAAACAGATGAGAAAGTCCTCAGCATCGCAAGCCTCAGCTCGGTCCTATTCTCTCCAGCTCTAGTGCAATCAAGAACCTGAAGTAGAAGGGAGCTTGACCTTATCTATACCTGCAATAATATAATCTGTTTGGGCCCAAAAAAATTACCCAAACAGGGTGTGAGACAAAGTACCAATAGGCAACAGCCCAAATATCTGTGCCTAACAGTCAGTGAACAGTAAATAGTAAACAGAATAATACACAACGGTAACAATCCAAAAATTTTAGCATATATTCTACAAATAAGAAACAACCTCTCAATCAAGTAGAACAAAAAGGTAACCTATGGGTAGATCTCACAGTCTAACCCCTAAGGTTCAACCCACAAGTACTAGCAACCCTCTAGGAGGAACACACAGTCTCACCCCTCTGGTTAAACTAAAGAATAGACTCTCCGGGGAAGCACTCACCATCAATTCCCCCTATAGTCTCGTATCGTACTAAAGGCTCTCTAGGAAAGCACGCAACGTCTATTGCCTCTATGGGCCACGTCAAGGAACAATAGACTCTCTGAGGAAGAACTCAACGTCAATTCCTCCTATGGTCTCACATCGTAATTAAAGACACTCTGGAGAAGCCCTTACGTCCATTCTCCCTATGGTCCACTACACTAGGTTCTCGCAGAGGCACCCCTTAACCGGTTGGTCACATGGCCTGAAGCGCATTTCCCCGAATTCTAGAGGCTACCAACTAGTAGCGAGGGCCTTGGGTGTGATATTGGGGAAACTATGCCCTCAATGGCAGAGTACACAACAGAAGATAAAACAAATAACAACAATAGCGGAAGCAGTAGACATCCATACAAGAGTAAACAATAAACAACATAAGACTAACAGTAAACAGCTGGAGCAAAAATCTATGTAAATGATGCAAGGTACACATATTTCTAGAAAACATCCAAAAAAGTCACAATGCTGAATACAATACTAAACCAAAGTACAAAATAAAAATATATGAGAAACTCCTCAGCATCTCAAGCCTCGACTCGGTCCCATGCTCTCCAGCTCCAGTGCAATCAAGAACCTGAAGCAGAAGGGTGCTTTCCCTTATCTATACCTACAACAATATAATCTGTTTGGGCCCAAAAGCATGAACCAAACAGGGTGTGAGACAATTTCCCAATAGGCAACCACCAAAAGATTTGTGCCTAACAGTCAGTGAACAGTAAACAGTAAATAGAATAATACAAAGCAGTAACAATCCACAGATTCTAGCATATATTCTACAAAGAAGAAACAACCTCTTAAGGAATTAGAACAAAAAGGTAACCTCTAGGTAGCTCTCACAGTCTAACCCATAAGGTTCAACCTACAAGTACTATAAACCCTCTCGGATTCACACCCATTCTCACCCCTCTGGTTAAACTAAAGAATACACTCTCTAGGGAAGCACTCTCCATCAATTCCCCCTATAGTCTTGTATCGTACTAAAGGATCTCTGAAGAATCACACAACGTCTATTACCACTGTGGCCCACGTCGAGGAACTACAGACTCTCTGAGGAAGCACTCAACGTCAATTCACCTTGTGGTCTTGCATCGTAATTAAAGACACCCTGGAGAATCCCTTACGTCCATTCTCCCTATGTTCCACTACACTAGGTTCTCGTAGAGGTACCCCGTAACCGGTTGTTTACATGGCATCAAGTGCATTTCCCCGAATTCCAGAGGCTGCCGACTAGAAGCGAGGGCCTTGGGTGTGATAGTGGGGAAACTATGCCCTCATTGGCAGAGTGCACAACGGAAGAGAAAACAAATAACAACAATAGCGGAAGCAGTAGACATCCATACAAGAGTAAACAATCAACAATGGAAGACTAACAGTAAAAAACTGGAGCAGAAATCTATGTAAATGATGCTTGGTACACATATGTCTAGAAAACATCCAAACAAGTCACAATGATGAATAGAGTACTAAACCAAATTACAAAAGAAAAACAGATGAGCAACTCCTCAGTATAGCAAGCCTCGGATCGGTCCCATGCTCTCCAGCTCCAGTACAATCAAGAACCTGAAGTAGAAGGGAGATTACCCTTATCTATACCTGTAACAATATAATTTGTTTGGGCCCAAAAGCATGACCCAAACAGTGTGTGAGACAAAGTACCAATAGGAAACCACCCAAATATCTGTGCCTAACAACCAGTGAACAGTAAACAGTAAACAGAATAATACACAGCAGTAACAATCCACAGATTCTAGCATATATTCTACAAACAAGAAATAGTCTCTCAATAAAGTTGAACAAAAAGGTAACCTATGGGCAGCTCTCACAATCTAACCCCTAAATTTAAACCTACAAGTACTATCAACCCTCTAGGAGGCACACACAGTCTCATCCCTCTGGTTAAACTAAATAATAGACTCTCTTGGGAAGCACTCGCTGTCAATTCCCCCAATAGTCTTGTAGCGTACTAAAGGCTCTCTAGAGAAGCACTCAACGTCTATTCCCCATGTGGCCCGCATCGAGGAACTACAGACTCTCTGAGGAAGCACTCAACGTCAATTCCCCCTGTGGTCTCGCATCATAATTAAAGACACTTTGGAGAAGCCCTTACGTCCATTATCCCTATGGTCCACTTCACTAGGTTCTTGCAGAGGCGCCCCGTAACCGGTTGGTCACATGACCTCAAGCACATTTACCTGAACGCAAGAGGCTTCCGACTAGTAGCGAGAGCCTTGGGTGTGATAGTGGGGAAACTATGCCCTCATTGGTAGAGTACACAGCAGAAGAGAAAACAAATAGCAACAATAGCGGAAGCAGTAGACATCCATACAAGTGTAAACAATAAACAACAGAAGACTAATAGGAAACAACTGGAGTAGAAATCTATGTAAATGATGCGTGGTACACATATGTCTAGAAAACATCCAAATAAGTCACAATTCTGAATACAGTACTAAACCAAAGTACAAAAGAAAAACAGATGAGCAACTCATCAGCATTGCAAGCCTCAGCTCGGTCCCATGCTCTCCAGCTCTAGTGAAATCAAGAACCTGAAGTAGAAGGGTGCTTGCCCTTATCTATACCTGCAACAGTATAATCTGTTTGGGCCCAAAAGCATGACCCAAATAGGGTGTGTGAGAAATTCCCAATAGGAAACCACCCAAAGATCTGTGCCTAACAGTCAGTGAATAGTAAATAGTAAACAGAATAATCCACAGCAGTAACAATCCACAGATTATAGAATATATTCTACAAACAAGAAAAACATCTCAAGGAAGTAGAACAAAAATGTAACCTCTGGGTAGCTCTAAGTATTTTATTCTTAGTAGTAGGTCATTGTCATTATAGGGTTGATTTACTATTTGATTCCATAAATCCCTAACCCTATCATTTATTCACTATCTTATTTTAGGAAGATTGATTATCCCCATTCATCTCATATTAGTTTGTATTAGGGATTCAATCGACACTATAGACATCTATCCATTTATTTAATTAATTTTATTTATTTATATTTCCATATTATTTACCATTTCAAAAAAAATTATTTGTAAACCTTCATAATTGTCCATTATTATGAAATATATTCCTTTTCATGTCCACAATCATCTTCAAAAAAGTTTACTCATTCATGATCTACAAATGATGCATGACATTGTTAAAAAATATTAGTGTCTACATTTTTTTTTCTGGAGTGGAATAATTCTTGAATGGAAAATGGTCACTGTTCCATGGAAAAATTGTTTCCAGCCTCTCACAAATGGAGGAATCAGAATAAGAAAAATCAAATGCTCTAATGAATCTCTTTATGATTAGGTCACTTAAAACCTCATCAATAGTAACTTGTTAAACCTAAAATTTATAAGGCCTAGATTCCCAAGAATGTTGAACCAAGGTAACACTCACTATATGGACTCATCAATTTGGCCAATAATTAAAGGCTCATTCTCTATCATTATTTCCAACTCAAGATGGATGTAATGTAAGGATTTATCTATCAAATTCTATCTCGATAACTAGATCAAATCACATTTTATCACTGCCTTTCATCTCTACAAATATCCCTTAGACCTTAATGACCCTATAAAGTATTTACTTAATATTCCGCAACAAGAATTGAAGAATGAGGCCAGATCCATCATAAAAAATTATTCCATTTCACCCATAAATACATATTTGTTTGGGAACCTTCAAGGGATGCATCCTGAATAGACGAATATATTACCAAACCATTACTGACAATTTTAATAAAGATTATTCTTGGATAATGAGGTTCAAAAATACTTGTATTAGGCCTTCATGTATGACTCATATATAGAGGATGGAACATAACAAAATACCCATGGATAACTGCTTGAAAGTTTTTGGTGTTTCTCTTTATTCTAGGTGCTAAATATGTAACTAACATAGATTTAATACCAACCATATTTTCATCATCATTTAAATTACATTATCCCTATCTAAGGATGTCTTAAACCTATTCAAAATTCCTAATCCATAGGTATAATCTATTTCCCTCTTTCTCTACTCTAGTATGGAACTTCTTTATCTACCCAACTTGGAAACCCCTTTAATATGGAAGTGGATGAACTATTGAAGAAAACAAGGTATGGTAAAAAATATCTATTTCATTACCATACCCCCTTAAATCTTTAGTCATCCCTTGTGAAAATTATTGTCTCGGTCAAGGAGGCTAATGCACTTAAAAGTGATTATTTTCAAAACAATATTCATGATTTCACCATGTTGAGGAGATTTGGTTTTACTAGAAAAATTAAACCACTGGTTGATACACTTTATGTTTTTTAGAAAACTTTTATCTATAATTGGATCAAAATAAACTTGGATATTCCTCCAAAAGGAAACCCATGTCCCTCAGGATGTTGTGACATATTTCAGGACCATAATGGGAAATTTTTTGAATTATTTTATGGAACATGTGGATTGACATCATCCATTTTGGTTCAAGTTCTTGGAGTCATCAATGTGGTATTTTCTTTATGTATCCAAAGGGTGGAAAAATTTATGGATTTAAAGTTATTCCACTACCATTATTCAAGGAATTAGAAATGGTACGTTGCATCTCTCTTAGAGTCTCAATACTTGATGAATAAAATGTATGGGATTTATCTCTGTAACCAACTATATTATCAAAAATGTTTACCATGATGTAAATTATGTGGTGGATGGGATCACCAAAAAATGAATTGGCTTGGATCTTAGTTAGTGGGATGAAATCCCTCCCAATTTTCATTATCTTTATAAAAGTAATTGTTTTAAAGAAACTTTATTTAGACTCTTGTAACCCATTTTTTTGAAATAAATGATCCTTGGAAAATTTTGATGAGGCATACCCCCTAATAAAATTCATTATTCCAAGTGATTAAAGAAAATAAAAAATAAAGAAAAAAGGGGAAAACAGGAAAAAATATTTTGTGTTATACATTATTAAAACATATAATTTCTTTTTTTAGCATAATTTTTTATATTATTTCATATATTTATTACCTATATTGTTTTAATTTATCTCATATATAAATTAAATCTATATATTTCAAAATTTTTATGAAAATCCACATATCATACCCATCCACCCTTTTAACCCATCCTATAATCGTTTTCCATCATAAATGAGTCATTTTTATTCATTTCCCAACACCATCTTGGTTGTGTAAGGATTGGAAACACACTATATTTATAAACATTATAAAGTATTCATAAGATCTTGGGAATTAATTTTAGTTCAATGAGTGTAGTGAAATAGTATAAAAATAGTGTGAGTGTGTATTTTTTAATATATTTTTATATACTTGAGTGCTTGTGTGAGTGCATATCCTTGTGTGTGTGTGTGTATTATTATATTAATGTGAGTGTGTATACCTTAACAAGAATTTTTATATGTGTGTTTGTGTTCATGTAATTTTCATTTACTATGTAATAAGAACATTAGAAGATTCTTTTTCATGAAATTAATGGTGAAAGTTTAAGTAGATCTCACACATAGGAATCTGTAAAACTCTACGGTCAAGCCTTAGTGAGACATTATAAGAACATTATTGAGAAGAATTTATAGAAGATTCATGAGAAAATAAAAAATATATTGAATCAATAATTACCAAGGAAGATCCATATTAATCCATGACACATTTTCATACTACATCATATCTATATCATGGAAGATGACATGGAAATGTGTTATAATGATTTTTATGATGTCTTGTAATTATGAAGGTTATTACAAAAACAAATAGGATGAAAAAGGAGGTCAATAGAGGATGAAATTATTAATGGGATCAAGGAAAATGTACCATAATTTTAATGAAAGATTGTCCTTGAAGTATAATTGGAGTGGGTGATAAGCATCAATACTGTATTCTCTTTCCATGCCTATTTTAAGGAGAAAAAATGACGAAACTTTCTTCCCTTGAGTTTTTTTATTATAATCTTATTTGGAGAGACTGGTTGAAAAAATGATCATGTTTTATATTATAAATTCCTCATTAATACATGTTATGAGATTAATTTTTTCATAATAAAGATGTTTTCTCCTTCACACTATCATAGGGACCTATGAAATAAACATTAATTCATTACCCAAGGAAATAAGAGTGAAGAATATTACTACAAGGAGACACATGTTGTAAAGATATAAGGAAATTTAAGGGAGATCCTAGAGGAAATCATGGAATTTTTTTTACATTACCAAAACCGTGATATGGATAATCAAGTAGAGATGTACTACCATGCTGAAATTCAATATATGAACCACTAATCAATGATGACTGAGAAAAAAAAATAATAGATGTGAAATTCAAGGAAACCTACTATACCTTAAGAATCCAATTTATCTTAAGTATGAAAGGGTATTTTTTATCACTAAGACAACTCTAATTTATGTTAACCTGATAAAAAATTTGATATTATTTGTTTCAAATGTCAAAGAATAGGACATATCACTGGTAATTTAATGAACTGAAGAACAATGACATTTTACAAATTTTAGATAATGAGAGTCTAATGGAGAGGCCTTTGATGAAGAAGAGGAGTGTCCCCCTAAAAAAAATAATGGATAATATTTGTAAGAAGGTGATATAATCATCATAAGAAGAGTTTCAAGTTCACAAGTGATCGCCAATGAGAATGAGAAAATATGAAAACTATTTAATACACAATGTTTGGTTCATGGAAAGGAAAGTAGTGTTATTATTTATGGATAGAGTTATAGTAACATAGATACTACAAATTTGGTTGATAAGGTATCCATTATGACTTTGAATAATCAACATATATATTGAATTGAATATTTTTATGATTGTGAAGAGATGAAGTTCACCATCTATTCAACATCAATAAGTATAAAGAAGAGGTATTATGTGATATAATATTGATGAAGGCATGTCACTTACTGATAGGTTAACCATGGAAAATGATTAATGTATTACCCATGATGGTTTCTTAAATTTCCACTCATTTATACTCTAAGGTGACCATGTTTGGGAAAAACTGGTTCAACATTCAATAAATCCACCAGACGCATGATCATCATATGACACCACACAGCATAAAACCCTCAATCATATGAATATACTACCTTGAATGAGTGTGTTGAAATATATGAAGTCTCACACCCTACCCAAGAAAAAAATTTTATATTCACACAAACTTAATGATAACTCATACCTTACAAGCATTCCAGATAAAAATAAATAAAGGAAAGGATATAAGAAATTATGTGGTTTAGAAAATGTATCCTACATTCATGGGGGAACTGGTTCTTTTATTATGACATGACATAATAAGGATTACACTTTCCATTTAAAAATCATCCATTAAGGACTAATTATAGAGATTATTATTCTGTAAATACTTAATTTATAGGATTACTATTGACATAAGTCCCCACTTTCATTTATAGAATTTTCCATCCAGTCATCCAATTCACACTAACATCCTATTTTTATGGATGTACCTTCATTTATAATGGTGACTAATGATCTCTAATATTATTCTAAAACTAGATCTCCTATCCAAATGAACTTTACAGGATACAATTTTCTTATAACTTCTATTCACAATGTTTTCCAAACCATCACAAATTTACACCTTCGTTAGATAGTGTTGTCATTTAATCTCTATACTTTCTGCTGCAAATCCTACTACTAATATCGAAATTTCATATAAGATTACATGATCCAACTTACATCATCTAACCAGCCTATATATGGATCACCTATTTCTGATGAAATAAAGTTGAATCCAAATCCCAATAAACTCCTACTTGAATATTTATTTAGGTAAACCTATAGAAACTTCTTCAACACTTAGGAAAATCCCTCTCATTACTATTTATACAATAATAAGTGTTATATATTTTCTTTCTATTCACCCAAGTCCCATTGAGGTGAAATGGTACCTCAATCTTTCTTGGACAAAGACTTGGTGAACATGTCCATTAGATTTTTTATTTTAGTTATCTTCCATAGCTCTAGATCCTTATCCTTTAGCAAGTTCCATATAAAGTGGTATTTTAGGTCAATATGCTTCATTAATGCATGGAAAATTGTATTTTTATCTAAGTGTATCAAAATCTGATTATCAAATAATAAAACTCCACATTTTTAAATTCATTATATCTCCTTAAATAACTACGTCAACTAGACTATCTCTTTCCCTACTTCCATTATGACCACATACTATGCTTCTATTTTAATAAGATTAAAAATCCATTATATCCATTTCAAACAACTAACCAATATCACTTTATAGCTAAACTAAAACCATTTTGTGCTCTTCCGAGTGTTTGAATCACCAATGTCGTCAACATCAACATATATGTTCAATAATTCATCTATAACAAAGTATAAGGTTATATATTTTTTTTCCGTTCAGGTAGCAGATGATCTACTTCACAACCTCCCAATATGCATTTCCCAGAAATGAAATGAATTAACTTATAGGTCCCACTACAAATTCAATGTATGGTTATATAAAAATCATCGCATACATAAAATATAGAACCACTAATGTATACAACACCTTTTCCATGGACATGACTTCATATTACATTTTAGGAAACTTCTCCTTGGAAAATTTAAAGTATTCGGACAATGAATTCATGTTTGGTTGACATCCATTCATTCCAAACTATTAAATGAACTTACAAATGTAATGAATTTGAGATAAAACCAATTTACTTGCTCTCCCATATCTCTCGATTTTCATTCCTAATATATTATTATCCTATACATGATCCATCATCTCAAACATTTTGGAAAAATCATTCTTTATCTTTCTAATATTAATATTATCCTATCTGATAATCAATATATCATCCACATGATGAAGAAGTATGATATATGTCCCATCATACCATCTATTTTGGTTGGAATAATGGTCTGCATTTCACCATAAAAATCCTCCATTCACCATAAATTTATAGAATTTATTATTCCATTATCTCATCAAAATTTTCAATCTGTAAAGAATTTTCCTCTGATTACACACCAATTTAGGGTTCACATCATCCATGAAACCCATCAGTTTCTTATTGTAAATATCTTCCTCTAAATCTCTATGAATAAAGTCAATATTTAAATCCATTTTTATAAGCACAAAGCCTTATTTGATACCATATTTAGTATTTTATAGATAGATTTATACTTAATTACTAGTGATAAAATATCTAAGAAATTAGTTCCTTATTTTTATTGAAATCCCTTTACTACCAACTACACCTTGTAGAAAGTTTTTCCATCATCCTCTTATTCTAATTAGAAAACCCACTTATTTTCAAGTGATTTTCCCCTGGTAGAAACTCACTTAGCTCCAATGTTATTTTATACTTAAATGAATACATCTCTTTATCCATAGTTGAATTCCACTAATCAATGTCACTAAGTGTGGATACCTCATTTTTTATTTCTGGTTTATCACTATATGTTTGAAAAATAAAGTTCATGTTAGATAAAAACCATTTAATTGGATTTATAACCCTTTTTGATCTATATAACTGAATTCACTACTTTGTTTTCTATAAATATATACACTCTGGTTATTTTTTTTCTAGAGAATTATCATCCAGTGCTCTCACTCTAGATTCAATAACTATTAAAATTTTTGTCATATCTTCTATTGGATCACATCTAGAATTCAAATAATTACATTTTATTTCTTCATAAATTGTATCCATTTTGTGTTATTAATCAGATCATATTAGAATTTGACAGTTTATTCCTTTCCCTTAATTTAATTTTACACCAAGTTCTAGTCCCAACATAGAAATTTCTCATTGAAGATAACATCATAACTCCCAATTATTTATCATTTGTTATCATACCATAAAAAATCAAAAATTTTCATCTCCATATACAAATATAAATCATGCCTTGTATTTTCCTTGATCTTTTATTAACACTGATCATCCACATGAGAATATATAAGATTACATAAAATTTTGAGGTAATTGACATCAGGACATTTACCAGCCATAGATCCTCCCAAAGTTTCTACACAGTAGATAATGGTATTCTCCCATTGATAAGGTATGCTTTCGCATTCCATAACTCTACCCAAATTCCCTTAGGCATTACAGAGTGAAACCACATGATTCAAGCCTTTTTAGTCAATGTTTGGTTCATTATTTCATCCAATATATTTTTATGAGGTGTTCCGAGTATGATCTTCTAAAGTCTAATACCATTATTTTGATATAAGTTCTTAAAGTTATATATGTTGTATTCAACACTAATGCGAGGCCTTAATAATTTCATATTATAACCAAATTCCCTATCCACCATAACTTTTTATAGAATAAATTCCTAAAAACAATCATAATTATGACTCAGTAAGTAAACCAATACTTTTCTCACAACATCATAAATAAATGGCACAATGTAAAGTGTCCCATTGTGAGATTGGATGGGGAAAAGTCCCCAAACATTTATGTGAACTAGTTCCAACTTCAAAGATCCAGGATTCCATCTATTCCAGTTGAAGCACACCCTCCTCTATTTACCCATAACACAACTTTAATACCTTCAAATTTACATGTGATCAAAATTCAACATGGATTTAGTTTTTAAAAACTTCATATTCTTCTCACTGAGATATTTGAGTCAACAATGCTACAACTAGGGACTATCTGATGTATTTTCTCTAAATAATTTCACTTCATATAATCTTTTGATCAGATATAGGTTCCATCCTTTAATATTTATGAAACCACGATGGAACCCCAAACAATATTCTAAAATCCATTCGAGAAGCTAGTCACATATCCCTCCCCCCAATTTTTCTTACAAAAATTTAGTTGTTGCATAACCGTGGAATATGTCTAACTTTATTCATCTTCAGGGAACTCCCATTATTCATTTTTAAATTAAAATATCCTTTCCCTATGATATCTAAAATGTTATCATACACCAAATTTACCTTTCTGAGATGTTTTCAAACATCATTCACTATACATATTTAAACCCCCATTGACTAGAAAGATGCTTCTAAGTTAATTACCCAAGCCTCCACCAGAATATTTACACCAAGTAATAATCTATTGATCCCCTCATTTGTACTTATAGAATTTAAACTTCAAGAAGCTGATTCCATTATATATTTTTATTTATAAATCCTATAATCCATCTTTAAATATCCTTTCTTCCCATAATAATAACATATAAAACCCAAACCAATCAACTTGTATTGAATTCTCTATAAAGACTTATCATCTGAGTGTTTATTATGACTAATTATCTAGGGTGACCATCCTCATACATCAACATTAAGTGCATTATTGAATATTGATTAGAATTATTTTATCCAAATTTATTCACTAAGGATCAAGTTATAGACACACTAAAATATCAAATTTGTTTTCCCCCATGAATTACTAACAACAGTTAACATAATTTCCAATGGGTCCAATAAAAATGATAGTAGTAGATGTGACCATACATCGTCTATGAATACTTACTTCACCAATTCAAGATTCCCTAATATCATATTGAAATCATTAACATGTTATCCCACTAGTATTCTATTATATATCTTAATAATTAATAACCTCCACATCATGAAAAATTCATTAAGTTTCATGGGTTTCTCATATATGTTTGACAGGGCCATCATGATCTCCAAAATGGACTTCACTTCATAGATGTCAAAAGAAACATTCCATGCAAGGGATATACTCCCCAATACATGTCCCTTCTTATAAAATCATTACCATTCTTCCTTTTATATTTTATCAAGATGAACTCTAGTTAAGGGAACATCCAGGTCCTTTTTAATTATATAATCCTCAATCTATATTACCTAGAAGCTAAAATCCATTCCATAAAACTTATCAGCCCAGTCCTTACCATCATCTAATGTAATTCCTCCCTCTAATAGTAAAATCACATTAAAAAATGAAATAAATTCTGAGGTAAGTGAGTAAGAGCTACTTAAGTTACCTTTATGTTCTCTTAGAGTGAGTTAACTGCAATCTTTGATACCATATATTGGGGAAAATCCCTACATAGCATTTGATAAAACAACAAGACACATGATCACCAGTCAACACCACACAATTGAAAACCATCAGTATTTCATACATAATCCCTCTATTAAGTGTACAATAAGATAATAATCCTCACACCCTACTCATAACAAAAATTTGAACCTCACAAAAACATCAAGTGAACTCTAAAATACTCGAGACCCAACTGTAGTAGGTAAATACCATATACTGAACTATCACACAATACAAAATCTAAAGAAACTTTATTTTTGAGTATATTTAAAAGTTTAATTTTTAATTTTTTTAATTTTATTTCAAAAAATAAAATTATGTTTTTAATTTCTTATAAAGATAATATATTAATATGAAAATTTGAGGTTTTTCTAAAATAATTGTTTTTTAGGTGAATAGTAAAAATACCATTTTTATTAAAACCACAACTATTACAACATAGTTAGGATGTAAGCAGAAAATAAAACTAAAAAACAATTATATTGAAAAAATATATGTTTTATAAATAACATTATATATTTAAAAATATTATGTTTAATTTATAATCAAATATTTTATATTTTAAAACTTAAGTCACATTATTCACAAAGACTATTTTTATACATTTTACATTTAGTATTTTAAAATTAAATTATATCACTTTTATAAATTTAATCTTATTAAATGAATTTAAAATCTTTAATAATTAGGTATAAAATACGTAAAAAGGTTAACGGTTTAGGCATAAATGAAAAATTAATATGGAAAAAACTAGTTATCACTGTAAAAGTTAAAAAGGTAAAAGTGAAAAATATAATGTAAAAGAGTTGAAAAAATGTTTTAAAAAGTATCAAATTGAATTATAAAGGATTTATTGACCTTATATTTTCTCCACTACATTATTTCTAAAAATTTGAGACACTTTACTTTAGAGAGACTTCCCATTATTAAATTGTTTTGGGTATTTAAAAAAATTCCATCGCTTTTCACTTATAAAAGGGGCCTCTCACCAACCCTTCAATAAAAATCCTAAAATTAGGTTTCCTCCTGAAAACTTTCCATTTTTTTTCTTCCCCATAAATCATTTATTATTGAAAATATATTTTGGTCACAATATTTTATCCAATTCCCTCCATTTCTAAGGGATCCTCCAAAGAAATCTAAAAGTTCTCAACATGAGTAATCCTTTTTTACTTAATTACTTTCCTTTCTATATTATCTTTACAATTATAATTTTCTAATATATATATATATATATATATGTTAAAATAAGTATTGTTTATATAATTAATGTTTTAATTTTATGTTAATAATCATTAACCACCTTTCCCCTTTTTCTTAAGAAAAACAAAGAATTAGTTCATGTTTATGTGCAGACTACCGCCCCTATGAAGCAACTTGTTTCATTTTACTTCACCGCCTGACATGTATGGTTTTAAAGGGTAAATTAATTATAAATTATGATATATATAATTTTTTTATGTTTTTGATATAGTAAACCTTGTTACTCCTTTATTCTATTACAAGGAAAATAAAATCACCATCCATGTGTATGTGTAGACTAACATATCCAAAGAATGGTGTATTCCATTTTATTTCATTACTGAATTTTATGGTTTCAATTTAGAATGGGTTTTAATGACAAATATTATTTTTATGTAACTATTACGGTTATGCTAAGACAAATTCAATAACCCATTAACTATATAAATATTAAATATTCATTATAAAATTAACTATATTAAACAAGCATACGAAGAGGAAAATATTTTTATTCATATTTTGTAATATTTTTATATCCATAAATTATTCATATAATTACTAAAAATTATGATATATAACAATAATAAACACTAAATAAGATCAATATTCTTCTATTATAATGATATTTCAAAAAAACCATCTCATAATCATTCATTAAATCATGGTATGTTTGTGGTTGGGTTGGTTTAACCACCCACTTGAACAATACTATGAATTTATATCATGAATGATTATAAGAATATAATTATGGTTATAATATGATATAAGTGTGTAAATAATTTTTTTTTCGAGATATGTTATTTAAATATTTAATTCAATAATTAAGAAAACACCCTATGATTGTCAAGGATCACCAAAACATGCTTGTTATATATTTAATATTCAAGGATAAAGAATAAAAAATTCATGGAATGAATTTTAAACTTCATAAATTATTATAAATCATCTTTAATAATACATATAATGACTTGTTGAATATAAATTTTGTAAGAATAATGAATATGGACACTGCTATTTCAAAACTTGTATAAATAACCAAAACTATAAACACTCAATATGGGAAAATATATAAAAATACCTTACTAGAATTCATATAGAGAATGAAAATATATGACAAATATAAATCAAAATGGGTATTAGTAAGGTTATGAATTAATTTATTAATATATATATGTTGGTGATATAGTGGTTAAAAGTATTTTCATGGAGCTCTAGACATGAGGTAAGGTTTTTCCATCAAAATTTCCTCTCTTTAAGATTTTTTTTTATTATAAACCTAATTTACTTTATGTGAGCTCCATACATGTTTTTTGGTGATACAATTATTAAAAGTATTTTCATGGAGCTCGAGACATGATGTATGGTTTTTCCGTAAAAAATTACTCTCTTTAAGACATGTTTTTTATTATTCACCTAATTTTATTTATGTGATGTATATAATTCAACTTTGAGATGTTATACCATGGAATAAATTTTATTTATTGTATCCAATGATCATTTTTAAGCCCTATCTTTCAATATGTTTAGATTGAATTTCTACCCAATCTATAAGTGGGGGTTTCCCTCTCAATTTTCATTATTTGGGGATAATACAATATTCACCAATTATTTCCATTTGTGTGGTTTATAAATTTACAAGGAATAATTTTTACAATATTAATCATGAATTATAAGGGATTTAAATATATATTTTTTATCTCTCTCTCATATTATTTTAATTAAAGAGCTTACAAATCTGTTATAAAACTCAATCTTTTCCATGGTGGAAAAACCACCCTATGTTCTGGTTAAGTAAAATCGTGTGTAGTTTCCTAGAAAAGAAACCCATATCCTGATACTAATAAGTGGATATAGCTATGGAGTATATTCTCTTAGGTGTATTCACCTAAAAAATAGTTGGATGAACATTAAATCAATCATCACTCTAATGCACGATGAGTGGACCAAAGTCTTCACACCTAGCTAGACTCTCCCAGGGGATATGATTTAGAATATTCACATCCTATTCATAAACTATAATGAAGGATTTTTCCAAAAAATTGTTTGGACACCTACCAATTAAAACTATTTAACCAAATTACTATATTCTGTGGATAAACCAAAACATTGAAATTACTCTTGTGACTATATTTATTCATTAAGGCTACTTCCTGTTACATTGAAGATACCCTAAAACTTCTATGTTAATTAAGGTATGTTCTCTTAGACATACACATTATTCAATTGAATGAGGAAGTATTTGTTTTCCATATTTTTCATTATATAGATATCCATTTTTTTATTCAGTTAGAAGTTCCATAGAGAATGGTAGGAAATGTAATGTTGACTCTTATAGAAAATTAATTGGACATAATTGGGTGAAGGGTGGGGCCTAGAATTATATATCCCTTTGATACATCAATAGGACACATGAGACAAAAAACTTGTATTTTGTCTATACCTATCCCTATATCAGTATAATGTATTAGCATAAGGCCTTGAAAATATTTTTTGATATTTGACATTATGAATTTCATCAGTATGAGATAAATGATTAATATTATTCAAGATTTCATTATTAGTCATGGATACAGAATTCCCTTAGTTTTAGTAGATTATTGTTTTATTTTTTTTATTTATAATTTCCATATCACATGTTCCATGTTTATGTTATGATAAATTCCACTCTATAATACACCTTACTATGTATATGAGCTTACCCTTATTTTGTTTTCCTTTCTCCATGAAACCTAGAAGAGAACTTTGTGTAATTTTAAGGGATATAATAGAAGGTATAATAATACTATCACAATGTTTTCACACTGTATCTTATGTTTTTAAATGTAATGTATGTATGTATCTAGTCTTCCTAGACTACTAAGATCTTTAAACATTTAGGAACTCTTCTATTCTATACCAATAATGTAATATAACTTATAGATTTTTTTTACTGAATGAAAATTAATTTTTTTATTGAGAATAATCTCCTTTTAAGGGCTGAGGTGGAACCCATCATGACATCATTGACTTAGACAAGAAAAAAAACCCAACAGACCAAGGTCTCAAGGCCACAAGCACCCCGCACTACAAGAAAGATGTACCACCCAGCAATAAAAAACATTAAGTCTAAATTCCATTGTCTCAGAGAAAAACGACTAGCTATCCTGTGCAAAAGCGCATGGGCCTAATACCAATGGTCAAATCCATACCCTCTCAAATGTACGATTCCGAATAGCCAAGAAACAACAAGAATTAATTTCCCTGAACCTCATCCGGAACAACTTCTAGTAGATAATGAGTTGCAAACACCCTTGAGCTGCGGACCACCGGGGCCAAGAACAAATTCAATTCATGGATAAAATGAACACCAATAACAACCATCATCATCCCAATCAAGTCCTCAAAAGCATGAACCTTCCACTGCCTGAGCCAAAAAATGACCTGGATGCTCCTCCACATTGCAGTCTTCACAGAAGACGATTTCCCAAATACCAGAATCAAACTGAGTGAAAACACCAAATCCCAATCGCAAAACAACAAACCAATATCTTCACACAACATCACAGACTCTGATCGCTGGAGGAGCTTTCCAAGAACCATTCACTCCACAAAGATTGAACCGAATTAGAGACGACAATATGAAAACAACTACACAAATAGAAACAAGAACATCACCAGACGACCGAAGAAAGATTCGTCGCAGCCAGATCCCGTCGCCGCTAGCCAGGTCTCGCAGAGGAAAAACGAACCACCCTACGTACCCATCGGAGTTGGGGAGACATCGAAAGGCCGCGAAAGCTGGAGCTCGACCGTGGATCAACACCGTGCTGCCATGGAAGCCCTATCCAACAAAAAGGATTTAAGCGAGGATAAGGAAGGTAGTGATGCAAGGAAGGAAAATGCCAAGCTTAGAAAACCCCCCACAACATGTGATCCGCCGCCACAATCCACCAAGCATGAGAGGGAACGCCGCACCGATCCGAGGCAAGGAGGCCGTGATGACGAGAAGAAAAACCTCAGCAAGCAGTGCCCCTTACGGGCTCATCTTGTTTATTAGAGTTTGGGTTATTACAGTCGGTATCTGAGGAAGTTTAGTAGGATCCTTAGAGACTATATTTAGAGGAACCTAGTGAGATAGTAGAATTACTATGAAAAAATTCAAGAAATATAGGGAACACTATAAAAAAATTAGTAGGAATTTTATTTTACAATTCAATATCATGAGATAATTATGTGTATTCAATTGTAGAAATATGGAAACTAATGGGAGGAATGAGAATTGTATCAACACCCATAGTTAATTTGGGGATGTACCCCCCAGACAAAGTCAATGAATTTGTAGTTTGGGATAATCAAACCAAAACCATATTAGGTTAGTTAACCTAGGTTATGATAAATGATCACACTTGTATAAAGTTACCTACTAATCCAAAACAAGGCTTAACTATATTGGATCTCTTTATAAGACAAAAAACTTCATCATTTAGTGGTCCCATTTATCTATTGGTAGCTAATCAATGAATCAAGTCCCTACAGAATATCTTTTTTAATTTGGGAAGTAGTGAAAATGAAAAATTAATCATGGATATATATCATCTTAGGGGATATGCAGACCAATGGTGGTCACTAATTCAAAACTATGAAGAGGAAGATGAGATAAAGTGTATGAAATGATAAAATTTTAAGAATATATTTTATAAAAAATAATTTACTCGTGAAAAAAGGGATGAATGGAATGGAAATTCCTAAATCTTAGAAAAATGGAGGGGGGAAATGTTGTTGAGTATGAGGTTAAATTTACATAGGTTTCTAGAAATTATTCAGACTATGTACATAGACCAAAAAGTAAGGTTGATTGTTTATTTAATGGTTCAAAGCTAAGACTTTTAAGGTAGTTGGTCTCTCAAAAAGTTTCATTTTATAAGGATATAATATCAAGTTTATTTAAGAAAAAATAATATTTCTCTAAGACGTACATATTTAGCTAAAATGAGAAGAAGAAGAAGAGGTTAATTGAGCATCATGAGAAGAATAGTATAGTAAAGGGGAAAAATGAAATGATGATATTTCACACATGTGATAACTGTGGGAAGTAATACCTTGGGGATTTCATGAAGGGAATGTGAGTTTGATAAAGGAGTGAAGAAAAAGACCTTGAAGACCATGAATTAAAAGGAAAAGAATAATATATTGATGTTTAATTCTATAACTATAAGGATATATGATATTATACAAACCAATTACAAAACATTAAGAGAATTTTACTCCTTAAAGGAAAAGGTAGAAATACTAATCTTACTATTATCCCAAAAGGTTAAATACTCTAGGGGGGGGGGTGAATCAGGGTATGATAGATTAAAAAAATTCCCCTTTTAATCTTGTTTCATTATTAAACAAAACACTATTATTTATCTTTCTTGTAGCATTGTATGAATAGAAATGAAAGCATGCACATAACAAAATAATTTTACTTGGTTAAGCCTCACTTGGATAAGTCCAAGGATCATACAATAATAATTTTCCAATGTACTAAATCCACTAAAAGTTCACTACTGTTACAATGTTTGGAGCAGACACACTATCCCTCCTGGTTTACAACCAATCACAATATAAAAGTTCACTACTCGCTCAACTGAAGTGTGATCCTTGATTCTTTAGAATATTCTACTTTGATTTCTTGAGTCAATATGTTTTAAACCTCATTTAGTGTATCATCAATATCCACTTTCATCCATGATATGAATACCACATTACCACATGTCTAATAGGAAATCCATTTTCAATAATTTTGTGATCCTCACTTCCTTTCATGAATCACAGCCTACCTTCCTAAAGAAACCATATTTCATGGAGATCAAACACTTTGAAGAAGATCACTTATCCTTATAAAATATCACACATTTCAGTCAGTTTTTTTATAGACTTTGTGAATATCAAGGCTTTTGTGATGATTAAATAATTTGGTCATATTTAATAGCCTTCGTGAACTTTTTCACATGAACCACCTTCGCGAACCACCTTTGTGAATCCAGAGACCTAGAATTTTCATTGAGTCACCCAAATTTTCTGAAGCAGACTATTTATATTCATTTCCACTAATTACAGAAGCTTCCATAAAATTCATCACCATTTTTCAAAGATCTACAATTTCCTTTGTGATGCTCCATATCTCACAATGATCTAGGAAAATTCACAATTTGCGAAGCTCTTCATAATCACGAAGATCACCATCAACTTCTTTGTACCTTTGAGAAACAGCCTTCAAAAATACAATTTTTTGAAAAATTAATTCCTTTTCTATATTTTCATATGTACATCAAGGAAATCGATCTTTTGAAATTCTATCGATGCTCCAAATTTTGGACCCCAAAAATTTGGCAAACATTGGGAAACAATGTCACCTTGTGTACATAATTGTTTGTACCGATTCCGGGGCATCCATTTATTTTTAAGGGATATTTTTCAACATATATTGTAAAAAATACCTCTTGAACTCCCCAACTAATCCTAGAAACCCTCTTTTTCAACAAACACAATCAACTCAAAAATACTGTAATGATACCTTGAGGGATTTTCCCAACAATCTCCCCCTTTAGGTTTTTCAAAAACGCTTCACATTTTGATACTTAAATGAAGATTATTCCTTATCCTACCAATATTCAATTCTTTTGATTTAGATAGTGATGAAAGATTTACTAAACACATACTCTAATCTCACATGATCCATGCTCGACATGGGAAACAAGAGTATTATGAAAAGTTCCTAAATGGATCACTTCATTCCAAAACCTCTCAACTTATTTCATCAAAAAATATATCAGTCATGATATATATCCTTTGATAGATAACCTTTATCATTTTTAGATTTAATAATCCTCCTAATTAAATTCTCCCCCTATATCACTGCTCCCCCTATCAGCTTCTCCCCCATCTATCTTTATTAAGACATTTTCTCCCTTTTGATCGCCCAAATTTCCCCCCCTTTGTTAATAAACTTAAAGGTCATTCCATTGTGGTCCATAAAAGGGTAAAGAATATAGATCATCACATTCGAAAAAAACATATGATACCTTAGGGAGAGGGGGTCCCACATACACACTTTTTCAAGTGTAGGGAGTCGATTGAACTCCCAGATCTAGTCGATGACATTCAAATGCTTCTTAGGGTAAGGCCTTTGTCAGAATTCCTATAACCTGTAGGTCTATAGGAACATACTCCAATTTCACAAGACCTTTCTCCACCTTCTCCCAGATAAAATGTTACTTTATTTCAATGTGATTTTTAATTGAGTGATGGAATGGATTTTTGATAATATTTATAACACTTGAATTATTGTAATGGATTCCAATCAAAGACTTCACTTCAACTCCCATATCATCAAACTGTTGCTTCATCCAAAATAACTATGTCCATGCTTGATTATCCAAAATATATTCATCCTATGTGGTGATAAATTAAATGAAATCTTGTTTCTTGCTTATATAAGAAATGCACAATACGCTAAGATAGAATGCTTCACATGATGTTAATTTTCAATCATGTACTAAACCAGACCAATTTGTATATATATATCCTAATAACTATGGCTAAGATTTTTCATTATACAACAAACCAAAATCCACCATGCCCTTGATATACCAAATTATTATTTTCACTGTAATCATGTGGATTTAATTGGGATTGATTTGATAATGTGATACATGGCATGTGGAAAAAACAATATCTAGTCATGTTGTTGTTAAGTACAATAAGTTTCCAATGATCTGCCTGTATTTGGTGACATTAACTACCTTTACTTCATCATCCCATGATAGTTTAATATGTGTATCCACTAGAGTTTTTATATCCTTGGAATTATCCATTCCATATCTTCTCAAAACTTCCTTGGAATACTTATATTGAGAAATGAATGTTCCATTATTTCCTTATATTACCTGTAAACCAAGGAAAAAATTTTAGTTCACCAATCATTGACATTTCAAACAATCTTTTCATGAATTTGGAAAACTGTCTACACTGCACTTCATCTAATCCACCAAATATTATGTCCTCAAAATATACCAGAACCATCATCCTTTGATTATTATCATTATTTACATAGAGATTGTAATTAACTCTACCATGATAAAAATAGACATTCTTAAAAAACTGATCAAGTCTAGAATACCATGCTCTCAGTGATGGCTTCAACCCATATAGTGCCTTTATCAGTCACCAAAATATGTTCTCATCTTCATTATTGGGAAAACCATATGGATTCACAATGTAAACTTTTTCTTCAAGGACCCCATTAAGAAATGCTGACTTGACATCCATCTGGAAAACATTGAACTTTATTTGATTTTATATGGATAAGAATAATCAAATTATCTCTAGCCTTAAAACATTTGAAAATGTTTCATCAACATCGATACCCTCTATCTGTGAGTACCCTTTTCTTACTAGTCATTATTTTTTTGAATCACTGCACCATATTTATTTACCTTTTTACAAAAGACCCATTTAGTCCTAATGACATTTTTAATTGTTGTCCTCGAAACAATCTACCATAATTGATTTTTTTTCAATTTGTTCAAGATGTTCATTAATAGCCTAAACCTAGTTATTATCACTAACAACTCCCTCAAAACATTTAGGATATACCTGAGATAAGAAAGATTTATAGTGTAAAGACTTTATTCTCCATGTTTGAACTAGAACTACTAAATCACCAATGATATTATGCTTATCAATTTCAGCCTATCTCTTTGACTTCTGTACAGATATAAATTTGAATTCCTCCTACTCATAATCATTATCTTCTTCTGAATCACCATTTTCCACTTTTTCTCCCCCTATGTATCTAAAATCCTCAAAACTTTCATCAGGTAATTGTTCACTATGTTTTTGAAGATTTGATTCATTTTCAACTATAGTGACATCATTTCTTTCAACTACTTTTCCCAACCTCTTATTGAAGCATTTATATGATTTGAATTTATATTATTATTGTCAATTTCAGATCATCTATTTGAATTCTACGTAGATATAGATTTGAATTCCTCCTTCTCATCATCAGTATCTTCTTATAAATCATCAGTTCCATTTCTGCTCCCCCTGTGTTGCTCAACTCCTCATCATTTTCATCAAGGAACTTTTCACTATTTTGTTGAAGATTATATTCATTTTACACTATTGTGACATCATTTCATTCAAATAATTTTCCCAACCTCTTATTAAATCATTTATATGATTTATGTTTTGAGTAGCCAAGGAATATCCTCTAATCTCCATGTGACTCAAATTTACTGTGTTTCTATTTATTGAGAATAAAAAACTTACTTCCAAAGATTTGAAAGTATTTCAATGTTAGATTCTTTCCATACCACATATCATACATAGTCTATTTTTCCTTCAAACACAACAGATCCCAGTTGGATATGTAAATTGATGTCAGGATTACTTCTTTCCATAATTTCTCTAGTATATCTTTTATGATAAGCATTGTTTTGGCCATGCTGTCGATAATCCAATTTCTCTTTTCAACCACTCTATTTTTTTGAGGAGTTCTTACTGAAGAAACTTTATGAATTATCCTATGTTTCTCAAGATAGCCTCCCACCTGTTTATTTGTAAATTCCATACTAGTATCAGTATGAAACTTCAGATTTTTTTTTCCAATCATCCTTTTTGATTCCCTCTGACATTATTTTATGCAATTAATCACATCAGTATTGTGGGAAATGAAAAATACCCATGCCATACTACTGAAATAATAAATAAAACGAACTTAGTACCTCTTCCCATCAATGAATCTTGGTGAGATAGATTCACATACATCTGCATCCACTAATTAAAACACTCTGGTTGACTTCTGTTCTTATAAATTATACATCTTTATGATGATCTTACATAGTTTACAAGAATTGTACCTATGAGAATGATCATGTGATAGATTTGGGAGGTCTCAAGATGCATCACAATTGAACAGATCTTCCATGGATGGTTGGAATAGATGACCTAGAAATTTATGCCATAACATATTTTCCTCCTATCTGGATAAAAAGAACATATATTCTTCTCCACTTACAAGGTAGAGAATCCCCTTTGTTTTTTCCCTATATAAAAATTGTAACATCTCTTTATTTTATGATACAAAAATTCTTAGTAAATCGTATAGCATGAACCGAGTCACATATTTGACTGACACTAAGAAAGTTGTGAATGATATATTCAATAACTAAGAAATCAATGCAAATCATTTCTTTACCCGCAAACATGGATTTTTTCGAGCCAATTATCTTCAAGCCTTCATCATTTCTAAATTTTACAACACCTTTCTTGTTATATTTTATGCCTGTAACAAGGTCCTTATTTCCTATCATATATGATGTGCATCCACTATCAAGGATCCATACACTAGAATGATCTAATGCTTTAAGGGTAATTTATAAAACCACTACCTTCTCTTATCTTTTCTTTTTTGATCCATGATTTTTACTTCATACTTGGTATAGATTGAAAATCTTGATCTTGCTCATAGTATGATGGACTAACTTCATCTTGAAGGGTTGTAAATAGGTTTTTCATTTTTAGATCACTTGATGATTCATTGTGTTTCTTGTTGTGAACAATTTGATTATACTTCAACACATTTCTCTGCATGGTTCATATACAATATTTGACTATGTGACCGAAACCTCCACACCAAAAACAATGAACCTTGAAAGATATTCCAAAGTATGGAGATTTTTTTTGCCACTATTTTTCTTATTCCCTTCAGTATCTCTTGGATATGGAACACACATTTTGTGAGTCTCTCATCTTTTCAAAACAATAACACCTGATGCAAGGTTCAGTCCAGCATGTCACATCTACACAACTGGTTATCCCATAGATTCTCTAAATCTTATGATTCTACTTCATACCCAAATCAATATTCAATCTTGGAGAAAGTTCTTGTGGTCTGACTTCAACCATTGTTGCTTTCAATTTTTGATCATGCCCCATACTAGCCTTATCAATTGGATTTAACTGTTTCTTATATTCTTCTAAACCTCTATACTCCACTTTTATATTTTCTATGGCCTGAATGTTTTGATTTACCAATACCGCACTGAGATTTAAAAGTTTTTCTTAATACTTAAAACCTCTCCATAGGCCAATGACTTCCTCTTTTATTTCTTTAATACATTTTCTTTTTTCTTTATAAGTGTTAGTAAAACTATCGGTTTCTATTTTCAGTTCCAAGATTTTGAGCTTGTAATCAATAGTTTTTTTCTGAGATCTCTTGCATTGAAGTCTTCAAATTTTCAATTTCTTCATTCATATCAGACTTATATTCGTCATACTAATATATATAAAGTTTTTAATTATGAACCACTTTGTTGGATTTCTTCATTTTGGCTCTCCAAACATCAATCTCTTTAAGAGAGGCTTCAAATTTAGTATGGATATCAACTCTTCCTTCGACCTATTATTCATCAATGTCACTTTGTTAATTTTTGGGGAGTTACCTACAAATTAAACCATACAATATTCTCCATGATCATTACAGTTATCCACCTCTTCAAGCTCAGATTCATCTGAATTGTCATTTTCATAAGTAATAAGATTCCTCTCTTTGAAGAAATTTCTATTAAACTTTTTATTACCTTTCACATAGGATGAATAATTCTTCATCAGAATTTAAACTTCATCATCATCATCATCTTGAAAATTTTTGGGGCACCTTGTTGTAAGATTTCAAACATTTCATCATCAAAAGCATAAAAGTGGGTGTTTCCCTTTGAACATTCCTTTTCCTCTTTGATGATTTTAGGAAAGGAATGAAATCACCTCATCCATATATTCTTCTTCCTGCCCATATTAAATGGAGATATTATTCATAGCATTGAATTCCACCTATTTGGAATTTACTTTTTACACAGACTCAATGTCCTCATTTCTCATCTCATATATGACAATAATACTAGGAAAGCTATCCAATTTCATCTCCTTTGGATATTTATCTTCCAACAAAGAAACTTTTTCATTTAATTGAGGTGGAATCCTTCACAATATGATCTTAACAATATTTACATATTCAACAATTTCTTTGAGACCTCACTTTTCATCCACAAAAACATTAACCCTATCAAATAATGCATCAACATACTCATTTGGGCGCATTATTATATCCTCATACTTGTTTCATAGAACCTGTAGCTTTTATTCTCTTACTTTTGAGTCACCCTTATAAATATATAGAAACTCTTCCCACATAGAATGTGATGTTTTACATGACATAACATTCATATATATTTCATTGGATATGGATACCCCTAAAGAAATGATTCTTTTAGCATTAGCATCCAATTCCATTAGTTCAGTTTTTGATAAATCACCACTATCAATACTAGATGAAATACCACACATCACTACGATAAATATATCCATTCCTAAATATTGGAAGTAGTTCTGCATCCAATTCTTCCATAACTAAAAATTATTCCCATAGAAGATCAGAATCCCTTTATGATTGATAACCTCCATGAGAGAAACACTAAAATTAACCATTGGATATGATACCAACTGTTATCCCAACAAGGTTAAATACCCTGAGAGGGGGGGGGGGCTCAGGGTATGAAAGTTTAAAACAAATTCCCCTTATAGTATTGTTTAGTCCTTAAAAAACCCCTCTTATCTCTCTTTCCCATAGCATTGTATGAACAGATATGAAAGCATGCACGATAAATAACAATTTTACATGGTTCACACTCACTAGGTTACATCTAAGGAGCATACAATGAAAATGTGACGATGTACCAAATCCACTAAAATCACATTTCTATTAATTTTTTTGAGTGTAATCACTTTTCCTCTTGGTTTACAACCAATCACAGTATTATATCTCACTACTCTCCCAACTGAAGTGTGCTCACTGCTTCTTCAGAAGATTCTACTTATATTTATTCAATCAATATGTTTTACAACTCATTTAGTATATCCTTAAGTTCCACTTTCATCCATGATATGAATACCACTTTACCACAGGTTTACTGGGAAATCCCTTTTTAATACTTTCATAATTCTCACCGCCTTTGAAGAAGCTCAACCTTCCTTCACGAAGCAAACACCTTTCATGGAGATCAAAAAATTTCATGAAGCTCACTTAGCCTTTGAGAAGCTCAAACCTTTTGGTCAGATTTTTATATCCTTCAAAAATATCAATGCCTTTTCATTTCTTAAATAATTTGTCCAACTTTAATAGCCCTCACAAACTTTTTCGCATGAACCTCCTTCATGAACCACCTTCTTGAATCCAAAGAATTAGATTTTTTGTTGAGTCTTCCTACATTTATGATAATGGTATAGGCCTATTTATAAGCGCTTACACTAATTCTAGAATCTCCCATCCACATCATCACCATTTCACAATGCTCTCCAATTTCCTTTGTGATGCTCCCTGTCTCAAGGAGCACAAAGAAAATTCACTATTCACGAAGCTTGTCATAATCACAGAGATCACTATAAACTTATTTATACCTTCATGAAACCACCTTCGTGAATCCCATTATTCATGAAACTCATGAATTTTCTATATTTTCATAATGCCTTCAAGTAAATCCATCTTTCTCGATGCTAAGCATCCTTTAAATTTTGGAACCCAAAATTTGGAAAACACTAGGAAACAGAGTCACCTTGTGTGAGAAATTTTCTATACCGCTTATAGGGAATCCATTCCATTATTATGTATATTTATCATCATATATTGCCAAAAATACCTCTTTAACTCCAAAACTAGTCTTAGAAACCTTCTTTTTCAATAAACAAAATCAACCCAAAAATAATGAAATGATACCTTGAGGGATTTGTTTCACAACACTCATGCAATTAACACAACTAAAGTCAAAGATACTAATGATGTGGGGGAAGGTAATTTTATTATAGCCTCAAATTTAGATAATGGTTTATTTGATTTTATTTTATCTTTACATTCTTTTATTCTTCTATATTTTCCAAAAACAATAAATATTTCCCTATCACCTTAGTAAGGGAGTTATAAATTAATAAACCTAGTGGAAATATTATTTCCACAAAGACATGTTAGTCAGTTCCAATTATGTTTCACAGACATAACCTATTTGAAAACTTGGTTATTATACCTATGGTTGAATTTCATATGATCCTTAGTATAGATTGGATTTAAAATTATAATGAAAAAAATTATTTCCTAGAGAATGAGATTAGTATTTGTGAAGGTGAGGTGGAATATATTATCTTTAGATTAGAGTCTTCATTATCTAAATAATTTCCATATTCTCATCTAGTAGATATCCTTAATGAAATTATTAGTATAGAAGAATATACAACATGTTCTATGGATACAGATGATAGCCTAAGAATAAAGGATGTACCAGTGGAATGAAAAATCATTGATGTTTTTATAGAAGAATCACTTGGTCATCCACCTAAGTTTGAAGTTGAGTTCTATAATGAAATCATTCCTAATGAAATAACCATATCTAAAATCACTATAAAATGGAAAAAGTGGAGTTGGTGGAGTTGACGAAACAACTGCAAGATTTTTATGATAATGGATTTATATTACCAACTGTTTCACCATGGGGACCCTTTTTTATTTATTAAAAAGAGGTATGAGTCTATGATATTGAGTATAATTTATAGGGAGATAAAATCCATTACAATAAAGTGTAAGTAATTACCCTTTACCATGCATTGGTGACTTATTTGATCAAATTCAAGGAACCCAATAATTTTCAAAGATTGATCCTCACTTTGGTTATCATCATATAAGGGTAAAGAATGATGATATATCGAAGATGAAATTTCAAATAAGGTATGGACATTATCAGTTCATGGTTATGCATTATGGTTTAATGAACACACATTCAGTCTTTATGGATTTAATGAATATATTATTTAATTATTATCCTAATAACGTTGTGGTGGGTTTCATTGAAAACATATTGATATAATATAAGTTCTATGAAGATCATGGGAGTTATCTAAAAATAAATTTGGATACAATCAGAAAAAATAATTATATGGGAAATATAGGAAGTGTGAATTTTGGATCAATGAAGTTATTTTATTGGCCATATTATCTCTAATGATGGAATATCTATTAAACCTTAAAAGAAAAAGGTAGTTAAATAATGGCCTATAAAAATGAACATAACCAAGATATGAAGCTTCCTAGGTTTAGTAGGTTACTATATGTGGCCTGTTAAAATTTTCACCTGGTTGGAAAACCAGTTAACAAAGTTAACATGTAAAGGGGTTAAATTTACATACTTAGGGAAATATGAGTAATGTTTTGAATATATGACTAGGATAATGATTAATGAACCATTATTAACTTTACCATTAGTTAAGGAAGGTTTTTAAATATACAGTGATACGTTAAAGAAAGGACTCAGTTGTTTCCTTAGGCAGAATGATAAAGTGGTTTCCTATGCATCAAGGAGATTGTAAATCCATGAGTAGAACTTTCCAACTCATGAACTTTATATAGAAATTATAATATTTACTTTGAAAATATGGAGAAAATACCTCTATGGTGAAATATGTGATAAATATATAGAACATAAGAGTTTGAAGTATATATTCTCCCAGGAGTATAATATGAGGTGAATAAGATGGTTTGAATTACTCATGGACTATAATTTCTCAATACACTACCACCTTGGGAAGTAAAACAAGGTGGATGATTCATTGAGCGGGAGGGACTATGGAGTTATTACCATGGTGAGGATCAACAAGGTTCCTATATACATAGATTTAGTAAATATAGATATAGTTATTTTTATGTAAGGGTATCCCTAATGAAATTTATAATAAATTTATAAACCATCCTTACTAGAAAATATAGTGAAGTCCTAGTAGGATGATAAGGACTTATAAAGGAATATTAAAGAAGTAAATGATGGTAAATTTACATACTTCATCTATAGATATGGAGTGTTGATGTATGGAAATATTTTATGTGTTTTATCCATACTAGATCTAAAGTGGGAACTGCTATATGAAGCACATAGATCAAATTTATCTATAAACCGTGGTAGCACAAATATGTATAGGGATATAAAAGAACATTTCTGGTGGCGTGGTATAAAGTGAGAAATTACATACTATGTGTCTAGATGCATAGTATGCCTATTGGTAAAGGTTTAAATACATCATCTTAAGTGATTCATAAATCCTCTCATTATACCTATATGGATGTTGAACAATATTACAATGTACATTATCATTAAAATTTTGAAGACTCCAAGAAATAATGATGCTATATGGGTCATTATCGATAGCCTTACTAAGTCTGCTCATTTCTTAATAATAAGAGAAGATATGCCCCTTTAGCACCTTTATTGAACCTATATCAATGAAATATTATGGATTCATGGGAAACCTCTATCAATTGTATCTAATCATGACCATCAGTTCATATAGAAATTTTCTAAGAGTCTTTAAAGGGATCTCGACATTGAGATACATTTAAGCACCACCTGTCATCCCAAAATTGATGAGTAGTATGAAAGAACTGTCTATACATTAGAACACATACCTATATCATGTTATTTTTGACTTCTAAGATATAGTGGATCAAAATCTATCTTTGGAAGAGTTTTCATACAATAATAGCTTCCTTTTGAGCATCTAGATGGAACCATATGAAGCATTGTATAGGAAGAGGTGCCCTACTCCAACCCATTTGGAAGAAGTTGGAGAAGGAAATATAGTTTCCATAAATCCTATAGTGGAGATGAATATTATCCAATATTTATATTTTATTAAGAAAAATCAATTTAAAGGGAAAAGTGGGAAACCAGTTTAGACAAAAATAGACAATCACCCAACACCATAAGTAATAGTCATATATTCAAATTCCAGTTGAAGACATTTAGAAAAATCACCTCTGTTGAGACTCCATTGAAGAGTGGTGACCTTTCCATCTAAATCATCTCTGAGGAGGTATTAAATGTTGTATGCCATCTTATCCTAAAATTGGAAGATCTCTTCCACATTAATATTATTACCTTTGAATCCATGTGCGAATTTGATAAGTTGTTTTTGGACCCAATAGCTGTTCTCCTTGTTAAGGTCTAACTGGATACACCTCCCAACCAATATGTCAAACTCCTCTTGTGTATCATCAACCACAAGTAACTTCTCTAAGAGTTCTTAATTATATTTGATGATGGTATCCCATTCATCACACTCTATCATTTCCTTGCCACTCAGGCAGTTAGTGGATTATGTTATCTCATTTTCTCCATTCTCTAGATCATTGATAGGAGATTCACCTATTTGTGATTCTAGATCCTTAGGGTCTCAATCTACACAAGCATGTCGAGGCCTATAATTAATAGTGGGGTTGCTATCCATGATTTTGGAAACCTTTGGTGGTAGCCTGACTTTACTTGAGGATCTCATTACAATGGGACTAGGTATATCGCAATAATCATTTCTTATTTATGGATTTAAGGAGTTCTTAATAAAACCATGTGAATATAAGACAATGCTCTTTCCTTTACTTGAAGAGGATATAAGACATTACACCAAATTTTCTACTTCCTTGGACTCGATTGAGGAATCCGAAGCAGAATCCTCCTCTTGAGAGACCTACCAGCTAGGGGGGGTTCTCTTGCAGGGCATCCACCACTTCATCCCCTTCCCCATAAGCATGTAACTCCTCTTCTACCAACACTATAAACCAATTTTGAGATTTAATACCCATAAGATGAACTTTTTCAACTACAAGGGTAGGGGAATCCTCTCTGAACTCTCTAGAATTATCCTTACCGTGATTCCCCAGACATCCCTCTGATTCTCAGCATCCTACACTAGGAAACCACTGCTACCTAATTTCACTATCTATGAAAATGATAAGGGGGACACAGAACTTGGACCATACTCCTACCCATATCCCTATATAGATTTCATAATAACCAAATAATTTCTTAATCTATTAAAAAACTATGAAAAATTAGGTTCTGGGGGACTCATATCCATAGATCTCTGTATAGATGAAAGCAGAAAAAAGAGTTATATAGATAATTGAAGGAATTGATTGTAATTTCAAGTGGGGGATCAAGTATTCTTAATGTTTTCCCTATGTAAGGGAGTTAAAAGATTTAGTAAAAAGGGGAAGTTAAACCATAGTTATATTAGGACTTTTTAAATACTAGAAAGAATTGGAGTTGTAGCTTACTGATTAGATATTCTTCCTAACCTTTATAAAGTACATGATGTCTTCAATGTTTTATTACTGAGGAAATATATGGTAGATCCAATGCATGTTCTCAAATCTGAGGGAATAGAGTTAGACCCCGACTTATCTTATAAAAAAGATCCTATCCAAATTCATGACACAAAATGAAAAGTGTTTCATAATCTGATAACTCTATTAGTGAAAGTCCATTAGAGAAATTACAATCTAAAAGAGGAAAACTAAGTTCCTAAAGAAGCTATGAGTAAGGAATATTTTTTTCCAATAGATTATATATACCCCAATTTCAAGTATGAAATTATTTAGGGGGATGGGGTGGAGGATGTAATACCCGAGACCCTACTATTGTAAGAAAACACCATATCCTAAACTATCACACAATGGACACTCTAAAGATCCTTTATTCATGACTTTATTTAAAATTAAAATTTATAAAAGTTATAAATTTATTTTTGAAATTAAAAATAACTTTTTAATCCATTATATATACTAAAATATGTTCCTTTTATGACACGTGTCTCCACTATAGCCTTACCCACCTACGTGTCAGGTCCTCTGTAACATAAATTTGTGACTCATCGAGCCTCCCTGATTCTTCCTGTGCTTCATTATCTCATCACAATCATGACTCCTCTCACATACCCTACTCAGACTCACCACCCCCACCCCCACCCCCACCTCTACCTCATACTCCCCAAAAAATTTCTTTCCTCCTCCATCAATTCGCTTATAACCCTATTCCCTCCCCATACACCATGGTTTCTATCACCTCATCACCATATCCACTTTCATTTCATCCCCACTTTAAATTGATCTCTCCCTCTGCTCGCTAAAAAATCCATCCTCATGAAACCCTACCATGATTCTAACCAATATCTATTCACCATAAAATTCTATTTCATAATGTTGATCCGTCCTCAGGCATAACAATGTCTGCATCACCAAACCCTAGTACCAATTAATTATCCATTCATATGTGTGGACATATAAATAACCATATATCCTTAAATATGTATATTTTTTATTCAATATTATGTTTCATATTTTCCAAATAGATTTAATTGCTTGTGGGGACTCAAACAAGGAAGGAGGAGGGCCAATCACAGCTGGGTGGTCTTTGATTTATGGCTTATAGGGTCTATACAGATCTGTAGGTGTCCGGATAATAGATTAGGTCTTTTGTATACTTGAAGGAATCCTAAAGTTATACCACTACTATGGGAGTTGGGTATCACTGCAACAAGTTCTAGTAGGTTCAGGTGTTGTCTGCTGCAAATTGGAAGGTGCTGAGACACTGCTATGTAATTAGTTATTTATTGGTTCATCGAAATATCACGAGATCTAGTTTTTGAAATTTCTAAGTTCTTCCCCCTCTCCTAAAAACTTCCACTTTAATGAATAATTGTATTTGAAACTAAAGGTATTTTCTTTATTCTACTAACCTCCCAAATTGGGAAAACCCTATTTTCAACTATAGAAATTTTCTTATGGAAGACATTCATCATTATTAATAGGTAACATTCTTATTCACCGTCATAAGATTCTTATTTCAAAAAAATACAAAGAATTTATTTTGAATTATCTTCTATCCTACAACCATCCAATTTGCATAATTATTTATAATACTTTTTTATATTTCATCTATATGGAATGAATTTATTACAGTGTACATACTGCATTCAATGACCCTTTTACTATGTGCATATTATGACCCTCTTAATGTATGGATATTATGGATGAAAAATCTATATGGAAATATTTTATATCCTTCATTTAGTATACTAGGTTTCAATATATGTGTAATATAATTTCAGTTTATGCATATTTTACAATAATATATTCATTACTTACATTTTATTATTTGCATTTACCATTATACTACTTACTTTTTCGTTATTTTTTAGTTTATTGAATTTATTGGCTCTTCCCCCTTTGATACAAACTTATCAATTAATGTATACTTTTATTCGTAATGGTAAGGATTTTAATTCTTATTTAATGATAGATATATCAAAAATTGTGAATTCATTAATCAATGATATTTATAATTATTTCATACTTTAGGTTTTTTTAAATTAGAAGGAATTAGTATGTCATAAAAGGAGTAGGGAGTTTCCCACTTCTTCTCCATTAATGAATAATTATATTTTGATAGCGAATGTATGAATTTACCTTACTTATTTTAATGATTCTCTTAATTTATAGCTTCTTTTAAACTTTCAATTATGAATATTAGTTTTTTAGTTTCAAATTGTGGATTACTATTAAAATTCATTTTTTCTAAACATCTGTTATAAGTATACTACATGTTAAAATGTGTATGTTTAATCAATTTTATTTTTGAAACATGTGTTATATATAACTTCATGAACGTTTTTTTCACATAATTAAAATTAAAATTCATTAAACCATATATCCCATATATATTTTTTGTGAATATTCCTTTATGCATCCATACTCTACCTTTCATTTTATGAATATCTGATTACACATACATTTATTATCCCCAAATAGATTTTTAATTTATTCCAATTTTTTAAAAACTATTTTGTATTTATATTTCTATATAATTAAATGTTCTTTCTAC
Source organism: Viscum album (assembly GCA_963277665.1). Classification (NCBI taxonomy): domain Eukaryota; kingdom Viridiplantae; phylum Streptophyta; class Magnoliopsida; order Santalales; family Viscaceae; genus Viscum; species Viscum album. The sequence goes on from OY728127.1 coordinate 829,329,291, forward strand.
TTTAGGTCACTAAATAAAATATTTTTCAAGAAATACCTTTATATTTATTCTTAACATTTTTTTCAATCAGAAACTTATCACCCTAATATATTTATTGTTTCTTAAAATAGTACACATATGGAAGCCCATGGTACCTATTATAAAATAATTTATTAGTTTAAACTGACATTCTTAATTTTCATGTATTTATTTATATTTTAGCATTTTGATTCATTTTTCTCTATTTCATTTTAATGTCTCTAATTATTTTCAATTTTATGTGTTTTTAGGACTTCAAGAAAAAATGGTTGGAAAAGTAAAATAGCACACCTCCAATTTTAGATGGTATTGGTAGATTATAGGTATCTTGATTTTTTTTAGATTTTTTTGAATCTTCATTATTTCATACAATAGGTTTTCTTTCAAATTTTATATAAAAAATAATTTTTACCCTTTTATATTTGTTCATTATTGTATGAATAAGTTCATATTTAGTAGTAAAATTATTGATTTTACATAACCGTACAAGTTATTTTTTTATTGATTCATATTATTTGTTTATATTTGTTTATAGAAGTTCATATCTGTTAATAAAATTATTAATTTCACATAAATATAAGGATCATATTTGTTCCTTATTTTATAAAAATAATTTTATATTAACAAAAAATTTTATATAGGTTCATATTTGTTCATATATCTTCATACATGTTCATATTTTTTAATAAAACAAATGATCCACATAAATGTAAAGGTTTATATTTTTCATTTTTTTTCATATACAAGTTCATATTCTAATTATTTGTTTATATCTATTTATATTTTTGTAACTAAAATATACAGGTTGATATTTTTTAATAATATCATTTCATTTTTATGACAATAAATTTTTCTAATATACAATCTTATTAATATGTATGTTTGAATATTTTTTTGACTTAAATGTATAAGTAAAATACTATTAACTTTTTGACCTAAAAATAATTTCTACTTGTTAAAACTTAATACTAATTTCTACTTATAGAAAAATTTGATAACAAAAAAATGAAAATATTTTGTAAATATAAAAAATATACAAGAACTAATTGAAATTATCTGTGTTTTAAATATAATCCAAATTCCAATGTTTTTCCACCACCTTATCATTTTACATAAATTTGTACTAATTTTATCATTTCTCAATTAAAGTTCACTAAAATTATAATCATTACATATTAATCAATTTATTATTTGATAAATATTAATTATTGGTTCTCTTTATTTTTATTCATTATGCTCCAACATGAACTATTACTAAATTATATGTATTCAAATAGTTTAGTTACACACTAAGAAGTTTGAATGACTAACTATTTTCGAGGGATTTTTTGAATTTATTTTCAGTTTTCTCGATTTCTCAGAAAATTATAGTCAATCTAAAATTGATATCCTATGATTTATACAACCAATTATTTAGTAAAACATATTAATATGCCTAGTGAATATTGAAAAATGTATTCTGATGCATATTTTCACGTTCAATTGTCTTCTAAAGAGTTCTTCACCATACTAAGATTAAACTATCTATATTTTTGTTTTCATTATCCTAAATGATGCATGAGATATGTTCATGAACCTAAATTAATATTTTATCTAATATGATTCATTTATACTAGATCAAACATTCTTCCCTAATGGTTCATGTCCTATTAAAAGCTCAAATTCTATTTTCTCATTCATCCTCTATAAATATTTTTTATATCTTTTTATGAACATGAACAATCTCCTCTTATGTATACTCATATTTTATAAATAATACCATTTTTTATTTTTCATTTATACAAGATATTTATATAATACATGGTTCCCATGCTCTCTATTCTAGATAACCCAACAGATTTTAGATCATTAATTCATGATTCCACATTGTTATGCACAAACCAGTATTCTATTTGGATATACTATTGATGATTTCTTAAAATTTATTTGTATTAATTTTTTCCACTATAGTCACATTATATGACATGCTAAATCTCTAATTACATACTGAGATATGATAAATAAATCTTGAAAAAAAGTTTTTAATTATGGTCCATGACATAGAAACAGTTAATGCGAAGATGACCTATAATACCTTTAGATGTAAAAATAATTTTTTGATCAAATAATCTGTCATAAACCAGTATTATGAAATATTTTTTAAAATATATTCATCAAAACATATGCAATCACATTTTTTTGTTAATAAATAGTTTGTACCATAATATTATATAAAATCAGTGGATGTAAAAAAGGTTTAATTATTTTTAACATCACTCGTTTGAGATGTCAACAAAACACCCATTTACATCTCTTAATTGAGATATATATTAAAATTTTCAGGTTAGTATTACCTTCCATTATTATATTAAATATTACATGGTTAGTTTAATTTTAATTATATATTCAATTATTTTTCCAATTATTTTTTGGTTCAAAATAGTTAAAATCATTCAATCCAAGTTGTTGTTACATATAATCATCATATTACAAAATGAAAAACTTGGATAACTATTGAGAGTTTCCTATTGGAATAGGGAAAGTGATTTCAAGAATTTATGCACCTCAACACTTACATTCTATATCATGGGTGCTGAGTAAATATGAGTACCAAGTATTCACCCTTGATTATATATTAAAAATTTTCTTAAAAATATTTTCATCAAAAAATATTTAACTATTTTGTTAATCTATTATAAATTAGATTAAATGACCATTGATGGTCATCAATTCATGATATTTTAATACAACTTAAAAAAATGATTCTTCAACCACAATTTCTAGGATAGTTTAATGAAACTTTTCACTATATTTTTGATATGAGTTTTTTCTTCAATGACATGTATTAAAATTCTATTTAAATTCATTGTATTTTATACTATTTTAAAATAATAGATATTTAAGAATTAAATTTAAAATATAAATATGATGAGATTGTATTAAAAATACCATCAATTGGTGAGTGAGGATGTAACACCCCCAATTTAAGGTATTTCACTATTTTATTATGTATTTTTTTTATTATAAGAGGGTTTGGATTGGTTTTAGGAAGCTATGGAAGGTTTTTGGATGTTTTTTTGGGGAGATCTGTATTAGAATGAATTATTACCTCTATGGGATTCAAAACATCTGTGTTGTATCCCAGGGTGGAATTCATTTTAGTGTAGTTGGAATGGTGATTTGGATGTTTTTTAAGGGTTATTTTTTTTAAGGGTTCATATTGTTTTCATATAGGTGTATATTTTTTTCCACCAGTACCTAATTTTTTTCTTTATAAAAGTAACTATTTTTTATTTTTGTAGAGTACTTGTTCACAATTTGTTAATAATTGAATCAAATTAATTATACAGGTTCATTTTTTTCTAATTTTTTTATTTTAACACCCTTTTTTGTTTTCTTTATTATAATTTGTTCATAAAGGTTGATATTTTTTTAAAATAGGTTCACATTTATTCATATTTTTTTCACACATATTCATATTTATTAAAAAAAATAGATTTTACTTAAATATATAGGCTTATAGTTTTTCATTATTATATAATTTTTTTTGTTAACAATACTTTTTATACTTGTTTATATTTGCTCATTATTATATGAAAATGTTCATATTTTATCATATATTTTTTTGCTATTTATATGAAAATATTTTTTATTTTTTTATTACTAGGAATGAAATAAATAAAACTTTTTTAGATGTGTAACTGTAAACTGATTACTCCAAGAGTCTTTTGCTGAACAAATGAACTCTATCTTGAATGAAAACTCACTATCAAACACAACCTTAGTGATGCTACTGGTTAATAAAAAATGACTTAGTAGTATATTATTTAAAATATCAATGTTTCATTTATAATAACTAATATAAAAAACATTATTATTTATTCCATTGGATAATTTTCAAATGATATCTTATAGATTCTACAATTGTTAGTACAAGCCTGTATAGGATAATATCGATATTCAATTTTGGCATTCCATTTGTGGAAACTTTCAAATACATGTGAATTATTTTATATAATCTATATGTATAAATTATGTGTAACCAACTCTCATCTACTTGATTATTAATATTCTTTATATTTAGTTCTTCTGTATAAATAAATTATATTTATAAACTACATAATAATTGTTCTTATATTTTTATATCCATGTTCGATCTTCAATTTCAGTTGGACACCACTATCATCTTGCCAAATTATTAATCCTACAACAATGTCACTTGTGACTTTATATTCAACTCCACTAATATTTCACATCAATAAGTATATGAGACTTGAGATCAATAGATGTTTAAAAGTAATTAGTATCATCAGGCAATTTTTAATTCTTACAAAAAATTAACAGTCTATAATTGTTTATCTTTCCATTTTAAATAGATTTTATTTTTTATAACCTTATCCAAATTGTTTTTCAAAATTCTAACTCATACAAGATGGTTTTCACCATAGATTCACTATCACTTAATTTAGTGATAGTGTGAAGAGACAATTTTTAAAAACTATTAAGATATTATAAAAACTATTTAAAAAAAAACATATTCAATAAAGATATTAAATATCCTAAATTACAAACCATCATTGAGATATCAATGAAGATATTATATAGTATTTATATATGAGATTATATATTTTTTTATGTCCTAAAATAGGTTTTAACATCTCTTCATTGAAAAATATATAATCTCATATATCAGCATGCCAGTAGAGACATCTTTTTACATCCACCTATAATATCGTCTCTTTATTTAGATATTATAAGAAATATTTATGAAATATTTTTTAAAAACTATGTCATAAACCAATAAATAATAAAAAATTGTTTATAAAAATTAACAAAACAATGGTATAATTTAATTATAATTGTCTATAATATTTACAAAAAAAATTAATCGCATTAAAAGATAGTGTTGCTGAAGTTTTATCTCCTCATTTTTCACTAAAAATGACTCAATGGATATAAAAATAATTTTTAACATATCAAAAGTTAACTAGATTTCCTTTATCACAATTCTTTTTATTTCTCTTCATATTTCATCTCATTAAATATAGAATTCTAATAATATATAGGTTTTCTTTTTTGGTTCATTTTCCCATTATTTTCATAATTTTTTTAAAACTTTTTTCATCAGTACAAACTTACATTAAATTATATAATTAATCAACTAAAATGAATTTACTTTTGTGTATTCACTTTTTTTTCTTATTTTAATATAACTATTGTTATTTACTCTATCCACACTCAAATTTTTTTTCTTAATATATTCTTTTTAGAGAGATATACAACATGATTTTATGAAAACAATATTTTTAGAAAGAGATTAAGGTGTAACCGATTTCATCCTTGGATCTTTAACATTTGGGTACATACAAAAATAGTTCACTATAGAAAAAGGAATCAATAAGGTGAAGAGGGGTAAGAACGACTAAGTGAAATTTGATATTTATATGTGTGTGTGTTTCCCTAGGCTGTAAATCCCCCCTTATGGGAAAACAATATATAATAAAAAATCAATGATATTGATTTCATTTTCATTATTTAATATCCATTATTTTGTTTTATTCTCATTTTATACTGTACTTGACTATGTTTTTTATAAACAAACATTAATTTTATTTATTCTACAAGATAATATATCCTGTGAAAAAAATATAAAACACTTTCATGGGATGTAATAAAATTTATTTATATTAAATCCCATGAAAATACATAGGTTAGGTACTAGTTCTTCATAAAGTTATTATCTTAGGATGATATTTTGTGATTTTTCCAAAATGATAGATTTTTAAGTGAATAGTGTGAACACCAATTTTCTAAAACTGAAATTTTGATGACCTTAGTGGGATGTAAGATTAAAAAAACTCAAAACCATTATCATAGAAAAATATTTTTTTAATAAATAATATTATATATTTTAAATTATTATGATCAATTTATAATCTTAAATTTTATAATTTAAAACTTAAGTCACATTTTTCACAAAAATTGTTTTAATGCATTATAAATTTAATATTTTAAAATTAACTCATATCACTAATTGAAATTTAATCTTATTAAATTGATTTTGAATTTTTAATCAGTAGGTAAAAATTATGTAAAATTTCCCATTTTTTCAGGATAAAGGAAAAATTACCAATGAAAAAACTAGTTACCATGATAAAAGTTAAAATAGAAAAAGTGTAAAATATAATGATAAAAATTTGAAAACATGTTTAATTTTTATTTTAAATTTAATTTTAGATTATTTCAAGACATTATCTCTTCCCTGATCTCTTATTTCTCAATTTTGGAGCCACTTTCCTTTAGAGTGACTTCCTATTATTAAATAGTTTTGTGTATTTAAAAAAATTTCATCCATTTTCACTTATAAAAGTGGTCTCTAACCACACCTTCAATATGTCACGATCCGTCCCCTGGGGCCCGTGCTGTGACTACCCCAAGCCCACGTTCTATAAGCCAAGGGTTGGTGACTAACACCGGAAAGGCATAACCCTAAAAGAGAAGTCATTACCTTTAAACCTATACACACACAGACTAGATACACGCTACATACAAGTAAAACACAATGGAAGAAGGGAAAGTATAACCACTATTAAAAACCACCCCTGAGAGTAAAAGGAAGTACTAAATGTAAGTGGGCCAGAATAAAAACCCAAAAAGAAACTGAAAACAGTAAAGTACAAAAGGAAACTCTGATGGAAATCTAACGAAATCCCCACCTAATCATGAGAGTAGTGAAGCTAATGGAGGCCAAAGTAGTATGTCCTACCTTCCCAGTCCTACTGGGCCCCACCTGGTCCTAGGCCACTAAGTCCACCATCATAGAATTTATTAGTCTCGCCCCCTTGATAACTTCTTTTGAAAATTTGATTATCTACACCAGACACAACACGTGCGGGTGAAGATCGTGCAGGGGTGGGTATAAAATTACTAAGTAGGGACCCCGAGACCCCCAAAGGTCTCTCGGTAATCCACAAAGGAAAACACCACAAAGAAAAATACCCTAGAGATAAAACCACCAAGAAGGACCTCAACTACATAGCACAAGTAAAAGACGCAGCTCACACCAGGTATATAACTTAAAGAATAGGTATAAAGATGATTAGTCTCAAAGATAGATCATCTTATCCTATCGAGAGGCTTTTGCTACTAGACTGCACAAGGTTCATAGAGGATCGCTAGGTGCTGACCCATAGAGGATCTCTAGGTGTTGACCCACTCAAAGGATCACTTGGTGATGTCCCACAAAAGAATTATAGGTGCTAACCCACTCAAAGGATTGCTAGGTGTTGACCGACTAAGAGGATCTCTAGGTGTTGTCCCATAGAGGATCTCTATTCTTTCTTCATATCACAGCTAACCACTAGATTCCCGCAGTAAGCACACTTGATTTATGGAGGATCCACTCCAAAATCCATTGGAAATATTTCAACCTTCATAAAGTTCCACGAATAAGTAATCCAAAGAACCGATATTTCCTAAGGGTTCCAACACAATAGATGACGCATCAATCAGACACCCGGTTTATAAGTTATTGGGATTTTAGTATCCGGGTCCTGGTTGGATTTGTGTCCGATCCAACCCGGATGTACTCCAAATTTCTACAAAACCCAAGTGGATTATCTCAAAAGGACTATGTCATATTAAGGGTCCTAGAACTTTAGATGGTTTATCAAACAGACGTCTAATTTAGAAGATATGGCCCTTTAAGAGAAACTAGGAAAAAATGGGTTTGAGTTCGGCTCGACCTGGCCAAACTAACCCGACCTGGTCCATGTTGAACCGAACCAACCTGGCCCAGCCTGAACTAGCTAGGCCTGACCTGGGTCACTAGGCCATGGGCTCGGCCTGCTGGGCCGCGTGATCGGCTCGGCCCGTTGGACCGTAGGACCGGCTTGACCCATTGGCTTGGCATGGCCCGCTGGGTCGCGGAACAATCCCAACTTGCTGGCTGGGCATGGTCTACCTTCCTGAATGTATGAGTATATTCGGGAATCCTCCATCAGTGGTGCCAGGTTTGAGTTTCTCCACATGAATGGTCCACATGGATCGGTCAACGAGTGGGATCCGTAGGTGTGGGTCCACCCTCCACCGCAGCTCGGAGCTGCGATTCCTCCTTTGCAGCGCACTGCTGCGGCACGTCACCCACTGTCAATGCAACTAGCAAAGGTCAGCCACCCCTGTCCATCATGTCACCTTCGGGCACCTCTTTCCTCTCACAGTCGGTCACCGGTGCCTCCGTGTAGGTGGTTCGCAACCACGACACTTCCGCGGGCCACCCTTGAATCTCCGGTGGTCCAATTCTCTTCCCATCTGCGCCTACAGGTCTCCCAAAATGCCACCTTCACTACCGAGCCCTTAGTTTCGCGTTTCCATCAAGTTAAACATTATCCAATGAATAACGCATCAAGAAAATGTTCTAAAGAGGGTCCAGGACTTGTTCAGATTGGCCTGCGCCCTCCGTGTTAGCGTTATAACATGTGTGTGAAACAATAATCATCATAAGATTTAATAAACCCCAAAATTAATCCCTGCGACAACGTCCTGCAAAAATGAATGAGTCGTGGATCCACCCATTAGTTGGTTGATCCACGCTCTTTGAATTAATAAATAATGGAGAGAGAGAATCATTTAAATGCACAAGTGATTTAAATCACCTACCTCGAACACCTTGTATTCAGCTGTTGACAAAGGAGGAGAATCTGTTGTTCGAAGACGTTCGTTAGTGTTTTCTGTCGCCCATCTATGTCTGGCTAGAATCCTCAATGGCGTCTTCAAATATCCTTTCTTAATTGGAGGAAGACGTCATCAGCGTTTCATCAGAGCTTCCTCTCATAGTTCTCCCAAAACCCATGCCCAAGGTTTGATTAAATAAAAGAAAAGTAATCACCTACATTTCATTAATTAACGTGGTTCGTTAATGAACCGAAATTAATGTACCATTAATCCTACGAGAATCGTGGTTATGCAACTAAAGGATCATGTCAATAAATGTATCTTAATCAAATCCTAGCATTACACTGTGGTCCCGCCACCATCGCTCAATGGTTGCAAAAAGAATAAAATAACTTCTTTAGTTATTTTATTATTTTTTTCTTGAAAGTATGAAAAAATAACCTTTCCATCCGATTTTTTCTGAAAAAAGATAAGCTCTGCCTAAGAGAATCCCGGCGCTGCGAATTCAATGGTACTATCAGATTTTCAATCTGTGTACCGATTCAAAAGATAGAAATCCCCACTCGCACATTTACCGAACGAACCTTAACAAAAGTTCAAAAATTATTAAAAGTCACCCTCAACCCATGACAGTTGAGGTTAGGCTCCGCATAAGGGGAAAACTCCCTAAAACTCTTAACGGTACTCTAGGATTTTCAATCCGAGTTACCGTTTAGGATTTATAAGGATTTCACAATAAAATAGTTGTTATTTAATTATTTTATTTACGGTCAAAAACTAACTTCCACTGTTTCCTCATGCTATCCAATGTTAGGATCTTCCTAAAGAATGAATACCCTCACAAATTTTAGTGGTGGTATCAGATATTTAATACGAGTAACCATTCATGAGAAATAAGCATTTGAAAAATAAAATAATTTTATTTAATTATTTTATTTACGATTATCCCATTTTATGGTTTTCTCACCGGAGGTCTACGCTGACTAAACTTATGTTGCGTCTAGGGTAAAGATGTCATCTTGAACACAACAGTGCCATTAGATTTCTGATTTGGGAGCCCATTTAAGATTTATTCCATTTTTTTTTGGAAAAATGCTCACACACACTATTTAAAGCATAACATTTTTTGAAGGATCATTCCGGACACTCTGGGCCTCAAAATCACGTGCCGGAAAATTTAGCGGTCTCCATATAATTCCATATAAGAAAAAAATTATATAGAAATTACAAGACATTAAATTCTCCCCACATTTGGGATTTACATCCCCGAATGCCAAAAAAAAGAAAAATCAAACAAGTAGGGGTACTGAGCATGAATTTGACCCTCCTGCTCCCTTGCTCTCTCTTGGAGATTTCCATGCTAACACAGAATGTGTACCAGAGGAATAAACCTTCCATGAAGGACCCACTCCTGTCGATCCTCTTTCTCTACTGGGAACTCTGCAAAAATCACCCCATCTTCAATTTCTATCTCACCCTAGACGATGACATGTGATGAATCATGTACATATCTCCTCAATTGCGACACATGGAAATAATTATGCACCCGATGCATCTGTGGGGGAAGATCTTGACAGTATTCCACCTCACCAACTTTGCTCAGGATCGGGAAAGGACCGATGAACCTCGAAGATAGATTTCTTCCCTGACCAAATCTCCACAGTCCTTATTGGGTAGATACCTGAAGGAAAACATGACCGATCTCATCAAAATCCAACGGTCTCCATCTCATATCGACATAAGACTTATTCCTTCATTGTGTAGTCCTCATCCACTCCTGGATGATATGTACCCTCTCAATGGTAGCCCATACCAACTTTGGAACCATGAGTAATTAATACCCTAGGTCAGTCCAATATAGAGGTGATCTTCATGGCTGCCCTTGCTAGGCCTCAAATAGTGCCATGCCAATGGTGGAGTGATAACTATTGTTGCATGAAATTTCTCGCAGTTGTGGTTGGTCCTCCAAACTGTGACCAAAATCCAAGACACAAATACGAAGCATGTCCTAAAAGGTCTATATGGCCCACACCATCTGACAATCTATCTGGGGTAAAAGCTATACTGAAGCGTAGTGGGACCTGATTCTCAGCTTTCACTTGCTAACAAGTGAGGTATTATGAAACGAAATCTTCCACTTCTTTCTTCATCACTGGCCACCAGTAATGATTCTAGAGGTCCTGGTACATCTTCTCCACACCACGATGTACACTAAAAGGGGATGTGTGGAACTCCCTCAACACCTCCACTTATAGTGTCACTGGCAATATGGTGCGTCCTGTAAAAAACATGACATGCTCCCCACCATAAGAAAATCCTTCAAGAGCATGTCCTAGGGATATCTGAGCAAGTCAGGTCTCGTAGTCAACATCCCCAAGATGTGACTCCTTAACTCGCTGAATTATTGGGGGAGTCACTATCATAGATTGGAAGTAAGCTCTCCTATCACTATCCATGAAGGATAACTACAATGCAGATAGCTGCTCTATCGCCTCACTCAGCAACTGCAAACCAGACCTCTTGTTGAGTGCATCTTCCACAACGTTCTCCATCCCATGAGTATAGACTATGTCAAAGTCATACTCCTGGAGGAACTCTAATTATCGCTGCTATCTCAACTACTGAAAAGCCTACGGGAACCTTTCCATCCATGTGAAAGGATACCCCTTTAACCGATTGATGTACCCATCAACCCTTTGGTAGTTGGTACTCACTATCCACAACCATTTGGTTAAAGTGACAGTAATCCACACATAACCACGAACAATGGTTCTTACTAATACCTTCCTCTACAGGTCCCCCAACTATAATCACAACTCTCGGAGCTCCACAAGAGCCATCTGATATGTAGTTATAGATATTAGTGTCATCCCTCGGTAAAAGCCAATATAGAATTCCCTATCCCTGAAGAGAGGTAATCTTAGAAACATATTTTGAAAGGGTTTTCCCACACTCTTACACTACTGTTGGAAACTAAAAACTCAAAACACTTACTGCCATGAGGGTAAGACTGGCCAAATCAATATTGATTAGCTGCACCCTTCTATGCATGAGTTTATCTAGTAATAGCTAGGTTTCCTTTTTTTTCAACCAAGGAAAACCCCATTCCAACACTGTAGTTAAACCACATCCTTTTTCCTAAAATAGTTAATCTGAGCATGAACTTTGGAAGACCTATCCATAACCAAACTAATGTCGTAAGGGCTCGATGCTACCACCAAGAGGTTCCAATCGAAACTCTCACGTCAAGGGTCAGATCACACTATCATCATAAGTGTGATTATCGAGTCTCCTCCCATATGTATATCTAGACGTAAGGGTCAAGTCAATGGTTTAACCGGAAGCTCTAGGTCTAGAACAAGATTCATGGAAAGAAGGAATGATTAGTAATTATGTCTATTAATACAGTAGCTAGAAGTAAACACAGACTGTTTCTCGAATCATTCCTGGAGCCCTTGGGTCATACTCCTTGACCGCATGCGGCTACTCCCTTCCCATGTCCTCTTGATCCCTAAGCCTAGTGGGGACCACATTGGGGTGTTGGTTGTAACATGTAGAAATGTATACCACCTCCTTCTACTCTACTATTTCCTCTTCCAAGTTTTCTACCCTACAGATTCATCTGTCCTTATCACTTTACCTTCTTGAAACATTTTAAACATCCAATTCTCTGAGACTGACGTCGGTTTCCTACTTTCCCACTACTGACATTCACTGGGTGTATCTTCTCAGCCAAAGAGCTTTCAACCACAAATGGTTCTCTGTATAACCCTAACATAAGTAGGAATGAACAGAGGAATAGTGTTGGCACAGATGTCGCTAAACACATCTCACTCGGAGGTTCGAGCTCTGAAGTAGTGTTTTTATATTATTCATCGAGTACCGAGAATGGTCAGTATGCCTCGACGAATACTCAGCTACTGACATGTCATCCTTCTGAAGCAATAGAAGATCTTGGGAACACATAACTATTAGATTTTTATGGCAAGATAAACCTTTTTCTAAGGAAGGTTATCAAGCTTTTCCCATTGAAAAGTCACCTCATTGTAAGATCAGGGTAATATAAACACTGTCATCACCCTACTAAGCCACGTATAAGGCTCACTACTAGGACCAACATCTGATCTAATGGTGCCCTGGATAGATAGTAACTCGATCACCACCTGATGACAGTACTTAGCCACCTGTGAGTTGGGATATCCTTGGAACCTAAGGGGTATCTGTCACTAAAACTCGTGTAAGGCACTCAGCCTATATGTGTCCCCTACCGGTAGCACCGATAGTAATTGCTGACCAACAAGCAGTGGTATCACTGGGAAATTTCCCGAAAGTACCATATCGAGAAATAGTCCTTGTACTAAAGCATCATCACTCTATGGATCATCCTCATAGTCACACATTGGAATCCTAGATGTCTGTCTACGTGGAGGCATCTTGAAAGAGAATCAAGATGTACCACAATCAATAAGATATACCTAGTGAGATGACTCAAAAGAGATCAATAGAAAAAAATTCAATACACACGTGACTAGTGTTTTCATGTACTAAGTCAGAAAATAGAATTCAGGGTCTTGGTGTATAGATATGTCGGCTGCTGCACCAAAAATGGACTCCCTGGACTGTAATCCGAACTGAAGACACTTAACACTATTGCTCCATTGAAAACACAGACTCATAGTTCTTTTGGTAGAACCAACCTACCTTTGATACCAATTTTTCATGACCCGTCCCCCCGAGCCCATGTCGTGACTACACCAAGCCCACCTTCCATAGGCTAGAGGTTGGCGACTAACATCAGAAAGGCATAACCATAAAAGGGAAGGCATTGCCTTTATACCTGTACACACATAGACTAGATAAACACTGTATAAAATTAGAAAACAATAGAAAAAGGGAAATTATAACCACTACTAAAAACCACCACTGAGAGAAAAAGGAATTACTGAAAGTAAGTGGGCCAGAATGAAAACCCTACAAGAAACTGAAAATAGTAAAGTACAAAAGGAAACTCTAATGGCCATCTGTGGGATGCCCCACATGACCGTGAGAGTAGTGAAGCTACTGGAGGCTGAAGTATTATGTCCTTCCCACCCAGTCCTACAGGGCCCCACTTGATCCCACTCCACCAAGTCCACTGTCGTAGTGTCCTTCAGTCCCGTCCCATTGATCACCTCTTTCAAAATGTCAATTATCTACACCAGACACAACTCACGTGGGTGAATCTCGTGTAGGGGTGAGTACAACAATACTTAGTACGGACCCCGAGACCCCAAAGGTCTCTCGTAATCCGAAAAGGAAAACACAACAAAGCAAAATACCCCAGAGGTAAAACCACCAAGCAAGACCTCTACCACATATCACAAGTAAAAGATGCAGTTCACACCAGGTATATAACTTAATGAATAGGAATAAAGATGATTAGTCACAAATATAGATTGTCTTATTTTTTCAAGAGGCATTTTCTACTAGAATGCACAAGGTTTCTAAGTGCTAACCCATGGAGGATCGCTAGGTGCTGACCCACAAAGGATCGCTAGGTGCTGACCCACATAGGATCACTAGGTGTTGACCCACTCAGAGGATCACTTGGTGATCACTCATAGAGGAATGATAGGTATTGACCTACTCAATGGATCACTAGGTTCTGACCCACTCAGAGGATCACTAGGTGCTAACCCATAGAGGATCACTATTCTTTCTTCACGTCACAGTTGACCACTAGATTCCTTCTCTAAGCACGCTTGATTTACGGAGGATACGCTCCACAAGCCATCAGATATATTTTAACCACCATGAAGTGCCACTAATAAGTAACCTAAAGAACCTCCATTTTATAAGGGTTCCAACACAATAGATGGTGCATCAATCAGATGCCCAGTCTATAAGTTATAGGCATTTTAGTACTGAGGGCCCGATTGGATTTGAGTCTGATCGAAACTGGATGTACACCAAATTTCTCCAAAACCCAAGTGGAGTATCTCAAAAGGGCCACCTTGTCCTAAGGGTTCCATCACCGTAGACAATTCATCAAATAGACGTCCAGTTTAGAAAATATGGCCCTTTTAGAGACACTAGGAAAAAATGGGTCTGGGTTCAGCCCGACCTGGCCAAACCGACCTGACCCGGTACGTGTCAACCCGACCCGACCTGGCCCGCTAGGGCCCATACCGAACTGGATGAGCCCAACCTGTGTCGCTGGGCTGCGGGCTTGGCCCACTGGGCAGTAGGACTGGATCGGCCCGCTGGGCCGCAAGACCGGCTTGACCCACCCGGCTGGGCATGGCCTGCTGGGCTGTAGAACAATCCCAGCTCGCTGGCTGGGTGAGGTCTACCTCCCTGAATGTATGAGTCCGTTTGGGACTCCTCCATCAGTGGCGACAGGTTGGCATTTCTCCACATGAAAGTTCTTCCTGGACTAGTCAACGAGCGGGACCTGCAGGTGTGGGTCCTCCCTCCCCCGCGGCTCGGAGTTGCGATGCCTCCTCTGCGGCGCGCTGCCGCGACACGTCGCCCACCGTCAATTTGAGTCACCATTCAGTTATGGTCTCGGATTTTTAATTTGAGTCACCTTTCATGAGTTATAAGAATTTTGAAAAATAAAATAAATTTATTTAATAATTTTATTTATGGTTATGCCATTTTTGGGTTTTCTCACTAGAGGTCTGAGCCGACTAAACTTAAGTCACTCCTTGGGTAAACCCAGTATCTTGAACGAAACAGTGGCCTCAAATTTCTGACCCAGGCACCCATTTAAGAGTTATTCCACACTTTCAGGAAAACTACTCACACATTCTATTTAAAGCTGAACATTTTTGATGGATCATTTAGGGAACTTCGGGCCTTGGAATCATGTGCTGTAAAATTTCGTGGTCTCAAAATAATTCCATATAATAAAAAAAATTATAAAGAAATTTCGGGACATTACACAGTACCACTCCTCAAATATGGTTTCATTATAAAACCCCATACTTTACCTTACCTTTTAATCCTATATTGATTACATTATCTTCTAGTCACAATATTTTAGTATAATCCCTCCATTTCTAAGGGATAATCCATGAATATATCAAAGTGTTAAACGTGAGTAATCCTTTTTTACTTAACTTATTTCCTTTCAATATTAACTTTAAAATTATAATTTTATCATCTCTATATAGAAAAATTATTATAGGTTATATAAATAATTTTATTATGCTAAGGTAATAATCATTAACCACCTTTACCTTTTCGGCAAGAAAAACAAAAATGCAGTTCGTGCATATGTGTGGACTACCGCCTCCACGAAGCAACGAGTTTCATTTTCCTTCACTTATTAATATGGATGATCCAAAAGGTGAAATTAGTAATTAATTATGATATATATATATATATATATACATATAACATTTTTATGTCTCAAATATAGTAAACCATGTTACTCCTCTCTTTCATTCTAAGGGAAAAAAATCATTATCCATGCATATGTATGAACTACCTCCTCCATGGAATGATGTATCCCATTTTTTTCATTACCACCTTTCATATATGGAACTAAAATGGGTTTAAAGAATAAATATTATGTTTATTTAAATATTAAAATTTTGTTAAGAAAAATTTTATTACCTATTAATGATATTAGCGACAAATAATTTTTTTTAAAATTAATCATCTTAAACAAGCATAATAAAATAAAAATCATTTTATTAATATTTTGTAATATTTTCATATCCATTTATTATTCTTATAATTCAATGAAATTTTGTTTTATGACCCTAATAAACACAAAATAATATCATTATTATTATGAATTAATTATATTACAATAAAACCACCTCCTAATCATTCATTAAATCAAGTAATGTTCATATTTGGGTCGATTTAACCACCAACTTCAAAAATACTTTGAATTTTTATCATGAAATACTATTGGAACATAATTTTAGGTATAATATGATATAAATGTGTAAAAAATTATTATTTTCTGGTTTCAGAGATGTTATGTTAATATTTAATTCATTAATTAATAAAACACTCTTTGAACATCAAGGATCACCGAAACATGATTATTATCTACTTCATTTCAAGGATAAAGACTAAAAAACCACATGAAAGAAATTTAAAATGTCATAAATTAAGAAAAATAACCCCTAAAAATAGCTTTAATGACTTGGTAAAGAAGAAATTTGTAAGAAGAATGAATACAGAAACCATTATTATTAAACTAGTACAAATGTTCAAAACAATTAACACCTGATGTGGGAAAATAGGTAAAAAAAACTAACTAGAATTTATATAGATAATGAATATATGTTAATAATATAAATGAAATTTTTTATGATTAAGTTTTTTAATTAATTAATTAATATATCTATGTTTGTGATATACGAGGTTAAAGTATATTCATGGAAGTCAGGATAATAGGTAAGAGTTTCCCATATCAAATTCTTATCTTTGAGACATGTTTTGTATTATGCACCAAATCTCCTTTATGTGATATATATACTTCCAATTTGAGATGTTATATAATGAAATTAATTTTATTAATGGTTTTTTAATATCAATTTTAATCCATATCTTTCAAGAGGTTTTGATTAAATTGCTACCCAATCCATAAGTGTGTTTTTCGGTCTCAATTTTCATTCTTTGGGACTCATGCTATATTCACCACTTATTTCCTTCTATTTGGTGAATATATTTTTTCACATTCGTGAATTATTTTAGATTTATTTTAAAATTAATTTCCATTATTTCTTTTTTTGGGGGGGTTTTCCATTCATTTTGGTGGAAATTGTGGGTTTTCAAAATTTGGGCCAAACTGTGAGCCCATTTCCTGATTTAATTTTTTTTATAAATCTCTCATTTTTATACATTTTACACCCATTACACTTTTCAATTGGCATCCCATGGTATAGTAAAACCACTATATCAATTTTTACCCCATAGGAATCCATAATAATAATTTATTTGAGTTTTTTATTAAAGTATTGGTCCATCTCGCAATCCCATTTCCTACTTTAAATTATTTTTTTAAAATTTTAATATCTCATTATTTTTTTACTTATTTTTTGGTGATTATACCTCCCACCAGAATCCAGAATCTAGAGGCTCATCCCCATAATCTATTTCTCCACTTTGGAGCTCATTTGCATCACATATTAGGGAAAAACTTCTCAGGGTTTCTCAAATCGTCCATATTTGAGAATGTAATTTGATTCTTTCTTAAACCTTTCAATTTTCACTCTCTTCCCCCCATTTAAGTCCCCACTTTACCTACTCAGAATATTTAGAGTCTCCCTACCAGTTTTTTTACTTGGAGATTCATATTTTGGTGGATTTGTGTTGATTTCTTCAAGATCTATCAATTAAGTGAGTTTCCTCTCACATTTCTCCCATTTTCTTAGGGTTTCTTCCACTTTTCTCGAGGTTATAAAATTTATAGAAGCTAGGGTTCATACCTAGGGTTTGATTTTGTGTCATTTTGGTGAAATATTGTGGATTAGGGATTTATTTCACTTCCTTTTGGTGTGGCGGTGGTGCGATTGAAGTTTCACACAACGGTTTGGAGTTTTTGGCACAAATGGTAGGTGATTCCATGTGTAAGCATTATTGGATGAGTTAGTTTTGCATGATTTATATTTTTACCATTCTTCTATTATATTTTATTTAGTGCAAAAATTATAATTGGTGGCAGTTGTTGAGAAATTGGTTTTTAAGTGGCATTTTTGTGCAAAAATGAATATTTTTGGTGTGTATTCCATGTTGTGTTCATTGGGGTTGTTTTATGATTCATGGAATAGTTTTATTAAATGATGTTATGGATTCTAATTCAGGTTTGATGTGATATTCGTATGGTTTTGGTTTTCAAAGAGTATTTTTAGAATGATTTTATGTGCAAAACATGGTTACACTCCTTGGAATTATTTTGTGAATGTTTTAAATTGTTTCTTGATTTATGAAAGAGGTGAAACTATGTTTCCAAACTGTTTGGGTAGGAGTGTGCTTTCGAAATGTTCTATTTTAATGTGAAAGAGTTGTTATGTGATGTGTACTATCTTAGAAAGGGTTTTTAAAATTGTTTAAAGGATTTGTTGAAGTGTAAAAGAGAGGTGAAATGTGTTGTGGGATGTTTTAGTGTGTGTATGATTTCCAAAATGAATTTGAATGAAAAAATGGGATAATGTGACATGTGTGTGGGATGTTTGGTGTGCCTGTGAATTGAAAGTGGTATTTTCATGTGAAAATTTTATTTCATGTATTCTGGAAATTGTTTGAGAACAAGAGGGAAATCCTGGGTATCTAGGTGGGTGGATGTGTACAAGTATGCTAGTGATCCCGTGGGGTTTGACCCCTATTTCACGTAACTAGTTTAATGATTAAAAAACTATATAAAAAATGATGATGATGCTGATGATGATTATGGGGGACCTCTAGGTTATGGGTATGATCTCTACTAGTGGATATTGTGCACGAGAATTGATATTTTTTATGGTTACTTTCACTGAGATACGAGGTACGTGAGACCCACAACGAGCTAGTGCCTAGGGTTATTTCCTGTTGCTAGTTATCATTATATATATTATTCTTACCATTGGTATATAGTATGTTTCTCTGAAAAAAATAAATAAAATTTTCATACAATTTAAAATTGTTGATTTATTTTAAACTAGCCCACTTGAAAGCTGTTTTTATTTAAAGTTGCATCTTTTAGAAATTATTACTCGTATTTATTATTTACAAAACATGCAAGATTTTTGTCTTATAATGATTATCACACGGAATATTTTAGTGGTTGAATCCTACTTGTATTTTTCTCACACCCTACTTACACCTTTCGGTGTGAGTATACTTGGTTATTTTGTCATAGGTTTGGGTAATGTTTTTAGTGCCAATGGTTCAGGTATCTAGTGGTCCTTCTTAGTGCGGTGTTGTGGAGATGGATTGAGGGAGGTGCCTATTTCAATGAGGAGGTTCTTGGGCTGTCCTTTTTGGTTTTGTTCTTTTGTAATAGTATTTAAACATTGTTTTAAACTATGTAATTTAATTTTGAAATTTTTTAAAAGATGGTTTTATTTGAAAAATCCAGATTTGTTTTGTTGGAATAGTTTGTTGTTTTATGTCTATAAACTTAGGTAAATCATTCCCAAATTTTATTTTATGATATCAGGGAACTTGTTCCAGTCTGTGGGGATCAAGAACACCCTTCGGGACTTTCCATGAGATGGGTTTGGTGTCGATTTTGATGGAGAATAGATCTGGTTTGTGACAAAATGGTATCAAAGGGAGGTTAAGTTCACTCTTTGGGTCATGTTATTTGGGGAAGATTCAGGATAGCCTGGAGATAGGATTTTTAGGTCTTGACATTATGATTATGAGTAGGGTGCCTGGCCAGAACACCTCATTATGTGATTCAAGTCACTAGGGGAAGTCGAGATTTATTTGAATCCTTTTGTTTTCTTGGTTTGATGATGATTTGGGGAAATGAAAAGAGAGTTGGTCTAATGGTCTTGGTGAGCTTTCAGGGCCTAGAAATCCATGTGGAGAACATGATATTTCCCAAGAAAACTCTATGTGATAGTGAAGTGATTGACGTATGGACACCAACCATATGTACAAGTCACCCACTAAAACTAGTTTCCTATCATATTGTCTTGTGTCTCTTCGTGTTGGAATCTTGGAAATTAGTTAAAAAACAACTTCACTTCAGAAATGTGAACTTTTATGAAACGATTTTTCAATAAAGTGGAAGTGTCTTGATTTCTTAAAAGGAAGAACTAACTTTTTTAGATTTTTTTTGAAATGGGAAATGATGTGTTTACACCTATTTTGAAAGAAGGAACTACGTTAAAGTTGGGTTTGAAAAAGCATTTCCAATAGAGTTTTCTAAACTATTGAATAGTGTTTTAATGGGATGGAATGTTTTGGAGGTCATGTGTGAAGTTTGGAAATGGATTTTTATTTGGAAACTAGAAATAATTTGAAAATAGTTATGAAATTTTGGAATCATTTTTTAAAATGAGAAGAGTTGAGTTCCCAATTTAATAGGGATTTATAAAATGAAGTTTTTTGTGAAATTAGAAGTGTTTTGAAACATGATGAAATGTTTTGAAATTAATGTACATGAATTGAATGTGATTTTTTATTGAATTATTGGTGAAATTTTGAAATGTTTCATAAGATGTAATTTGGGTTTTGATTTCATGGTTAACAGTCTTGATAAAAAGAAAGTATTGGTTGAATGTTTTGGTGTTGAAAAGTGGAAGGAATTTTTGCTTTAACCTTTGGTATTTCCATGAGTGACCACATGCATTGGGTTATATGGGATGATGGATGGTTGATGGCATGACTGGATGAGTTGTGGGATGGATATGAGGAGGGTGCCTGATGTGGAATGGAAACATGCATGCGTGAGGCCCATGTGGTACCACTGATGGATACGCTAACCACTAAACCATTTATTTTCAAAGAGATAATTTTAAAGGAAAAATTGATGTCATGATAACTAGTTTGGGGTGGTGTATATTATGTGTTTTTTAAATGTTGTTGTTGTATGTTGTTTAAAGTCAAATAACCCCTCTTGTTTGAATGGTGTTTTGGGTTTGTGTTTCTTTATTAAGTTGGGTTGTAGGGATGGTTAGTGGTCTGTTCTGAGAAAAGTTCCGGAAACCTTTACGGTGGTTCCCCTCATGTGTTAGGTTATGGTTTGTGGTACATTTTGACTAATGGACCATCTTGTTTGGGTCCTTGAGTTCTCTCTTTGGATAAGGTGCACCCCATTAAGAGTTAATGCACAACTAAAGTGCATCCCAGATTGTTTTTCCGTTGGAATATCCTTCAATTGAACAATATAAGGAATATTTTCCTCGAGCATTGTATATTGAGTATACACCATTTTCTCTCTTGGTTTTGTGGATCCTCTTGTAGTAGGAGAGTGGTCGTAGGAGGTTGAAAGAGACATTAGTTTATTAAGTTACTTGAATCGTCAAAGGTGACAATAGTTCAAGGTTGTCAGTGCTGGATGTTCTCTAAGAGGGCCTCTAGGTCATTCGTTAGTCTCTTCAAAGCGAGGGATGATGTTAAGACACCGGTGTGTAAAATCTGATCAGAAGAGGCTATTGTGGACATTTTCTAGAATTGTGTGCTGTTTGGGACTTAGAATAAGATCCCTCTACTTTTCTTGTTTCAATTAGTCACAATGGTAATGCTTAGTGATTCCATGAAATAACATGTCCTCATTTGACTAAAAAGGTTAAGGTTTTGAAATCCTCTAAGAGTATCCTCTTTCTAGAAGTGTGTATTTCTTTAGAAAATCTCAACATCCTCTGTTTAGAGGAAGGTGTTTCCATATGTCCTTTCCTCTTTCCATTTCTAATATGAAGAAAAAAGGGGTGGTGTGTGTGAATCTTCTAAGCCCTTGTTTTGGTAAAATGTTGGGCTATGGTAAAGTGAGGCTGGAGTATGTTTTGTCTCGTTGAACTCATATGGGATCTTAGTGTAGCTGTTTGTGGCACCAGAAGAATAAATTCTATTTGAGGTTTTCCAAATCCTAACTGCGAGGCTGAAGATGGTTTAAACATTTGAGCTCCACTCATAGGTCCTGGAGTGGAGCTAGCGCATAGTTAGGGGAAATATCAGGGTCATTCAAATCATTGTAAAACATCTTGTCCTCAGCATGAAAGATGATAATAGTTTAATCCTCTGTTTTCATCATCTTTATTTTTTTCCCGTTCCGTGGAAAGAGGTGGGAGGACCTCGTGTCCATGTTATTTACCAATGTCCTTCTTTCCCCCTTTGGTTTCCATTGAGTTTTTAGAGAAATGTTTGAAATTTGTCTAGACAGGTTGATCATATAGTTAATAGTAATGATGCCCCAGAAAAACATGCAGATAGAGGGATCCACTCGGTTAGCACATGATTTCCCGAACCGTGCGGACTAACCGTGCGGCCATCCCAAATCTTTAAATTTTGGGGTCTTTTTATGATAGATCGTGCTGAGCAGTTAAGATGGTTGTTTATTATAGTGAGGAGAACCACTATGAGTCTCATGTAAGTTCTTTTGGAAAATTCTAATGGAAATCTACCCCTTGTACAAGGGAGTCCGTTCGGGCCTCCCCCTATTAGTGTCCTGATTCTATCTCGGAAAAAATTAAGTTTGTTCCTATGGTGGGGAGTCTGTTCGTATTTCCCCATATTAGTAACTCATTTTTATTTTCCTTGGTTTTATATTGGAGATAGGTAGTCTCTTTCGGATATATCTAATAAGAAACAAATTCCTTGGGTAAATTTTGGGATTGGAGCATGCCCAACAGTTTTGTTGAAGTAAGATTATGGTAGCATTATTCGAGTTCATTGTTCATTTCAGGTGGATTGATTGATCTTCTCCTAATAGTGTTTTAGGTGTTTTTTTGGGAATTTAGGTTGAATATGCTTGATAGTTTTATAAAGTGGTGTATGTTTTGGTTGATTAGAGTATTCCTTACTTGATTGATCAATTGGATGTGTTTTGGCCTTTTGGGGGTGGGTGAAACTTGACAAAGGAGTCTATTTCGGCTTTTTGATTGGGTTTGGTTTTTGATTTTGGTCTTTCTGTGGCTTTACAAGGGCAGGAAGTTTTATGGAAGGCAGAATTTTCACACCCATGAATTATTTTAATGGTATTTTTCATTTAATTTCCATTCTTTCTTTGTTTTGGGGGTTTCCCATGCATTTTGGTGGAAATGGTGGGTTTTCAAAACTTGGGCCAAACCGTGAGCCCATTTCCAAATTTAAAAATAATTTTTTTCTTTTATCACTCCTTCATTTTTCAACATTTTACACCCATTCCACTTCCAAATTGGCATCCCATGGTATAGTAAAACCACCATATTAATTTGGACCCTATAGAAATCCATAATAATTATGGATCTGAGTTTTTTATTAAGGTATTGGGCCAGCTCCTAAGCCCATTTCTTGCTTTAAATTATTTTTTTAAAATTTCAATATCTCATGAATTTTTTATTGTGTTTTAGTGATTCCCCCTCCCACCAGAATATAGAAACATGAGGCTCACCCCATTATCTATTTCTCCACTTTGGATCTCAAATGTATCATGGATTAGGGTGAAACTTCTTAGGGTTTCTCAAATCGTCTTGATTTGAGAAGGTAATTTGATTCTTTCATAAACCTTTCAATTTCACTCTTTCCCCCCATTGCAGTCACCAATTGACCTACTAATCATCATTATATCCTCCCTACCAGTTTTGGTTACTTTGAAATTCATTGTTTGGTGGATTTGATGTGATTTCTTCAAGATCTCTCAATTATGTGAGTTTCCTCTCTTGTTCCTCCCATTTTCTTAGGGTTTCTTCCACTTTTCTTGAGGTTCTAAAATTTCCAGCAGTAAGGGATCATATATTGGGTTTTATTTTGTGTCATTTTGATGAAATATTGTGGATTAGGTATTGAATTTACTTCCTTGTGGTGTGGCGGTGGTGTGATTAAAGTTTCACACAACGGTTTGGGGTTTTTGGCACAAATGGTAGGTAATTCCATGTGTAATTATTATTGTATGAGTTAGTTATGAATTGTTTATATTTTTACCATGCTTTCATTCTATTTTTTTGGTGAAAAAAAAATATTTTTTAGAATTTTTTAAGCTGTTGGTTTTTAAGTGGCATTTTTTTGAAAAAATGAATATTTTTGGTGTATATTCCATGTTGTGTTCATTGGGGTTGTTTTATGATTCATGGAATAGTTTTATTAAATAATTTTATGGCTTCACATTTTGGTTTAATGTAATATTGGTATGCTTTTGGTCTTAAAAGAGGGGTTTTAGAAGGATTTTATGTGAAAAACATGGTTACACTCCTTGGAATTATTTTGTGAACGTTTTAAATGGTTTATTGATTTATATAAGAGGTACAAATATGTTTCAAAACTATTCCGGTAGGAGTATACTTTTGAAATTGTATATTTTAATTTTAAAGGGTTTTTATGTGATGTGTACTATCTTGGAAAGGTTTTGTAAAAATTTTTAACGTACTTTTTGAAGTGTGAAAGAGAGGTGAAATGCGTTGTGGCTTGTTTTTGTGTGAGTATGATTTCCAAAATAAATTTGAATGAAAAAGAGGATCATGTGACATGTGTGAGGGATGTTTAGTGTTTCTATAACTTGTAAGTGGTATTTTCAGGTGTAAATTTTATTTCATGTATTGTGGAACTTGTTTGAGCACAAGAGGGAAAACCCAGGTATCTAAGAGGGTGGACGTGTACTAGTGTGCTCATGATCCCGTGGGGTTTGACCCCTGTTTCACGTAGCAAGTTTGATGATGACAACACATACTAAACAATGATGATTTTTATGATTATGATGATGTGTGACCACTATATTATGGGTATGATCCCTACTAGTGGCTTGTGTTCACGAGAATGGATATTTGTATGGTTACTCTCACTGAGATACGAGGTACTTGATACCCACAATGAGATAGTGCCAAGGGTTGTTTCCTATTTCTAGTGATAATTTGATATCTTATGCATACCATCAGAATATGGTATGTTTGGATGAAAAAATTCAGTAGATTTTTCATACTATTTAAAAGATTTTATTTCTTTTAAACTAGCCTACTTGACATCTATTTTTATTTAAAGTTACATCTTTTATAAATTGTTACTAGCATTTCTTGTTTACAAAACTTGCAAGCCTTTGGTCTTATAATGATTATCACATGGAATATTTTAGTGGCGGAATACTACTGGGATTTGGCTCACACACTACTTACAGCTTTGGGTGTAATTGGAATTGGTTATTTTGTCATAGGTTTGGGTAAAGTTTTTAGTGCCAAGGGTTCGGGTTTCTAGCGGTCCCTATTAGTGCGGTGGCGTGGAGTTGGCTTGAGGGAGGCGCCTCTTTCCATAAGGAGGTTCTTGGCCTGTACTTTTTGGTTTTGTTATTTTGTAATAGTCTTTAATTTTTTTTTAAATTTTTAATTCAATTATGAAATTTTGTAAAATATGGTTTTGTTTGAAAAGTAAAGATTTGTTTTATTGGAATATTTTGTTTTTTATGTTTATAAACTTGGGTAAATCATTCCAAGATTTTATTTTATGATACCCTGGAACTTTTTAAAGCCCATTAGGATCGGGAACGCCCTTTGGGTTGTGAAATGGGATGGTTTTGGTGTCAGTTTTGATGGATACCAAATCTGATTTTTGACAGATTTCCTTGGAAGACTTTTTACTACATTCTTCAAGAATTGTAAGTGATTTACATGTCTATATTGTTATCCGTATCTCATATTATTTTCATTAAATAGTTACCAAAACCATTGAAAAAATTAAACTTTTCAATGTTATATTACCATTATATGTTTTGGTAAAGTAAAAGTGTGTGTAGTTTAGTAGAAAATACATCCCTATCTAGATACTAGAAAGTGGACATAGTTGTTTCACAGATTCACCTAGGGGTAACCACCCTAAGATGGGGTGGATAAGCATTGAATTAATCTTCAATCTGATTTAGGATGAGTGGGATTAATAATACACACCTAGATAATCACCTTTAGGAGATATTCTTTGGAATATTCACATACTCTTTCTGAATCATTCCAACCATTTCCTTGGTCTCCTACCAATTCAACCAATTGACCACAATTACCATCATCCATGGATAACCCACCACATTGATAGTATTATTGCCACAATATTTATTTGATAAGGGTTATTCCCATTACTTTTATGACGCCACACAACTTCTAAGTTGATTAATGGATGTTCTCGTAGACATGCACATTATTTCCTTTAATTGGAAAGTATTTGTTTTCCATATTTTTAATTATATAGATAACCATGTTATAATTCAGCCAGATTTTCCTTATGTAATGGTATGGAAATTCTTGTTGAATCTTATGGTTATTGAATTGGACTTAATCTGGTGACTGGTGAGGCCTAGAATTATATATACCCTTAATGCATCGATAGGTCTCCTGTGACAAAAAAAACCTGGGTTTTAGTGTATACCTCTCCCTAAATTAGTATGGTGCCTTAGAACAAGTCCTTTATAACATGTTTTTATATGGAATTATGCATTCCTTCGATACTAGATCAATGATATTTGTTATCCATGTTTTCATTATTTTTAGTCGATATAAAATTCACTCAATTTCATTTGATTATAGCTTCAAGTTGCTTATTTATTGCTTCCATATAAAGCATTACATTATTATGTTATAATAGATTCTACTGTATTCTACTCCTTACTGATCATCCGAGATCACCCTTATTTTGTTTTTCTTTCCCCAAGAAACCTAAAAGAGAACTATGTGTAATTTTTAGGGATATTATGGAAGGGATAATAATGCTCTTATAATGCATTAATGTTGTATCTTATGTTTTCAAATGTAATTTATTTATATATCTAGTCTTATAAGACCACTAAGTTATTGGATCCTTCAATAACTCTTGTATTATTTACCAATAATTTAATATAACTGCCGATTTCTAGTTTCTAGAGTCTGGGTTATTACAAAATCACCACTTAAAATCATTTAAGAATAAAATAAATAATGGAAAGTGGATAAAAAATTATATAGTTTGGATAATGTGTCATACATCCTTGTGATAAACAATAATTCTTTCATTATAATAGGACATAACAAGTATTTTAATTTCCACCAATAAATGAGTAATTAAGGACAAATTATAGAGAATATACTTCTATAAATTATTGATTTCTAGGATTACTATAAACATAGGTCCCCACTTACTTTAATAGAAATCTCTATCTAGTCTTCCAAGTTACAACAACCTCCTATATTTTTGGATGTACCTATATTTATAATGGCGACTGATGATCTCCGTTAGCCTTATGAAATTTGATATCCTATCCCAACTAACATTCCAAGATAAAATTTACCAGTAACTTCTATTCCCCTTATTGTATGTACTATCAATTGTTCATAATTTCATTGAATAATGACATTGTCTAATCTCTATTCCTTCTACTGAAGTTCTCACTAAAACTATGTAAAGATAATGGACTATTTAATTACTTGACTTAAATAATATGACAAACCTATATCTAGATCACACATGTATGGTGAAAAAAATATGGATTCACATCCCAATAGACCCCATAACCCTTATCCTAGTTCCACCCAAATAGATTATAGAAGATCAAGTCAGGAGAGAAAATAAAAAAATGAGTGATAAAGAAAAATGATATAAAAATAAAACATATATAATTAGAGAATAAAATAAATTGAGAGTAACAAAAAACTCATAGGAAAAAACAATATATGAAGGAGAAAAGTTTTTTATTGAAAAAAAGTGTGAGGTAAAGAGAGATTTGATTTAACAACAAATACTAATTGTAGTTATGTATAAATAGGTGATTCCAATAAATAACCACATAACACATACTTTTCAAAATTTTGTTGAATATTTATTATAGGGATATGATGATGTGTTTCTAGAAGAGTTTATTCCCATTTTACTTCCCATTATAGGTACTGAGAATGAAATTAATCTCATACTTAGAGTATCATTTCCAAATTTACCAATATATCAAACCAAACTAGAAGATATAAAATTAATTCAAAGTAAAGTTAAATAGTTTTTAAACATAGTTCATGTTAGAGAGATACTTAAATATAACACCCAAAGATTTTGTGAAATATTTTTTTTAAATTAATTTAATCTTTTTGATATTTTTCATTTCACGCAACACTGAAAATAGTTATTATATATATATATATATATATATTAAAAAGTAAGTTTGTATTATATTATAAGTAATGATAATTTAATCTTTAACTACACAAAATATAAAGGTTATATTCCTCTATATAGAACACTAAGGTAAGCTTATGTCTCATACTGACTTCCCTCAATGGATTGCATAACATGCAAGACCAAATGTTACCGAACAATATTATATTAATAATATATATATAATAATATATAACCTAGTAATTAAATTATCATTTATAAATATTATTAAATAAATTATTTAAATATATTGTTTTCAAAAAATATAAAATGAATTAATTATTTATAAATTAATATAAGAACCAAATTGAATATAAAGGAGTATTTTTACAGAAAGCTGTTATTATGCTTACAAAGTTATTTAAATACTAATAAAGTAAATTAATTAAAATTAATAATTTATATTATTTTATTATATATTTGATATATTCAATAAAATAATTTTTATATTTATCCAATATATTTAATAAAAATTATATAAGAAAAAATCCAATTTTATGCTTAAAACATATATTTTTATAAAGGCAGTTTTAACTCCTTTTAATGGAAAAAACATTTTAAATGAAATTTTTGGAACTATTATTTATTTAATATGTCAAAATAAAATTCATATTTTTATGTGAAACATAAAAATTAGGTTAGGATAAATTTTTTGTAATTTTCTGTAAGGGTTCATTTTTTATTGAATAGTTAAAAAAACTGGATTTTAATTCAAAACTGCCTTTTCATATAATTTATTTATAAGGATAAATTATATTTTTAATTGATTTAAAAGTTTTATTAGATAATATTTTTATCAAAAAAATCTAATTTATGTTATTTGAATAAATTTCATTTTGAATTTGAATTTAAAAACATAGCAAACTTTTGAATATTTTTACTTAAAAAACCCACATTGTCAACGTGACTGCATGATTATATTTAAATTAATTTTTGCCAAAGATGTGATTGGAATTTGTAAAAATGGATTCCATATTTTTAATCATCATAATTTATAATTTATAATAAGTTCAACTTATATTTTCACCAAAAATATTAGTGAAGTAATTAAAAATTAATTACAACGATTAATGCTAAATTAAGCTCAAATAAGGACTAAACCTTAAATTTAAGACCCAAAAGACATATAAACTTTTAAAAGACCTTTTTGATGAATATATTTAGATCATATATTTAATTTTATATACTTTAAACCATTATTTAACCACTTTTAATAAAAAATGTTGGTGGGGTTCCTTTTCTTTTAAAATATTACAAGAGATTCCACCCCACCTCCATTATAAAAGGCACCCTTCACTTCCACTTCCTCACACCTATCAATCCCCTTAGGATTAGAAAAAATATTACCAAATATATCCCAAAATTCCCTCCCTTATACCTTGAATCTTTTAATTTAGAATAAAGCAATCCAAGGAAGCCTTTTGGATCAAACCAAAAGGAGTTACCCGATTAAGAGGTAACACCCTCCATCAAACGCCTTTATTTTATTTTCTTTCTCCACTACCTCAAATATTATTATTCCATGATAATGTAACATCACCAGTATCCTCAATATACTATGATGTTGTTATGTTAAGATTTATACCTACAATTACACACACATCTATCTAATGGGTAATGAACATAATGTTTACGTGTAGGTGGACTTCCACCTCGCTAAACGATGATTGTTTAATTTTCCTTCACCTCCTATCATGGAAAACATTATGATAGAATATTTGTTTATATGTCACAAACCAAACCATTTAAAACCTGAACCATTCGCCCAATTTGGACCATGAAAAGGCCTGAAGGGCATTCCCAATCCCCACAGGCTGAAAACTAGTGTCAAACATAAAAGTAAAACGGTTGGGAATAGTTTAGACCATAAATAAAAGATAGATAAATTAAAATAAACTAATAAAAATAGATAAAAACTATCATCATAAATAAAATAATGTTTCATAGTAAAACATACCTCAAAGTGTCCTCATGGTTCACCACCAAACATAGAAACATGCTCGCTGCAAGGGCAATCCAAAACCATAACCTAAAACTAAAAAGTTAAAGTAGGTGTGAGCACCAAAATTATCAGTAGGAATTCCAAATAAAAACAACACCCAATTACTTTACCTTAAAAAAGAAACCCAATATTGCTAGTTTGAAAATAATACATAATAAAATATTGTTTTTCATTCTTCTCAAATTCAAGTCACGATTTTACATTTTTTGGAAAACGTTTCACTTACACTAAATTTTCAAAATAGTTCCCAAGCATGCATCAACATTTCTAAATGAAATGAAAGTAGTTTAGATTAAAATATGATTTTAAAAAAATGATACATCAAGTATGAAACAAATGAAACGAAATTCACATCAAAAGCACCATGGGATATCCCTAAGCAGCTAGTGCTAGTTGGGAACCTAGGATTCTCATAACTTAGTGAAATGTGGCTTAGAAACCACAACCATAAGTATTCTCATGAACGAGCCCCTAGTAGGGTACACCCTCACAACCTAGTGGTGTCCAATCATCGTAATAATTTAGTTAGTGTTTTAATCGTCAATCCTCCTAGACAAAACTGGGAAGAACCACTTCTGTATCATTTAGCATACTAGTCCTAGTCTTACCACCTAGGTACCAGGGGTTACCCATGTGCTCTATTTAAAATGGTGGTGAGGTTTTATTAAGAAACCCTGTATAAAAAATAACTTTCTTTATCCAAAAACCCATTCAACATGCCACCACCGATCTCTCTCCTTAAGCACATCCCCCTTTTTAAGACACACAACATTGCACAAGCCTCTACACTACGTACATTTCACAAATCAAAAATTAACACCTGTATCACATTTCTAAAACTAGGGGGAATGCCTCAATAAGGGTTTTACTATTTTTAAAACCATTCTCAAAGTGCCAAACAAACCTCATTAATTTATAAAGAACATTATCAATTAGAAAACACTATTTCCCAACATCGTTAAGTTCCAAAATCTTCTTAAAATCCAATTTCACAACCAAGGAACCGCACATTTAAAAGAAATATAGAAATCATTCTTAAAACAATTAAAACCCATTAAGGAAGGAAAATTAACAATTAACCTCAAATTCATACAAAAACCCATAATTTTTTCCAAACTAACCAAAACATGAAATTTTCCCTTATTAAAATCATGCACTAACCCATCTTCATTCAAGTCTACTTGCACAACTATTTTACACACACTAAATACCTATGGAAATTATTATGACACTCTCAAAACCATTTAGGAATTCTCTTTTTAAAGAAATATAATTTATGACTGATTGATAACAGAAAATGTTTTACATTTTACAAAAAAATTTCAAGAGAATATATCATCAAGAAAAGAACACCTTAGAAATTTAAATAAATTATGTAAAACAAATGCAGAACCATTTCTAACAAGCATAACCAGATCACATGGCTTTTACATATACTACATAAATTTAAAACATATTTTTAAAATAACCATGAAATTAGGGAATTCAAATTAAAGGGTTAGGACTAGGGAACCTACCTCAATCATGCCTCTATTTGTCTATGACCACTCAAACCAAACCTTGATTCATACATTCACATGCATTTATAAATATAAATAAATAAATAAATATATATATATATACACCCCTATCTGCATATCACATATTCCCCACACCATGATGAAATATGTACAAAGTGGGAATATATATATATGTGCCTTTCATATGAATGTACATATATGAATTCTTGATACCCTAAGCTTGAAACAATGATAATGAAACCCAACACACACTAGAAAATTTACCGGTAACTCAAAACCCACAAAATCCGTAATTAAAATTAAGCCAAAATGGATAAATACAATAATCCTTACTCAGAAACCATGGAAATACCCACTGCCTTCATCAGTCACGATAAGAGAGATCCTCAACGGGGCTAAAAAACGTAATTTCCATGAATCGACTAAAACAAAAACCCCCAAATGAGTTAGGGTTCGGCCAAACCCCACGCACACCATGAAATAAAATAAAACTAAAAAATAGGGGAAGGGTAATAAAGAGGATACTCACCAGAGGGAAGAAAACACCATACCGATGGAAGAAACGCTTGCTAGAGGAATGGAGCGGCTTGCCGAAGAGGAGGTGTGTCATCGGGTTCCTGCCGAGGTGGGTCGCACGTGAACATGGAGAAGGGGGGAGACCGACCACGTGAGGGAGGGAGGGATGCCAGAGGGAGGGTGAGCCAGTGTGGGTTGCTCGAGCAAGGAAGGGTAAAGGGGGAAGTGAGGGCTATATCTCACATATAGGAGAGGGGGAGAGGTCTTGTGCGAGAGAGGGAAGGGAAATGGGAGGAGAAGAGAGAAGGGGAAAAAATAAAAAGAAAATAAATAAAACCTAAATAAAACATAAATTTAATAATAATAGGTTTTAATAATAATAATAATAGTAATAATGATAATAATAATAATGCTTAATAATAATTATAATATTCATATATTATTATTATTATTATTAAGAATTCTTTTAATTTTATTTTGTTTATATTATTTTATATAATTTATCTTATTTTTTATTTAATTTTATTATTTTAAACAAAGGGAAGGAAAAACAGTTTGGGAACATGGTCTTCTAGACTGTGCACCAACTGTGTGCACCCTACTAGAAAGAAGGGGCACACGCACGGGCTGACCGCACAGTTTGAGAAGTCATACGCCAACCATGAAACTCAAATCTATCATTTAACAGAGATATTTTTCATGCTTGTCTAATGATTGGAAAGAAACACATGATCCATGTGCCACACCACTGATTCACCTGGGTACCCGCATGGGACCCACACAATTACTACTAACCATGAGGTCCAACTGTGAAACAAAAAAAGTATTCCAAAAATTAAAAATTTGACTCTCCAACTACCAAAACTCAAAAGCAAGATTGAAAAACAAATAAATAATTAAAATAATTAAAATTTTAAATGGTCCAAGTGTGACAATTTTTCCCACCACAGTCACTTTATTCCCCTAGTAATTCACCAAGTCAAAGAATAGCAAAAACTCAAGTCCATGTCCGACCATGACTAAGAGAAACAAGAAATTCTAGGGCGACTATTCATTCTAAAAGTCACACCTAACCAATACAAAATAATCCACAATAAGAGGATGATGGGTGAATATGAGTAGTTCCCCCACAACAAGGACTCAACTAACGTGGAAATTTCGAAATCCAACCAACACCCTAACTGCGTTCGAGAACTAGGGACATGAGAAGTCCCTAAAAAACCAACAGCCCTCCGCATAAGGGCAGTCAACAACACCGCTAGAATAAGAAAATTTTCACAAACCCTATGATTTTCCCCAACACTAGGGGATACCCATGAAAATGACCCAAAACAAAACCAAATAGTGAACCATAATCACTATCTACCCATATCACAAAATCCATACAACTCCAAATGAGCACAATCAACACCACAACTGCAACCAACCCATACGAGGGGGAAACACACATTAAGGAAAAAAGAATGATTCTAAAGGCCTCACTCAGATGGAAATAACCGCTTAAATTAATAAAGAACAAGTTTATAACACTTTTATAATAGAATGATGAATTTATAATGGCAACCAAACTAAAACAAGGAAACCTTAAATGTCTCTATTCCAACACAAAAGATAAAACCAAGACCAGAGTTCATGCACCCCCAACAACTAATGACCGTGCGTGAGCTTAACCTTGAGACCTGTGGCTGGGGATCTGATGAATGAAGAATCCCCTACCTCCCATTCAAGCACTATTATAATCTAGTCACAAATCCTTATTCAGGTGATGCTTCCTACAAAAATTCTCCAAATAATCTAAACGACCACAATGATGGCAGGTCTTCGAAGGGATGCGACAAGATGACTTGTATTTCCCGGACTAACCATACTAATGGAAGACAAGAGAATGATCTGATGATATAGAAGAAAAAAACATCAAAGGATAATCCTTAGTGATAGGTACCTCTAGCATACTCCTCTTGCTAGATGGGTAACCTTAACAAGCAACAAGAGACACCGAATTAACAACTGACTATGTTCTAGAAACCAGCTCAGCAAAAAATGCTTTGTCCACCAACTTCTCAAAACAAAGGTACTTGGAAGGGAGGAACCTCTCTTTGATATTTGGAAGAAGACCCCCACCAAGAAAAGGTTTTTAGAGTTTTAAACATATGCCTTCACACTATCCTTTGGCATTATTGAATACACATTAGCTCTACCCTCTTCTTCGTCTTCACCTCCTCAGGTATAAACCATCAGACCAAGAAGAACTTAAAAACATCCCACGTCATCCCATAATTTATTGATGTAGAAGGAAAAAACTTCCAATATTCCAAGGTTAGACCCTCAAACAAACCCAAGAAAATACAAACTTTCACTAATTTATAAGTTCGCAACAATTTGAGGACACACTCTACCTCCTCAAGCCACTCCATTACCTCTAATGGACCTCGATCACCATGATAAACAATAAAAAATATATAAGAACCAGAAATTTTTCATGAATCATTAAAAAAATTGGGGACTTTTCTCAGTAGCACATTTTTAACTGTACAAAAAACACAATGCTAGAAACCAACATCAAATTGAAATGAAATCCAAGGAACACCTCGATCCAACATAGTAGGCTCGAAAACTAAACACACATAAACATAACCAAAACATTCCTTTGAAAATCAAACATTTTCAATTAAATTTTAAAACTTATTTCTTCCAAGGCCATTTTATAAGCAATGAAACCCAATCTTTAAACCAAATTCAAATTATAAAATAATTTTGGAAAAAATGGCCAAGGAATTAATTTCAAATGCCCACCCATGGAATCCGATGAGCCGTTTCACTTGTGTAACCATCCAATTCCATCCATGTGTGCCAACACACACTTCCCACACATACCCTCACACATGAAAACGTTTATAAAGAACCCCAAGGGTACAACCCAACCCATTTCTTTTTCAAATCCAAACACCAACAAAATTTTCAAACCAAAGTGCTTAAAAATTTATAAAACTCATTTTACAAATTTAAAACCATTTGAAGGACATAACTTTCATTTTGAAACTATTTTCATTT
Source organism: Viscum album (assembly GCA_963277665.1). Classification (NCBI taxonomy): domain Eukaryota; kingdom Viridiplantae; phylum Streptophyta; class Magnoliopsida; order Santalales; family Viscaceae; genus Viscum; species Viscum album. The sequence continues at coordinate 829,364,772 of OY728127.1, forward strand.
TAAAAATACATTCCCAACAACCTGAACCAAAATAGAACACAACTTATGCTACCATTGGAATTAGGAACTAGTTCCTATTCCTTACTTGGCATCATGGTAGTGGTCAATGCCCCAAGTAATCCATAACACTAAGAGGACCTTAAACTGTGCACTAGGACCTAACATGGGTCACTTCTCCATATGAGGTCACAACATGAAACTAACCCACCTCCATTTCCATCCCTCAATCCAAAAAAAAGTAGGATACTCAAACCCTATACTACCCATGGAGACTTAAGGTTCAGAACGAGAAAGGGTTCATGACGCCCTTCCTGTACCTACCTCTTGAGTCCAAACAGTCCTAATCTCGAAGTGCCTGACACCCCAAAAATAAAAAACAAGCTCTGATATAATTTTTTCCTGAACCAACTCAGGTCAACCCTAAACTGGTCACCTGAACCATCCCGTGACAAGACTTGAAGGGCGTTTCCGATCCCCATGGGCTAACAACAAGTGCTGAGAATCAATGTAAAATAGTTGGAATGGTTTATCCTATAAATAAAAGATAGATAAATAAAAATTAACTAAACAAAACATATAAACACTAGTATTATAAATAAAATAAAGTTTCACTTCTAAACATACCTCCAAGTGTCCTCGTGGGTCACCACCAAACACAGAAACATGATCGCTGCAAGAGAAATCCAAAACTAGAACCTGAAACTGAAAAGTTAAAGTACGCATAAGAATTGAAATGCTCAGTAGAAATTCCAAAGAATAGAAACACCTTGTTCCCTTAAATTAAAGAATATACCTAATAATGCTAGTTTTAAAATAAGACATAATAAAATATCATTTTTCATTCTTTCCAAATTCAATTCATGAGTTTACATTTTTCAAAAAATGATTCTATTCCACTACATTTTCAAAATTGTTCCCAACCATGCATTAACAATTCTAAATGAAAAGAAAGAAGTTTATATTAAAATATGAGTTTTAAAATATGAGACATAAAGTATGAAACAACTGAAATTAAAATCACATCACAAGCACCATGGGAAATCCCTAAATAGTTACTATTAGTTGGGGACCTAGGATCCTCTCACCTTAGTGAAACATGTCTTATAAACAATGAACATCAACGGTACCATGCACATGAAACTAGTAGGGGACACCCTCATAACCTAGTGGTATCCAATCATCTTAATCATTTAGTTAGTGTTTTAATCATCAATCCTAATAGATGAAACTGGGAGGAACCACTTCCGTATCATCTAACATACTAGTCCTAGTCTGTCCACCTAGGTAACCAGTTTTAAGAACCCAGTTCTTATTCTTGAGGTATGAGTTTCTTCTTTTCCTTTTTCCTTAAGTGTTTTTGAGAAAATAAGGAAAATGGGGAAAAATCCAAGAATTTTTGGGTACACGCCCTGTAATTTTCCACACGCCGTGTACTTTGGTTGTGTGGGATGAGTATACAGGGTGTGTAGGCCTGTCGGTGATGACGGGTGTAAAAACTTACTACATGTCGTGTACTTAGTATATACACACTGTGTAATCAGTCGGAAGGTGAACAGTAATGTGGTGGGAGTAGCCACTAGTGGAAGAGTTGTACGCACCGTGTACTAAAAAATACATGCCGTGTAATCAAGCCGACAGATGAACAGTGAGGCAGTGGAATGTGGCCGCTAGAGGAACAGTTAAAAAATGAAAAGTAAACATCGTGTACTTAAGAGTACAGGCCGTGTAGTTATGTTTTTTCACTTAAAACAGGCTATAACCCCCTTATTCGGAAGAGGAGGCAGAAAATCCGTTAGGAGATCGGGAGGGGATGCCAAAGATCAGAGGATATTCCGAATGCTCACCGAGTTTCTGATTCTTCCACCAATGATCCCGTTTGGAACGTGCGGTTAATGCCTTCCCTCTCCTTGAGACTCTCCTTCCAATTCTTTCCCGAGGGGAAGTTATTTGAGTTTGAATGGGTGAATGTTTATCCCAGATATATTCCATTCTCGGTTTATTTGGGATGTGTAATTCATGTATATCGATCAGAGGAGATCGATGTAGGTGGTCTAGTGTTTAATTACAACTATCGAGTTGTTTTTGTGTACCGTTGTGCTACGCGGCCATGTTTGGGGTGTCGTATGGCTGAGGCCTTGACTGATAAAATAGATATAATTTCATAGGTAGTTTAATGAAAATGTATAAACTATTGTTTGGTATCACTGCCTTGATCCAGGGCCACCCTGTGGGTGCGTTTCCCTTGTTTAGCCGTTTGTCTAGGATACCCAAGGGTATGCCATGATTATAACATGCTTTGAGTTTTCTTGAGAGAAAATGTATATAATTGCTTTCTTATGTGTTGGGAAAAGCCCTGTTACTTTCTTAGCGTGAGGGAAGTGTTTTGTTTAGCCTAAGGGCATTTTTCCATTTAGCCTGAGGGCAACTTTTCTTATGCCTGTGGGCAGTAGCTTCCGTGCCTAAGGGCAATATCTTGTATGCCTAAGGGAAATATTCGTTATGCCTAAGGAAAATCACCTGAGGTTTTCGATTATATTTACCTAAGGGTAAGGATTGTCATGTCTAAGGACACTTTTTACTTTTTATATTCACTTTGGTGATTTCCCATGTTATACCTACCAAGATAAAGCACATGCTTGGTATTGTTTTACCTTCTACTTGGTAGATAGCTTGTTGTGGTTTTTGCTGTGGCACTGTATAAGATATTGGCAGCTGATATTGAGTCTCAAGAACTTAGAATTCAATTATATTGAATTGTTAAATACTAATTAAATGCTAATGGAACAGGTAGGAGTAGCTGCTTTTGAGTACTTCCTAGCTTACTACATTACTTTATTGCATATTGTTGTTGCACATTTTCACTGACTGTTGGGCATGGGCCTTTGGTGGTTGCCTACTGGTATTTATTTCACACACCTTGTTTGGGTCATGTTTGGGCCCAAACAGATTATATTGCTGCGGGTGTTGATAAGGGTAAGAGTCCCTATACATGTACTTGATTGTTGCAGAGGAGTAGGGGAGCATGGGACTGAGCTTAGGATTGTGATGCTGCTGAGTTCCTGCTACACTGTTTTGTTTTTCATTACTGTAATTTTTACATTGTGCTGTATTACATTAGATTGTAGTGTATCCTATTTTGGATGATTTCATAGATTATAGGCTGGTTTCATCAATATATATATGACTGTTGGTCATATTTTACTTCAGCTCCGTTGTCCATTTCAGGTTTATATTGTTTAGTGCTTCCACTTTTGTGTTTTTATATTTATTTCTACTGCACTACATATTGAAAAATGAGGGCATAATTTCCCCACTATCATACCTAGGCCCCCGCTATTAGTCGACAACCTCTGGAATTTGGGGAAATGTTCTTGAGGTCATGTAACCAACCGGGTTCAGGGCACCCGTTGCATGGCACCCAAATCTGGGATGTTATATAGTGGTATCAGAGGCGTGTCTTTTATTCTTGACTTATTGTTTGGATCCTATAGTCAGGGATAGGAAGGAATAGGTACTTTGTAATAAGTTGTGCCTGGGAGTAGCTAACCCGTGTACAGGGAAAATCCAATATATCTCGTTTAATTGCAATTTATATGGTTTTTCAATTTTATAGTTGATTTTATTTTCACTATTGGCTGACACACTTGTGGTGTTCTGTTTATATTTTTATATTGGGTTCTATTTAGTTGCAACCCGATGAGATGAGGGTATTCCATCTCATGCATCATTTGGGCACATGTTAGAATCACATTCCATGCATAGTTTCCATGCCATGTAGGTGCATTAGAAATTTCATGTTGTTGTGATAGATGTTGTGCTAGAAAATTCATGCTGTTGTGATAGATGCCTTGTTAAATACCTCCTCTTTGATAAAGAATTGTCATGTAAGGTTTTCTGAATGAACACCAAGCTTTGGTTTCTGAGGAGTATGGGCCCTCATCAACCGGAATTTGGTCGATCATCGACTTGTTTACCTTGCTATAACATGTATAAGATGCAAATATTTGGTTTGCGGGGAGTATGGGCCCTCATGGATCGGAATTTGGAACCTTGGTGTTCGTTCAGTGGTTTTACGGGCTCCGAAGTGTTTTCTAAGGATTACTGTCTGGAAAAACCCAGAATACACACTGTGTAGTTTTGACTACATGCCATGTACTCTTCTATTTGATAAGAAATGAAAAATTTTTAAGTACACACTGTGTAGTTTCTACCCTTGTCATAGACCGTGTGGGAAGAAACACAAGATAGTGTAACTTTGAGGGCACACACCGTGTAATGATTGTACATGCCGTGTTGGGTTGACCCTATGTCCGCCGTGTAACTAATAACACGGATGGAGAAATATGAGCTTATACACACCGTGTCAATGAAGAACATGCTGTGTAGTGTAATCTGGGAATCCGGCTTTGTAACTAACAACACGGGTTGATATTATCCTTTCTAGTACATTCCATGTCCATATGGAACACACCCTGTAGTGTGAACCGTGTGTCCGGCCGTGTCTCGAACAACACGGGTCGGCGAAGATCATCTAGTACACGCCGTGTACCTGTGGGGCATGTCTTGTAGTCTTGATCGGTGAAAGACCGTGTAGAATTAGCCATGTGGCTGGGGAACTGGGTGGTGTACACACCGTGTACGGGTGTAACATTCTGTTTAGTGTCATCCGAGTAGCCAGCCGTGTCACTAACAACACAGGCAGTTGGAATCTAAGCTGTACACACCGTGTCTATCTGGAACACATCGTGTAGTGTGAGCTGTGTACCCAGCCATGTCACGAACAACACGGGTCAGTGAAGCTCGTCTCGCACATGCCGTGTAAACCTTATACACGCCGTGTAGTCTCATTCAAAAGAGAGTCGTGTGTCTAAGCCGTGTAGAAGGGCCCGAGTAGGGGAAGAAAATTCGAGTATACGCCGTGTGTATGGACAACATGTCATGTGTTTTGGGTGTTAAATGACCAGTTTTGGAAGAAGTACATGCCCATATGAAAGACATAAGGGAACACACCAAGTTGTTATTATACACACCGTGTAGTATTATTTTTTCAAACTTTAATGTTTTAGTTTCCTTGTTCCCTTCTTACGTTACAGTTCTTAGTCCTTGATGATGTTAATCTAAGGCATGTGTTTGAACTTGTAGAGTCATGCTGCCGAGACAACCATGATTTGTTCTCCAAGAGAGTGGAAATGATTATACTCCAGATACGGTAGGCCACATGCTACTAATGGATCCTCTAGCAGTGCCAGATGCGGCACCAGTCGTTATAACGGATGCTGGCACAAATGAGTAGTTCCGTGAAGGCTTCATGCGGTTTATGCAGACCTTCCAGGGAGCACCGCCACATTCATGGCAGAGCAGACGCATATTTTCCAGCAGCAACATCTGCCTATGTTTTCAAGGGATGGTGGAACATAGGCTGCAGAGTATTGGCTGGGTTCTATTTAGACTATTTTTGAGCATATGGAGACGCCTCTTGGGCGGAGGGTCAAGCTCTCTACATACATGCTGCATGATTCTTCCAAGAGGTGGTGGGATGTTATCACCTAGTATGAGCATCACAAAGACATGGCGTGGGAAGATTTTCCGGTAGTCTTCTATGAATTTTTCTTTCTAGAGATGCTAAGGGCAGATCGAGCTCGAGAGTTCATGAATCTGCAGTAGGGCGCCATGTCAGTGATGAACTATTCTTCCTACTTCACCGAGCTACAACGCTTTGCACCTGTTCTGGTGGGTGATGAGATGTTGAGGGCTAGATGATGAAGCATTGTCGTGCACGCTCTCAAAAATATTTATACTAAGTGCATCACAGTGGCTGACCTAGGTCGATCTCTTGAGGAGCCTTTTGCAGTCAATCACTCACTATTTATAATTCAAAATATGTATATATATATATGAAATAAAATGACCAGAAATAGATATTTTAAAAATGAGAATGAAATACTAAAATAAAATATGCAGATGCAATGCAAACACAATGAATGCAAACAGAATGATGTTAGACAGAAAGGAGATCCTCCCGGGAGATTATCCAGAGTGAACCTTCATCGTCTATTTTCATAGTTTCAAATTTACTTAATGAACATGCTCCATCGTATGCATGAACATACCCTTCTTCCTATGGTTGTGAATGTATGATACACTCAACGATCGCCGAGAGACCATACATCCACCTCCTCGATCGAGGGAAAATGTGACAGAAGTGAAAGCTAGGCTTCGGGTGGCAAGTAGAGACACAAAGACGCCTTTCCCACTAAGATCCCCCTTAGACTAACTCTAAGTAAATAAGAAACAATAAAACATTAATGATCAAAGACTTGGGTAAATCACTGGATTACTCCCCCGGGAACTTCCTCGGGTTAGCTACTCATGATCACGAGCATAAGAGTTCACAGTGATGGGGAAAACGGGGGGGAGAAAAACAAAAGAGAGAAAGAATAAGAGTGAAAGGAGAACACTTGAATAAAAATATGAAATGCTATTACATAATGAAAGTAAAATAAAATACAAATCCAAACTACATATAATGGCCAACAAAGGCTATTCCTAAGTTGCCAACCCATTGGAATGAAAAGGAGATACACTTTTATAAGGAAAGGGTGTGGAAATTTGGCTCCAAAAATAATCCCCGAATGTAGGCACGTGGATGGACTCCTTAATGACATAATTTGGAACTTGGTCCTTCTTGAAAGTTGTTCCAATACTGCTCCTCTGTCGTCCTAAGAAATTTTAGCTTTATTAAGCATGTAATGAAGGAGTTATGGCCGCCGAACGCATAGTATTTAATTCTTCCAGGCAGACTGTTCGTATTCCAATACACCGGGTTCCAGCGCATTAATGTCCTTTAAAATGAAAGCATCATGTGCGGCCTTCTCAATGAAAGTTCTTCATCCGGATGTCTTTAAGATCCATGTAAAATTTCAGCTCCATTTGTTCAGAAATTTATGATATATGGTCCCCACAATAAAATTATGCAGTTCTGTACACAGTTTTCGAGGCCTGGATTGTGAGCTGGATTTGAGCTTCCAAATGATGGATTGAGCTTTTGGTACACAAGGATAAAATGAAGACCATCGAACGTAGAAACCTGTAAAAGAGGAATTTTGAAATTTGGATCAGTTTAGAGAACGTTATGGCCGAAACATTATAATAAATGAAAACAGTTTAAATCCAAAATAAGCCATTTTTCCAACTAAGCTCAAAAATACTCCTAAAACATAAAATGTGACAATTGACCCTTAAATAACACATTTTTGGGATTAAAAACATTGAAATTCAGAATAAAATAATTGAAAATATTTGTTCTATCAATTCCCCCACACTTAAACATTGCACTCCTGGGCAATCATCTTATACCAAGGTCAAAAACAAACTTCTTAAAGCATAAATGACAACATAGCTCAATTATCATATCAGAGAAAATATCATGCCTCCTACATGGATAAAAATTTCAGAACTCCTCAAAAATCATATGAATCCATTCAATCTCATGTTAATCCTCACATGCATGTCGTACCTACCTCCCCAAAAAATTATTTCTCTCTTCACTCAAGGATATTAATGTGGAGTTTTTCTCATTCCGAAGAACATGTGTGATTTCCATAGGCTTTCTATCCTCCTAGTATCTCCACTTCACAGAGTCAAAAATGTGTCAATCATGAGGTCTTTTTCATGGGTTGTTCTGAAGCTGAGGGTTGGCATGTTTAAAATGTAAAAACATTTGAGGCAGAATGAGGAGGGTTAAGCTCTAAAGTGAAGTAAATGCATGAAAACAGTTTTTCTCAAGAATGGTGTGCTCCTCAATCAGCTCAAAATAGAATCACCTCCAAACACCTATTCTTTCGGGAAGTTCACACTTGTGCTTTCAGCATCAATGAATTTCATCCCTCTTTTCCCCATTTGTATCATTGTTTCAGCTTGAATTCAGATCTGGATTTCTCTTCAGAATCATGTTTTGGAGGAAAAGAGAGGCAGCTTTTGATCTTCAAAAATTGGTGAACACCCAGCCCATATGTGTAATGATATTTTAGGCCACCCATAAATCTTCCCATCATGACATTTATTCCACCCATGCAGCAATAAATATGGCAACACTTTCAATTCAGCTCAAAAAGATTCTTCAGGAAAGCAAAACAAAGCCCATCTTCTCCCTCCCCCACACTTGAGTTCAACAATAATCATGCATTTAACTTCTAGAGTAGGTTGGAAAGGGATAAATGGGTTGTAATGTGGATTCCTAAAAAGGTATTTCATGGCTACTAGGGGCTTAAAGAAGGTTATATGTAAAGGTAGGCCAAAAGAAGAGTTCAATGCAAAAGGGGGCTTTCAAAGTGATGCCTCAATCATACTTAACACATTCCATGAACTCTAACAGTTTTGAAAAAGAGAAAAATAGAAAGTTCTGGATCACACAACATGTCTCAATACTCTCAAGAAAAAGATAAATATAAGAATATGTCAAATAGGTTTAGAAACCTCTCGGGTTGGGCAAGATTTTCAATTTAGACAGCACTAGTGCACATGAGTTTCACAATCAATCAAATGTCATCAAATGAAAAGATCAGAAATCAGAAACAAAATCCATTCAGCAATCATTTAAAACCTCAAATAATCAAATCATGAAATGGTCCAAAAATACGAAGATGGTTTGAATTTTCCCAAGTATTCAATTCAGCTCAATATTCCTAAAAATACACAAAAAAAATGAAAAAGGAAAATAAGAAAATTTCAAAAACATCAACATGAAAAATAAAATGAGATCACAAACAAAAGAAAGGGAAACACATAAGAAAAATAAATAAAAAGAAATAGAAAAGGAATAGAAAAGGTATAATGCTTGGTTTGACTCCCCAAGCAGATGCTAGGTTTTTACTTCCCCTAGTCAAGCAGTTGCAGCAGATTATCCCCAATCAGATGGTGGGTGTGGTTTCTTTGAGATAAACCACCACATGTGACTTTTTCCAGTGTCCATCAGTAGACACTGAGATTGGAGAACCCCAAAGAAAATAAAAAATTTCCCATCCCCCAATAAATAAGAAAGATAGAATTTGAGTTCAGGAGTGGGAGGGAATAGAATATAGGGGTGCTCCCTATGAACATCTGTGGTGTCCTCCTCCAAATGGTATGAAATTTGTTGTGGAGGAGGCAGTCGCACCACCACTAGCTTCTCTAACTCTTCTTCCTTGATCACCACCACTTGAGTGGTATCCTTCATATCATCCAAGGTTTGCTCCATTTGTACTGTATCAGAAATTTCAGGTATGGAGAAGTCAGAAAACAATTCAGTTTGAATAAGATTAAAACAAGCTGAATCAATTAAGAAATCTTCCCTTTCAAGTAAGTCAGCTTGAAAATTGATCTCTTCTGGAAGGACCATTGGAAACTCCATCTCAACAGGTGCATCATCATCTTCATATTCCAAATCAAGAGAGAGGTCAAAAGGTTCTGATTGTTCAATATCAAGCATGGGAAGATCAAGTTTCAGGTTATCTTCAACAAAGTGATTCCAGGATTCATCCAAAAATTGTTGATCTCCCATAAGTGTATCAGCTGGAATGTGTAAATTAAGGACCTCCTCGAGCAATGGTTGATTACGGGATGTTATGATTAATTCCTTTAGAAGCTCTTTCTCACCCTCCTCAGGTTCTTTGACATAAAAAATAATCGGTGTAATCTCTTCCACCACTCGTTTGGGTTCAGGTTCAGGTTCAGGTTCAGGTTCCGGTTGTTTCATAAGTGAATGAAAATATTCATCAAACCTTTTTTCAGTTCTCTTCAGTTTTTGAATCTCTTCATGAAGTTCTTGCATTTTGGATTCATAATCATTTTGAACTTCTTCATGCACCTATGATTGATCAGTCCATGCATAAAAATTTGAATTGAAATTCATCATGAACAAATAATTTTTTAGTTTTTGAAATTTATGATTTTTTGTGTTTTTTTTAAATTAAAGGAAGAAAAATAATTTACAATAAGTGAATAAAAATAATGAGTGAAGACCACTTGGATCCTCGGAAACAGCGCCAATTTGATGAAGCGTTGTCGTGCACGCTCTCAAAAATATTTATACTAAGTGCAGCACAGTGGCTGACCTAGGTCGATCTCTTGAGGAGCCTTTTGCAGTCAATCACTCACTATTTCTAATTCAAAATATGTATATATATATGAAATAAAATGACCAGAAATAGATATTTTAAAAATGAGAATGAAATACTAAAATTAAATATGTAGATGCAATGCAAACACAATGAATGCAAACAGAATGATGTTAGACAGAAAGGAGATCCTCCCGGGAGATTATCCAGAGTGAACCTTCATCGTCTATTTTCATAGTTTCAAATTTACTTAATGAACATGCTCCATAGTATGCATGGACATCCCCTTCTGCCTATGGTTGTGAATGTATGATACACTCAACGATCACCGAGAGACCATACATCCACCTCCTTGATCGAGGGAAAATGTGACAGAAGTGAAAGCTAGGCTTCGGGTGGCAAGTGGAGACACAAAGGCGCTTTGCCCACTAAGATCCCCCTTAGCCTAACTCTAAGTAAATAAGAAACAATAAAAAATTAATGATCAAAGACTTGGGTACATCACTGGATTACTCCCCCGGGAACTTCCTCGTGTTAGCTACTCATGATCACGAGCATAAGAGTTCACAGTGATGGAGAAAACGGGGGGGGGGGGGGGGGAGAAAAACAAAAGAGAGAAAGAATAAGAGTGAAAGGAGAAAACTTGAATAAAAATATGAAATGCTATTAAATAATGAAAGTAAAATAAAATAAAAAGATAAACTACATATAATGGCCAACAAAGGCTATTCCTAAGTTGCCAACCCATTGGAATGAAAAGGAGATACACTTTTATAAGGAAAGGGTGTGGAAATTTGGATCCAAAAATCATCCCCGAATTTAGGCGCGTGGATGGACTCCTTAATGGAAGAATTCGGAACTTGGTCCTTCTTTAAAGTTGTTCCAATACTACTCCTATGTCGTCCCAAGAAATTTCAGCTTTATTAAGCATGTAATGAAGGAGTTATGGCCGCCACACTCATAGTATTTAATTCTACCAGGCAGACTGTTCGTATTCCAATACACCGGGTTCCAACGCATTAATGTCCTTGAAAATGAAAGAATCATGTGAGGCATTCTCAATGAAAGTTCTTTATCGGGATGTCTTTAAGCTCCATGTAAATTTAAGCTCTATATGTTAGACCATTTATGAGATATGGTCCCCACAATAAAATTATGCAGTTCTGTACACAGTTTTCGAGGCCTGGATTGTGAGCTGGATTTGAGCTTCTAAATGATGGATTGAGCTTTTGGTACAGAAGGATAAAATGAATCCCATCGAACGTAGAAACCTGTAAAAGAAGAATTTTGAAATTTGGATCAGTTTAGAGAACGTTATGGCCGAAACATTATAATAACTGAAAACTGTTTAAATCCAAAATAAGCCATTTTTCCAACTAAGCTAAAAAATACTCCTAAAACATAAAATGTGACAATTGACCCTTAAATAACACATTTTTGGGATTAAAAACATTGAAATTCAGAATAAAATAATTGAAAATATTTGTTCTATCACTATACACTTCGAGGATGGTCTTCGATATGAAATTTTCATGATGGTAAATGTTTTCAGGTTGCCTACAGTGCATGATATTGTGAACCAGGTGCTGATTACCGAGAAGAACCTGCGTGAAGCTAGTAATGCAGGACAGGGAGGTTTTGCACCAGTTTCTGGTAATATTTCTACTAGTAAGAGGAAGAGGCAGATGGATTTCTCTCACGGTGGCAGTAATAGCTAGAAGAATTATTCAGGTGGCCAGGTGATGTGTTACTAGTGTGGTAAAGAGGTGGACAAGAGACCTCAGTATCCACATGACACAATGGAGTGTCGAGCTTGTGGAAAGATTGGTCATCTGCAGCGTTTTTTCAGGGTGTTTCCACTAGTGACTAGGTAGAGGGGTTCTGTGCAGAATCCATGTGCAGGAGCAGGGCTAGAAGCTTCTTACTAGTCAGGGAATTGTAATACTTTAGGACGTTTAGGACAAGGTGGTGGTCATGGCCATGGTAGCCAGACACCAGGATCTTAGAGACAGTAGGGCGGGGCAGCTCAAGGTATCCAGGCTGTGTCGCTGGGTCGTGGCACTGGGCAGACATATACAGTGCAACATACCCAATAAGATCAGGATCCCAGACCTTCCACTATCAGAGTTACTATTCTAGTTACTTTTGTTTTATCTTCGGTACTTTTCAATACTGGTGCGACACATAGCTTTATATATGTGCCTGTTGTGGAGATCCTTGGGCTCTCTGTTTCTTCTTCTCCTGATATTATGATGGTAGACACTCTGTTGGGGATTAGAACGACATGTGTGCATCAGTGCAGGGAGTTGCCCCTAGAGGTTGGTGGGTGTCACTTTCTATAGGACCTCTATGTCTTGGAGATAATGAGCTATGACGTAATTCTTGGGATAGACTAGTTGGTACCATTTCAAGCCTTTTTAGATTTCTATCATTGCAGGGTGAGTTTCACGTCACTAGAGGGCAGAGAGTTTCTATAGAAGGGCGAATGGGATGTCCAGGAGAGCTGAGCTGGACCTGAGCATCGTGGGCAAGGTGGAGTGATATCCCGGATTGCGAGTTTGTATCTAGATGACCAGGGAATTGGCTAGAAGGATTTCCCTCTAGTGGTTGATCGTTTTAGGGATGTCTTCCCAGATTACTTTTCATGTCTACCTCTGGAGCGATAGGTGGATTTCTCTATTGAGCTAGTGCCAGAAGTGGCACCAGTGTCCATTCCTCCTTATAGGATGGATACACTAGAGTTGTATGAGCTCAAGAGGTAGTTGGAGGTGTTTCAGGAAAAGGGTTTTATTCGATCCAGTACTTATCCTTGGGGTTCACCTATCCTATTTGCAAAGAAGGTGGACGGTACCCTCAAACTTTGTGTGGATTATCAGAATCTAAACTAGTTTATGGTCAAGAACCGATATCACTTACCAAGGATTGATGATATTTTTGATCAACTTTGAAGAGCACGAGTGTTCTTGAATATTGACTTGAGATCCAGATATCATCAGTTGCACGTTAGACCATCAGACATACCGCTTATAGCCTTTAGGATTAGATATGGTCTATATGAGTACTTGGTTATGCTGTTTGGACTCACAAACACGCTAGTAGTTTTCATGAATCTGATGAATCATGTGTTCCACCCTTATATGGATTATTTTGTGGTAGTCTTTGTGGAAGATATCTTTGTGTACTCTCACACTCGACATGACCATGCCACCCATCTTGAGATCGTTCTGAGTACCCTGAGAGAGCATCAAATATATGCTAAGCTCTCAAAGTGCCACTTTTGGATGGACCAGATTCACTTCCTGGGTCATATTATCTCAGAGGCAGGAGTTGCAGTAGACCCAGAGAAGGTGAGAGTAGCAGTTTTCTGGGAGTAGCCTAAGAACTTTTTTGAAATACAGAGTTTCTTGGGGCTCACTGGTTACTACATGCACTTTATATAGGAATTATCCCGCTTAGAAGAGCCATTGATGGGTTTGACTAAGAAGGTTATGAAGTTCGTTTAGTTATAAGCTTGCGAGACAGCCTTTCAGGAGATGAAGGGAAGGCTGACATCAGCACCAGTCCTGATACTTCCAGAGCAAGGGGAGAGCTATACAGTTTACTATGATGCATAAGGTATTGGGATGGGTGTAGTGTTGATGCAGGGAGATCAAGTAGTTGCATATGGTTCTCGACATTTGAGGCCACATGAGAGGAATTACCCGACACATGATCTCGAGTTGGCTGCAGGTGTTCATGAGTTACGTTGTTGGAGACATTATCTATTGGGAGAACATTTTGTGGTGTTTACAGACCACAAAATTCTGAAATACATCTTTACCCAGCGTGAATTAAATTTGAGATAGTGAAGTTGGGTTGAATACCTTCAGTCCTCCAACTTTGAGCTTGCCTATACACCTGGTAAATGTAACACAGTTGCTAATGCATTGAGTAGGAGGACTCAGATATATGCAGTGCAGGAGGCCAGTGGTGAGTGGCAGCTTATGGCCTTGTTCTCTGAGATGCATTTGGAGGTGCATGATAGTCAGGGGAAAGCCTATCTTTCATCCTTAGCTGTGACTTCTACCCTCCTGGATAGAGTGAGGATGAGGCAGCTATCAGACTCATAAGGCCTAGTTCTATGGGAGTCAGTGGCAAGTAAGGATCCTCCTCCTAGTTGGATGACAGATGATGATGAGGTATTGCGTGTCCATGGATGAGTGTGGGTTATAGGGGATATACATGAGGATTTGATGCATGAATTTCATGCTTCAGCTTGGGAAGAGCATCCCAGAGTTACCAAAATGCACCATGACTTGAGAAGTCAGTATTCGTGACCGGGTATGAAAAGAGAGGTAGCCAGTTTTGTTGCGAGATGTTCCACCTATTAGCATGTGAAGGCAGAGCATCAGAGGCCAGCTAGACTGTTACAACAGTTACCCATTCCATAGTGTAAATGGGATGATGTAATGATGGACTTCATGATCGGGTTTCCGAGGTCACCTCAAGGTAATGATGCTGTGTGGGTTGTTATGGACAGACTTACGAAGGTAGCTCACTTTTTTCCGATCAAGGAGACCTTCAGTGCTGATGAGCTCAGGAAGTTGTATATCTGAGAGGTAGTATGCCTTCATGGGGTCCCTCATTCTATCATTTTAGATCGGGAGACCTGTTTTACATCTCATTTCTGGTAGAGTTTTCAGAGGGCACTAGGTATACAGGTGCTTTTGAGCACATCTTACCACCCTCAGACTGATGGCCAGTCAGAGCATATGATATAGGTGTTTGAGGACATGCTGCGTGCATGCGGCCTGGACTTTGGTGGCTCTTGGGAGAAGCACATACCCCTGGTCGAGTTTTCCTACAATAATAGTTTTCAGGCAACTATTGAGATGACACCTTACGAGGCTTTATATGGTAGGCCATGCCGATCACCTTTGTGCTATTGGAGGTAGGTGAGGCATCTTTACTGGGACCACGTCTTGTACAGGAGACTTCAGAGTAGGTATAATTGATTAGGAAGTGGATGGCTACTGCACAGTCTCGTCAGAAATATTATGTTGATCTCTGTAGATGACCCTTGGAGTTCGTGGTTGGGGATCAGGTTTTCTTGAGCATTTCACCGAGGTTGGGACACATGCAGATCAGGAGACAGGGTAAACTTTCACCGAGGTATGCAGGGTCATTTGAGATTATGGAGAGAGTCATGCTAGTTGACTATCGGTTGCAGTTACCACAGAGGTACCGGGCCATGCCTGACGTCTTCAACGTATCTCGGCTACGCCGTTATCACTGAGACCCACCTCACATTTTTCAGCCTAAGGAGGTTGAACTTCAGATCAATGCATCCTTTGAGGAGCATCCGATTCATATTGTTGATAGGATCATGAAGGTTTTCCATGGCCAGTCAGTTCCTCTCATACGGGTGCTATGGCAGCATGACCGAGTATAGGACGAAACCTGGGAGCGAGAGACTGACGTACATGCTCAGTGGCCAGAGTTGTTCTCAGCTTTATCTTCACCACCCTTGGGAGGGTAATTCAGGGACTAATTGCTTTAAGGGGGGATGTTTGTAAGAACCCAGTTCTTATTCTTGAGGTATGAGTTTCTTCTTTTCCTTTTTCCTTAAGTGTTTTTTATAAAATAAGGAAAATGAAAAAAAATCCCCAAACTTGTGGGTACACTCCATGTACTTTTCCACACGCCGTGTACTTTGGCCTTGGGGGATGAGTATATAGGGCGTGTAGGCCTGTCAGCGATGAAGGGTGTAAAAACTGACTACATGCCGTGTACTTAGTATATACACACCGTGTAATCAGTCAGAAGGTGAACAGTAAGGTGGTGGGAGTAACCTCCAATGGAACATTAGTACACACTGTGTACTCAGAAATACACACCATGTAATCAAGTCAATAGATGAACAGTGAGGTGGTGGAAAGTGTCCGCCAGAGGAACAATTAAAAAAATGAAAAGTACACGCCGTGTACATAAGAGTACACAACGTGTAGTTATGTTTTTTCAATTAAAATAGGTAGTAGCCCCCTAATTCGGTAGGGGAGGAAGAAAATATGTTTGGAGCTCGGGAGAGGAGGCCAAAAATTGGAGGAGCTCCCGAACGCTCACCGAGTTTCTGATTATTCCCCTAAAAATCTCGTTTGGACCGCACTGGTAAGGCCTTCCCTCTCCTTGAGTCTCTCCTTCCAATTATTTTCCGAGGGGAAGTTATTTGAGTTTGAATAGGTGAACATTTATCTTAGATATACACCGTTATCAGTTGATTTGGGATGCTTCGTTCATGTATATCGATCAGAGGAGATCGAGGTAGGTGGTCTGGTGACTAATTACAACTGTCGAGTTGTTTTTGGGTACCGTTGTTCTACGTGCCCATATTTGGGGTGTTGTCTGGCTGAGGCCTTGACTAATAAAATACCTATAATTTCATAGGTAATTTAATGAATATGTATAAACTATTTTTTTGGACTGCTGCCTTGATCCAGGGCCACCCCATGGGTGCATTTCCCTTGTTTAGCCATTTGGCCTGGATACCCAAGGATATGCCGTGATTATAGAATGCTTTGAGTTTTCATGAGAAAAAATGTATATAATTACTTGTTTATGTGTTGGGATTAGACCGATTAATTTCTTATCCTGAGGGTAGTGTTTCGTTTTTCTTGTGGGAAACTTTTCTTATGCTTGTGGGAAGTAGCTTCCATGCCTAAGGGCAATATCTTGTATGCCTGCGGGCAATATTTGTTATGCCTGAGGGAAATCACCTGAGGGTTTGGATTCTATTCACATGAGGGTAAGGATTTTCATGTTTGAGGATACTGTTTACTTCGTATATTCACTGTAGTGATTTCACATGTTATACTTGCCAAGATAAAGCATAAGATTGGTATTGTTTTACATTCTACTTGTTAGATAGCTTGTTGTGGTTTTTGCTGTAGCACTGTATAGGAGATTGTAAGCTAAGGTTGAGTCTTGGGAACTTAGGATTCAATTATATTGAATTGTTAAATAATAATTAAATGGTAATGGAATAGGTAGGAGTATCTTCTTTTGAATACTTTCTAACTTACTGCATTACTTTATTGCATACTGTTGTTGCACAATTTCACTGACAGTTGGGCACGGGCCTTTGGTGGTTGCCTACTGGGATTTATTTCTCACACCCTGTTTGGGTCATGTCTTGGTCCCAAATAGATTATATTGCTGAAGTTATTGATATAGGCAAGAGTCCCTATACATGTACTTGATTGTTGCAGAGGAGTAGGAGAGCACGGGACCGAGCTTAGGCTTGCGATGCTGCTGAGTTTCTACTGCACTATTTTTTTTCTTTGCTATAATTTGTACCTTGTGCTATATTACATTATATTGAAGTGTATCCTATTTTGGATGCTTTATTAGATAAGAGGCTTGTTGAATCATTATATATATGATTGTTGGTCATCTTTTACTTCAGCTCCATTTTCCATTTCAGGTTTATATTGTTTACTGCTTCCACATTTGTGTTTTTATATTTATTTCCACTACGCTACACTTTGAAAAATGAGGGCATAGTTTCCCCACTATTAGACCTAGACCCTCACTACTAGTCGGAAGCCTCTATCATTTGGGGAAATGCACTTGTGGTCATGTGACCAATCGGGTTCGGGGCACCCGTTGTGTGGCACCCAGATCCGAGACGTTACACAGGACTTACCCATGTGCTATATTTCAAATGGTGGAAATGTTTTATCAAGCAAAAATGTATGAAAAAAATTCAATTTCATTATCCAAAAACCCATTCAACATCCCACCACCGATCTCCCTCCTTAATAAAATTTCCCTTTTTAATCCACACAATATTAAACAAGCCTCTACACTAGGAACATATCACAAACACACATTAATACTTGCATATCATTTCTCAAACTAGGGGGAATCCCTATATAGGGTTTATTCAATTTTGAAAACCATTATCAAAGTGCCAAACGACCACCATTATTTTACAAAGAACATTATAAATTAGAAAACACAGTTGCACAACATCTTTAAGTTCAAAAATATTCTTAAAATCCAATTACACAACCAAGGGACCACATATTTAAAAGAAAGATATAAAAATTATTAAAACAAATCAAACCCTTTAATAAATTAAAATTAACAATTAACCTCAAATTCATACCAAAACCCTTGATTTTTTTCCAAACTAACAAAAATATGAAATTTTCCCCTTTTGAAATCATACACTAGCCCATATTCAATCATGTCCACTTGTATAACTATTTTACACACACTAAGGAAATTCTTATCACACTCTCAAAACCATTTAAGAAGCCTAATTTTGGAGAAATACAATTTAGGAATGATTGGGCACTAAAAATGTGTTACATTTTCCAAAACAATGTCAAGAGCATATATCAACAAGAAAAGAACACCTTGTAAGTTTAAATAAATTATGTAAAACAAATGAAAAACCATTTCTAACAAGCATAACCAGATCACATGGATTTTACATATACTACATAAATATAAAACATATTTTTAAAATTACCAAGCAATAATGGATTTCAAATTAAAGGGTTAGGCATAGGTATCCAACCTCAAACACGATGTTATTTTTCAACAACCACTCGAACTAACCCTTGGCACATACACACACATGAATTTATACATATATATATATACACCCCTAGATTAATTTCACATATTCCCCATGACATTAGGGAATAAATACAAAGAGAGAATATATATATATATATATATATATATATATTCCTTAAGTATGCATGTATGTATAGGTGTTCTTGGTACCTGCAACTTGAAACCCTGACAATGAGACCAAAAACACACTAGAAAAATTAGTGGCAACCCAAACCCACTAAATCCCTAATTAAAATTATGAAAAAAATGTAGAAATCAAAGAATCCTTACCCAAAAGCTATGTCCAAACACACTACGTTTATTAATCGTGGTAAGGGTGATCCTCAATAGTGCTAATGAAACCCAATTTCCAAGAATCCACCAAAACAAAAACCCCCAAATTTTTTAGTGTTCGGCCAAACCCTACACACCCCATGAAACTAAAGAAAACTACAAAATAGGGGAAGGGGAAGGATGAGGACACTCATCGGAGGGAACCACATACCAAACCAGCAGAAGAAACACTCACTGAAGGGAGGGAGCAACTCACTAAAGAGGAGGCACACCATCAAGTTCTAGCCGAGGTGGGTCGGGTACGAATAAGGAGAAGGGGGAGACCGACCACATGAGGGAAGAAAGGCCCCTGGAGGGAGGGTGCACCAGTAGGGGTCATACAAGTAGGGAAGGGGAAAGGGGGATGGGAGGGTGGAATCATGCATAGTGGAGAGGGGGAGAGGGAACATGTGAGAGAGGGAAGGGAAATGAGATTTGAATAGAGAAGCAAAAAAAGAAAAAGAATATAAACAAAACCTAAATAAAACCAAAATTTAATAATAATAATAATAGGTTTTAATAATAATAATAGTAATAATAATAATAATAATAATAATAATAATAATTCTTAATAATAATAATAATAATAATATTCAAATAAAATTATTATTATTATTAATATTAAGAATTATTTTAATTTTAATTTATTTATCTTATTTTATTTTATTTTTTTCATTTAATTTTATTTTTTTTAAACATAGAGTTGGATATAAGGTCTGCCAGACCATGTTCCAACTATGCGCACCCTACTGGAAAGAATAGGCACACACATGGGCCAACCACGCGATTTGAGAAGTCATGCACCAACCGTGCAACTCAGCTCTGTCATTTGACAGAGCCATTTCGCATGCTTTCTGCATGGTTAAAAGACTGTTCGTGAGTCATGTTCCGTACCAATTCTCCACCTGGTCACCTTCACGGACACTATAAAATTACTACAAACCATTCATACCAACCATGCACCAACAAAAAGGCTTCTAAAAAATAAAAATTCGACTCGCGAACTACCTAAACTCAAAAGCGAGACAGAAAAATAAATAACTAATTAAAATAATTTAAATTTTAATGGTCAAGGTGTGACATTATATATGTTATATATAATATTTATTTTGTATTTAATATTCTGTAATTATTTTACAACACACATCTTTATACATTTCATTTTGTGTTAATATGATAATTTCGTTTGAGGATGTACGGACAACCGCCCCTTAAAGCAATGTGATTCTTTCATACACTACATGGAATGTATTAATGATGGATTTAATTAATATATATGATATATATGATATAATAATTCTAATTTAATATTTATATATATACCTATATATACATATATACGTCTTTTACATTCTTTCCTTCAACATAACAATTAAACAGAAATAGCGTTCATGCATACGTATGACTTCTTGTATCCTTGAACGATGCATTCTGTTTCATACTTATATATTATATGGATTATTATAATAAAAATATACTTAATATAAATTATATTTATATCATGGTTTACATTCTTGAATCATGATATAAGTATAAGGTCCAACGATATAACAAATTAAGACACATGCGAAAAATAAACCAAATATTATCTGAAGTGATACCTTAACATAGGATGGTTAACAAGAATGTAATATAAGGTCATAATAAAACCATATATGGTATAATATATAAGAATATGGTTCTAAAAAATATTTATAATAAATTTATATTATTATACAGGTGGTTTAAATGAGTACGACAAGAGTCAAGACACAAGGTAAGGTGGATTCAATATCACTTTTTATTTTCATGAGATACATGCTATGTTTTCCACTCATTTCTTTTGTGTGGTGTTTATACTAACCATGATTATATTATATGTATTTTAAACTTAAATTTATGGGTTTTCACATGTTCATTTTATGATTTTTATTTCATGGGTTTTATGTTTAAAAAGTTACCAAATCAGTAAAACAATTTTGTCTCAATTTGTCTTCTTTGAGACTCATGTTTCGTTATGCACGCAAATTATTTTTTGAGGTGTATATACTTCCATTTTAATTGTTCTTTCATGAATATAATTATTTTCAAGATATTTTATTCTTTATGTATTTTCCTTTTCTTACATGTAGAGTATGATCCCAAGTTACCAAGTTATAAGAGTTTATCGATACAATCTCATCACCTTTCGAGATTGTGTATGTTTATGATTCATTTGATGAAATATTATGGTCCATATCTCAAGAAAATTAATTAGTTTACTTATAATTTTTTTATTAAAGATATATACAAGTATTAGTAACACTTTTTCTACTCTTTGGTACTTAAGATAATTAAGAAAATGTTTTTATGAAAATTTGATTGTATCTCTCTCTTCGGTCATAAATCCATTTTATTTCAAAAAACATGTTTTCAAAAATATTTTCAAATGATCCTTGAATAACATTTTCAAGGTAATGGTATTTTAAAAGTCTTATATTGTTTGAAAATCTTACATTATAAAAATGTTTTCAAGAATGTTTTGTGTTTAAGAAATGTTTGAAATATTTTTTAGAATTCTTTATAAATTTAAAAGAAAAAGGTTTCCAAACTGATTTCAAATATTATTAATAAGTTTTCAATTTTATTATCTAGGAAATAGTTTTAAAAAGGTTTTATTTTTCAAAAAAAAATAAAGGATATTTTACTCAATAAAATTTTCAAAATATATTTCAAAATTATTTTCCATCTAAGATGACATCTGTTGATGTTACTCATGCCTTTTTCAGAAATGATCCAAGTTTTCAATTCATATTATTTATTGAATGGATTATGTTTTGTTGGAATAATTCTTATGACACCCATTTCACTTCCCTGGGTTATATTATTTTGAACTCCACTTGTTTTCATGGGTTACGATTTGATGAAATGATTATGAAACCTACATATTTTCCATAGGTTATGATGTGATGGAATGTTAATAATACCCATTTCATTTCATGGGTTATGAATTTATTTTTATAAAAAATATCTCTTTTTATAGGTTATGATATGATAAAACTTTTATTATCCTGTGGAACATGTATGTATGATTTTGTTATGTGACTGGTGGGACATCTATCTCCCTCCAATGCATTGGGTAATTATGGATGAATAATGAGTATAAATGTTATGTGTGAACCTGATTACATGTTCAAAATGTTATGAATGGACTTGGTTGTATGTCCATAAGTTTATGAATGAACCTGATTACATTTTCATAATGTTATGAGTGAACCTTATTACATGTTCACAATGTTATGCATGGACTTGGTTTCATGTCCATAAGTTTATGAATAAACATTATTACATCTTCCAAATTTTATGTGTGAACCTAATTACATTTTCAAAATGTTATCGATGGACCTGGTTTCATGTCCATAAGGTTGTTCATGAGCCTGATTACACATTCATAATGTTATGCATGGACCTGTTGCATGTCCATAAGTTGATGCGGGGGCCAGATTTTATGTCCTTAACTTAATGATTGAACATGTTTCTACTTATACATGTTCATAACAATATAAACCAATGTGTATGAAAAACATTTCCTGTCTTATTCCTATGTTATGATTTCCTAGATTATGTTATTTATTTCATTACGATTCATATATTATGAACTTTCAATCTTTATACCATGATTCATATTTATGATCTTTGTTATGAAACATATGATATTATATTTTTATGATCATGTTCTCATACCCCTATGCTCATGTTTATGCTTACATGTCTCCCTTTCTTACCCTTACTGAGCATCTGAGCTCACCCCTTTTTATGTTTCCTTACCCAGTTTATGAAGATATGTATTATGTTTGAAGTGTATAAGAAGGTTTATAGTCAAGAAGAACCTAGTGGGAGATGATATAAATCCTTCATGTACCAGTGTTTATGTATCCATCTTTCCAAATTCACTAGACTATTATGGCCTTTGGGAATCAGTTTTTTATAATGTTTTAAGCATTACACATAAGTGATGTAACATATATGTGTTTCCAAATCAGGACCGTTAGTTGGTATCAATGAGGAGGTTTAGTTAACCTTTGGGAACTAGGATGAGGAAACTTTAGTGATATCCCTAGGTATGTTTCTAAGGATATGTCTAGGGATGTCTTTAAGGATAAGTATAAGGACGATTCAACGTTTAGGAAAATGTCTTGGAATTTTTGAAAAGGATAGAATAAGTGGTTTCCAAGAAATACATCCATATCTGTATAATACAAGTGGATGTGGCTCTGGAACAAATATACCTAGGAGTAACAACTCTGACATGATGTTCCAAGCTTGAATCTGGGTAATCTGGTACAAGAAAATGGGCCTTGCTGCACACCTAGTTTGACACCCCCTAGAGATATTCTTTAGAAATTCATAGTCTCTTCACAAACCATCATGAAGGATTTTAATAGAATATAACTATAAATAACCTAGTATAAACCTAATATGTCATTTATTAAAGGTTTCATAAGTTAGACATCCTATAATTGACTTTTGATGATTATGTAAATCCTTACTATGATAATCATTTATTATTCAATTAATTATAGTTTTAGACAATGGGGGGAATTAGGAGGAACATTATTATCATTGAATTTGATGGTCAATCTTCTAATGAGAAGTCAAATTAGATGATCACTAGAGTGAAGGATGTTGTGATCATGCCTAATCTGTTTTCAAGGAACATGATCAACAACATGTACCTTAACCAACTCTCATACTCACTATGTAAGAGAAGAAAGGAGTTCACTAAGAATTCAAGTAATGGAGACGATAGAGGAAAGAAGATCTGGGTTGCTTTGTGCCAACAATGTGGAAAGAACCACCAAAGTGATTGTTATAGAGGAACAAGAAGGTGTTTTTCCTATGGAAAACAAGGACACAAATAAAGTAACTGCATAGAAAAAATGAAGTGTTTTTTAACACAATGGATGGGAATGTTGTCATCCCTAAGGTATTATCAATTGACGATTGATTTAAATGAGGAAAGTATGGGCATTATAAAAATCAATGTCCTGTGGGGAAGGCTTTTAAAGAGAATCAACAAGGTAGTACTAATAATGTTTTTTCAATTGATGATGAAGAGACCACTAACTACATATGAAAGGTATGATATGTTTTAATAGTATTATTGATAATAATGAATAAATTGAGTTTGAAATTTTTTAAGACATGATTTATATTTCATATTCTTGGAAAGAGGTATTAAGGAATATATTGATGAAGAATAAGTAATGGTTTAATAATAAATTTGGATGAATAAAGTATTTAAAATTTTGAATTCCAATATTATGTTATAAGAATCATTAATTATATGAATATTTTCAGTATAAATTTTCAATAATGATTGAAAATGACATGTTTAGTGGTGATAAAGACATATGAAACATGATTTCATGGAAAAGTAATATTTTGAGTAAGGGAAGGTAACCATTAATTAATTCTTGACTTTGAGATAATGATGTTTGGATAAGGATATGATGGATATGAATAAGTAAATTAAATTGTACAGATTACCCTAGAACTGATTATTGATAAAGTGTTCTATGTCATCAAGTATGAAGTTTACAACTTCTTTGATATAAATAATATATCCAATAATCATTGGAGTAAGGAAGCATTCATTTTTTCTATAAGGATTTATGGTAGTTAAGGTTATTACTAAGTTTCAAGAGAATATCTGATGAGGGTATTCACATGTTTGGTATGAGAGAACCAAGTAGTACCATGAGATATATGGGGGATCAATGTTAATCCAATTTCAGGAAATTGTTTCTAAAGTTTTGAATTTTAATCTTTCTAAATTATTATAAAGTCAACCATTTATGGAAAGTTTAAGTTAAACTCTAGATGAAGTCAGTATAATTAAAGTGTTATCTCTCCACATGAGGACTTATGTATATTGGATAACCTATTATAAAGACACAGTGTTGATGATAACCGATTATAGATGGGATGGTATATTATGGAACTCATGATATATTAGTGATTGAGGAATGAAAAATTCACCGAACTTCTTAGAGAAAGTGGTGAAGTGGATCAAGGAAAAACAAAGGGTGAGGTTTTTAAAGTATATATTTTTATGAAAATTCATTAACATTATTAAAAACGATCTTTAAACCAAAAATGTTTTCTTATACCTACATTTTAGATGGATCAGAAGGTCCCTTAGGTCATCAAAGATTTATGGATTTGTGATTGTTAACTTTCTCCTAAACTTGGCCTCTATCAATCTTTATCAAAGCAAGATGGTTATAGTTTTATTCCATGTCCATTTTTCAGTTTCCACCTATGTTCTCCAATGTGGAAACCAAGTTATATGTTACTTTGGGTAACAATTATAGTTCCAACATACCCTTTTGAAGGGAAAATTTAGTGTTCATTTTTATGATGTGGGTTTCTATGAAAGGAAATATCAAGTATTAAACCTTTTATAACCCATACTAATTTGAATGGATAAATTCATTTTAAGGGGGTAAAATTTTACACCCATATATTTTGTGAAATATTTTTTTCAAATTAATTTATTATTTTTGATATTTTTCATTTCACACATCAATGAAAATAGTTATTTTATATATATTAAAGCACTAAGTTTGGATTGGGTTTTACACAATGAATATTTAATTGTGCACTAAATTCAATATAAAGTTTAGATTCCCCTATACAAAACATTAAGGTAAGCTTACATCTCATACTGACTTCCCTCGATGTCTTGCGTAACACGCAAGACCGAGTGTTACAAAACAATAATATATTATTATTAATATATATATATATATATATAATATAAACTAGTCATTAAATTATCATTTATAAATATCATTAACTAAATTATGTAAATATACGGTTTTCACAAAATATAAAATGAATTAATTATTTATAAATTAATATAAGAAACAAATTGAATATAAAGGGAGTATTTTTATTGAAAACTATTATTATGCTTACAAATTTCTTTTAATCATAATAAATTAAATTAATTATAATTAATATGTTATATTATTTTAATATATATTTTATATATTAAATCAAATAATTTTTATATTCATCCAATATATTTTATAGACATAATATAAGAACAACCCAATTTTTTTTCTTAAAAAATATATTTTTATAAAGGTAGAATTACAACCTTTCAATGGAGAACCAATTTTAAATAATTTTTTTGGAACTATTATATATTTAATATGTAAAAATAAACTTCATAATTGTAATACTAACATAAAAATTATTTTAGTATAATGTTTTGGTAATTTTATGTTATTTTTCATTGTTTATTGAATATTTAAAAAACTGGATTTTAATTCAAAACCATTTTTTCGTAAAATTTATTTATAAGGATAAATTATATTTTTAATTGATTTAAAAGTTTAATTAGAAAATATTTTTATCATTAGATAAAATTTATGTAATTTTAATAAATTTCATTTTAAAGTTTACTATAAAAACATAGCAAACAATTGAATATTTTTACATTAAAAACCCGCATTGTCGACCCGATTACGAGATTATCTTTAAATTAATTTTTTCCAATTATATGATTGGAATTTGGAAAAATGGATTCCATATTTGGTATCATAATAATTTATATTTTATAATAATTTCAAATTATTTTTTGGCCAAAAATCTTAGTAAAGTAATTAAAAATTAATTACCACGATTAAGGTTAAATTAAGCTTAACTGAGGACCAAACCTTAAATTTAAGACCAAAAACGATATATAAAAGTTTCCAAGACCTATTTTAGGTAAATATTTATAAAAAATCTTTAATTTTATCTACTTTTAACCATTTTTTAATCACTCTAAATAAAAAATATTGGTGGGGTTCCCTTCTTTTAAAATATTACAAGAGATTCCACACCTCATACATTTTAAAATGACTCTTTGATTTCCAATTACTAACACCTATCAAGTCCCTTAGGTTAAAAAACAAATACCCAAATATCTACCCAACTTCCCTACCTTCTACCTTGAATCCTACCATTTTTCAGAAAGAAATCCAAGGAAGCCTTTTGGCTCAAACCAAATGGAGTTACCCGATTAAGAGGTAACACCATCCCTCAAACACCTTTTTTTATTTTCTTTCTCCACTCCTTCAAAAATTATTATTCCATGATAATGTAACAAAATAAGTATCATAAATATACTATTATGTTTTTATATTAATATTTATACCTACATTTACACTCACCTCCATCTAATGGGTAACTAACATAATGTTTATGTGTAGGTGGACTATCGGCTCGCTAAACGATGATTGTTCAAATTTCCTTCACCGCATCTCATGGTGTCCGTTATGATTGATTTTTTATATATATTAGATATATAATATTTATTATTACATTAATATTCTATAATTATTTTACAATTCACATCTTTATACTTTTCATTTGGTGTTAATATGATAATTTTGTTTGAGGATGTGCAGACTACCACCCCCTTAGAATGATGTGATTCATTCATAGAGTACATGGAATTTATTAAGGATTGATTTATTAAATATATATTATATAATAATTATTCTTTAGTAATGATATATATACCTATATATACCTATATATTTATTTTAGTTTCTTTCCTTTAACAAGATAATTAAATGGAAATAGTGTTCATGCGTACATATGACTTTCCGTCTCCATGAAAGATGTAATCCATTTCATAATTCTATATTATATGGATTATTATAATACAACTATTATTAATATAAATTATATTTATATCATTTTTTACACCCTGGAATCATGATATAAGTATAAGGTCCAACGATATAACAAATTAATGCATATGCGAAAAACAAAGTGATTATTATCCGAAGTGAAACCTTAACATAGGATGGTTAACAAGAGGGTAATATAAAGTAATAATAAAAAAAATATGGTATAATATATAATAATATGGTTCTGTAAAATATGTATAATAAATTTATATTTATTAAACAGGTGGTTTGAACAAGTACGATCAGATTCAAGACACAAGGTAAGGGCGATTCCATCTCACTTTTTATTTTTAAGAGATACATGCTATATTTTCCACTATTTCCTTTTGTGTGATGTATTTACTGTCTATGATTGTATTATATGTATTTTAAACTAAAATTTATGGGTTTTTAAAATTCAATTTTATGATTCTTATTTTATAGGGTTTACGTTTCAAAAGTTACCAAATCTGTAAAATAGTTTTGTCTCAATTTGTCTTCTTTGAGCCTCATGTTTTGTTATGCACCTAAATTATTATTCAAGGTGTATATATATCCATTTTACATGTTATATCATGAATATAATTATTTTCAATATATTTTAAGCTTCATATAATTTCCTTTTCTTACATGGAGAGTATGATCCCAAGTAACCAAGTTATAAGAGTTTATTGATACAATCTCACCACTTTTCGAGATTGTGTATGTTTATGCTTCCTTTGATGAAATATTATGATCCATATCTCAATAAAATTAATTATTTTACTTATCCTATATTTATTAAATATATATACATATATTATTACCATTTTCCACTGTTTGGTACTTAAGATAATTAAGAAATTATTTTTAAGAAAATTTGACCGCATCTCTCTCTTTGGTCGGAAATCCATTTTATTTCAAAAACCATGTCTTAAAAAATGTTTTTAATTTTTTATAACGATACATTAATACCAATTTCAAGGGGAAGCTATTTTAAAAATGTTATTTAGTTTTCAATTATTCCTTTCAAAAAATGTTTTCAATAATTTTTTGTGTTTAAGAAATGTTTTAAATTTTTTCAAGAATTCTTTATAAGATTTCAAATAAAAAGGTTTAACAAATGATTTCAAAGATTTATTTATAAATTTTGAATTTTATTTTCATGTGAATATTTTTAAAAAGGTTTTATATTTTTTTAAAATTAAGGATATTTTCCTCAAGAAATGTTTTTAGGAGAGATTTCAAAATTATTTTCCATATAATATGACATCTATTGATGTTATGCCTTTCTAGGAAATGATCCAAGTGTTCCACTCATATTCTTTCATGAATGGTTTATACTTTGATGGAATAATTATTATGAAACCCATTTTACTTCCACATGTTATATTGTTTTGAAACCCGATTCTCTTCACAGGTTATGATTTGGTAAAATATTTATCAAACCTACCTATTTTCCATTGGTTATGATGTGTGGGAATTTTAATAATTCCTATTTAATTTAATGGGTTATGATTTGATGTTTATAAAACATATCACTTTTTATGGGTCATGATATAATGAAAATTTTATTAACCAGTGGCACATGTATGTATGATTTTGTTATGCGACGGGTGGGACCTATATCTCCCTCCAATTAATTAGGTAATGATGGATGAATAATGAGTATAAATGTTATGCATGAACCTGATTACATGTTCACAATGTTATGTATGGACCTTGTTGCATGTCCATAATGTGAACCTGATTACATGTTAACAATTTTATGAGTAAACCTTATTACATGTTCACAATGTTATGAATGGACCTGGTTGCATGTCCATCAACTTATGCATGAACCAGATTACATGTTCATATTGTTATGTGTGAACCTAATTACATGTTCACAATGTTATTAATGGACCTGGTTTCATGTACATAAGGTTATGTGTGAGCCTGATTACACATTCACAATGTTATGAATGGACCTAGTTTCATGTCCATAAGTTGATACGGAGGCCTGATTTCATGTCCTTGACTTAATGAGTGAACCCGTTTCTACTTATACATGTTCAAAATGTTATAAACCAATTTTTATGACATAAATTCCATCTCTTATTCCAATGTTATGCTTTCATGGGCTATGTTCTTTATTTACTTATGATTTATGTCTTATGAAATTTCAATCTTTATACCATGATTCCTCTTTATGATATTTGATATACAGGGTATGATATTATATTTTCATGATCACATTCTCATACCCCCATGCTCATGTTTATTCTTAAATATCTCACTTTTTTACCCTTATTGCGCATCTGAGATCACCCTTTTTATGTTTTTCCTTAGGTTAGGAATATATGTATTATTATTTATGTTTCTAAGAAGGTTGATAGTAAAAAAGAACCTAGTAAGAGATGATGTAACTTCTTTATGTATCAGTGTTTATGTATCCATGTTTCCAAAGGCACTAGACTATTATCGTCTTTGGGTGTCTTTTTGAATAATTTCTTAAGTATTCTGCACATGTAATGTAACATCTATATATTCCAAGATTAGGGATATTTCATTAACCCTTATTTAGTATTAGAGATAAACCAAATAAAAAATATTATGTTCTGATATAACTCTAAAACATTCATTAGATAGTTGCTTTTTTATAAAAAATCACTAGAATCATTATGTTTAGTTTCTTTTGTAACTAAGACATAATACATTGAAAATAATACAATAAAAAATATTTAAAATATCTCATACAAACACACACATATATTTCTAGGAATATATCATATACAGAACCACTATAAAATATTTTCTTTCATTGGGAAATGGTAAATATATTAAAAATAGGGCACTCAAACACTTATTAAGGGTTTTGTAAAGGAATGATACCCTATTAAGGAATAATAGTCCAAAAAACATGGTTTAGATAAGAATATAAACCTATAAGAGATCATCATCAATGAATATGATATATAAATGATATAGGAATCATCATGGTAAAAATTAATAAACAAGAACTAAAAGGTATCATGAATGTATATAAGATTCCATTAAACATAGTATATCATCATAGAATATATGGAAATATCATGAAACATATGATAAATCTATCCACCAAATTCATAACATCATAATAACCCCTATGAAATGGTTACCCACCGATTAAACGATAACATAATCATTCCATATAAATAGTATATTTAGATATGAAACATTACCCCTTGAATTAGAAAGAAATATAAGTAGGCCTACTTATCTAATAACATGCCCAATTTGAAATGCATAAATTTAAATATATACATACATAAGGTTATAAACATAAATCAGTCATAATATATAACCATGATCAAAGTTAAACCTTGAGTAAGGAATGATGGCGTTAATCTAGTAAATCCTTAGTTAATAAAATTTTATAGTTATCTATGTGAATACCCTTGCATATAAATAATGAAGTATAGGGTATTTAAAATGTGGTTCACATGGTAATCATTCTCATTTCCAAATGGTTGTATGAAAGGATTATCATTGTAATAGTCAAATGTATCCCTATGGAAGGACACGTCAATGATAAGATCCTTGTGAGGGACTAGTGAAGAATACATATGATGTTTAATATTTTTCTGTAAATACATAGAGGATGTGTGATCCAACACTTACCTGGAATTACCTTTTTGAAGTAAATATATTTTATTTCCCCTATAGGGAGATATATTTATTTTGATGAACAATGGTTTTTAATATAAATGAAGTATATAGAAGGAAAATTAGTATCGATTTTGAATAGTAATTCTAATGGATATAACTATAGTCAATATACAATAATACCAAAATATAAAAGTGAATTAAAAAGGGATATTACAAAATAATTTCAAATAGGAAAGAGAGAGATATATATATAAGAACCCTTACATTGCATTTTAGTTTTCCTATCATAGGAACCATCCCTTTATGGAGTTTAAATTTCTAAAAATTGGAGAGGTAACTCTAGGAGAGAATATTTTAGAGAGAAAAAAAGGAAATTTTAATTGGAAGTGATGAGAATAGATTGAGGTGGTGAGAATTTATAAATAATTCATGACAATTTCTTAATATTTTTTGAATATAGTCCTTGAAAAACTACCTTGTGAAAAATTCATTAGAAATCATTGATACATGGTTTATGCTCAAGGTATTTGAAATTTGAATTGTATATTAAGTTATTTCAATATATAATGATCAAAATCCATTATTTTATTTAATTTTGACCATAGAAAATCTCTATAGACATAAAAAAATAGTTTTCAAAATAATTAAATAAGTTTTATATTTTTGAAAATTACTTTATAGGATTAAAAATTAACTTTATTATTTTTAGATAAATTATTTATTCCTTTAAATACATTTTAGTCTATAAAAAATAATCTTTAATTCATTATGAAATTATTATATAAAAATGGTCACATAAAACATATTGTTTACATAAATTTTTAATTAAATATTCACACCAAAATTTATGTTTTTAAGAAAAAATACAAAAAATTAACGTATGAATAATTTCAATGTTCTAATTAAAAAATTAAATCCCATTTTGTTAAAATAAAAATTTTAGTATGTGAAATTTAATTATTAAATAAAACTTTGAAGGTATTCATAATTAAATGTTTTGAGGAAATAAAATATTTATTTTTTAGATAATTAAACATATTGTTTACTTATTATTGGTTGATTAATAATTTAAATAGAAACATTATTTAAAATTTCCATTAGGTATTTTTAATGGTTATTTGATGGTCATTTTTTATGATCAAATAATAATCAATCAGATAAAGGTTAGATTCTAATCATCATATTCCAATTACTATATTTCCCTCCCTATACTACAATAAATTAAATTAATTGATTACTTTAAAATCATAATTTCCAATCTTTAAAGATATTATAAGAATTTATATTCAATTTATAGTGTTTTCTATTTTAACTCCATTGCACTTTTAGCCACGATGTTTGTGGGAGACTATGAGCCAAAATATTTCAAACCTGTAGCCCTAATCCTTTACAATATTCATTATTTGATTTTATTTTTTTAGTTACATGGAATGTATATTTACTTGATTGATAATGTTATATAATGAAAAAATAAAATTATATTAATGGAAATTTTCATTTCGATTTATTTAATATGTTTATATTTTTTCAAATAAACATTTGTTCAATTAATACATACATAATAATTAAGAGAGAAAAATGTATATAGAAGAACATATATATAAAAACATATTTATAAATTAAATTCTTTATTTTCAATGGTTACTTTTTATAGATAAATTTAAATTAAAAAATGTGCATTATTTCACTGACAATTATATTCTGAATAATTTTAATACCTCGACAAAGATTCCATTGAACCGGTTCCCCGAGCTGGCACACCACATGACTTCATGAGTGCCTACCTATACGCTAGAGGTTTCCAACTATAAGAGAGATCCTATCGTGATATCATGAGAAGACTATAAACTGAGAAGTTTGAACAATGGTTGACACCATGATCACAAGAAATTTATTAAAAAAGAGAGTACATACAAGGAAAGGAAAAGGGGAATTAATAAAAAAGTGACATGACAATCGTCACCAAAGAAAATGTAATCATCTCTTAAGACAGCCACCCCTTCCTCAGTATCCACATCTACTCCTCATGTTCCATCATCGTTTCCATTTCTTGGGGGTCATCCAATCATTAGAATCATCCTTTTAATATTCTTTATCCTTCACTTAAGACATAGTGTCTTTCTACCAATGGGATCACTGTCCGTACCCAAAACAAAACAAGCATGAAAATTGCCAAATTCTTCATGAAACACCTCATTAATTTGAGATATAATTAAAATATCATTCAGAGTAACTCAATTTTTAGATACCATCAGGGAAATGGAATCCTCTGATATAGGCACCTCAATATATTTTTTCTATAACTGCACATTTACGCCCTCTTCAGTCTGTATAGGAAAAATTGAGGTGGTTGAGGTTTTCCTAGGAAAAACCAATTGGAACCCTTCCTCATCAACAAACTTCATTTTACCCTTCTTTTTAACAAGGGTTTCATGGCTTAGTTCCTTTTGAACATCCCACTGTATATCCTCCTCAAAGTTAGATTTCCTAGAAGGTGACTCCTTCCCCACTATCCCCTCATTATAATTAATTGCATCTACCCAGAGGATCCATTTCTCACCTATAATAGCATTTACTATCACAAAAATATCAGCCACCTGACATGGATCTACACTAATACTCATTCCCTCACTCGAAGATACACTATTAGTAGATCCTATACCTTTACCAGGGATAGCATGCATGGAATCAGCATAGGAAGTACCTGCATGAGCAACCATATCCCCACAATTCTCCTCTTCCCTATCAACAAACAAGCTAGTGACAGTGTTCATCCCACCATCAGTAGGAGGGATATTCTTAAACCTACATTCAACACTAATATGTCCAAATATTTTACAATAAGAGAAGTGACAATTTATTATTAATTTATTAGCCGAGTGACCAATTGATTTACAATTTTTACAAACCACATGATGCCTCTCATAATCAATAGAGATCTCAATTCAATGCTCTATAATAACCAATATCACTATTTTAATAAGAATGATGGGAAAATCTACCTGCACAAGAACCCTTAAAAATCATAAGTATTTGAAATGATCATTTTTTGGTTGAGATTGATTGATACACTGATGGAATATACAACATCCCATAAAATCTCATGTTTCCAAAAAACTAACTCAATCCATGAATTTGAATGCAATAATGATCCATTGAATTATATACCTTCTCAGGATCAAATTGGGTGTCCCAATCCCAAATCTTAAAAATACCAGGCTTAAGAGGAAGAATCCCATGACCCCATGCCTCTTTATTCAATTATGATGAGGGGAAGATGAGGTGGAATAATCCCCTCCCAATTAAGAAAATGCTCCATTCACCGAATGCCCAGATATGAAGCAGACAATCCCTAATCTACTCAAGCTTCCCATGTTTTTCTCCCTATAGAAGGATGAGATGAGAATTGATTGAAAAATTACATTCAGAAATCCAGTCCTCTAGAATCAATCCCTCAAGGGACCCCTCAAGGTATGATCATATACAAGGGAAAAAATAGAACTAAATTCATTACCAAACTAGTCTCAAGTTCTTCTTTGTCCTGACATCCATACTCCACTCAAAACATTGCAAGGAAAACATCATGAAATGGTCCCTTTCCCTTAACCTATAACCTATAAACAAATATTCTTCTATCAGTGTACCCATGTTCAATTCAATCCTATAGAAGTTGTGATTACAACTCAGAAGGCCACAACTAATGGTGTCCATAAGATAAACCATCCATATAAAATGTTCATGAATATATTATATTGATAATATATTACCACATGACCAAATACATGATTAAATAAATAAGAACACAACCTTTGATCTTGGGATATTTAGTGGCACATGTGGTAAAACCAGCTCACTTTGGCCAATTACAGATATCTCTGATCATGGTTATGGATATTATAACTCATGTTAATTCCTAGGTGAGTAACCAAGGAAACCATTTCCATGAAAAAACAAGTGAATCCATATGGGATCCATTGGGCATTCCCATCTAACTAAGTCATCCAAAATCCATGCAATTCGTCTATGGAACTTATCAATGGAATTACTTTCTCTTCATACTGAGTGAATCCAAGTAATCCATCCTTGTAATTATCTAAACCAAATATAAGGAACCACATGTATAAGGCATTAATAATCTCAAAATTGACCGGAATCCTCACTTACACCCAATGAATTCCATCTCATATAATCAAGTTGAATCTAGGGAGATCATTAGATGAAATTAAAAATAGAACCCCAAGGGAATCCACAATATTAATCCATGGAATTATTCATTTAAGATACCACATGAATCTAAGTAGGAGCCACCGTGATGCATTCAATGTGATGAGTAAGTGAGGAATACAAGGTAGCTCATGGAATTCCTTATCTTTTGAAACCTTTGAATTTAATGATGCATCCTATTGAATTATTTTATCAGATGTTCTTTAGGACTCCAATTTTCTTCCCCTTAAAGGGTACACCCCAATTAACTTCTTCTTCAAGGATGATCATTTCTATAATCATACTTTAAGAATTTAAATGTTGAGATCAGAAAAAGATGGTACTTCATAAAATTTGTTGTCTAGTTTTGATAGTTCACATTTTTATTTAGTTACTCTATTGATAACTACCTTCTCCTCCAATTACCTACATGTTTATCACACAAATAAAATAAAATGGATTTTGGAATAAGGTGGTAACTCTTTTCCCACCAGTGAGAGAAATAAGGTTGAGAATTGTTTCTCAACTAAGTAAACCTCTCCTTTTGAACTCCATGTTTAGGAAAACTATTCATTCTAGTTCTTGTTATTTCCAATTTTGTATTCCTAGGTTTCATGGTCTTCTTTACTATATTAACAAATTCTATGTGTGATATTTTCTTCTTTTCATAAGGAAAAATGGAATACATGTCACATGGTGAAACTTTTACATTCTTAAAGATTTCTTCTTAAGATGGTGTTATTATTTGGAAATACTTTTAATTGTGTCCATATTTCTTGAACATCCCACATGGTTCTTTGAAATTACTTTGGTTATCATTTTTAACAACCCATCATGAAATTCAAATTTATATTATGGAATCATTTATTTCTCATTTCACTAACACTTTTCTATGATCTTTTAATCTTCTTGATTCTTCTAATTGGAGATAGAAAAACGATCAAACATTATTTGGTAGAGTGATTAGATTTCTTGGTTGTTCTAAATAGATTCCTAGGAGTGATTTTCAATAGTTAAATCCTCTTATTTTTATCTTGTATAGTTATTCCATTATTTTAAATCTTTCCTCCATCAATAATCAAACTCTTGGAATACTGAATAAACCATGACATGTCATTTTTTCCACAAATAAATAAATCACTCCTTTTAGTGTTAAACACCTCTAAGATTTCATGGATATTTTTTGAATCAATTTTTTATTTTGGTTACCATAAAAGGATGACTCAACATGTTTCCTTACCTTTTATGGTATTCTTTCTGTAACTACACTTAGTACATCACTACGTTTTTTGAAAATGTATGCACCATTACTATGACCAGATTTATTGAAAACACCATCGAGATTTGCAAGCTTCTCAAATCTATTTGTATCATATATATCATTACTTTTCAAATATGTTTTTATATTCTTCTTAGCTTTGTATCCCCTTAATGTTAGGCTCTTAATTCTTCTATTGGTTGTCACATTATACCACTAATCTAAATATTAATGGATGGTCCTGTGACAACATAAAAAATACCCCACAAAACTTATTCTTATTTGATCAGTTGGATGTATAGATTTTAAAATAATCTATTTTTAACCTTTTTATCCACCAATTAAATTTAATTTTGGGAAAAACACATAATACACTTTATTAAAACCAATTAGAATTTTGTGTTGGGATCCTCATCACTTTTACTTATTTTAATTTTCATATATTTTATGTTTTTTACCTTCATGGATAATAAAAATAGATTTAGTTAAATTTTATGCTTTGTGATATAGATTCTTTTCTTAATATGAACCTGATTTAACACTCCTAGGTTATATTATTAGTTTAATTCACATTTAATTTATGACCATTTATGATGTATTTGAATAGATGATGATTATGGATGACCTAGGTTAAGCCTAAGGTTTCATAGATTGAAAATAAGGTTTCATTATTTATACATCATATTAATTATTTTTCATGATTATGTGGTTTTAAAATATTATTATTATTGATTACACTATGATTTTTAGTTTTATTAAATGTAGGGAAACAAAAAGGAACTAGGTTAATGTTGAATGTGATGGACATTTTTTTGATGGGAAACAATATGGGATGGTGACAAGAGTGATGGATACTGTGATTATGCATAATTAGTTACCAAAATTTATGATTAACATCTTAGAACTTAACCAATAATAAGATTCCCCAAAGAAGAAAATGATAGAGTCTGTTTAGATCTTGTGTGGTGGAGACCATAGAGGAAATAAGATTCAGTTTCTTAGCTATTGATAATGTTAAAATAAGAACTTAAGGGAATTAGTTAAAGAAATAAGAAGATGTTTTATTTGTGACTAAGAAGGGTATATAGAATGTAATTTCCAAGGAAAAATAATGATTTTTATATGGGATATGAGGTTCATCTTAATATTCCATTTACAGTTCAATGTATTATATATGGGAAACATGGACATTATTCGAGTCAATGCCCTAATCTAGGAGCTACCTCTTAGACTAAGGAAGGGCCTATGTTATGATGATTGATTTAGTAGACTGATTTAAGTATTTATATACAGTAATTAGAGAATTATTTTGATGAATTATTTTTTTTATAATGAAATTATGGTTATAAGTTACATGAAACATATAAGGATTGTTATACAGATGTTTTTACTAATGGATTTTCAAGAATGTGTGGAATGATATTGATGATCGAGAAAAAGGAATTAGTGGCAATGAGATATTTTTTGTAGAATACATGATTAAGGGAAATATAAACCTTAATATGTTAATAGTGATAAGATAATAATATGATAAATATATGTTTGATTGTGATAATGTAAATGGGATATTATTGATGAATTCGTAAATAATTATCCATTTGATGATAAAGTGGTTTATATTATCTTTAATGGAGTTTACAACATTTTAGGATTTATAGAATATATTAAATAATTTATTAGGATTTAGGAGAGGGTTAATTTTTGAAGGAATGTGTTATTTAATTAAGGTTTTATGGAAATTCAGGTTATTACCATGTTTAATGAGAATATATAATCAAGGTATTCACATATTTGGTATGTGAAGCTAAAAGATACTTTATGCTATTTGGAGGATTAATGTTGGGTTGATTTTGGAAATTTAGTAACCTTATTCTTAAATATTTTTTTTATTTTATATAGACATATTTTTTAAGTGTTTTAAGGTTAAATATTTATAGAATGGTTTAATTTTAACTTTGGATGAAGTTTTAGATATTAAAGTATGATTTTTCCATATTAGATGACCTGTGTTAACCATTTTGGTTTTGGAAAAAATCTAGATACAATAAAAATGAATTGATATTATTTTATGGATATTAAGATCTATAAAAAATTAATTTTATAGCTTTAGGAATTAAAAATTCATCACAATTAATCATTTATCATGTTAAGATATGAAGTGAAATTTGATTGAAGAACAACCAAAGGATGAAATTAGGATTATGACATGGAAACAAATTAAACAACTATATTTTCTCATGTTTTCTATCTTGATAGTAAAATAATTCCTCAACTTTAGAAAAAGGATATTGAAATATGAATATTATACTTTTACCCTCATTTCTGAGGAATCAATGGACTTTTAATTTATCATAGATTATTAGTTTTGTGGTTGTTAACTTTATATTGACCATGTTCTATATTACTCTATATTAGTCCTTGGGAGTTAGTCTCATCTTATATGTTCATATATTAACTTACCACAAATGTTCTCCTTATTTGGGAACCTATTTTATGTTATTTTAGGTAACCTTTATGTTTCCCACTTTACCTTTTTAAGGGAGATTTAATTATTCCTTAGCATGATGTTGGTTTCGAAAAAGGATGTTTCAAATTCATTTTATGACTGGGAAAAATTGAGAGGGTTTAATTTATTTATGTTGGGGGTTGGTGTGTGGGGGATGTAACACCTTAAGATTTTAAAATTAGATTATATTTGGTAGTATAAAAGACACGTAACACTAAGCTTAAATGAAATATGAAATATTATTATTTAAATATGACTATTATAACTTAGCTATTAAATTAGAGAGTAAAATTAGATCAAAAATATTAATAAATATATATAATGTTCACACTAAATACAAATTTATTGATTAATTCTTGGGAATAACCACTCAATTTTTAGTATAGTTATTTTATGCTTTGAAAATACGTTTTCTCCAAAAATGATTTTATCTTGATTTTTCAAAGTGAATATTATAATTAATTTATAGAATATTTAGAAAATTTATTTTATATAATTAAATTCATTTTTGTAAATCTTGATGTCCGAATTATTTTAGAGTGAATTTTTGGTATCTTTCTGAAAAGATTTATATTCCAGTGAATAGTGAAAATAATGATTTTCGTTGAAGATTTTATTTTTGTTTCAAGAATTAAAAAATTTACATTTTATTTTAAAATTATTTCAAATTAAAATTAGTTATATTATATTATTAATAATCCAATTAAGTTCATTTGAATCAATTTCATGGTTAACTTAGGTATAAAAATATTTTGATACTTAAAAAGGTTTTTTTGAAAAACTGTTTTTATGCTTGTAATGTATTTTTTTCTTAATAAATTAAATAAATTACTATTGGTGAATTATTTTAATTAAAAATATATATTTATATTCAATAAATTTTTATCATTCATATAATATATTTCTAGGTACGAGATAAGAATAAATCCAGTTTTATGCTTAAAAATACACATTTCAAAAAAGGAAGTTTTCATCGTGTTATTCATACTCATCTTAAAATTAATTTATAACACTTATATAAATTGAATTTGATAAAATTTATTCCATATTCTAAATTATTAGGTAAAAATTTGATAAATATATCCCTTTTATTTTTGTTCTATATGAATAGTAATCATGGTAAAATTTATCACCTCAATAAAGAATAAATTGGGTTAATCCAGGTTAAAACTAAGTGGTAAGACCATAATATTTTCACAATAATTTTATTAGAATAATTTAATTATACCTATATCACTTTACTCTAGAAATTTATTTTTTAATGGAAACATTTCCATGAAGATGACCTATATAATATTTAAAATAAATAAAAATTCATAATGTCACTCTCTTACTTTTAAATATCAATCATGTGTCAAAATAGGTAAAAAGTAAGTTTTTAATGAATATAAATGTATATTTTGATAATGATGAAATTATTTTTATTTTTTAAATTTATTTCTAATTTTTAGTAATTATATAATTACCTTAAATACTTATGCAACACCAAAACAATATTTATTCAATTAATAGAAAAATAAAATAAATGATTTTAAAAATATTAAAAGTAATATAATATGTGTAATTTAATATGTTACAATAATTTTATATATTAATATTACATATTGGTTTTTTATTAAAGGATTATATTCAAATTATAACTTTGTATTTATGTCTTTTATGTCAAATTAAATGAAAGGTGTCAATATTTATATTAATGTTATTTTATCGAAATAAAATTTTATTAAATTATTTATAAATCATAAAAATATTGAAATTGGAAAATTAGGATAGTATTCGGTCTAAAATGTCATCCATTTTCTATTTATAATCCAATTTACACCTTATATGTTGAATTATAACCCTTTAAGAGTGAATTTTTTTTATCGCGGTTAGGGTTAAAACGAGTTAACAAAGGGGTTCAACTAAACGATAAGGTTTAAAAAACCACGTAAACCTATCCAAATACTATCAGTTTATAGTATTAAAACCAAATAATTTATTATCTTTGAATATATGGCTATTTGGAAGCATTTGGATTGATAATGACTATTATAATTTAAAATTTTAATAAATTCCCAAAGTGTCCCTCACCTCAATTATAGAAGCGCACCACCTCTACTAACTTTTTCACACCTTTTTAGCCATCAATATCAACATTAACCCTATAAAATCCCTCCCCAATATCCTTATAAACATTATATAGGCGATTTTACTCCAAAAATATCATACATAGGATCCTTTAGAGGAGATCTAAAGGAGTTTCTTCAAAGAAGAGGTAATCACCTAAACCGATCACTTCCTTTTTAATTATTTTTTTACCTTATATAAATATATTTTACTCATTATTAAATAATAAATAAAGTATCATAAATATATTTAAATGTTATTATTATTGTTAAACCACCTTTACTCACTATCTTTTACATCAAATGGTAAGTGAAAATATCGCTCATGCGTACGTAAAAGACACCATCTCCTCATACCG
Source organism: Viscum album (assembly GCA_963277665.1). Classification (NCBI taxonomy): domain Eukaryota; kingdom Viridiplantae; phylum Streptophyta; class Magnoliopsida; order Santalales; family Viscaceae; genus Viscum; species Viscum album. The sequence continues at coordinate 829,406,536 of OY728127.1, forward strand.
AAACAATTCATTTTCCATAAAATTTTTTCATGGATGGTTATTATTATGATTTTAAGGTTTATATATTATATTTATGAAATAATAATTATTTTTAAGTATAATACCATATCTACCTTCTTACCTTCCAATCTTTTAGAAAACAACAACGTCGTTCGTGCATACATGTGGACCACAACCTCCACGAAGATATATGATTTTATTTTCATTTAAATATTAGTTGAATGGTAATAAAGATATATTTAATGAATATATATTATATATGTAATGGTGAATTATTATTTACATTTCTTTTCATTAGTTGAAAAGTGAAAACAATATTTATGCGTACAAATGACCAACCCCCTTTGTAAGAAGTGTAATTCATTATTACATTTATATAATTTATGTATAAATTTAAATATATATTATATTTATATCATGATTAAAGTTATTAATATTATGGAACTATGATGAAAGTATAAGTATTGGGACTAACAAACCGAAATATTCATGAAAAACGAAGCAGTTATCACCAAGAACTGTTATTTTAATAACAAATTGTTAATAAACAGTTGATAAGATGTCATAATAAATCAAAAAATGGTATAATTGATATGAGTATGGTTTTATAATAAATTTATAATAAATATATATTTATTATACAGGAGGTTCTAACATTTATGAATAAGGATGTGACTTGATGTAAGAGAATTATGTTTCAATCTTATTTTAATCGGGACTGTTTCAACTTCAGTTTCTATTGAGGAAATTATATGATCCTTATCTGATAAATTCCTTTAATTTTTATTCTAATATAGTTATTTTTTAGAACAATTTTTTTCCTTTAATTTTTCTAACTTTACATACTCAAGAGAATAAAACAATATTTTAAAGAAAAAGAAGCTTTATTTCTCTCATTGCTCGAAAATACTTTCTCTTCCATATCCATGTTTTCTAAAAATACTTTCAAGAATTTTTATACTATTATACAATGATTTTTTAAAGAATTTTTTAACACGATTTAATTTTTTAAAAATGGTTTAAAATGAATCTTCTTATCAATTTTTGAGTAAGGTACTTTTTCACTTTTTCAAAAGTGTGAATGTAAAGTTCTCTTTTATCTTATACGGGATGAACCAAATTCCCCACCATCATTACCACTCAATAATTTGAAGAATACATTAAAAATTTCCAAGGTTCTTTTCAAATAAAGTTTTTTACTTAATATTATGTAATTTTTTATATTTTAAATAAGTGATTTCAAAATGAAAAAGGTATTTTCCTTAGTAAATTATCTAGTGATTCATTTAAAGGAATTTCCATTTATAATAACGTCCATTAGTGTTAATTATGTTTTACTGGGGATTTTATCCAATGATAAAATCATTATTATTTCTCTATATTGTTTATGATTATGATAATAATATGTTTTTGAAATCCATTTATTTTCATAGGTTATACTATGTTGAATTCATGAGATTATTACGAAAACTATTTTACTTTCATGAGTTCTGATGTAATGAAATGATTAATGTTATTATGATTTTATGCCACACATATGCAGAGTTTTCATTATTTGATGCTTAGTCTTGGAATTATATAGCCCTAAATGCATTGGGTAAAGTATTATATCTCATGATATAAGTATGGGAAACAATTTTATGATTTTGTTTTATTATGGGTAACAAGTCAATGTTCTTGATCTGTTATGGGAAACAGGTCGATGTGATCAAAGCATTATGGGGTAAAAGTTAATGTGCTTAATATATTATGAGAAACATGTCAATGATCTAAATATTTTATAGGAAACAAGTCGATATGCTTGATCAGCTATAGGAAACAGGTGTTGATGCTTGATCAGTTATGATTTGATGGTCTCAATAGTTAACCTTGAAATATTAAATGGTTTCTATACATGTGATAGTGCTACACATTTATAACATGAAATTATGGTTCATGATTCAATTATGAAGACTTGTCACTCTTATTATTCATGTCTTTTTAAATAACAATTCTTTATTACATGAATTAATTTTATGATCATTGATAGATTAGGTACGATCTTTTTATGTCATGGTCATGATATCATACGATAATTATTATTTTAAGCTTTCATATGATCATCAATTGATATCTTCTATGTTTACCCTTATTGAGTATTTAATATCAACCTTTCTAATGTATCATTTTCCTATGTTATATAGAAAGGTTTTTAGTAGGGTATGTCCATGAAGAGTACTAAATGGGGAGATATTTTTGGGAGTTGTTGAAGATCATTCATGAAATAAGAAGAGTGTGTATCTAGTCTTCAAATACACTAAACCTTTATGGCCCTTGGGAATTAATTTGTGAAATATATTGAATATTAATATAAAAATATCTAATATTTTTTTATGAAAAGACTCAGTTTTTACATCTAACATTATATTCAAGGATTTAAACCTCATTTAAAGATATTTGATTTTAATATCCCTTCCTTTCAATTAATCATCCATGTACACCAATCTTGAATAATTTTTTTCTTGTTTATATACCTTATTAAAGATATGATTTTAAAGGTAAAAAATTTATTTTAGTTTCTTCTCCATGTCCATTTGAACTTCAAATTCATGTCAAATTTCTTTATGTATATTACTTTGATTCCTAATATTTTCACTGATCCTTATAATATAATCTTTTATGTTCAACTCCTCTTGCTTTAATATTTTATTCTCTAAAAAAATTATACTATGAATGCACAATGAACTATATGATTAATATCTAATTAATACGCCTTATCACATAAGTATTGAACCTATCCATCATCACCATTGTGAAACCCCAACCCAAATCACCCGATCTGGGCTGGAGGGTCACATGACCTCATTCGTGCCTCCACATATGCAAGAGGCTACTAAATAATCACGAGGGACTAAGGGTAACCATGGGGAGGCTATACCCTCACTAATAGAGAAAAAAATAGAGTACATATATGATAATGTAAAAAACTAATTAGAGTAAATGGTAGGACCAAAATGCAGAAGTAATAACGAAATCAATATTAACACATGCTATAACAACATGACATATAATTACCAATACAACAATTCAAGTGATCCCAAAATGTGTCATGTAAAACCCATAGATTTTTATGAGATATATTTTTAAATTTAATTGATTTATTGTGTTGTATTCTACACCAAGATAAGCTTGAACTATTTGAAACATGGGATTATCTTGCGATACACACAACACTATACTCAACTTGTGTTACAAAAAATTTCAAGTTCTTTTGATAGAATCCATTGGAGAAAGTGAGGTTATAAAATAATAAAATAACTATTTAAGGATATTATTTATGATATATATATATATTTAATATATTTTAATATAATTTTTAAAATTCATCTTATATGTTTTATAGACATGATATAAGAACAAATTGAAGTTTTTGGATAAAAGAAGTATTTTTCAAAAAATAAAATTTTGCCGCCTTTTGATGACACACCCATTTTAAATCTATTATTGACTCATTTATAATTAATATTTGGAAAATTAAAATTCTTCTTTAGAAACAGGATATAAAAATTTACTTTGGATAAATTTTTGATTTTTTTCTGATAAGTTTTAAATTTTGATGAATAGTAAAATTATACAAAATTTTAATTGAAAACAAAATTTTTTATCAAAATAATTTATGTGGTTAAATTAAATTATTAAATTGTTTTAAAGTATAAATATAACATATTTTTAATAATTAATATAATTTAGGTCTTGGTATTAATTTTACATTGAATGAGATGTAAAAAAATTTCTATCTTTTGCAATGTTTTAACTTTTAAAACACCCGTTTTTTATTCTGACAATGGGATTAATTTTAAATTAATTACTGAAACTTTTGTGTTTTGAATTTTTAAAAGTGGATAAAATATTCGGAATCAGTGGGTCCAAATTATTTAAATACCTTTCTTTTATTTTTGGGAATCATGAATAGTAAATTCAATAATTTTTATTAATACGGTAAAAAGGTAAATATGGTAATTAAGGGTAATTATAATATTATAAAATTACCCTAACACATTTCCTAATATGATTGGATGAGTTATTGTAGACCTAAAACATCCTTGTGTAGAAATTATACCCTTTGGAAGCCCCTTGAATGAGATTAATACAATTATTATATTTTATTTAAAGAAAAGTTAAATATATCTTACTCAAATTTTAATAAATTTATAATTTTTTAAATAAGGTTATATAGAAAATAAATTCAACTATAAATACTCATTTGAAATATAATTTTTTTTCTTTATCATGGTAATTTATTTTTAATTTTTAGAAAATAAATAATTACATTAAAAGCTTATACATTGATGATGGAAAAATTATTTAATTGATTAAAAATCAATAGAATAATTTTTATTAAAATTATAATAATTATTAAAAGACAAAAACACTTGAAAATAATATTATTGGTTGAGTATATCTCAACCATAATCATTCAAGGGTCTAGTTATTGACCATTTCGAGCCATATGGAAATGATTATGACTCATACAATATTTTATTTAAAGTGATGTTAAACTTGTCACATTCATATTTTAATAAATATAACACTATTAATGTTGGATTATACAGAAGATATATTAAAATATAATTATTAATATGAAATATAGAATATTTATATTCATCATAGTATTTTTTTAATTTTTATTCAAAAAATAAGTATATTAAATAATTATATAATACTGATGTAGTAATTATTTTATTAATGTAAATATCAAATTAATGTGATTAAAATATTAAAATAAATATAATTTTGGATAATTAATATATAAAATTAATTTTATAGATTACCTTGATCCCTTATGGATCTAATAAAAATATTTTTTTGAGGATAACATATTATCTTGATATTTTTAAAAATCCATGAAATAAATAGTGTCAAAATTGGCACAATTGATGTTTTGTCAAAATAATGTTTTATTAAATTATTTATAAATCATAAAAACATTTTTAAAAATATATAATAATTATTATATGGTTTAAAATATTCTAAATTATTTATTTATGATCTAACTTACATCAAATAAGTAAATATTTTACCCTTTTAATATTGAAATATTTGTTACCCTAGTTAAAATGAAATAGAATAACTATTTGATAAATTGAAATGATAAGGTTTTAATGAAAAAAAACTTATCTAAAATATATTTTTTAATGATATTAAAACCTTATATAATATAATAATTGAGATTAGAAAATTTTATATGTTTTTTTATATGGTCTGAATTTATTATAAATTAATATGTTTGAAAATTCCAAAGGTGCCCCCGACCTCAGTTATAAAAGGGAACATCGTCCCTCCTTTATTCACAACTCATTGAACCTTAAATATTGGACATACTCGGAATATTTACCATATAAACTTCCCTAGTTACATCTTAGTGGTTCTTATTTTCCCAAAAGACCATCTCTAGTACCATAAATATGATATCCAAAGGGAGCTCGCAGAAGAAGTGGTAATCTCCTTTATCGACTCTCTCAAGATCACTTCTTCTTTTACTTCCTATTACTTTGTCATTTCCATTATAAAGTAATGAATCCAGTATAACATATATAATTATATGTTATTATTGGTATGTAACAACCATATTCCACCTTATATCCATCCTATGAAAAATGAAATCACCACGCATGCGTACGTATGGCTTACTGTCTCCACACTATAGTGTAATATGTTTTTCACCACCATATTACTTGGATGGGTGTAATTATGAAAATAATAACTATATATGATTATTTTAACATGAAATGGATTATGGAAAAATATATGTGCCTCCCACTTTCATACCATTACATAATTAAAGGAATGATATCATTGCTCATGCGTACGTATAACCCACCGTCTCCATGATACGATGTGATTCATTCTAAATGATATACATTAAAACATGATTATATAAATACATGAATGAATTAATTTGATATATATTATGTGAATATCATTTTGGAGAGATATAAATATTACCTAATAATAAGAACCAAAACTTTTTTGATGAAACATGCATAAGAAAATGAAGTAGTTAATACCCGAATAATGAGTAATAATGAAATGTTATTACCCAACTGATGATAATATGATCACATATGATATCATAAAAATGACTATGATTCTGGAATAAGTTAATGACATCATTTAAATTATTATAAATGAGGTTCAGATACATATAAAGGATATCAGACCTAAGGTAAAGGATAATTTCACAATCTCACTATTATCTGAGATTGTTTATACATAAGTATTCATTAGCATATATTTGTAATCAACGTCCATGTTCTCTAAAAAAATTTCATAATTTTTTACTATTCTACATGGATTTTTAAAGTCATTTTACCTATTTTTTAATTTTTTACTACATTATTTTAAAGGAATCATTCTTTCAGTTTCCAAACGATGTACTTTTTCAACTTTTTTGATAAAATTATTAAAATAATATTTTATTTAAACTTATACTCCATGAATGGATTTTTAAGCGTTTATAACAGATTATTTTATTGAATATTAACTTACAAGATTTCAAGGTTATTTTAAAATAAATTCATTTCTTTTAAAATTTCACGGTGTTTCAAGGAAAGAAAATGTTTTTGAAGAAGAAAGGAAATTTTCTTCATGAATTAATTTCAAGTGTTTTATCAAAATTATTTTCCATCTATGATGAAATTATTTAATAGAGATATTTTTCAATTATACTATCCCTATTTTTGTTATGTATTTATTATGTTTATTCTATTTATGAAATCCATTTGTTTTCCTAGATTTTGGTATGATGGAACGATATATAAGAAACCCATTTTATTCCTGGGTTATGTTTATGATAAATGTTTTATGTTTATGTGGCACATGTAAGAATGATTTCATTATGAGATGGGTGGGAAATATATATCCATCCAAATGATTGGGTAAATATTTATATATCATGATATATACATGACAAGAACAACAATTAAATCTGGTTTAGTAATTCTCGGCTATAACAACAAGTAAATCTAGTTCAGTAATATAGGGCCGGAATGAAAAGTAAATCAGGTTCAGTAATAAAAGTCTAGAATGTGGAGTGAACTTGGTTCAATAATGAAATTTTTCCACTATGATGGCCTTGTAAATGAGACCTGGATAATATGGAAATTATTTTCTATACTTATGTTTTTTCCACAATTCCATGATTTATGCCATTGCTACTTTATCATGGTTCATGCTCCTTTATGATTTATTCCTTATGTACTGCCAAGATTTATTTCATGACTTAATATTTTTATATTCAAAATTTATGTTCATGTTTTTACATTCTTATGCTTATGTTTTGTTTTATGTTCTCCATGTTCACCCTTAATGAGAATTTGAGCTCACCCTTTTTATGTTTTTTTTCCGTAGGATATAAAGTAAGGTTTTAGGTAGGAAAACTAAATGAGAATATCTTTATGGGAGATGTTGAAGATATTTTACCAAGATACAAGAATGTGTTAAAACTTTCCAAATACACTAAAATAATACGATCTTTGAGTGTTTATTTGTGTAATGTATTAATCATTCCATGAAAGAAATGTAATGTTCAGGTACGTCAAGCTTGGGTCGTTATAGTTGGAATCAGAGTGAAGGATTAGTAAACCTTTGGAAACTAGGACACATAATATTTAGTGAGATCCCTAGAGATATTTGTATGGTATATCTAGGGATATCCATAAGGATTAGTCTAAGTATAAGTTAAAACCCTAGAGTTTTTGTGATAATCATGAATAACCTAGGATTAAACCCAAGATATCATATATTGAAATATTATAAGTAATTTACCTTACTTGTGTATTTTTAATATTTGGTATGTATTTATCACACTTTTCTTTCCAGTCTTAGTCAATAGCTAGAACTATAATGAAAATAGTTAACCATTAATGTATCATATGTGGAAAGTATGGGAATTATGAAAACTGATTTCCTAAGTGGAAATATCATAAAGAGTATCATGAAGGTGTTATGAGTACTGGATATATTGGTGAGGATAAAGATATTGTAAACGACATGTGAAATTTATGATATGTTCTAGAATTATTATTTAAATCAAACCTAATAATCTTGAGTTGATTAAGGTTTAGAAACCTTAATATATAATTTATAATTTTATGAAAGACTAAGATGATGGATCTTGTGTAATGGTTTAAGAATAAAGTTGGATGATTGAGGTTTATATGTTTCTGAATTCAAAGATTATGTTATATGAATCATGAAATATATAAGTGTTTTAATATAATTTTTTCATTAAGGATTACAATGGATATGTTGAATAGTTCTAAGGATCTACTAAAGCGATTTAAGGGTAAGGTGATATATTTGGATAACACATGATTATAGGAGTGATAACCCTTAATATTCACCTTATGTTACATAATGATGTTTGGATTAAGATATGCTAGATATGAATAAGTAAATTGGATGACACTAGTTTCTTGGGAACTAATAATGGATTTGTTTTCAAAAGGGTTATGCTATCATGGATGAAGTATACATATTTTTGGGACTTAAGGAATATATCCAATATGTTTTGGAATATAGAAACATGCATGTTTTCAATAATGATATATGATAATTAATTTATTATCATGTTTAAAGAAAATACATGATTAAGGTGTCTACATTTTTGGGATGTGACCAACAATAAATACCTATTATATATGTGGATAAATGTTAAACTGAGTTAGTTCACCTCTTTCTAATGTTTTGGATTTTCAGCTTCCAGAAGGATTATAAGGATATAAATTTTTGTATAGTATAAGTTAAAATATAGAAGAAGTTTGTTAGATTAAATTATTATGTTACTATAGGTCTAATTATTCATATTTTATTACTTGTGTTGTTATAAAGACATATGGAATGAACTTTAATTCTATTTATGGATCTCATGATCTGCTAACAATTCACGAATGAAAAATTAAACTTTATTTCTTTGAATAAGAGGTGAGGTGGAAATTGTTCAAGGCATGACCGAAATTGTGATTGAACTAAAATAAAGTAAGTATTTATTCCCATGTTCTTGAAATTTAGGGAATGGTTCTTGAAAAATAAATTTTTTATCCTAGAGCATTCTTACCTGATGAATCAGATGGTTCATTAAATCATTGCAGATTTATGTCTTTATGAATGTTAAATTTTTTTATCCATGTTCTTTATTACTATCCATCAGAACATGATAGTTCGATTTATCTTCAATATCCATGTTTTCACTTCCCAACGATGTTATCCTATGCGGAAACCCAGTGATGAGTTACTTTTGGATACATTTATGTTTCTAACTTTCCATTTTAAAATAAAGTTTTAGTATTCCTTTTTATGATGTGGATTTATATGAATGAAACTTTAAAGTATTAAAACTTTTATAACCCTGAGGAATTTATTGGGATAAATTAATTTTAATAGGGTAGAATGTAACACCTCAATATTTTTATGAGATAGATTTTTTTTAATTTCTTTGATGTCTTGTGTTTTACGCTACCCCAAGATAAGCTTACGCTATACACAACATCGACTTAGATTGCGGTATATGCAACACTATGCTTGAACTGAGTTACACATAATTTAAAGTTATTTTGGTAAAATAAATTTCATGAAAGACCTATTTTAAGTGAAAAACTAAATATTATTATGTTACCTTATAACTTAGTCATTATAATGGAAGGTATGAACAATATTAACTTTCTTCTAAAAAACTATTTAAATGAAAATAAGTGAGGTTATAATATAATAAAATCACTCTTTATGGATTTTATTAATTAAATATATATGTAATATATTATAATAAAATGTTTTAAATTCATCTTATATTTTTTCTAGACATGATATAAGAACAAATTCAATCTTTCGGATAAAAGTAGTATTTAAAAAAATGAAATTTTTCCGCCTTTTGATTGTGAACCCATTTTAAATCTCGTTTTTGACATATTTATAAGTTATATTTGACAAAATAAACTTCTTATTCAGAATAGGGATATAAAAATTTACTTAAGATGACTTTTTTATATTCTTTTATAAGTTTTAAATTTTGATGAATTGTAGAATTATACTAAATTTAAATTGAAAACAACTTTTTTCATCAAAATAATTTATGTGGTTAAATTATATTATTGAATGGTTTTAAAGTATAAATATAATTTTTTTATCAATTAATATAATTTTGGTAATTGTTATTAATTTTAAATTGAATTTAGATGTAAAAATATTTCAATCTTTTGCAATGTTTTAACTTTATAAAAACCCATTTTTCATTCCGAAAATAGGATTAATTTTAAATTAATTACTGTAACTTATATGTTTTGAATTTTGAAAATTAAATTCCATATTTATAATAATTGGGTCAAAATTAGGTAAAAATATTTATTTTATTTTTTTGGAATTGTTAATAGTATCTTCAATAATTTTTATTAATATGGTAAAAATGTAAATCAGGTAATTAAGGGTAATTATAATATTATAAAATGACCTTAACAAATGTCTTAATATGATTAGATGATTTATTTTAGAACTAAAATATAATTTTGTTGAAATGATACACTTTGGGAGCCACTTGGATGATATTAGGACATTTATTATATTTTATTTAAAGAAAAGTTAAATATGTCTTACTGAAATTTTAATAAATTTAAAATTTTTTAAATAAAGTTATATAGAATATAAATTAAACTATAATTACTCATTTAAAATATAAAATGTTTTTATTTAATATGGTAATTTATTTTTAATTTTTAGGAAATAAATAATTACATTAACGGATTTACATTGATGATGCAAAATTATTTAATTGATGAAAAATAAATAGAGTAATTTTTATTTAAATTATAATAACTATTAAAAGACTGAAACACTTGACCAAATCTTATGGGTCGAGTATATATCGACTATAATCATCCAAGGGTCTACTTATTGACCATTTGGAGCCATATAGACATGATTATGACACATATAATACTTTATTTAAAGTGATGTTAAATTTGTCACATTCATGTTTTAATAAATATAGCATTTTTAATGTAGGATTATACAGAATATATATTCAACTATAACTATTCCTTTAAAACCTATAATATATATCTTCATCATAGTATTTTATTTTTAAATTTTATTCAAAAATTAAGTATATTAAATAATTACACAAAACCAATGTAGTAATTATTTTATTAATGAAAATATTTAAATAATGTGATTTACAGTATTAAATAAATATAATTTTGGATAATTAATATATCCAATTAATTTTATAGATTACCATTACCCCTTATGGTCCTAAAAATAATATTTTTTTCGAGGATAACATCTTATCTTGATATTTTTAAATTCCATGAAATGAATAGTGTGAACATTGACACAATTGATATTTTGTCAAAATAATGTTTTATTAAATTATTTAAAAATCATAAAACATTTTAAAAAATATTTAATAATTATTATATGGTCTTAAATTTTCTAAATTATTTATTTACGATCTAATTGACATCAAATAATTAAATATTTTACCCTTTTAAAGTTGAAATATTTTTTATCGTAGTTAAAATGAAATAGACTAACTATGTGTTAAATTGAGATGATGAGGTTTGAATGTATAGAAACACATATCTAAAATTTATTTTTTGATGATATTACAACTTTATCTAATCTCATATTCTAAATTAGGAATTTTTTGAGGTTTTTTATGTGGTTTGAATTTATTATAAATTAATGCGTTTGAAAATTCCAAAGGTTCCCCAACCTCAATTATAAAAGGGCACCTTATTCCTAATTTCTTCACAACTCATTGAGCCTTCAGGATAGACCATCCCCTAACCATTTACCATATCAACTTCCCTAGTTACATCCTCTTTGCTTTTTTCTTCTCAAAAGTCCAACTTCTGTGGCATTTAGAGGAGATCTAAAGGGAGATCACTGAAGAAGAAGTAATCTCCTTTACCGACTCTCTCAAGATCATTTCTTATTTTAATTCCTATTAATTTATTATTTATATTATAAAGTAATACCTCTAGTATAACATATATACTGATATGTTATTATGGTTATGGGAGAACCATATTACACCTTCTATCTATCCCATGAAAAATGAAATCACCACGCGTGTGTACGTACGACTTACAATTTCCACATCGTGGTGTAATCTGTTTTTCACCATCATCTTACTTGGATGGGTATATTTATGAAAATAATAACTATATATTAATTTTTGTAAAATTATATGGATTATGGAACAAAATATTTACTATAAAATTCCATACCATTTCATTATTAAAGGAATGATATCATCGCGCGTGTGTACATACAACCTAGCATCTCCACGATGCAATGTGATTCGTTATTCATGATATCCATTAAAACATGATTATATAAATGTATTAAATGAATAAATAGGATATATATCACCTTAATATCATTTTTTAATGATATAAATATGACCTAAGAATGAGAACCAAAACTTATTTGATGAAACATGCATAAGAAAATGAACCAGTTAATACCTGAATAACGAGTAATAATGAAATATTATTACCCTAAGGATTATATTATGATCATATATGATATAATAAAAAGGACTATTATTATGTAATATGTAAATTAAATCATTTAAATTAATATACATGAGGTTCAGATACATACAAAGGATATCTGACCTAAGGTAAGGGATAATTTCACAATCCCATTATTATCCGAGATTGTTTACACAGAAGTATTTATTGGGGTATATTTCTCATCCACGTCCATGTTTTATTAAAATGTTTTAATAAAATGTGAAATATTATCCTATGGATTTTTAAATGCATTTTTACATTTTTTTAATTTTTACTACATGGTTTGAAAATAATATTTCTTTCATTTTCCAAAAAAGTACTTTTTTGTCTTTTCCAGTAAAAGTATAAGAAGAATGTTTTATTTTAACTTATACAGCATGAATGGATTTTTATGATTTCAAAATGCCCTATTTTCTTTAATCTTACATTAAAAATTTTCAAGGTTATTTTTAAATAAATTCTTTTCTTTTCAAATTGCATGGTGTTTTAAGAAAAGAAAATGTTTTTGAAGAAGAAAGTATATTTTCCTCATGAATTAATTTAAAATGTTTTATCAAAATTATTTTCCTTATAAGATGAAAATATTTAATAAAGATATGTTTTTAGTATAATATCCCTATTTTTCCTATGGTTTGATTATGTTTATACAATTTATGAAATACATTTGTTTTCTTAGATTATTTTATGATGGAATGATGTATAAGAAACCCATTTTATTCCTTGGGTTTTGTTTATGATAAATGTTTTTTGTTTTTGTGGAACATATAAGAATGATTTCATTATGAGATGTATGGGACCTATATCTCCCTCAAATGCATTGGGTAAATATTTATATCTCATGAGATTGACATGATTGGAATGGATAGTAAATCTGGTTAATTAATACATAGCTGGAATGAAAAGTAAATCTGGTTTAGTAATACAGGGCTGAAACAAAAAGTAAATCTAGTTCAGTAATACATAGCTGGAACGTGGAGGGAACTCAGTTGAGTAATGGATTTTTCACACAATGATGGCCTTGTAAATGAGCCTTGAATAATATGGAAATGATTTTTTATACTTATTTGTTTTCCACTATTCCCTATTTTATGCCAATGCTATTTTATCATGGTTCATGTTCCTTTATGATTTATGAATTACGTACTACCAAGATTTATTTCATGACTCAAGAGTTTGATATTCAAAATTTATGATCATTTTTTTAAATTATTATGTTTATGTTTTGTTTTATTTTCTCTATGTTTACCCTTACTGAGCATTTGAGCTCACCCTTTTTATATTTTATTTTCCCCAGGATATAAAGAAAGGTTTTAGTTAGGAAAACCAAAGGGAAAGTTATTTATTTGAGATTTTGAAGGTCTTTCACCAAGTTCCAAGAATCTGTTCCATGTTTCCAAATACACTAAACTAATATGGTCTTTGGGCATCTATTTTCATAATGTATTAAGTATTATGAAAAAGAAAGGTAATTTCTAGGTACATCAATCTTGGGTCATTATATGTCACACACATATATATATATATATGATAATAAAAATAACATAAATAAATAAATAAAGTGGTATCTCTATAAGATGACTGAAAAGTCTATTCTGATATCACCTTGACTAACTCTCCCCTCCTATAAATCTGCTTTAACCCGGGAACTTTTCCTCATTTAAATCAATGGTCACAAAGATTTCATGTGCACCGAGATGAACATATAAGCTGTGAGTATAAACCAAACATGACATAAAAATTATTACTTAATATATGTGCAACATGTGTATATAAATGTGTATGAATTTACGTACAGTAATTATAAAAATAAACATACAACCTACCAAGTCGTTGTATACTAAATATGATTCCATGAACACTAGCCCTACCTACTTTGACATAATGCTAAATGATATATCATAACAAGACTGTCACATAATCTAAAAAGGTAGCACAATTAATCTGATGACTCAACCATCTCACCAATGGATATCCATAATAATATTAGAACCAAGTTACATATATTATCCCATGAATCAACCATATAACAATGGATAACCACTATATAATAAAAAAGGTTACATGTTTCATCCCATGACTCAACAATATCACTGATGGATAACAAAAATATAATTAACACAATTAGAAAAATTTATCCCATTACTCAACCATCTCATTGATGGATAACTTCCATATAGTAAAAAATAACATATCATTACATTAAAAAAGTAGAGTTATTGTAGGGTTATACACACACCCACATACTAATCAAATCACATATCATAATTCTCACAGGGTTACACAAGCACCCACCTACTAATCACATCACGCAACAGAGCTCTCGCAGGGCTACACATACACCCACATGCACATCAAATCACAAAAAAAATATTCTAAAAGGGATAAAAATTCACACACATGAAATTCAAGTCATATATATTTATTTAAAATCTATATTAGGTTAATTTCTTACTACCTCAAGCATGAAATATCCAAATTTCTAATAATTTCCACCTGATTCGATCTTGGTACACCAGTTTTGAGAAATAATCCCTAAAATCATCATATTAGGGTCTCAAAAAGGGAAAACTAAATAAAACAAATGAAGATGGATTCTAGGAAATTCATGGGGTTAACCTTACCCAGAGAAATCCATTGTAATGATTGAAACTTTGATCGGTGAAGAAACATGGTCAGAGGATCCAATATCTCAAAAAAGAAAGATCCATGTGATAAAATACTATAAGGGGTTTGATGTTAAGAAATAATGGGTTTTTATGAAATCCCCTATTAGAAAAAACTAAAAAATTCCCCACGAGTAGTTCATAGTGTAAAAGTGTGTTTAAAAGTGTTAAAGTTTGGGCTATAACCCCTCTAGAAACATTGAAAAAACTTTCATACACTGACTCATATATGACACCATGAAATCCCACCAGTAGCTCCAATTAGGCTATAGGTCCATCCTAGTCCTCCTGAATTCATTCCAAACTCCACTGAAACATCCATCTACTTAAAAATATTTTATTACACAAGTTTAGGCTAAAAAATAAAGCATAACCAACTTCAATAATATGAGGGTCATTACAAACTCCCCACCTAAGAGCCTATTGTTCCCATTAAGTTTCTGAAATTTTTCAGAAACTCCTATTCTATGGACTTATCATCCTTGAGAATCATCCCTAGGGGTCTCTCCTAAAAATACCAACCTCTACGCATGAACATACAACTCTTGTTTACAAGTATCTTTCTCAGAGATGTCTCTGTAACCATAGTGATTGAACAAGAGGCACTACCATTCCTCATAATCATTTTCCCACTTCAGTTCACAATATGTTCTAGACACTCCTCAAGAGAAAAAGAACCATTTGACATGAAATTATCACTAAATACCCCACACACTGGATCTCACTCCCACCCAGAATCCATGCTACAAACTTCCTTTTTTTCCTAAAGTGTTACCACCCCAAAATGACACCTCACTACATTTTATTACATAATTCTCCCCCTAAATATTGATAAAAATCATATTTTTTACCCTAAACTATGTCACAGACTAATTTTCACCCCTCAATAACCATGGTTTATCCATTCATACAAGTCACAAATTGCGATTCACCCTTTAGATCACCTTGCGAAGGAACTATCACCCAATGTAGGTTTATTTAAAAACCCAAAGGCTCACTGTATTAATTAGCATCATCAGTTTACACCTGATCACCTCCAATAAATACAATCACAATAGAATATATTAGTTACCAGTGAAACATAACTTCTTATACACACAACCTGTCACAATCCAACCTGGGTTGAACCTGAACCGATCACCTGAGCCAATCCATGGAAAGGCTCGAGAGGCATTCCCAATCCTCCTGGACTATTGACATGTGAAAATGGAACCATGAGTCACAATAGGAATGGTTTCAAACAATAAAAATAAACAAGTCAACTGAATAAGTAAAAGTACAAACCAAACTCAATATGATTTCTAAACAATACATTTTTTATATTTACAATTAAAGAAGAAACAACTGAACAAAAAAAATCCTAGAAAAACCCAATTGAACATGACACCCAAGACACCTCCATGTGATCCTGAGGGTCACTCTCCAATCCACACCTAACTATCACCCAAGGAGATTAAACCTGATCCAAAACCTATAGTAGAAACTAAAAAAAAGAAAACACTATAGGTGTGATTATTAAAACTCATTAGGTAGGCCCGAATAATTCTATTCCCAATTAAAATCATTTAAATAAAGAATCATTAATTTTCATGTTTTAAATAAAATTTGTAAATATAGGTTTCCCCACACTTTTCATTTTCAAGTATAAAAATCACAATCATAATCCATTTCGCTCATATATTAAAATAAGGCTCAAGGGAATAAGGGAAAGAGGGACCAAGTAAGAAATCGTCATATTTTATAATAGTGAAAAAGGAGAAATACTTGTTCATTCAAAACAATATTCTTGAAAACCTTTTTAACAAGCCACACATATTCAATTTTTTAAGAAAGAACCAAAACTAAGTATAATAAATATAATTATACACAACGAGGGCAATGAAACTAACCGTAGTAGTATTAGAGAAACACGGGAATACCTAGGAACTCAGAGGAGAACTAGAAAAAAATATACATGTGACTCATGACAAAGACAAGATCTAATCTATGCTATCATAATTCCAAAACCCTCGGTCGTATCCCTAGCTGGCTTGACTGAGGGTCTCGATCCCATAGAAATAATAACAAAAATACCCCTTGTTATGGGCCATTAGCTAGTTCATAACCTAGACTAGTGTAGTAAATGTTCTCAGAATTACTCTTTGCTATGATAGGTTCCCATGTTATGATCACAAAGGGGTGTTCCAAATAGTTCAAACAATAAGCCATATACACATGCGATCATATAATCACACAACTAGAACCACCCCGGACTCCTCATAGAGTATCCACATTCCTTAAAATAATTATTACACAACTAGAGTCCCAAACTGAGGACATTCCCACCTATTTATGCATTACAATGAAAGTGACCTTTACCAATAAGGGATTTTCAAAATAAACCACTTATTAAGTTCCAATCAGGGCTCACATGATTTTCACATAATAATCCTTTTCACAAAATATCCATACACAAACTGTTTTCAAAACCAAACACACCTTTGAAAACTCATTTAATCAACTCAAAACATCATTTAAGTCTAAAACATTTTTTACAAGGGAAAAAGAGGCACTCCATCAAGAACTTGGTTCGAAAAACCCATTTTGGAAACCCCAACAATAACTTTGGGCATCAAAAATACATTTAAAAGATCAAAACATGCTTCTAAAAATCTTAAACCACATACAAAGGCAAAACAGTCTATTTAGAAAACACATGGTGTGCACAACTCAACAATTTCATACCAAATATTAATTTTTTTTATCATAACACCTCATTTAACATAAAACAACTATTATAAAAATTATACCTCAGTAATTAATAACTAAGGAAGGTTCAAAAATAAGAAATCAATGAAATATTAAATTTAAAGGCAATGTGAAAAGGGATCCTACCTCAAATGATGAAGAACTTATAGAATCTGGTGCGAAATCTCAATCGCACCTCAACTACACCCAAATAAAGCTAGATACAACCAGAGGATGAGCTGCCACTAGAGGAGGAGGGCTACAATAAGGTCACATACCAAAGAGGGGGGCAGTGCCGGTAGAGTTGTGTGCTAGAGAGGAGGCCAGCGCTGGCTGGGTGGTGCGTACTAGAGAGGAGGCTGCCGGTGGGGTCGCTCACCAGAGGAGAATGGGGGTGTGCAGGGAGGGGTGTGCACGTAGGGTGGAGAGGGGTAGGGTACAGTTTTAGGGGAGGGGTAAGGGGATATAAGGGGAGAAACCCTCGAAAATAGAAAATAAAAAAATAAAAAAAACTTAATAATAAATATTATAATACTAATAACTTAATAATAATTATAATAAACTAAAATAATGATAATGAAAATAAAATTGTTAATATTAATAATAATTAATATTCATAATAATTTTAATATCTATAATAAAAATAATAACAATATTTATAATAAAAATATGAATATTATTATTATTAAACATTATTTTATTTTATTTTCCCCTTTTTTGATATTTTTTATTTTAAAAACTAGGAAACCATATGGTTCACCTGCAGCTTGATGTGGGGTTGAGAAAACCATGTTCAAACCATTCCACCCAGTAATCCCCACTTACACAGCCAAGCCACATGCTTGTCACCTAGTTTAATAAATCATGTACAAGTCATGAACCATAACTCAGACCCACCTGGGCACCCGCATGGGCACCGCACGACTACCCCTAACCGTATGGGCTAACCATGCGACAATAAAAAGGGATTACAATTTTTTTTTTAAAATTATACCCACTAGCTACCCAAACTATAAATAAAGACTAAAAATTATTAAAGTAATTAAAATAATTAATATACAAGTTCGGGGTGTGGCAATTCTCCCCACCACATACACTTTCTTACCCCAGAAAGTTATCAAGCCAAAGGATAACCAAAACTCAAGTCCACACCCCATCAAAACTGAGAGGAGACCGAGAACCTTGGGGTGACTAATAATTCTAAATGTCACACCCAATCGATCCAAAAGAAACCATAGAAAAAATAATGGGAGAACATGAGAGGGTTCTCCCCACCACTAGGATTCAACTAGCACGTAAACTAAAACCCATACACACCACCCCAGGGGAGGGGGAATGTGGGGACTCCCATCCTAAACTTACCTGAATTCTCTGGATGAGCTAAAAAACACTTCTAAGACTTAAACAGAAAACCCCACTACAAGAAACCCGACATACCGGGACACCGGGAACTAACACAATTTCTTCATACCAGCCGAACAAAACCCTCACCGTAACCGAGAACTAGGTAATTCCCAACATGAACTAATAAAGTTTCCTTAGAACAAGTGAAATAACACCCCTACCAAAACTAGAGGTTTCTTATACAAGTTGAGTCCCTAAAACTAGGGGAAAACCCATGAGAAGAACTCAATCTAAAACCAGATACACCATTTACCACTTCCCACATACCCCAAGAACTCACATCACTAGATGAGAACTACCGAGACTGAAACTAACTCATACAAGGATCATTCAAAAGAGGCATACACCCAGTGAGACATAACCAACAAGATTTTTAGGAAAAAGAGACAATTATTCCTCCTTATAACCAAGGGAAAATATTACAACCACATGAGTCGCAACGTGGAAATGAGGTCCTCACATCTCTTCCACCTAATGAAAATAATTAAAACAGAATAGCTACACCAAAATATTGAACTAACTTTATCTTCCATACCGAGGAAATAAATTAGACTAAAGCCTTTCAAACCACTAGGGTCCTCCTAACTACACACCAACTTCACTTGAAGACCTATGGCTTGAACTCTGATGTTTGAAGCATCTCCTACCTCAAAGTCATACATTAGAAAACCCCGAACATAACACACAAATTAGAATATAAAAAACACACTTTCATTAGAAAAAGAAGTTTGAAATAGTTCAAAAACATCCATTCATACATTTTAAATAGAAGGAAACACCACAAAACACCACTAGATAAAACTAACAAATCCATGGAACATTATAGAGAGAAAACACTAAAATGATACCAAATATCGCCCTACTCCTGTGAACGGGTTGGGGTGACCTTTGAAGAGTTGGATCTGTATTCACGATTCTTCATGGAAACACCCCAATAGAACCACTACAAGTGAACCAACCATCCACAGGAGTGGAAGGTTCTTGGAGAACTCAAGAACAATAGCCTTTTATGACGAAGCCTTCCACACTGATGACAAATCACAGTATTGCGCCCTGAAGATGTTGATGAGATGTATGAAGGCCTCTTAATTACCCTACCAATTCCACTAGAATCATTCCACCTCCCATTATTCTTACTAGGATCCTCTTCACCACTTCCAAAATCAACAGGAATATTTTCCATCTCAATCCCTCTTGCTAACTCAACTTTATCACGAAAGGCTTGCCTCACCACATCAGAGAAAGTTGTTAAGTTAAGCTCTACCACATTCGACTGTAGCTCAAAACAGATCCCAAAATCGAAAAGTCAAGATCTCATAAGATCGTTTTCCATATACCATGAATCATATAGAACCAGGTCTAATAAGTGATTATATAATTTCAAAACTCATACAAAACCTTGTTGAAGACCACACAACTCCATCTTCCTCCATACCTTTGCCATCTTAGAAAAATACTGCTGAATGAATGAAGACATGGGAAACTCCCAGGTAAGATCATCCCGAGGCTTGCTTCGAGACACAAACATCCACCATTAACAGGTTGGACTAAAGGTATAAAACTTTATCTTAAATGACTCGGGCAATGTAAGGAAACTGAAGATCCTCTCAGTCCTCTGCAACCACTCCTCCACCTCAAGAGGATCTTCTTGACCATAAAAGAGGGGAGGGTTTAAATTTACGAATTCAAGAGCGTAGTTTATAGGTCGATCAACTGTAATGTTTTATTTTGGTGCACCACCCAATGCTACACCTTGGGTGTCCTTCGAATCATCATGTGTGAATACACTAAGAACAAGGAAACAAAAAACTCATTCAAGCCTAATCTAACAACATGGATTCTGTATTTCAAGCACTACAAAATAAACATCACTCCCAAAATAAAAAGACACACCACACCACTATAATCTAACAAAACATTATATTTTATTTAAAAAGAACTTCAAAAAATAAACAATATTAAAGGATTTCACACCAACCAATGGTATTCCATGGAGCCTCACACATTCACATCCCCATTCTATACCACGCACCCATCCACTTTCCACAAATGTCTATGCATGTGGTCACTCATGGAATCACCAAAGGTCAATAAAAAACTTTTCCACCTTCCAATACAAAACATTCAACCCATTTAAAAAAAAGTTTAGTTACATAGAAAAATTCATTTCATCAATACCTATTTGATTAAAACTAATTCAATTTTTATTTAAATTATGTTTCCAAAACCCCTTTCGGAAAATAAATTCCCATTTTCTGATCAACCCACTCTTGATAAATTGAATGACTGTTTATAAAAACCCAATATCATTGAAATAATTCTCATTTTACACCAAAACAATTTAATGGGAATCCACCCTTCTAAATCCTCATTCAAAACAATTCTGAAAATCTATTTTCCACCTTTCCAAAAATAGTTTTCACCTCTAACACCCTGAGATTTTATGAGAAGTATTCTTTTTAATTTATTTTATGTCTTGTGTTGTATGCTACACCAAGATTATCTTGTGCTATACACAACACCGTATTAGCTTGTAGTATATGAAACACTATTCTTGGATCGTGTTACACAAAATTTCCCGTTCGTTTGATAGAAGTTATTCTATGCAACATTGATTATGTGTGTATATATATATATATTCAATGTATAAATGAAATATGGTCAGATTATATTATACACAACAACAAAAGAATCTTTCATTACACGTAACCCTGACTTGGCTTGCTTTACACGCAATCACGACCTTCCATGATAGCGTGTGTTGTACGCAACACCGTGTTTCACTAAACAATGATATGTTATTAAAATATTATATAAACTAGCCATTATGAATAGTAATACCCACTTTTTGAAATTTTATAAATTTTATCTTTCAAAATGGACTTTATTTTTGGATTCAGAATATAGAAATTATCCTAGGGTGATTTTTTGGTATTTTTCTGAAAACATTCAATTTTTGATGAATAGTGAAAACACTAGGTTACTGTCTAAAAACCAAATTTTTATATAAATAATAATTTATTTTATTTAAATTTATTTTAGGTAAAAATTGATACATAATACCTATATAAGTTCAAAATAATTCATTGGAGTCATTTTATAATAATTTTAGATATATAAAAATTTTATTGAACTTTTCACCGTCTTTTACCCACATCCTAGGAGAGTTTAAAAATTTACATAAAACTTAATTTTACCGCTGTTGTGAGTGGAACTTCGAAAATCCAAGAAACACAGTTAATATCAAGGAGAAAAATGTGGTTCAATAAGATAAGAATAATTTTTATGAATAGTAACTTTTTACTTTTATTTACCACGGTTAAAAGTAAATAGGGTAATTAAGGGTAAAAATGATATTATTATTACCTTAACATGTGTCATAATTCTATTGGATAAGTGTAAATCGACCAAAAACAATCTTAGGAATAAAATATTACCTCTTAGGTACACTTGGATTAGATTAGGACATTTATTATTATTTTATTTAAAAAAGAGTTAAAATAGTTAAAATCGAAGTTTAATAACTAAAACATTTTTAATATAGGGTTATACATAAGATAAATTTGACTATAAATATTAATTAGAAAGATAAAACTATTTAATACCTAATGGTATTTTATTTATAATTTTTAGACATTAAATAATGTAATATATTTATGACAAAATGATGATGTAGTAATTACCTTATTAAGGAAATATTAACATAATTGATGTTATAAATACCCAAATTAATGTAATTTGAGACTTTTTCTGAATTAAAATAATTTTATAGGTTAATATGTCATGTTATTATCGATTTAGTTAATTTTTTTGAACTAATCATGTTGTTATTATTTTCACAAAAATCAATTACCAAATAGTGTTAAAATTGACATAAAATAGTTTTGAAAAAAATATATTATATTATTAATTGTTATTATATTTCTAAAAATATAAGGTTCGGAAAAATGACTTAGATAAGGTTATATATATTAATAATTAACCACTTGGGTTTCTTTTGGCTTGTTATAGTAATTTTATTAACCATATAGTATAAGAAAACAAGAAGACACGGTAAAAGTTAAATTATTTAACTTAGAGTTAAATCTAAATGATAAGGTTAAGATAGTAACTTAAACTTGTCTAAAACCTATTGGATGAGAGGATTTCGACCCATAACCACTTTATATTCTAAATAAATCATTTTTATGATATTATAAACCGAATATGACTTTATTATAAAATAATATTTTAAGTTTTTCCAATGGTGCCCCTCTCCTCCCTTATAAAAAGGGCACCCCTTCCCTCTTCTCTTCACATCCTTTTGAGCCTTGAAGCTCGGCCAAACCCTAACAATTTACCTTCCCAACATCCCTAGAAAATAAATAGAAGTTCTGGTCTTCTTCAAAGACAAATTTTAGTGCCCTAAGATGAGGTTTCAAAGAGGCGTGTCGAAGAAGAGGTAATATCAGTTACCGATTCTTTCAAATTTATTTTTTCTTCTACTTCCTCTTATTTTGTTGATTAATTATGAATTAATAACATAATTATCACTAATATACTGATATGTTATTATAAATATGAAACAAACCTATTACACCTTCTATCCATCCTACGGAAAATGAAATCATGACGCGTGCGTACATACGGAATACCGTCTCCATGCCGTGGTGTAATCAATTTTTCCACCACCAACTTACTTGGATGGGTATAATGATGTAAAGAATAACTATATATGGTTATTATAACATCATACGGATTCTGAGATATTATATCATCCACTCCAATTCAATTCAATAATTATAGCAACGATATCATCGCTTGTGCGTATGTACGGATTACCGTCTCCACGACGCGATGAGATTCATTCTCAATGTTAACCATTCAAGAATGATTATAAAGTATATATAATGAATAATAATGAAATATATGACATAATTAAGCTAATGTATTTATGTATATATATATGTCATCTACTTACTTCCATTCAAGTCAATAAGGAAAAGAAAACAACGTTCATGCGTACGTACGACCTACCGTCTCCATGAACGATGTATTTCATTTCATTTATCTATCTATTATATATATATATATATAATAAATATATATGATATATAGATCATTATTTACATTCTTGAAGTAATTAAATCATTATATAAGTAATAATAATATCAAGAACAACAAGTCCAAACACATACAATAAATAAAATGATTTTACCCAAAACGATGCATTAACCAGAAATTTACAAAAGAACGAGTAATATAAAGTCGTAAGTGAATCATATATGATATCATAAAAGTTATTATGGTTCTTTTACAAGTTAATAATATGTTTAAACCCACTATAAAGGAGTCTCATACACATATGGAAGAAATTGGACATAATGTAAGGGATAACTTTTCCAATCTCGTTTTTATCTGAGATTGCTTATACGTAAGTATTTACTGGGGTTATATTTATCATCAATGTCCCTGTTTTCTAAAAATGTTTCATGTATGTTTAAAGTCCTTTTTACCCATTTTTTACTTTTACTACATGGTATTTATGGAATCTTTCTTTTGTTTACCATACGAGGTACTTTTTGACTATTTCGGCAAAAGTACGAGGAGAATGTTTTTTTAACTTATACGGCATAAATGGATTTTTATGTTTCATAAAGCCTTATTTTCATGAAGATTACTATACAATATTGCATGATTATTTTCATCAAATTCCTTTTCTTTTAAAAATTGCATGTAATTTTGAAAAAAAAATAATTTTGAAAAGAAAAGATATTTTCTTCAAGAATTCATTTCAAGTGTTTTATCAAAACTATTTTCAATCGAAATGAAATTATTACATATATGTATGTTTCAAGTATAATGTCTCTATGATTTACATGGTTTCACTTTTATTATTATTAAATGATATCCATTTTTTTATATGGATTATCTTATGATGGGATGATATTTATGAAACCGATTTTATTCTTTGGGTTATGATGAATGATTTATGTTTATGTTGTGGCACACATAAGAATGATTTCATTATGAGATGGATGGGACCTATATCTCCCTCCAATGCATTGGGTAAAGATTTATATCTCATGAGATAGACATGGCTGGAATGGTAATTTTATCCGGTTCAGTGTTACAGGACTGGAATGAGGAGTGAACTCGATTCTGGAAGGGACTTTGGCCACTAAGATGGTCTTGGCAGTAATGCCTTGGCTACTATGGAAGTAATATCATGGTCTTAATGGTTTTCCACAATTAAATGTTTTATTCCCATGATATTTTATCATTATTTATGTTCTTTTATGATCTATGACTTACGTACTGACATGTTTTATGTCATTTCTCAATATGTTGATGTTTAAACATTATGTTCATGTTTTTATGTTCAAATGTATATGGTTTGTTTTATTTTCTCCATGCTTACCCGTACTGAGCATTTGAGCTCATAATTTATATGTTTTCCTTTCCCCAGGATATAAAGAAAGGCTTTAGGTAAAAGAAGGAAGATCTTTATGGGAGATGTTGAAGATCTTTCACCAAGATTAGAAGATTATATTCCAAGTTTCCAAAGATACTAAACTATTATGGTTCTTTGGTGTCTATTTTTGTTATGTATTAGATATTACACAAATGTAATGTAATGTATATGTACGTCAAGCATTGGGTCTCTACATTTGGTATCATAGGAAAGGTTTAGTTAACCTTTGGAAACTATGATGCGAAAACTTTAGTGTGATCCCTAGAGATATTTCTAAGGTATGTCTAGGGATGTCTCTAAAGTTAAGTATAAGTATAGGTCATAGTCCAAGAATTAAGATAACGATATTAGAATTAAACCTAAGATGTTAGATATTAAAGGTACTCACACTTTATTATATTGTTTTCCTAGCATGAGTTTTTCCTCTCACACTATTCTTTTTGGGTTTTAGAAAATGGATGGAAATGGGAAGATTCATGATAATGGAGGATACGATGGAAAATGGAATGATATTCTTCATGGGACACCAAATGAAATGGGATTTGGAATTCCAAACATCGTTATTATGCCTAATTAGAAATCTCATAACATGATCAATAATCTCAACTTTGGTAAGTTTTCTAACTTGGCTAATAAGAGAAAGATGGTGTTTCATGATGATCATAGAGGAAAGAAGGTTCAATTCCCCTCATGTAAATCATGTGGGAAGAGTCATGAGGGAGAATGTTTAAAAGGAACTGGAAGATGATTTGGGTATGGAAAAGAAGGACACAAATCCAGTAAGTGTAAAGGAAAAGGCTCAGTTAACACCATGGACAAGGATAATGGTATTGATATGACATCAACAACGGTTAAATGTTATAAATATGGAATGTACAGGAATTATGCAAACAAATTCCATAAGGCAAAGTCTCATGAAGAGAATCCGCATGGTTGTATGGGTAGTATTTATATTGTTGATGATGAAGAGACTACAAATGATATGTGAGATGAAAGAATTGTTCAATCTCGGTCAATGGTTTAAGAAGGTAGTGGAATGATTATATGTTTATAAAGAGTTATGTTGTCTGGGTAATTTAATGGTATTATGGAATAAAGAAACCTATAAGGATTGTTACACTATTGTTTTTCCTAAAGTATTTTAAAGTATATGTTGAATGGTACCGGTAACCATGAAAGGTTATTCAGATATTTTTGGAAAGTAGATGATATGCACATAATGAAGGGATAAGGAGATAATGAGACATTTGATGGTATTAATGATCTCATGAATGATATAAGGAAAAAGTGATATCATGGTTTGAGTATATAGAAATTTTGTGATTTTGGTATGTGGAAAGAGTTAACTTTTGACAGTATTCATGTTTTCACTAAGGTTCAATGGGTATTCATTTTTCAAGAGAATACATGATTAAGGTATTCACATGATTGGAATGTGACCAAAAAGATATATGAGGGATTAATGATGGTATTCACGTGCTTCTTATATGACCTTTTTAGTAATCGTTCTCTTTATACTATGAGTTTGTAAAGAAGTATTTTGGATAAGCCTAAATATTGGAATGGATTATGTTGAAAATAAGTTTGTATTGTTTAAGGCTAGAAATTTCTTTGATATTATTGATAGAATGTTATAATTGTGTAGTTTAAGAAAAGAGACGACCTGAAGAATGGGCAACAACCCGTTGCATCGGACAAGGTTTCTGGAATCGAACCCACAACTGAAGTGTGATAGGCCTTTATCACCTACCTCTGGCCTACAGGAAGTCCTTGGTTAGTATAAACTTTTTTTATTTTATTAAGCGCTATGATAGATGAAGTATAATTCCATTTTAGCAACCATATACGATTAATCTCATCATAGATGGACTTATGTATATTTAATAAATTGTGCTAAACTTTTTGTGATAAAAACAGATGGAATGACCTATAATTCTATCACATGATCTGCTAACACTTCACAGAAGACAAATTCAACTTCATTTCTTTAAGAGATGTTGTGGAAATTGTTCAAGGAACAAACAACAGTGAGATTGTACCAAAATCGAGTAAGTATTTATTTTAATTCAAAAATTCTTCAACATTAGGGAAATGATCTTGAAAACCAAAAATGTTGTCCTACTGCCCTTATATCTGATGAATTAGATGGTACCTTAGATCATCAAAAATTTGTGACTTTTTGATTGTTGTCTTTTTCATAGCCATATCCTCTACCACTCTCCATCAGAACTTGATGGTTAGATTTCTCTTCCATTTCCATATTTTCTCCTATGTTCTCCTATATGGAAACCCAATAATTAGTTAATTTGGGTAAACATTACGTTTCATAATTTAGTTTTTAAAGTTCAGTTTTGGTATTCCTTTTTACGAGGTGGATTTCTATTAAAGAAACTATCATATAGTAAACCATTTATAACCCTGAAAAATTTCGAGGGAGAAATTCATTTTAAGGGGGGTAGAATGTAACACCCCGAGATTTTATGAGAAGTATTATTTTTAATTTATTTGATGTCTTGTGTTGTATGCTACACCAAGATTATCTTGCACTGTACGCAACACTGTATTAGCTTGCAGTATATGCAATACTATTCTTGGATCGTGTTACACAAAATTTCCTGTTCGTTTGATAGAAGTTATTCTACGCAACATTGAGTGTATATATATATATTCAATGTATAAATGAAATATGGTCAGATTCTATTATACACAACAACAAAGGAATATTGCACTACACGTAACCCTGACTTGGCTTACTTTACATGCAATCACGACCTTCCACGATAGCATGTGTTGTACGCAACACCGAGTTTCACTAAACAACGATATGTTATTAAAATATTATATAAACTAGTCATTATAAATAGTAATACCCACTTTTGGAATGTTATAAATTTTATCTTTCAAAATGGACTTCATTTTTGGATTCGGAATATCGAAATTATCCTAGGGTGAATTTTTGGTATTTTTCTGAAAACTTTCAATTTTTGATGAATAGTGAAAACACTGGGTTACTATTTAAAAACCGACTTTTTACATAAATTATTATTTATTTTATTTAAATTTATTTTAGGTAAAAATTGATACATAATACCTATATAAGTTCTATTTAATTCATTGGAGTCATTTTATAATCATTTTAGATATATAAAAATTTTATTGAACTTTTCACCGTCTTTTACCCACCTCCTAGGAGAGTTTGAAAATTTACATAAAATTTAATTTTACCGCTTCTGTGAGTGGAATTTTGAAAATCAAAGAGACACGGTTAATATCAATGAGTAAAATGTGATTCAATAAGATAAAAATAATTTTTGGTGAATGATAACTTTTTACTTTTATTTACCACGGTTTAAAGTAAATAGGGTAATTAAGGGTAAAAATGATATTATTATTACCCTAACACATGTCCTAATTCTATTGGATAAGTTTAATTCGACCAAAAAAATATTAGGAATAGATATTACCCCTTAGTTCCACTTGGATTAGATTAGGACATTTATTATTATTTTATTTAAAAAAGAATTAAAATAGTTAAAATCAATGTTTAATAACTAAATTTTTTTTAATATAGGGTTATACATAAGATAAATTCAACTATAAATATTCATTAGAAATATAAAAATATTTAATACCTAATGGTATTTTGTTTATAATTTTTAGACATTATATAAGTTAATTTATTTATGACATAATGATGATGCAATAATTACCTTATTTATAAAATATTAACATAATTGATGTTATAAATACCCAAATAAATGTAATTTGAGACTTTTTATGAATTACACTAATTTTCTAGGTTAATATGACATGTTATTATTTATTTAGTTAACGTTTTTCAAACTAATCATGTTGTTATTATTTTCACAAAAATCAATTACCAAATAGTGTCAAATTGACATAAAATAGTTTTTTTAATAAATATTATATTATTAATTGTTATTATATTCCTAAATATCTAATTATCGTCCAAATGACTTAGATAAGGTTATATATATTAATAATGAATCACTTGGGATTCGTTCGGCTTGTTATATTATATTTATTAACCATATAGTGTAAGAAAACAAGAAGACACGATAAAAGTTAAATTATTTAACTTAGAGTTAAATCTAAATGATAAGGTTAAGATAGTAACTTAAACATGTCTAAAACCTATTGGATGAGAGTATTTCGACCCATCCCCACTTTATCTTCGAAATAAATCAATTTTGAGCTATTATAAACCAAATATGACTTTATTATAAAATAATATTTTACGTTTTTCCAAAGGTGCCCCTCTCCTCCCTTATAAAAAGGGTACCCCTTCCCTCTTATATTCACACACTTTTTAGCCTTGAAGCTCGGCCAAAATCTGCCCATTTAACTTATCAACATCCCTAGAAACATAATATAGGTTCTGGTCTTCTTCAGAGACCAATTTTAGTGCCCTAAGAGGAGGTTTCAAAGAGGCGTGTCGAAGAAGAGGTAATATCTGTTACCGATTCTTTCAAATTTATTTCTTTTTCTAATTACTCTTATTTAGTTGTTTCATTATAAAGTAATAACATCAGAATCACTAATATACTGATATGTTATTATAAATATTAAACAACCCTATTTCACCTTCTATCCATCCTACGGAAAACGAAATCACCACGCGTGCGTATTTACAGAATACTGTCTCCACGCCGTGGTGTAATCAGTTTTTCCACTGTCGCCTTACTTGGATGGGTATAATGGTGTAAAGAATAAAAATATATGGTTATTATAACATCATACTAATTCTGAGATATTATATCATCCACTCCAATTCAATTCAGTAATTATGGTAACGATATCATCGCTCGTGCGTACGTACGGATTACCGTCTCCACGACGCGATGAGATTCATTCTCCATGTTAACCATTAATGAATGATTATAAAGTATATATAATGAATAATAATGAAATATATGACATAATTAAGCTAATTAATTTATGTAAATATATATATTTCATCTAATTACTTCCATTCAAGTCAATAAGGAAAATAAAATAGCGTTCATGCGTACGTACGACATGTCGTCTCCATAAACAGTTTATTTCATTTCATTTATCTGTCTATTATACATATATATATATACTAAATATATATGATATATAAATCATGATTTACATTTTGGAAGTAATTAAATCATTATATAAGTAATAATAATATCAATAACAAAAAATACAAACACGTGCGATAAATAAAATGATTTTACCCAAAACGATGCTTTAACCTAGAATTTACAAAAGAACGTGTAATATAAAGTCATAAGTGAATCATATATGATATCATAAATATTATTTTTGTTCTGTTAAAATTTAATAATATGATTAATCCAACTAAACTGGAGTCTCATACTCATATGGAAGAAATTGGACGTAAGGTAAGGGATAACTTTTCCAATCTTGATTTTATCTGAGATTGCTTATACGTAAGTATTTACTGGGGTTATATTTATCATCCATGTCCTTGTTTTATAAAAATGGTTTCATGTATGTTTAAAGTCCTTTTTACCCATTTTTGACTTTTACTACATGGTATGTATGGAATCTTTCTTTTGTTTATGATAAGAGGTACTTTTTGACTTTTCCGGCAAAAGTACGAGGAGAATGTTTTTTTAACTTATACGACATGAACAGATTTTTAGGTTTCATAAAGCCTTATTTTCATGAATATTACTCTAAAATATTGCATTATTATTTTCAAAAAAATCCCTTTCTTTGAAAATTTTCATGGCATTTTGAGAAAAGAAAATTATTTTTAAAAGAAAGGATATTTTCCTCGAGAATTCATTTCAAGTGTTTTATCAAAACCATTTTCTATCTAAGATGAAATTATTACATATGTGTATGTTTCAAGTATAATGTCTCTATGATTTAAATGGTTTCACTTTTATTATGATGAAATGATATCCATTTGTTTTATATGGATTATTTTATGACGGGATGATGTTTATGAAACCCATTTTATTCTTTGGGTTATGATGAATGATTTATGTTTATGTTGTGGAAAACGTAAGAATGATTTCATTATGAGATGGGTGGGACCTATATCTCCCTCCAATACATTGGGAAAAGATTTATATCTCATGAGATAGACATGGATGGAACGTTAAGTTAATCTGGTTCAGTGTTACAGGACTGGAACGAGGAGTGAACTCGATTCAGAAAGGGACTTCGTCCACTAAGATGGTCTTGGAAGCAATGCCTTTGCAACTATGAAAATCATTTCATGTGCTTAATGGTTTGAAACAATTAAAAGTTTTATTACCATGCTATTTTATCATGATTGATGTTCCTTTATGATCTATTCCTTACGTACTGCCATGTTTTATGTCATTGCTCAATATTTTGATGTTTAAACATTATGTTCATGTTTTTATGTTCAAATGTATATGGTTTGTTTTATTTTCTCCATTCATACCCTTACTGAGAATTTGAGCTCGCCCTTTATATTTTTTCTTTTCCCCACGATGTAAAGAAAGGCTTTAAGTAAAAAAATGGAATATCTTTATGGGAGATGTTGAAGATATTTCACCAAGATTAGAAGATTATATTCCGTTTTCCAAAGACACTAAACTATTATGGTCCTTTGGTGTCTGTTTTTGTTATGTATTATATATTCCACAAATATAATGTAATGTATATGTACGTCAAGCTTTGGGTCTCTACATCACCACTTTAAATTCAGCTTTTCATTGATCCAAATATGAGAGTTTTTAAAACAAATTTTCAGAACCAGGGGATTCTAGAAATATTTCACAAAGGGAAACTAATACCAATGGGTGACTCAAACATATGGTTAGAGGCCATACAATAGTCACACCACCATCACAAAGAGTATAATAGGGAAACATCCTCGACTCCACATACATTTCGAGGCCCAATTATATCATTGAGTCAATTTTCCCAACTCCATTTTTATTTCCCAACACCAAACAATCCACAAGAACAAAAATACACCAACAAACTCAGATATCCCATGCTAACTTGAGGTTCAGAACGAGAAATGTTTCATGATGTCTGTCCCATTCCTACAT
Source organism: Viscum album (assembly GCA_963277665.1). Classification (NCBI taxonomy): domain Eukaryota; kingdom Viridiplantae; phylum Streptophyta; class Magnoliopsida; order Santalales; family Viscaceae; genus Viscum; species Viscum album. The sequence goes on from OY728127.1 coordinate 829,439,387, forward strand.
CTCGATCCCCAAAAATCCTACTCCTTCCACATTAACATCCCCATGTAACAATGGGTTCTCTAAAAAGCTAGGTCCACTAAAGAGATGACCTTCAATGATACCATTTTAGAGTGAACAAACCTAGGTTGACCCTAAATCATCCACTCAAGACAATCGATGGAAAATCCCGAGAGGTGTTCCCAATCCTCTAAGGCTGGTGAAAATAACCAAGGGAATGATGAGACACAATGGTAATAGTTTCTCCCAATAAAAATAAATAAGTAAACTGAATAAATAAAAGAGAAAACCAAACTCAATATGATTTTCAAACATTAAATTCAATAAATTTACAATTAAAGAAACAAAAACTGAACAAAAAACAATCCCATAATAACCCAACTGAACCTGACACCCAAGTCACCTCTATGTGACCCTGAGGGTCACTCTCCAATCCATACCCAACTATCACCCATTGAAATCAATACCAAGAAAAAACCTATAGAAGAAACTAAAAACAAGAAAATACTATAGGCATGAGTATTAATACTTAGTAGGCAGGACCAAATAATTATATTACCAATTAATGTTCTTTTAATAAATAAAAATTTATTTTTCGGTTTGAAATACAATTTATAAATATAGGGTCCCTCAAACTTTTCATTTTAAAGTATAAAAATCATAATCATAATATATTTCCCTTGTGGTTTAAGATAAGGCTCAAGGGAATAAGGGAAATATGGACCATGTAAGAAATGATCATTTTTTATAATAGTGAAAAATGGGAAATAATTGTTCATTCAAAACACTCTTCTTGAAAACCTTTTTAAAAATCCACACATTCACCATTTTGAAAGAAATCACAAAAACCAAGTATAAGAAATATATTTATACACAATGATGGAAATGACACTAACCACACTAGTATTAGAGAAAAACGGGAATACCTAGGAACTCATAGGAGAACTAGAACATACTATACATGCGACTCATCCTGAAGGCATTCCCTACTCGATTAAATCATAATGCCCAAACACTCAGTCATCTCCCTACTTGGCCTGAAAGAGGAGCCCGATCCCATAGCAATAATAACAAAATTATCCCCTACTATGGGCCACTAGCAAGCGCATAACCTAGAATAGTGTAGAAAAGATTTTCATAATTCCTATTTACTATGCTAGGTTCCCACATTATGTTCATAAAGGGGTGTTCCAAATAGTCCAAACAATAATCCATATAGACATGCCATCACATAATCACACAACCGGTACAACCCCGACTTCCCCAAGGAGTGTCTCCTTGCCTTAAAATAATTATCACACAAGTGGAGTGACTAACTGAGGACATTCCAACCTCTTTATCCATAATAAGGCAAGTGTCCTTTTTCTAATAAGGGTTTTCCAAAATAAACCACTTAAAAAGCGATAATCGGTCCTCGCTTGATTTTCACATAATAATACTTTTCACAAAATATCTATACCCAAACCTTTTTCAAAACTAAAAAAACCTTTGTAAAATCATTTAATCAATTCAAACCACTATTTAAGTATATTTTTTACAAGTTCCAAAGATGCACTCCTTCAAGAACTTGGTGTGAAAAACCCAATTTTAAAACACCAACCATCATTTTTGGAATCACAAATACATTTAAAAGATCAAAATATGCTTCTAAAAATTTTAAACCACATGAAAAGGCCAACTGGGATATTTAGAAAACACATGGTGTGCACAAATCAACAATTTCACACCACAAATTCAGAAAAATTGAAGAAAACACCTCATTTCAGATAGATTAACTATTATAAAAATGATACATCACTAATTAATAACTAAGGAAGGTGTAAAAACTTGAAATAAATTAAATATTAAATTTAACGGCACTTTGTAAAGGGATAATACCTCAAATGATGAAGAAATTCCAAAATCTAATGAAAAATCTCAATCACACCTCAATCACACCCAAAGGAAGCTAGATCCAACTGAAGGGGGAGCTACTACCAGATGAGGAGGGTGCCAGTTCTTGAGAGGGTGCAACGCTAGTGAGGTCGCATGATGGAGGGGAGGCTGACACCAGATGGGTGGTTCATGCCATAGAGGAGGCCACTGATTGGGTAGTGCGTGCCAGAGTGGAGGCCGCTAGTGGGGTTGATCGCTGGAGGAGAAGGGGGAGAGTAGTGAGGGGCACCCGCGTAGGGTGGAGAGGGATAGGGGGATACGTGGGAGGAGGGGGAATGTGAGATAAGGGAGAGAAACCTTAAAAAAATAATAATAAATAAATATAACTTAATAATAATTATTATAATATAAATAACTTAATAACAATTATAATAAACTACAATATTAATAATGATAATAAAATTCTTAACAATAATAATAATAATTAAATTTCATAATAACTATAATATTTATAATAATAACAAAAAAAACAAAAAAATATAATAATATGAATATTATTATTTTTAAACATTATTTTATTTTATTTTTATCTTTTTTCATTTTATTTGTTTTAAAAATTGGGCAATTGTGCGGTCTTCCTGTAGTCCAACGTGGGGTTGATCAAACCACACTAAAATCATGACACTCGACATTGAACACTTACCGATCCAAGATTAATTATTATTAAATTGTTTAATAAATTGTGTGCAAGTCATGTGGTACAACTTAGACCCACCTAGGCGCCCGCACGAGCACCACAGGGTTACCCCTAACTATGCGAGCTAACAGTATAATAATAAAAAGTTCTTCCAATTTTTTTTTAAAAAACTCGACCTTCCAGTGACCAAAACTCAAAATAAAGACTAAAATTATTAAATTAATTAAAATAATTAATATAAAAGGTTGGGGTGTAACACAACTACTAAAATCAGCCTCTACCTGTGGTTTAGGTTCACCCACACACATCACTTCTAATGTGAATCAAAAAATTTCTACCATCCCTAATCCTCTAGCATGTTCCAAAATCATAGTTATCTGAATGCTGATAATCATGAGTACCATTTTCATATCTTTAATAGGAATACATTTCCAAAACCTAATGAAAACAACTCAAGGGACACATATACTCAATAGGAGGCTTCCACACTCCGAACTACCAAAACCTCACCTAGTCCTATCAACAACCTATAATTTATAGGCTAATCACTGATCATAGGTGATAATTACCCAAATTCTTAGACTACTACACTAAGTTAAAATCTCCCAATAGCTCAAAAAACCACAATTTACCTCCACACTATAAAATATTTGATGGTCACAACTAACTCCTTATATGTTATAATAATCCCACACACCCCTAACACCATGAACATTAGGTAATATCTTTACTACCTCATTTATTACTTTACTCATGCATCAATCATATCCTGATTCCCACATATTATCTATCAAACCTTCTCCAATTTACACCCATACAAAATTAAATTAAGTGGTATAACAAATTATAAACCCACATTCTTTCAAACTCACTGACCACCTCTACTACCTCTATTAATCCATCAACCACATCATAATTTAAATTACTAAATTATAAGAACTAGAATACTAGCCAAACTCAACATCACATAAATCAGTTACTATATCCACAATTTTTACATAAGGATCACCATTCAAAAAACTTCCTCATATCATGGGATTACTATAAGGATCACTTTAGGACGACTACACTAAGATAGGTGAATCAATGTTGGGTTATTATTTTACCAATTTAATATTTTATCCCTTTATTTACCTCTATTACTTATTTAGTAGATGGATCTATTATTTTATTCACCTATATATAGCATGTATACACATAAAGTATAGAAGTATAAGGAACACCATGGTTTTTTAATGAGTGTTGAATCCAATGTGGATGACTTTGTCCCTGGCATATGATTGTTATTATCCCACTCATATAAAAATTATCTTTTATTATCAAGAAAAACACATGAAAGGAGATGACCTTGAACTCATTTTCCTAGAACTGACCATGTACAATGTAATATATTATTTGTAGAAAATGATTCAAATGCTTTTCTACTCATATGAAATAGATTAGTAGTGTATAAAAAGTATTATTATTTGGACTCCAATGAATCTAATCGACTTCCCAAAAATGCAGAAATCAAAAGCACTACCTTGAATTCAGAAATCAAAAATATGTCTTAGATCTTCGTTTATAATAATATGAATATATAGTGGAATGGAAATATCAAAATTCTTCTTTGACTTAACGATAATTAGAAGATATCAATTTTCTTTCGAAATCATCGTTTTCTTCTGATCTTTTTCATAAATATTGTGAAATAGAGCATCAGTTTCATTTTATATTTCCTCGATACACAATATTAATAATTTTAATTGTATTGGTTCTCCTCTATTATTATTCATGAAACAAATAATTTTCAACTGAATCACATGGAACATTTAATATTATTTTATTCAATAATGACCTTACGCAACTAAATGAAGATTCACATGAAATTGTTATTTCACGTGTATGGAAATTTTTAATAATGTAAGAAAAATCACACTACCTTCAATTTAGGTTCACAAAACCCTTGCAATTTTACACAAGATATATATCTCAAACTTATTTTTTCTTAATGAGTCATCATAAAACCCGAGGTGGATCACTTACTATCTTTCATGCATCCAAGTTATCACATTCAGGAGATGTTTCTTCTTTTTCTTCATGAAAATCAATTACCTATCAATACATAGCGTGATCAAGGATTCCTAAAATTCATTCATGTAAAGTGGTGTTTATTTAGTTTCTTAGCTTATTTAAGAAATCTACAATTCTGTGTGGATACTTAATATATATTCACATTATAGATCACATGTGATATTTCTCCTTTTCATGAAGGGATCATGTGAGATACACTTCAAAAATCCTCACCACCTTCATGAAAGCAAGAAGTTTTTCACATGATCTCCTTCTTATGAAAAATTCATTGGGGATCCTTTTGTCCTTTATGTGAAAAAAGCATGCAGATTCTCTATTTCAATAGGAAATGAGATCTCACTCTAAATTCTCAAATGTTAAAAACATTCTCAGCTTAGGTCCCTAGGTATTTATAAAGAGATTATCACCACCTATCCTTTAAATTTTATGGTGAGTCAAAAACTCTTCAATTATCCAAATATATCAATGTATATTAGACTTATGAGTCATAAAAAATATTGGTTTCCTAGATTGGATTATTCATGTGATGTTGATATTGAAATTCAACAAACAAATATTGAAGGGTTATTATGGTGAATGATGTACATGATAAAACCTTCCCATGTAATATGTTCTTCACATGATACCATAGAGATACACGATCACCTCTCATGATCTATGTTGTTAATGATCTAGCTTGGTGGAACTCTTCTCTACAACTTTCTTTAATCCTTGAAAGTGTAATATTCTTTGAATAATAGAATAAATTCAAGATAATGATTTAATTCACGGTATTGGGATGTCAAACATTTCTCATTATCTTGGTCTTTTAGTATGGTATCAATCATCAGAGATGGATGGAGTGAATTTATCTCATGCATGCATGAAAATACTTATGAGGATGAAGGTTGAGGATGATTTGGGTTTTGTTAAGATGAAATATATTCATTTGATTTGAAAAAATCAGGTTATTTCCATATTTTTAAATATAAAGGAATAGTAACACATGTGGATATAATTCCATATTAGAATTAAAGAGCATTTTCCTTCTATTACTAAATAAATTCATTCCATTCAGTGGTTAAATGTGAGTAATTAGGTCCACTCTTGGTCTAGCTGGCACTGACCATGTCTAACACCTCTTCCACCATTCCACCCTACATAGAGGTGCCACCTCTTCTTCTGTGTGCTCCCTGTGGTAGCTATGCATGCCCACTCACTTTCCCCCTAGATGGTTGAGTTGACCTGCATCCCAAATGGTTGACCATGGTACCATAAGTGGTTGAGGTGAGTATTTGGTAGCCCAAGGGCTGGCCTATTTTTGGCTTAACTCTTGTAAAAGTGTTTTTCAGTTCTTTAACATAATCTGAATACCAAATTCTCAGATATAATTCTCAATATCAAATTATTCTTCCGAAAATCCTCAAATAGTTCTTTAGAATTCCTTATGAAATTATAGGGATATTTAAGGTCCTTCTAAAAATTTATTTATTAAAATAAATAGTTTCTTGGTATTCTCCCTTTTAAATATTATAAACAATGTGTATTCTCTTTTTGAAATTTACACATGTCATTAGAATTTTAGAATAGTTTAATAATAACCAAAATCCATTCACTTGAACTGAAATATAACATATGATGTTTGAACCTTTTGTGGATATATCTTCTAAAAAACTTCATCAACTTCAAATATCCCTTTCCAATTATAAATTAATATATAATAACATTTTTTGGTAGTAACCATTAAAATTATAAAATATTCTTCTTTTACAATAAATATTTATATCAATAGACTCATATCTTACTAAATTAATGATAATAAATAAAATGAAAACACAAAGTATGATCATCAATCTTCCCCTTTCTATTTGTTTTCAATACCAATTAAGAAAAAGGGATGTTAATATGTTATCTTTATTTATTCTTTCATGATTCTTATCTCTCCCTTTTTTGATAAAAAATATAAAGAAATAGAGAGAGTATGGTATCATTTATTTCTTAAGTAATGTGCCATAAATTATTCTTCTCTAAGTTGTAGAGCCTATATGGATCATGTAGGGATACTGATAGGGGTTGGTGAATCACTATACCCAACATCTTACCCAATTTTAGTTACTTTTAGTTAGAACCTATTTTTGAAAAACCTCTACCCTAGGTACGAGGAATGGATCAGTTGTCTGCTCTCAATAATCATATTGTAGATAATAAAGAAGACAATAACACACAAATATTTTTACAAGGTTTGGTACTAAGTCCTACTCCTTGCTGTGATCAACCTACGGTTGCTTCCTGGACTCTATTATCATTATAAATTTTCAATGATCATAAACACCTTGAATTTGTGGACAATATTTGATAGGTAAAATAGAAACCTAATAAAGGATAAATGGTGTTATTTATACTTATACCACTAGTCTTCAATGGTGTTGTTTATACTGGTACCACAAGTTCTTCAAGAATAGTTTTTTTTATAAAAAATTGTATTTCTCCTTCCTTGTGTATTTCTTCAATAACTTCATTGATGAGAGTCTTGAGAATTTTATTCAAATTACTGGGTGCATATAATAACCTTCTTGAAGAAATACATGAATTTTAATCATTCTCTCTATGACAAAAAATCTGTATCAGGATCTACAAAGGATATTGTAATAGTATGTACACCTTCTCAACACCCACATTCACATATTTGTACAAAATTTGGTTCGTGGGATCGCAATTATTTCATTATTTAAATTATTATGTTTAAATTCTCCATTAAATGTTCTTAATAATTAAATAAATTTATTATATTCCTTTAAATATTAATACCTAAATGTGGGTATAAATATTACTTATTTTTAATACCCCATTTTTTGTGGGTATTACCATCTCCATGAAGTGCTCTAAAACCCTAAATGGGCATGAATCCTCAATAACTTGAGAGGTTAAAGTGTCAAAACTTATTCACATGTATAATATAACATCCACGGATCACCCCATGCATGCATAAATCTCACAACATGAAAATAACCAAATTCATGGGTTCACTATATTCATTACATGATAATTAAATACCACTTCTAAATTCGTTTTAAACACCCGAAAGCTTGGGGTTTCTGTTCCATTCATGCTGGACAACTTCATTTAGGTAGTGTATTTCCATCTTTAAATACATGAAATACATGATTATTTTCTTTATTATTTATGTGGGATAATCCATTTTGAATTCTCGAATGTTATGCATGACTTGTGGATCAAAATGTTTCTTTATTCTATAAATGTCTAAAGACTCAGGATCTGTTTTTCTCCTTTTATCATGAAGATAACATAATCAATAATAGATTTCTATTGAATATTTCATGCTAATACCACTTCCAACCTTATTTATTTTGGTCTACATGAATGTAAGTGAAACTACATTCATGTCCACTCATTTCAGACATACCTCATGTATATATCGGCTTCTATTTTCATCCAATAAACCTATCATCATCAAGAAACTTGGGATTATTTTGTTCATGTATGGAAGTGCATGAATATCTTGAGAAACATGTGATAGGATCTCACCTAGATCACAAGTTTTAAGTGATACCTTTATAAATGTTTTCATGGCCTTATGTTGAATCATAGCAGACATTGTCAAGAGTTTTGCTTCTCATAAATAGTGAAAAAAACTACTTGAGAGAAACCCTAATGTGGATAGATGGAGAAAAAAATTCCATGCTCAATTGAGCAGTCTAGATCGAAGAGATTGGGAAGTGCATGTTTTATGTGTATCTTTTTAGTAGAGGAAAAGTAAATGTTAAGTCTCTATCTCACATTTATTTTACAACTAGTGTAGGCTGTATTATATTACTCAAAACATTTCATCAGTTCGATAAAAGTTTTGAACCCCCATTTGAATTACCCCACATCATCTCTCCTTGCCTCTATTCCACCCTGAATGGTGGCACCTCCACCACCCTCCCTTACTGTGGGCCTTATATACAGACCCATTTGTGTGTGGGATATGTTCCCACATCCTTGCTATAAAAACCCTGCATTTTTATTTCAAACATAAACTTGATTTATTACATAAAACCTTCACTTGATACAAAATGGAAGATCGAGAGGTATAGTGTCTTTGGGGCTTAGGATAATTACATAACAACTTAAAACATGAAATACAACATCTTTATTGGAAACTTACTTTACATGACCACTACATTCCCTCGTACTTAGCATTGCATGGGATAAACTGAGGACATGCATAAGAAAAGGGTGAGCTATAAAGCCCAATAAGGGAATAATCATGGAATAACATGAGGAATACAATTAATGTTAGACAATAGGTATATAAATGGAGCACAAGATAAGCATAAACATAAAGGCATGATAAAGGATGATAATCATAACATGGAAATGTGGCAACAACACTTAACATGGAATTAGCATAAGCCAAGGCTCATTGCACATGGAGCATGAGTAAATCCTCATTGCACATGAATCATGAGTAAAACCTCATTAAACTTGAATTAGAATGAGTCAACACGCATTGCACATGATGTATCATGATACTATACTTTCTCCAATGCTTTGGGGTGCTATAAGGGAACACCCTTATTAAACATTTCATTTCAAGCATTAGTGTGCCACATGGATCATATAACATGGATTCATAAAACATCATCATTTATTTCATGATAAAGGAATGTGGTATTAATTCCTGAAACTTTATAACCCATAAATAAATATTCATAAAGGTGAATACCCTTGATATAGAAATGAGCATGATATTCACTACATAATGGCATTGGCTTGGAAAATCGGTGCAATTTTGGCAGTGTAATAGCGTTATGTAAGTATTCATAAAAATGGTTGATGAGAGAGAAAGGTGTGTCTCATAATATTTAAATGAGATGGAAAGTAAAGGTTTCATAAAGATACATGTCCCAACAAATTTAATGGAAATTAAATTCATGATACAAAATAATTTCTTGAATGTAAATGAGGAGAGAGAAATTCCTTTCAAAAATTCGGAGTAACGAGTGTACATGGGAGGATTTTAATGAGAGAGAAAGGGGTCTCCCATAATTAAAACATAAAGAGGGAAGTATGGGGTTGGTGTAAAACCATACCCCAACATTTATAATTGAAATAAAAAGGAATAAGAATTTGGATAATATTGGATGAAAAGAGAAAGGAAGAAAAACCCCTGACTTGGAAGTGTGCTTCCAAAGGATGGAGAGAGGCTTGAAAGAGGCTTCTTGGAAGCTTGGGGCACCTTGGGAGGATTCTAGGGAGAGTAGGAAATAGGGCGGACGAAATAAAAATGATTTTAGTGAGGAGAAAGTGGGATATTGGGTGGGTTTATATAGGAAATGTGAGGGAATTCTTTATTATTTAGGGTTGGGACACCTCACATTAAACTAATTCAAACCACAAACCAGACCATGGTTTTTGCCCATGGTTTTTTCCAAAGGGGAGTGGAAAAAAATATTTTATAAGGCCATAATCCGAAATTCTTAAAATAATGGGGTTGCTTATGTGGAGGTGATTCACACTCCCAAGGAAAACAACTTAAAAAGACAAGATGTTTAATAAGCTTTGAATGGTCCATTAATGCTTTGTAAAATAAGTCAAAAAAACCCAAAATAAAATTATTTTAATGGGAAAACATATATTGTCCGAAAATAGGTCTTATAGTATTTTATTACATCACTATTGGGCCATTTTGATGTCAAAAACACATTATATATTTAAATGATATTTAATTTTTATCCAAAAATTTGACTGTCTCAGAAAATTATGAAAAATTCACTGTTTGATAATTTTGATGTCCTTATTCTCGAAATAATATTAATTTTATCTAAATAATTTTATAAATATGTTAATTTTCACTTTTAAAATAAAAATCGACATTTATCGAAAATTCATGGGTTTTGAAAAAAATGGCTTTCAAACCTTAATAAAAATTACAATTGTATTCATAAAATTATAAGATAATTTATATTTAATGAAAATTAACTTAATAATAATAAAAATAATATTTAATAAAAAAATATTTAATAAAAAATCCATTAATTCATCAAAATATATTTTTTAGTTGAATATTAACTAATAACACTATTTGAGCTTTAAAAACTATTTACAATGTAACAAAAATAAAATGAAAATATATTCATTATTATATTAAAAAATAATGTACATAACCATAGTGCTAAGGTATTGTTACATAACCCCTTATAAAACCTGCATAATACCGAAGGGTAAGGTGTGTGATGGTGACCGACTCTTGGGGTGGCTCAGATAACATTGCCCGGGTGGTAATCTCTATCGACTTCCACTTCTCTTGAAGGCGGTCCCGCTCGTGCTTAACCTGTTGAATCTCGGCTTGGGATTGTTAAAGAGTGAATCCCAATGATGCCACCTCTTTTCTGAGCTCTGAAAAATGGGATTCGTATGGGGAACGTCTACTGGATGAGGCTATCTCTTCCTTTGTTTGAATAAATTGGATTCGTTAAAGCCCTATATTTTTACTAATCATGTGATCACTGTTCAATGACTATATTAGCAATGGTCACAATTATTAACATAAAACCAAAAAAGTTGCATATTATATAAATATTTTAAATAAAGAGACATTTAATTAGATTGAGAGGGATTTCCATTAATGAATGTTTGGGTCGTTACAATCTTCCCCCCTTAAGAAATTTCACCCTCGAAATTTCATTTTCCCACACAAAAACAAATGTGGGTAACTCTGCTTCATCACTTCCTCAAATTCCCACATCGCTTCTTCAAACTTTTATTTTCACCACAACACCCTGACGAGGGGCATTGTCTTATTTCATAGAACTTTTTATCTACGATCTAATATCTTCACTGGTTTCTCCTCATAAGAAAGGCCGTCCTCTAACTTTACTACCTATGAAGAGATTACATGTGAATGGTCCGGTATGTACTTCCTTAAGAGGGATACATGAAAGACATCATGTACTTTGGCCATGGCAGGTGGAAGTGCTAGTTGATAGGCCACATCCCCAACACGATCAAGAATATCGAAGGTGCCGATGTACCTTGGACTTAACTTTCCTTTCTTTCCAAACCTCATGACCTTCTTCCACAGAGATATGCATAGAAAAACCATGTCTCCAACTTTAAACTCAGGGTATCATCGATGGTTATCTGCATAACTCTTCTATCGACTCTGGGCTACCTTGATATGATGTTGAATGGTTTTCACCTTCTCCACCATTTCTTCGACCATTTCTGGTCCAAGTAGCTTACGCTCACCGACCTCATCCCAACATGCCAGTGTTCTACACCTTTTCCCATAAAGGGATTCACATGGTGCCATTTGGATGATCGAGTGGAAACTATTATTATAAGATAAGTCAACTAGAGTAAGATGTTGATCCCATCCTCCTTTAAATTCCATTGAGCATGCTCTCAACATGTCCTCAAGTGTTTTGATAGTCCGCTCAAATTGTCCATCAGTTTGAGGATGATAAGCCGTACTGAATTTCAGTTTAGTATTCAGATCATGTTGAAGACTCTTCCAAAACTTAGAGGTAAATCTTGGATCTTAATTGGATACAATTGATAGTGGTACTCCATGCATCCTTACCACTTCTCTAATATATATCCATTCCAGTTGATCGAATGAGAAATCCTCTCGAATAGAAATGAAGTGTGAAGACTTTGTAAGATGATCCACAACAACCCAAATTGCATTGTTTCCATTGGATGTCTTCAGAAGTCTGGTGACAAAGTCCTTGGTGATGTTCTCCTATTTCCATTCTTGTACGGGCAATGGTTTCATCATCCCATTAGACTTATTCCTCACTGCCTTCACTTTATATCACCCTAGACACTTTGATGTATATTCAGCGATCTCCTTCTTCTTGTTATCCCAAAAATAATAATCTTGGAGATCCTGACACATCTTTGTATTTCCTGGGTGAATAGAGAAATTTGAACTATGTGCATCATCAAAAAGTTCCTTCTTCAGCTCCGAACTTGATGGAACACAAAGTCTTTTCCCAAATATCACAATTCCTTCTCATTAACATTAAACTCCAAGGATTTCCCTTTTCCGATAGCTTCCACTTTTTCTTGAATTCCCACATCACCCTTTTGAGAATCCTTTAACCTTTCCAAAAGTGATGGTTGAGCAATAATTTGTGAAACGATTGATGATGTTCCCTTCATTATGATTCCCATGTCTATCCTCATCAAATATAAAAAGATTGTATCCTTTTCAATTCTCATCAATGATATAATTACTGGGTCCTTTCTACTTAGAGCATCCACCACCATGTTCACTTTCATAGGGTGGTAATGGATTGAGCAGTCATAGTATTTGATCAGCTCTAACCATCTTTGTTGGTTCATATTCAACAATTTCTGTGTGAATATATACTTGAGGCTTTTTTGGTCCGTATATATTTCACACTTCTCCCCAAAGATATAATGTCTCCATATTTTCAAAGTGAAGATCACTGCAGCCAGCTCGAGGTCATGTGTTGGATAGTTCTGTTCATGAAATTTCAATTACCTTGAAGAATAGAAAATGACTTTGTCATTTCTTATCAACACACATCCCAGGCCCTTCTTTGAAGCATCACTGAATACCCTGAAAAGTTCTCCACTTGTGGGTAAAGTGAGAACGGGCGCAGTGATAAGCCTTCTTTTCAACTCCTTGAAGCTTTCTTCACATTCATCACTCCAAGAAAACTTTACTCCCTTCTGAGTTAGCTTGGTAAGAGGGTTGGAAAATCGTGAGAAATCTCTCATAAATCGTCGATAATATCCAGCTACCCCCAAGAAGATACGGATATCTGTTACCGATGATGGCCTCGACCATCCCTCAATTATATCTGTTTTAGAGGGATCCACAGATATCCCATTGCTTGTGATGATATGGCCCAAGAATGATACCTCCTTCAACCAGAACTCAAACTTTCTATAACTGGCATAAAGCTTCTCCTTCTGTAAGGTCTCTAGTACAGTTCTTAGATGTTCCTCATGATCCTCATTGGTTTTGGAGTATATAAAAATATCATCTATAAAGAATACCAAAAATTTGTCGTGGTAATCTCTAAAGACATTATTTATCATGTTCATGAATATTGTTGGATCATTAGTGAGTCTGAAAGGCATTACTATGAATTCATAGTTCCAGTATCTTGTACGAAAAGAAGCTTGGGGATATCTTCCTTCTTCACCCTTACTTGATAATATCCCGACCGCAAATCCACCTTGGAGAAGTACTGTGCTCCACATAGTTGATCGAACAAGTTATCAATTTTTGGGAGAGGATACTTGTTATTTATTGTGATTTTTTTGATCTCACGATAATCGATGCAAAGGCGCATTGATCCATCCTTCTTCTTGATGAAGAGGATTGGTGCACCCCACGGTGAAGCACTAGGGTGTATAAACCCTTTATCCATATTTTCCTGTAGTTGTTTCTTCAGCTCTTCAAGATCCACAAAAACCATTCTATATGGAGTTCTGGATATTTGTAATGCCCTAGGTATATGATCAATTGAGAATTAAACATCTCTTCTGGGAGGGAGACCAGACAATTTCTCAGGAAACACTTCAGCGAATTCCCTCACAATAGGAATGTCCTCAAGGATGGTTGCTTCCTTGGACTCAATCATCTGAGCCAGATACACGTTCTCATAGGGAAGTAATATCCACACTTGAGATGATGGAGCTAAATAAGATTCATCTTCCTCCTTGCACTTGTAAATAATCATGGGTCGATTCTCCACATGGAGAGTGATTTACCTCTCACGAAAATTTATGTTGGATCTATATAAGGTAAGACAATACATGCCAAGAATTGCATCAAATTCTACCACAGGGAGTATGACGAGGTTTATGGGAAGTTCAATCCACATGTTTTGATAGGGGAGGAGTTATATTCATGGGATGCAATAATAGCTCCATTTTCCATAGTCACCGATATCTTCACCTCCATGATTTGTGGTGGTGATGGTATTGTTCTACTAAACTTCCGAGATATAAAAGAATGAGTAGAACTAGAATCAAAAAGTATGTTCACTATTCTTGAATGAATAACTAGTGTACCTACCACCACTTCTTTGTCGGGGTTCACTTCAGTAGTAGTGATGGAAAAAGATCACCCTTGCTACTTTGGAGGTTGTTTGTTGCCTCCGAAATCCATTAGATTAGGGAACTGATTTTCAAGATTCCCTGGTTCTTTTTAGTTGTAGAAATGAACCACACGTTGAGGTTCGAACATAGCATTCCTCTCCTCTGTCACAGCCATGGGTCTTTCTTGCCGACATTTAACAGCCTGGTGCCCTTTTCTTCCACACCTAAATCATTTTATTGTACCCTTCGAGAAATTTCTAGGGTTCTTTTTTCTGCACCTTTGGCAAGTGGGGTGCTGGATTTTCTTAGCACCGTTAGATTTATCCATCGGATGACCCGCATTGAAGTCCACCTTACACTTCCTATACCCGTGATACCCCTGAGATTCTATGATCTCCATTTCAACCTTGAGGGCACATCGGACAATTTACTCATAGTTATCAAAGTCACGGATTTCCAGTGCTTTCTGTAGGCTAGGTTTCAACCCACCAAAGAAGCGGTAAACCTTGCATTTGGGGGTAACGAAAAAGATGGAAGCGTATCATGAAAGCCATGTGAAGTTTTCCTCATACGCTCCAACAGATTCGTCATCTTTTTTCTTGAGGGAAAGGAAGTCCCTTTCCATCTTAAGCCGAAGGGTGCGCAGAAAATATTTATAAAGAAACATCTTCCAAAAATCCTTCCATTCCAACACCTCGATCTCCTCCCCAAGCTTCGTATTTTTGATCAATGTCCACAATTGATTAGCTTCAACCTTCATACAATAACCAGCTAGGAGAAACTTCTATTGTTTAGAACATTTAAGGATAGAGAAGATATTATCAATGGAGTTGATCCATTGCTCAATGATTGAGGGATCAGATGATCCATTAAAAGTAGGAGGCCTTTATCTCATGAATCTCTCAACAGCAACTTGTTCTTTCTTCGGGGGGTGGGGGGTGGGGTGGGGGGGTTGAACGTTCCTCTTGACCCATGTTTCTATTCAATTCTTGAGTTAGCTGAGATAGAAACATGACAAATTTCAAGATTCCCACTCCCATTAGATTGGGAATCTCATTATTATAGTCATCACATTGATCTTCACATCTGTTGTTAGCCCGAGTCCTCATATTACCGGCCATTGGCTGGAATAAAAGGACAGTTAGGGGTAACAAATAAAGGGTAATACAAGGAAAAAACTTGTGACTTATAAATAACTCTTATTTTCTTAACATATGAATCTACTAGCTTCAGTCTATGTTATCCATGATATACTTTTAACATAAATTCTTAGGGCATTTTTTAGTCCCTTAATAATGGTTAATACTAAGCTTGTGAATTTACCAAAGAATATCCCCCGGGAGTGTCGTAACTAAGAGTGAAACAAGGCCCATTGTTGTGCACCAGTTCCCATTCGAGTCTTGCACAAAGCGATGTTTTTGGGTTTTACCCATAGGATACATCTGTGCTAGAGCCGCCTCTACCTGCTCGTATCCAGACATGTATGTATTTTCTTGATAAACCACTTACTCAATACCCACCAAAATGTAGGGATGTTTTTATTATACTTAGTATTGTCTCTAAGGATTTACTAGGGTTTTCTAATCCTAATCCCAAAAATAACTAAACCTATCCTCTGATACCAACTATGACAACCGTTCTTTTTATTTCAAACTTAAACTTGATTTATTACATAAAACCTTCACTTGATGCAACATGGAAGATCGATAGGTATAGTGTCTTTGGGGATTAGGATCTTTAAAAAACAACTTAAAACATGAAATACAACATCTTTATTGGAAACATCCTTTACATGACCACTACATTCCCTCGTACTTAGGATTGCATGGGATAAAAAGGGTGTGCTGTAAAGCCAAGTAAGAGAATAATCATGGAATAACATGAGGAATACATTAAATGTTATAAAATAGGCATATCAATAGAGAAAAATAGAATCATAATCATAAAGTCATGATAAAGCATGATAATTATAACATGGAAATGTGGTAACAACACTTAACATGGAATTAGCATGAGCCAAGGCTCATTGCACATGGAGCATGAGTAAATCCTAATTGCACATGAAGCATGAGTAAAAACTCATTGCACTTGAATTATCATGAGTCAACACCCATTTCACATGACGTATCATGATACTATACTTTACCCAATTCATTGGAGGACTACAAGGGCGCACCATTCTTAAACATTTAATTTCATGCACAAGTGTGCCACATGGATCATATAACATGGATTCATAAAACATAATCATTTATTCCAAAATAAAGGAATGTGGAATTTATACATGAAAATTTATAATCTATAAGTATATTTTCATAAATGTGAATACCCTTGATAGAGAAATGGGCATGGTATTCACTACACAATGGCATTGACTTGGAAAATTAGTGCAATTTTGGCAGCGTAACAACACGACGTAAGAATTCATAAAAATGGTTTATGAGAGATAAATGGGTTTATAATCATATTTACATGAAATGGAATATAAAGGGTTCATATATATACATGTCCCAACAAATTTAATGGAAATTAGATTCATGATACAAAATAATTTCTTGAATGTAAACGAGGAGAGAGAAAGTCCCTTCGAAATTTCGGCATATTAATGGGTGTACATGAGAGGCTTTTAATGAGAGAGAAATGGGTCTCCCATCATTCCAACATAAAGAGGGCAGTATGGGGAGGTGTTAAAACATACACCAAAATTTATAATTTAAATTAAAAGGGCATAACAATTTAGAGAATATTGGACAAAAAGAGAAAGGAAGAAAAACCCCTTACTTGGAAGTGTTCTTCCAAAGGCTTGAGAGAGGCTTGAAAGAGGCTTATTGGGAGCTTGGGGCACCTTGGTAGGATTCTAGTGAGAGTAGGTAATAGTTTGGACGAACTCCAAAGGATTTCAGTGAGGAGAAAGTGGGATCTTGGGTGGGTTTATATAGGAAATGCGAGGGAATTCTTTATTATTTAGGGTTGGGACACCTCACATAAAACTAATTCAAACCAAAAACCAGCCCATGGTTTTTGCCCATGGTTTTTTCCAAAGGGGATTGGAAAAAAATACTTTATAGGGCCAAATTCCTAACTTCTTAAAATAATGGGGTTGATTATGTGGAGGTGAGTCACACTCCCAGGGAAAACAATTTAAAAAGACAAGATGTTTAATAAGCCTTGAATGGTCCATTAATGCTTTGTAAAATAATTCAACCAAACTCAAAATCACATTATTTTAATGTTAAAACATATATTGGTCTAACATAGGTCTTATAGTATTTTATTACATCACTATTTGGTCATTATGAAGTCATAAAACACATTATATATTTATACGGTATTTAATTTTTACCCAAAAATTTGACTCTCAGAAAATTACGAAAAATTCACCATTTGATAATTTTGATGTCCTGAGTCTAGAAGTAATATTAATTTTATCTAAATAATTTTCTAAATATGTTAATTTTCACTTTAAAAATAAAAACTGACATTTATCGAAAATTCATGTGTTTTGACAAAAATGGCTTCAAACCTTAATAAAAATTACAATTGTATTCATAAAATTATAAGATAATTTATATTTAAGAAAAATTAATTTAATAATAATAATAATAATTTATTAAAATATTATTTAATACAAAAATCAATTAATTCATCAAAATAGTTTTCTTAGTTGAATATTAACTAAAAACCCTATTTGAGCTTTAAAAACTATTTACAAGGTAAAAAAAATAACATGAAAATATATTCATTATTATATAAAAAAATATTGTACATAACCATAGTGCTAAGTCATTGTTTCATAACCCCTTATAACACCCACATAAGACCGAAGGGTAAGGTGTGCGATGGTGACATACTCTTGGGGTGGCTCAAATAACATTGCCCGGGTTGTAATCTCTATCAACATCTACTTACCTTGTAGGCGGTCCCACTCAAGATTAACCTATTGAAGCTCAACTTGGTCTTGGTAAAGAGTGAAGCCCAATGATGCCACCTCTTTTCCGAGCTCCAACAAATGGGCTTCGTATGGGGCACGTCTACTGGATGTAGCCATCGCTTCCTTTGTTTGTGTAAATTGGATTCATTAAAGCCCAATATTTATACTAATCATGTGATCACTGTTCAATGACTATATTATAAATGGTCACAATTCTTAACATACAACCAAAGAAGTTGAAATATTATATAAACATTTTACATAAGGAGAAATTTAATTATATCAAGATGAATTTCTATTAATTAATGTTTGGGTCGTTACACTTGTCGCCTGCTAAATGACCCTAGCTAGCTTACCTTGTGCACGATTGACCTCCTAGTCCCACATGATCACTCAAATGAGGTTTTCATGGATAGATCACGTGGGTTGGATCCATTTTTTATATAAGGTCACCAAAGAATACTTAGAAAAAATACTTAAATGAAAATAATAATAATAATCCATCCTTAATTAAAATTCCCAGAACAATTCCTTATCTCTTCATGTTCTTAACATCATACAATAAAATATTGCAAGACCTTCAAATGAATTCATCATGTATTAATAGATTTCTTTTTGCATGGCCATCTTAATTCCTCATGCAAATAAATATTTTCATTCCCTTTATCACTTCTTATTCAATTCATGTATAAATGTGAATAAACCCTTAATCACATTTATTAATAATTTAAGACCACTTGAATAATAATCACAATTGATATCATCCACATATTGACTTGATTGACAATAAGTGAAACATGTGCACAATAATCTCCCCCTTTTATTTTTTTTGTCAATATCCCTTCACATATTGAAAAGTCAATATGTTTGATCAATATTTTATCCCCCTTTGAAAATAAAATTCAAATGACAAGTGGGGGGTAGGGGTGGGGGTGGGGGACCTTCTCATCATTATCTTTCTCCTAAAAAACAGCTTCAAATAATTTTAAAATGAATAAATGATATCACATGATATTTAGAAAAGAACCATTATCTAATCAACTCTAAGTCTATATGGGATAGAACGATTTAGAAAACAAGAGTGAAATAATCATGGTTTTATAAGATTTCAATAAAACATACTCACATGTGATATCAAGTTCAGAATGTCTCAATTATCATTGAAGGGGTTGGAAATAATCATATTTTATCAATATAATAATAAATCCAGCACATAATTCAAAAAACACATTAAAAAGTTCAAGTTAAATAGATATAAATATTACTTTGTTTTAAATTTTCATCAACCAAGATCTCCCACTTAATAAATATAATTTAAAATAAGGATGAGGATGTGATTGTAATAACTTGATATTCCATTTGAATCTATCCCTTGATTTTCATATTCATTCTTAATGTTTCTCCTCCTGAAGGGATGTACTACTTCATCATCATGGAAATTGATGAAATCCATGACGGAAAACATATCTACTTAAATTACGTTCATGTTATCTTATAACACATAATGTAATGGGAAAAAAGGAGGAACCTATTTTTTCATCAGGAGTAATATTTGGGGTGACAATTTCCTCTCAACCTAGGCCATTATTTTCTCCCAATATCAGTATTTCAATTGTGTGAGGTCTCTTTTTCCAATGTATTCATTTGAGTACCTGAGATCTCAGGTGCTTGTTTTTTTATATTAAAAATCTCCCTTTGAGCTGGTAGAATATTTATTCAATTATTTACATTATGTCCATTCTACTTTGACCTTCCAAATTTTTTTTTGAGACATAAGACTTTTCATTTATTGATAACCCCTCATGAAATTTGTATTCTTCTCCATGTGAAATAATATGTTTTCCCTTTTTATTTTATATAGATAATGATTATTCTTTAGATTTTTTCATTTCTCTTACAGCATGAAGTTTTTCATGAAAAATTATTAATCATTCCTTCTTAACATATTCTATTTTGATGTTTCCACAGGGCTAGTTAAATATTTTTTAGTTACCTTTCTTAGGAAACATATTAAAATCATCTTCAATAATGTCTTAAATGAATCCTATTTTTCACTCTTGGATTAATTATCTTTTTGATTTTATCTTAATTCTATTCATTTAAATGGACTATTTGAATTGGTCCATGGCATGTCATCTCTTTAGATAGTAGAATCATATTTTATTGGTTGACATGACATTCTTGACTTCATATTTTCATTCTTCTTTGGTATAGATTTATTTATATATTTATTGACTAATTTATTTTATTTGTTCCCCAAGGAAGACTTTTCAATTTTTTTTTATTTTCATTTGAATTTTTGGTAGTATTTTATTAGAATAGGAGTTATAAATGATTGGTGAATACTAGAAATATTCTTCAATATGGCCACACATGCTGCAGTACTCATATAATTCTTCATGGAATTTGAATCTGTTTATTGTGTATAGATTCATTCTCTTATGTGGAAGATGCTTATATTTTGTAGGTTTGTTTATTTTTTCACCTCTAATCCACCTGAATTTTTTCCTTATATTATGTTCATACATTCTAATTTTTTTAATATTCAACATCCTAATGTCCAAACATTCAATAGAACCAATAGTAGGAAAAATATTTCCTCATTTTTCTTATAGTATTAGTTTGACTTGTTTTAGTGCATTGCTATTTCCAAATTTTTATTTTACCTTTTGGAGAATTATTTTTGGATTTCTTTTTATTTATTTTTATAGTACCAACCCTTGGAATTTTTCTGGATATATTATCATTTTTATCAACCCATATTTTCTTAGCTTTTGTATTTGAACATCTACAAGAAGATGAGGTCGTATTAATTAAAATATAATTAACTGGGTTATGTGTTAACTTATTCTGTGAGCTATTAGAAGGTTGATAAAGATATGACATTGAACTCATTTTACACCAATATGAGTCTATTTAGAGACTTGATTCATATCAATAGTTTTCATAGAATCAAACCTTCTTTCTGGTAGACTCTATTTATATTTTTGGGTGATAGAATTATTATTTTCAGCAACCTGAGAAGTTACAACATGTGTCCCCTTCAAATTTTTTAATTTCATATCTAGTTTAAGAAATTTTATATTGAGGGAAAACTTCTCATTTTCAACTGATGTTTGTCTATATTCCCTTTCCCATTTCATTATTTTAATATTATATTCATACTATATACAATATTCAATCATAGAGTTTTCAAGGTCTTTTATTCATATGGATTTAACTTAAAGTTAGGCTTCCTTGATGATGATAATAGCTTTACGTGATTCTTCTAGAGTATGGATCTTCTGAATATAATATTAAAACTTCTGAGACTATTATTCCCTTAAAATTTAAATATCTTTGACCTTACATGACTTGTCTTCAATATGAGAATATATGAAATTCATAGAATCATTGAAAAATGTTTCAATAGCATGGAATACATCACAAAAAACATGTTTACTTACTGTTCTCTCAACAAAATTCCATTTCAATTATTCGTTAATTAATTAAACCTTTCATTTCAAAGTGTCATATACTTTTCTTTTTCGTCAACAAAGTATGTGATATCATTTCAATTTTTTAATTTCTTAACAAGTGAATCATCCTATATATTAATATCCTCCCAAATCTATTCTATGTAACCAAAAATATATTTGAAATAAAAAATTATATATGAAATTAACTTTTATGGAACATTTTTCATATATCATTCAAATTGATTGGAGAATCCTTAAATTAATTTGATTGATTTAACTTCCTTAAACTCTTCACAGCTTTAGAAGATTTCTTCAAAAATATCATTGTCAACTGATTTAATAAGAGGGTGTTGATCCCTTTATTCTTTTATTGATATTTACCTGATTATATTTTATTCCTTCTTCTTCGTATTTCTCAATGTGTTGGGAGATACCTTCATGTATTCTTCCATAGGAGTGGATACTATGTATTTCACTTGAGGTACTTCAGAATTAACTTTAAATATGCACTTCATATAATCATTGTAAAAAAATAATAATTTGGGATAAATATATTTATCTAATCATAGGTAGAACTGTTCTTTAATACAACTTTTAGATCATATATGGATTTTGAAAGGACACTAAGATAGGGGGAGGGAGTGAATCAATGTACCAAACATTATATTCAATTTTACTTTATTTTAGTTATCCACTTTTTCTATCAAACCTCTAACCTAGTTAAGAGTAATTTATCTTTCATACATTATCAATAACCATAATGCAGATAATAAAGAATGAAACATCTCACAAATATTTTTAAAAGGTTTGGTACTAATACCTACACATTACTGTAGTCAACCTTTGGTTTTTTCATAGATTCTATTATCATTATAAATTTTCAATGGTCAAAAACAACATGAATTGGTGCACAATGTAGACAAGTCAAATACGCACCCAGTAAAGGATAAATGGAATTATTTATAATGGGACCACTAGTACTCAATGAAATTTTTTATATTAGCACCACAATTTTGTAAAGAATATTCTTTCTTCACAAGAAATTTTGTTTATCATTCCTTGTATATTTACTCAATAACTTCAGTGATGCTAGTCATGATACTTATCTTCAAATTATCAGGTTCATGTAATCACCTTTTTGAATAAATAACCAGATTTGAATCCTATCTTCAATAAAAAATATGTATGTGGATCCCAAAATAATATTAAAATAGTGTGTATACCTTCTCAGTAACTGCATTGACATATTTTTACACAGTGTAGTTCATGGGATCTCAAATATTTCATGATTTAAATTCTTCCATTTAAATCCGCCATTAAATGTATTTAGGAATTTTTTTTATTAATTTACTTAAAATATTAATACCTAAATTCAGGTATAAATATTACTCATTCATGAATACCCCATTATTTGTTGGTATTACCATCTACATGTGGTGCACTAAAAATACTTGAATGGGTAAGCATCCACAATCACCTAAGGGGTTCAGATGTTAACTCTTCTTCATGCGGCTAAGAGAAGAGGCATTGATCACCCTATACATGCATCATCTTCATGAATTCATAAATATAATATAATGAAATTAAAAAAATTCATGGGTTCACTATATTCATCTTGTAGTAAGAAAATACCACTGATCACTTTGTTTTAAGCACCCTAAAGATTGAGCTTTCCATTATCTTTCATGCGGGTTGCCTTTATTCTGGAAGTGTATATGCATATTTAAATACCAAAAGGACTCTACTATTTCATTTATTATTTATGTGGGATCATTCATTTTGAATGACTTAATGTTTTGAATGAACCACAACCTAATATGCTCCTTCATGTGATAAATTACTCAATACTAGGGCTCTGTTTCTTCTCTTTTTATCACATGGATAACATAACCAACAATGGATTTATTGAATATTTCAAGCCACTACAACTTCTAGAATTATTATTATGTTCTACATGCATGAAAGTCTAATTTCATGCATTTCCACTCATTTCTGATGTACCTCATGTATATATCAGCTTCTATTTTCATTTGAAGAACTTTTCATCATTAGGTGGCTCCTGATTCTTCAGTGTATGCATGATAGTGCATGAATATCATGTAAAACATGTTCTCATATTTATCATGTATCATGGGTGTTCAACAAAACCTTTATAAATATGTTCATGGTCTTGTGTTGAATCCCAATGGATGTGTGAAAGAGTTACACTTCTAGTCAATGGTAGAAAAAACCACTCAAGAAAAACCCTAATGAAGCTAGATAAATAAGACAATGCCATGCTCAATTGAATGGTCTAGATCTAAGAGATTATATGGAACATGTTTTATGTGTATATTTTTATTAGCAGATCATTAACTACTAACACACCATCCCAAAATAGATTTTAAATCGGGTTTGGGCCATGGTATATTTCTCAATACATTGCATCGACTCGAAAAAAGCTCTAAACCCCTACGAACACTACCCTATGCTGGCTCCCCTTGCCTCCGTGCTACCCCACAAGGTGGATCCACCATATCTATCCCATACTATGGGCCTTATACATGGGACCATCCACATGAGGGATATGTTCCCACCTCCTTTCCACCTGTTGGATGGCCCTGGTTGGCTTCACTTGGGTGTTATTGACCTCGGAGTCACGCATGATCCCTTAGTTGAGTTTGGATTGGATAACTCATATGGGTTGCCTCCATTTTCAAAGTAAGTGGAGAAAAGATTAATTATAAAAAAATGATTAAGTAAAGAACACAATAATAATACATCCTTGTTAGAACCTGGTTTTTGACTATAATGGACTTTGGAATATTCTTGATATTATTCCAGAGCAGCGCCTTCAGACGACGTGCGATTATGAGCCCCGGTTTGGCCGAAATTAAATTTTCTGTGCGTTCACACTGGGCACACAAAATAAATGGGATAACTCCTAAATGGTGATCTGGATCAGAAACCTGAGTGTACGGATCAGTCCAAAATGGGGTGTTTACCCTAGGAACGACATAAAGCATGTCGGCGTGGGAGGCTTGGACCCCTCGCCCGCTACCGGAACGTTAAACGAATAAATTAATTAATTAATTCATTCGTTTAATGGTTAAACTTTGGTATCTCTTAAATTGTGGGTAGGATTGGGGAACCGAGGGCACCTTTGAGTTTGGAACTTTCCGTTTACCCTAGGAGGGGTGTAAGTTTTGCAGGCATGAGTCGTCAGTGAAAAATGGCCCCATGGGCGTTTTCGTAATTTGGCAGCCTCAGGCGTTGAGTTTAATAACTTTTGAACAGGGCCTTGGATTAAAATTCCGAGACCGCCGTTGTGCTCGGGTGGTGGTGTTTACTCTAGGGGAGGTTTAATCTTAACTGTGTCTGGGGTTTTGGATGCGGGTGTTTTTGGGGGTTAAGTATTAATTAAAGAGTTTATTTATTTAAACTATTATCTCCCCCTCCCCCACTCTTATTCAACCCCCTGGAGAAACCCCCTCAACCTCAACCTATTCTCTCCTTCTCCTCCTCCTCCCTCCCATGCAAGGTGGAAGTGGCAACGACAAGGTGCGGATCGTCGCGAAGCGTCGGACTTCGCCCAAGAGGTAGGATTGTGCGTATTGCATTTTTAATTTCTTCACCATATTTGAACCCATAAAAATGTGTCTAATTGTTGTTTGATATTCTAAAAAAACCGATGAATGCATAGTATATTTTATTATCTTTTCAACGCAACTTTCGTAATTGAAATCCGAGTTCGGAGGAAGCCGCATCTGTCCGGCGAAGTCTGTGGGTTTTTGGGTTTTCGACGGCGCCGACGGAGCTACGTCCTTAGGAGGCGGCGGCGGGGCTCTCGGATGGCAGAGCGGGATAAGGCGCAGGCAGCGTGGGCTAAGGCGCAGGCAGTACAGGCTCCGGCTTCATGTGGTGTGGCCTCCAGGCGGCGGGTGAGCCCGCAAGGGCGCGACAGAGCGGTGGACGGGGTCGCGGCCGCGACTTCGCACGGGGGACCGAGACCCGCGCTCGGTGGGTCTTCGCGAGGACCAAGCGACCGGCCACGCTGGCCGGTCGGTGCGTGGAACACCTATCAGCGGCTGGGCCGCGCGGTTGAACCACGGCCCGGCCCAGAACGGCCGGACCGGCCCGTCCATGCAGGTCCAGCCAAAGGGGCTTTGCCCCCCTCGACTCGGACGCCCGTAATTTCCACTACGGGAGTCTGTTTTGCATCCCGTCTGTGCTAGTGTGAACCTCGGCTCGAGGTGAAATTTTTGTGATGGTCTCAGAAATTTTTAAATCCAGAGATGAGGGGCTCGGGGGCGCGGCATGACCGTTAAGTGGACGAGCATTCTTCTGGGAGCTCTTGTTTTGGACGGCGCTGACACATCCAATGTCTGAATTGAGTGCCTTCAGTGGCGTTATGACCCTGACGTTGAGCCGGAGTTTTCTAGTGTGGTTTCGATCATTGAAACCAGAGTTGATGTGTGGGACTCATGGCCTGTCTTTCAAGCTATGTGCAACGTTTTTTAACTTTTTCATCGGACATCCATTCGGGGCGTGCGAGCAGTCATTTTTGGGTGTTTTCTGAGGGGATTGCAATGGTGAAATATGCCCGATCTAATTCCACACACTGGTGTGGGCCCCATGAGGTCCGTTTCGAGAGCTGACGGTGATTTACATCTTTATCACCGGGTGTCTATTTTGGACAAGTGAATAGTCCATCTTGTGTACTTTTTCAAGAGGATCGCAACAGTGCGATCCGTTCATTGTGCTTTGGGACCAGGATGCGGGTCCCACATAGAACCACTCATGTGTGGTGCGCCAGAAGGCATATTTTTCTCTGGATATCCATTGCACTCAAGTTAGTAGTCCTTTTGACGTGTTTTCCCAAGGGTATCGTAATGGTGCGATGCACCCGACTATTTTTGAGGTCGAGGCTCGGGATCACGGGACGTCGTTCGGGCGTAAGGTGGTGTTGGTGAATTTTCCTTCGGATATCTGTTTGAGGAGAGTAGGCAGTATATCTCGCGTGTTTTTCTGTGAGTATTACAATGGTGTAATCTGTTTAGGCGTGCAAGGCCTCTTACGTGATCTTATTAAATGTGGAAATATGAAAGGTGTACCAGTGGTGGTTCTTCTTGCGGTTTTTGTAGGGAACTCTTGACGTGTGATCGCATTCACTCCTGGGAGAGTGATGTTGGTGTTTAAAAAGATGTGTTTGGACCTTCTTTAGCCGTTGAGGTGGCGAGTTGGAGTTGTTACGTTTATGCATTCGCGTTGACGATGGGTGTTGTGTGCGTGTTAGCATTTGAGCTGAAAACGTGGTATACTCTGGGAGTATACGAGAACGCTTGGAGGTACATGTGGTAGTTTGTACCTGAGAACGTTTGTGCGCTTGGTTGTGGTTGACTTGGGGCCACATGTCATGTGGGCCCCATGTGCATGCCGTCTTATTCTTTACATACTTTTGACCTCTCGCGATGTAGAGGGTTCCTCAGTTCTCAACTATTAAATAGCAGGGTTGTGTCTTCCCGTGGTTCTGCTCTCGTTTGTTGACCAGCAGGGTTGAGTCTTCCCCTGGTTCTATTCTTGTTTGTTGACCAGCAGGGTTGAGTCTTCCCCTGGTTCTGTTATTGTTTGTTGACCAACAAGGTTGAGTTTTCCCCTGGTTCCATTCTCATTTGCTGACCGGCAGGGTTGAGTTCCCCCTGGTCTTGTTCACGATGGTTTCGACTAGCAGGGTTGAGTGGTTTTCCCCTGGATCTGTTCTCGATGGTTTGGACGGCATAGGTGCTTCGTGTTCCCTGATAGAGTTCTTGTGGATTCGGTGTGACCAACACATTACGCTGGCACTGATCCTCTACCCAGGAGGTTGTTTCCAATAGGGTGGGCCAGGTGGTTATTTCTAGCAGGGCTGGCCAAGAGGTTATTTGCAGTAGGGCTGGCCAGGAGTTACCATCCAGTAGGGATGGCCAGTGGGGTACCACCCAACAGGGGTGGCCAGTTGTACCATCTAGTAGGGATGGCCAATGGGTTACCATCCAGCGGGGATGACCAGTACAACGGTGTTCACCAAGGAGTACCATCCAGCCGGGATGGCCAGAGTGGTTCCGGGTTTACCTCCAGCGGGGCTAGGAAGTGGTCCCTGATGCCGGGTTTACCTCCAGCTAGGCTGGGAAGTGGTCCCCGATGCCGGGTTTACCTCCAGCTGGGCTGGGAAGTGGTCCCCGATGACGGTTCCGAGCCTCCCTCTAGTGGAGTACCCTTTTTACGGGACTGGGCATTGGGACTTATCGATGACTTTAGCCGGGTCGCCCTCCAGTGGATTACCCTTTTACGGGACTGGGCAGTGTGGCACCCATCGACTCTTTCCGGGTCTCCCTCCAGTGGGAACCCGTCGACTTCCAGGGATTACCCTCCAGTAGGGCTGGGCAGGGGGTCGCCTGTCAACTTTGATGAGACCTCGCGACTACGGGGCAGTGACGAGGTGTGGCTTGATGTTCCCCCATAACTCTCAAGTACGAGGGGTGCTTTCCCCACCGAGATGCATCCTTGCGACGTGACCTAAATCCGTGCGGGCAAGTCAATACCTCCCAAAGCGGATAGTGTTAAGGTGCGGTTATTTGAGACCCTTGGCTTGCAGTTCGGGGCATACGTGTGGGATGCTGGGCATCGATGGTGTTTACTTCTGGGACTGTTGGCTACTCACTTTCTTGGGCTGAGCTACGAGACGGAGATCCCCTTACGATATTTTTTGGGTTTCTTAACAGAGCATATATATCTATGTATACCTTGTTCCAGTACCCACTCCTTGGGTTTTGGTTACTCTCCTTCCAGGAAAGGCGAAGATGCGCGAGGTATGCCACATGATTTCCGTGTCTAGATTCTCATGGTTGGACAAGTCTACTCTCCTACTCTAGGTAGAGAAGACTCGATGAGAAGTTCATCTTCTCACCATTTACAGCTCTTTGTGTTTGGACGAGTCTACTTCCTTTCTCTTTTTGGGTTGAGCTGGACTCTCTAATGTTACTCTTTACTGCACTATTGGTTGTACTCCTTTCTATTTCCTGTTCGATCTACTACTCACCCTTTGGTACCTCCTTTATTTCTCCCTCGAGCCTTCGGGGTATCCTACTGAGTATTTTTATACTCACCCCTACTTGGGATTTGCCCGCACTTGGTGTGCCCTTATAGACGACAGACAGTTTGGTCATTACTTCAGCAGAGTTTAGGAGTTCGGGAGCTTGGACCGTGTGTGGTGGTCGGGGGCAGGTTCCAGGCGGGGGACCCTTCCAGCTGTTTTTCTTTTGTTTACCTATTACCGGGTTGTGGCACTTTTCTTATTGGGCGTGTGTTATTCCCCTTTACTTTTCAGTTTACCTCAGCACTTGCTTGTACTGTTAAGAGGTCGATGCACTTTTTTGGTTTATTTATAGAAGTTGGTACTTTTCTTTTCTTTTTTACTCCGCAATTTTTCATTGAGTGTGATTCTTGTGTGTGTACAGGTACTTAGGAAAATTCCTCCTCAAATTGTTGTGCCTTTGGCACTGGTCGCCAGCCCCTGGCCTATGGAGGTGGGCCTGGGGAAGTTGCGTCTTGATCCCGGGTAGGGTCGGGTTGTGACAAAGTGGTATCAAAGGTGGTTCGTTCCTTGGGATATTGTTCGGACATCCCTAAATAGGAATTGGTTGGGATTTAGGGAAACAATGTTAATGTGTCTTGAGAGCAGCTCTCAGGCCAGGGAGTCCAGTGATGGTGCGGTGGCCAACGAATCCATTCACTAGGACCCTGATAACTTGCTTGTAGACTCGGTATGCTGAGACACTCATTGCCGAGAGAATTGGTTTGTGCATCACATAGGATTGAGCCATTGACTTTCCTTCTTGAGTCAGCTCCCCATTGTTGTTAATGTTATATAAATATATGCTCATCTGACCACGACACTCCTTGATAATATTAGAGATATCTCTGTAAAGACAGCCAGCTAGGATACTGGATTTGGTTCGTGACGAAGACCCTGTGAGCTATGATGCCTCAGTTCAGGACCCATCATGCGAGCCCCTTTCTCCGGGTGGTCCGGTAGCAGCACCCCCACCTGTTGAGAAACAGACAGCTTCAGCAGACCAGACTGAGTTTGAGCGTAGGTTGAGCGTGCTCCGCGAGTTCCAGCAGCAGGGACTGCTGAGGTTCAGTGGTGAGCTAGACCCTTAGACAGCATAGGTTTGTCTAGAGATGGTGGTTCAACTTTTTAGGCTGGTGCAGACACCGACATATCTTATAGTGGCTTTGGCCACCAACCTTTTCTGCAGAGCAGCTTGGCGTTGGTGGAGTCTGGTGACTCAGTTTCTTGATGAGTCATTGCTTTCATGGGGCGACTTTCAGTTGTTGTTTCATGAGGAGTTTTTCCCCTCCTGCTTACGCTCCGTTCGTATTCAGGAGCTCCTACAGATTCAGCAGCGAGGGATGACGGTGGCCGCATATGTGGCTAGTTTTGCAGACCATGCACGCTTTTACCCGGATTTGGTCCATGACGACAACATCCGAGCGCGGAATCTTGAGCAGGGTCTCCATTGAGGGATTCATGCTATCATAGTATCTTTGTGAATTCCCACTTATGTCGGGGTGCTAGAGTAGGCGCTGGTGACAGAGAGCTTCTTGTCACGTTCTATAGTTGGTGGTGGCAGCAGGCACGTTGGAGCAGAGATGTCTGCCGCAGCTAGCGGGCGTCGGCAAGCAGAACCTCGACACAGATGGATTTCTGACAACCGGACTCAGGGGAATGATCGTACACCATAGTGGTGCCGGAGGGCACCAGTGAATCCCGGAGATAGTTGGTGCTATGCTTGTGATGGGTGAGGTCACCTGGCGCGGGACTGCTCGACCAGGCATGTAGAGAGCTTCAGGCAGGCAGTAGGTGGACCACCACGATGGAGGCAGCTCCATGATCGGAGCAGTACCCAGAGAGGTGGTGCTAGTCGAGGAGAGGGAGGAGATGGTAGTGGGGAACGACTTTATGAAGTCTTCCCATCACCCCCAGGAATTCCACATCAGGCTCCGGGAGCTGAAAGTTGGGACCACGGACAACCATGAGCTTTGGATGTCTCCGATTCTATAGAGCATGAGTTAATAAGAGGTACTCTCTATATCTCTTTTACTTCTTGTAGTAGAATTGTTAGACTCTGTGTGAAATTATTTTCTCCCTGATCCTTGTTTGAATTGTTACTAGGGAGATGCGGGGCATCAGTGTAACCCTATGTCAGAAAGGTAGAAGGCATAGAACCTTTCCCTTTAGTTGATGGTGTTGACTCCTTCACTTCCGAGCATGTAAGAGGGTCTTGGTTGTGGTACATCGACTGTGAAACCTTGCATGACCAGATGCCCTTGGGTGTTTCACCATATGGATATTCTGAAGGAGGGAATCACTGGGCCTTGTTCCCGGTGCGGGCGGTGATTCCAGTCACGGCGTGTGACGTAGAGGTTCGACCGAGGAGGTGAGCTACCCCCGAGGTCCTTTGGGCTATTCGAGAACGTATGAAGGGATGGCATGGTTGCCTACCGCCTTTCCCTAACCCCAAGGTCTGGAGTGGGTGCACGTCATCTCCCACGTGACTTACCTGAGAAGATGCATGCATGCTCCTATGCACGTCATCGGCAAGGGAAGACCTCGCTTGAAAAGATCAAATCCTTTGTTCTGTGTGCGGTGGATCAAAATTATGCATGAGTTCTTCTTGGTACGGGAGATCCAGGTGCGGGCTTAGTACCCTGAGCTGTTCCCTGGTTTTGATTTTTGGGGACAAAAATCTTGAAGGAGGTAATGATGTAAGAACTCAGTTTTTGACTATAAAAGACTTTGGAATATTTTTGATATTATTCCAGAGCAGCGCCTTCAGACGGCGTGCGATTCCGAGCCCCGGTGTGGCCGGAATTAACTTTTCAGTGCGTTCACACTGGGCTTGCCAGATAAATGGGATAAATCCTAAACGGTGATCCAGATCATATACCTGAGTGTACAGATTGGTCCGAAATGGGGTTTTTACCCTAGGAACGATATAAAGCATGTCGGCGCGGGACGTTTGGACCCCTTGCCCACTAGCAGAACGTTAAACGGATAAATTAATTAATTAATTTATTCGTTTAATGGTTAAACTCTGGTATCTCTTAAACGATGGCTCGGATTGGGGAAATGAGGGCACCTTTGAGTTCATAACGTTCCTTTTACCCTAGGAACGGTGTAAGTTTCGCGGGCGCGAGCCGTCAGTTAAAAATGGCCCAGGGGCATTTTCGTAATTTGGCGGCCTCGGGTGTTGAGTTTAATAACTTTTGAACGGGGCCTTAGATTAAAATTCTGAGACAGCCGTTGTGCTCGAGAGGTGGTGTTTACTCTATGAGAGCTTTAATCTTGACCGTGTCAGGGGTTTTGGATGCGAGTGTTTTTGGGGGTCGAGTTTTAATTAAAGAGTTTATTTATTTAAACTCTTCTCTCCCCTACCCCACTCTCATTACACCCCCTGGAGAAACCCCCTCAACCTCAACCTCTCCTCTCCTTCTCCTTATCCTCCCTCCCATGCAAGGTGGATGCGGCAACGGCAATGTGCAGATCGTCACGAAGCGTCGGGCTTCACCCAAGAGGTAGGATTGTGCATATTGCGTTTTTAATTTCCCACCACATTTGAACCCATCAACATGTGTCGAATTTCTGTTTGATATTTGAAAAAAACCCATTAATTTTTAGTATATTTTATTTTCTTTTCAACGCATCTTTAGGAATTGAAATCCGAGTTCAGAGGAGGCCGTAGCAGTCTGGCGAAGTCTCCGGGTTTTTGGGTTTCCAGTGGGTTCGAGCGGCGGCGCGACGTCCTTAGGAGGAGGTGATGGGGCTCTTGGATGGCGGAGCGGGCTAAGGCATAGGCGGCGTGGGCTAAGGCGCAGGCGGCGCGGGCTCCGGCTTCAGGTGGCGCGGCCTCCAGGCGGCGGGCGAGCCCACCGGGGCGCGACAGAGCGGTGGACGTGGTCGCGGCCGAGACTTCGCTCGGGGTACCGAGACCAGCGCTCGGCGAGTCTCCGCGCGGACCAAGCAACCGACCACGTGGGCCAGTCAGTGCGTTGACCAAGGGTTAGCGGCTGGGCTGTGCGGTTGAACCGCGGCCCGGCCCAGAATGGCCGGACTGGCCGGTCCAGGCCGGTCCAGCCCAAGGGGCTTTTCCCCCTCGACTCAGACGCCCGTAATTTCCGCTACGGGCATCCGTTTTGCATGCCATTTGCGGCAATGTAACCCTCGGCTCGAGGCGAACGTTTTGAGATGGTCTTGGGAATTTTTAATTCCCGAGACGAGGGGCTCGGGGGTGCGGCACGCCTGTTAAGTGGACGAGTGTTCTTGTTTTGGACGGCGCGGGCACATCCGATGTCCGAATTGAGAGCCGTCAGTGGCGTTGTGACCCTGGCGTTGAGCCGGAGTTTTTTAGTGTGGTTTTGGGCATTGAAACTAGAGTTGAGACTTGGGCCTCACGACCCGTCTTTCAAGCAGCGTGCAACGTTTTGTAACTTTTTCATCGGACGTCCGTTCAGGGCATGTGAGCAGTCATTTTTGGGTGTTTTTTCGAGGGGATTGCGATGGTGCAATATGCCCGCTCTAATTCCGCAAACTGGTGCGGGCCCTGCGAGGGCCGTTTCGGGAGTTGACGGTGATTTCTAGCTTTATCACCGGGTGTCCGTTTTGGACAAGTGAATAGTCCATCTTGTGTACTTTTTCAAGAGGATCGCAACGGTGCGATCAGTTCGTTGTACTTTGGGACCGGGATGTGGGGTCCCACGTAGCACCGCTCGTGTGTGGTGCGCCGGAATGCATCTTTTTCTCCGGATATCCATTTCACTCAAGTGAGTAGTCCTTTTGACGTGTTTTCACGAGGGGATCACAATGGTGTGATGTGCCCGACTATTTTCGAGGCCGAGGCTCTGGATCACGTGACGTCGTTCGGGTGTAAGGCGGTGTTGGTGACTTTTCCATCGGATATCCGTTTGAGGCGAGTAGGTAGTCTATCTCGCGTGTTTTTTCTCAAGGATTACAACGGTGTAATCTGTTCAGTTGTGTGGATCCTCTTACACAATCTTATTAAATGTAGAAATATGAAAGGTGTACCGATAGTGGTTCTTCCTGTGGTGTTTGTAGGGAACCCTTGGCGTGTGATCACGTTCACTCCTGGGAGAGTGATGTTGGTGTTTAAAGGTATGTGGTTGGTCATTCCTCAACCGTTGAGGTGGCGATTTGGAGTTGTTACGTTTACACCTTCGCGTTGACAATGGGTTCCATGTGCAAGTTAGCCTTTGGGCTGGAAACGTGGTATAATCTGGGAGTATACGAGAACACTTGAAGGTACATGTGGTTGTTTTTACCTGAGAACATTTGTGCGCTTGGATGGGGTTGACTTGGGGCCACACGTCATGTGGGCCCCATGTGTGTTCCATGTTCTTCCTTACGTACTTTTGACCTCTCACGATGTAGAGGGTTCCTGGGTTCTCGACTATTGACCAGAAGGGTTGAGTCTTCCCCTGGTTCTATTCTCGTTTGTTGACTAGCAGGGTTGAGTCTTCCCCTGGTTCTATTCTCGTTTTTTGACCAGTAGGGTTGAGTCTTCCCTTGGTTCTGTTCTCGTTTGTTGACCAGCAGGGTTGAGTTTTACCCTGGTTCCATTCTCGTTTGCTGACTGATAGGGTTGAGTTTCCCCTGGTCTTGTTCATGATGGTTTCGACCAGCAGGGTTGAGTGGTTTTCCCCTGGTTCTGTTCTTAATGGTTTGGCCGACAGAGGTGCTTCGTGTTCCCTAGAAGAGTTGTTGTGGATTTGGTTTGACAAACGCCTTACGCAAGCACCGATCCTCTACCCAGGAGGTTGTTTCCAGCAGGGCTGGCTAGAAGGTTGTTTCCAGTAGGGCAGGCCATGAGTTACCATCCAGCAGGGATGACCAGTGGGGTACCACCCAGCAGGGGTGGCCAGTTGTACCATCCAGCCGGGATGGCCAGTGGGTTACCATCCAGCAGGGATGGCCAGTACAGCGGTGTTCACCGAGTAGTACCATCCATCCAGGATGGCCAGAGTGGTTCCGGGTTTACCTCCAGCGGGGCTGGGAAGCTGTCCCTGATGCTGGGTTTACCTCCAGCTGGGCTGGGAAGTGGTCCCCAATGCCGGGTTTACCTCCAGTTGGGCTGGGAAGTGGTCCCCGATGACGGTTCTGAGCCTCCCTCCAGTGGAGTACCCTTTTACGGGACTAGGCATTGGGACTCATCGATGACTTTAGCCGGGTCTCCCTACAGTGGATTACCCTTTTAAGGGACTGGGAAGTGTGTCACTCATCGAGTCTTGTCGGGTCTCCCTCTAGTGGGAACCCATCGACTTCCAGGGATTACCCTCTAGCAGGGCTGGGCAGGGGGTCGCCTGTCGACTTTGAGGAGACCTCACGACTGCGGGGTAGTGATGAGGTGTGGCTTGATGTTCCCCTAGAACTCTCAATTACGAGGGGCTCTTTCCCCACCTAGAGGCGACCTAAAGCCCTGTGGGCGAGTCAGTTCCTCCCAAAGCGGATAGTGTCAAGGTGCGGTGATTTGAGCCCCTTGACTTGCAGTTCGGGGCAGATGTGTGGGATGCTGGGCATCAATGGTGTTTACTTCTGGGACTGTTGGCTACTCACTTTCTTGGGCTGAGCTACAGGATGGAGATCCCCTTACGATATTGTTTGGGTTTCTTTATAGAGAATATATATCTATGTATACCTTGTTCTAGTACCCACTCCTTGGGTTTTGGTTACTCTCCTTCCAGGAGAGGTGAAGACGCGCAGAGTATGCCACGTGCTTTCCGTGTCTAGCTTCTCGTGGTTGGATGAGTCTACTCTCCTGCTATAGGTAGCGAAGACTCAACGAGAAGTTCATCTTCTCACCATTTCTTTCTCCTTGTGTTTGGACGAGTCTAATTCCTTTCTCTTGCTGGGTTGAGCTGGACTCTCTACTATTACTCTTTACTGCACTCTTGGTTGTACTCCTTTCTATTTCTTGTTCGATCTACTTCTCACCCTTCGGTACCTCCTTTGTTTCTCCCTCGAGCCTTCGGGGTATCCTAATGAGTATTTTTATACTCACACCTCTTGGACATTGCCTGCACTTGGTTTTCCCTTGTAGACGATGGACAGGTTGGTCGTGACTTCAGCGAAGCTTAGGAGTTTGAGAGATTGGACCACGTGTGGTGGTCGGGGTCGGGTTCTAGGTGGGGGACCCTTCCAGCTGTTTTTCTTTTGTTTACCTATTGCCGGGTTGTGGCACTTTTTTGGTTGGGCGTGTTTTTTTCTCCTTTACTTTTCAGTTTACCTCAGCACTTGCTTGTACTATTTAGAGGTCGATTCACTTTTGTGGTTTATTTATAGTAGTTGGTACTTTGATTTTCTTTTTACTCTTCACTTTTTCATTGAGTGTGCTGTGTGTGTGTACAGGTAATTAGGCAAAGGCCTCCCCGAGTGGTTGTGCCTTCAGCACTGGTCGCCAGCCCCTAGCCTATGGAGGTGGGCCTGGGGTAGTTGCGGCTCGTGCCCGGGTAGGTTCGGGTCGTGAAAATCCTCAATTAAAATTCCAAGAACAAATCCTCATATCTTCATCTTAATATCTTAATGCAATAAAATATTTCATGACCTTCAAATGAATTACTCATGTAATAATAGATTTCATTTTTCATGGCCATATTAATTCCTCATGAAAATAATTATTTTTATATCCTTAATCCATTCTTCTTCACTTCATGTAGCAATGTGAACAACTCCTTAAGTACATTTTCTAATCATTTAAGAGAACTTCAACAATTTTTACAACTGATAACATCCACATATTGACTTGATGAAAAAAAATGCAACATGGGATCAACATAAGCCTATGTGAGGTATTATTGGTGAAAAAAACAAGAGGTTTTAATTTAAACATCAATGTTATCCATTATATATTAAGAATATGATACCAACAAATATAGTTATACCTGTATCCTTCATTAGAGATTATTCAACTATTTACAAGATGATACTAGTTTACTAATTACAATTTATATAAATAAAATTTAAATTTTATAATACCACTTTTAAAGAAAATTCTCAAGATACATTCAACATAAAATTCCTTCACTCATCTCAGTACAAAAATTAAAAACATTAAATTATAATGGGTAGGTAGTGTTCATGAAATAAGTCTTGGAACTTATTTAATATTTTTTTTCATGTCATTGATTCATTAAATTTTTCCACATTAAGATCAAAATTAATTTAAATTTTTTTGTGAAAAGGATAGTATAGTTTTCCCATACACATTATCACTGAGTTCTTGAACAATAAACTTTGAGAGATATAAAATTTTAATGAAAATATAATGCTCGATAAAATTATTTAGATACACCCCCTTACAGGATGGTATCCAATTTCACTTCATCAAAATGGATATATTCATTAGTTGTTCATTTGAATTATAATTAATGCAAATGCCAATTTTTATGATCTAATACATGATTGTGACTTTAATTTTTTTGATCTGTTATGATATCTTTATCATCTTCATCTAGGTTTATTTTTGATATTTTGTAACAAATAATTTTCAATATACTAGAAGATAAATCAAACTAGGATGGAAAACCCCATAAATCTTAGAAGAAATATTCCAGCATATAGATATAAAAATATAATATTCATTTTAGTTATCCCCCTAAATATTTTCATCAAATTTAAATCCCTATAAATAAAGAAAAATCACAATGTATATTGGAATAAGGTGGAAATTAATATAATTTTCAATGAGAGAAACAAGGATGAGAATTTCCTCTCAACCCTAAGAATACTTTATTTTCTACTTTATGTTTGCATGAACTCTTCATGAATAATTTTCTATCTTTATTGGATGTTTTAGGAAGAATGTAATCTTTACTTTTTTTAGTAGTAAATTTTTGTGGAATTTTCTTGTTACCACTATCCATCAAGGAATACTGATTAGTTATCACTTTCTGGATCTATTTCTATATATCTAATTTCATTGGAGTTATGATCACATAATTATATGAGATGTTTCCTATATTATTTCACCTTTCATATAGAAATTCCAATATTTTCTAGCCATCATTGTTAGAAACCACTCATGAAATTCAATTTCTTCATGCGGAATATTTTGATTTCTTTTAACATATACATTCATCCTTGTTTCTTCCATTTTATTTACTATCTCCAAATTAGATGAAAAAATTAAAAGTAAATCATTTGGAATATGGATAACATTCTTGATATTTCCACATAGTTTACAAGGTTTGTTCTTTACTATTTTAGTTCTTTTATTTTTCCCTTGGACTAATTTCTGATTTTGATTCTTAAGATTTCCTTCATTAATTGTGATTTCTATGAAATTCTTATAGTGATCCATGGCGTGACCTTTTCTTCCAAAAAATAAACAAGTTATTATCTTTGATGTATCACCCTTTTTGTTTTACTCGGGTTTGTTTTTATTAGAATATTTATTTTGTGATCTCCGCAAGGTAGGATTATCTCAATTTTTAGTCCTTATGTTCTTTTTTTATGAATTGTTTTAGTCAAATGCTTGAATGACTTATACTTTCATACCTCTTCACTGTAAAAAATTACATTAAAAATTCCATAGAGGTTCTTTCAACTATCAAATCCATTTGTAATAAGTAGAATATTACCTTTATCTATTTTATTTTCTAATCAGATAATTTTATTCCCCGTGATATAGGCATGTTTTTTATTTTCAAATACTAAAATATTATTCTATAAATAATATTCCATGGGTTAAAATCTATCAGAACACAAACAGTAGCAAAAAATATTGATATTTTCTTTTGAGTAACAATTTGGTCTGATTGGAATGCTTATTGTTTCTATTTATTTTCATTCTTATAATGAGATTATTTAGTGGAACCACATCTATTACACTTTTATTTTTTAAACACAAATAAATTAGTGGCCTCTTTATCATTTTAATCACCCACTTTTTCAATGGTTTTAATTTTTCACCTACACTATATATAGTACTAGAATTAGAAAAAATGTTACTATTTAATGTGGATGGTGCGTTTTTCTTAGATACTACTTGAGACTGATCATTGGGCGATATATACATATTTTTTCCACATGATAGTGGTCTTTTAGGATAATATTTCTCCTCAAAATTTGTGTGGATATAACTCTTGTAGCAAAAAATATTCTTTCATCTTTTTATGAAGACTTATATTGAAAATTTTCAATATTTTCTAGTTTGAATCCAAGTTAAATTCATTTAATATGTGGGATATTTTTCTCATCGACCATTGACTTAAATATATCTTCACATTATTTCTTGATTCTTTTCAACTTCAACATAATTTATTTTTTTTCTTCTGTATCAAAGTGTCAGGATCTTTTATCTTATTTTATTTGATTCCATTTGAGAATTTTTAACATCCCTGATATAATTTTTGTCCCCTCTAATGAATGGAATTTTTCTTCAAATTACTTATTGAAATACTCTTTCTCTTAAATTTTATTTAGCCACTGGACTTAAAAATTGGAGCATCGTTCTTCAAATTCAACATTCTAGGATTCTTTAGATCCAATTTGTTTGGATGGATTGATAATTGATTGAATTATTTATTCAAAATATTTCGTTAAGATCTTAAAATCTTCTTAATGTTTAGTGATCTCTTCAAAGATACCATTGAATGAAAGACATATAAAAGTGAGTATTTATTTGGGATAATTATGTAGTATATCATGCATAGTAACAATAGATTTAGCCTTGAATTATTCTATTATGTGATCAATCCCACTAATTATTGGATCCAATTTAGGATTATTTTTATAAGGGATTTTTTATCTTCTATTTATGTAGGGATAATAAAATACAAGTGGCACAACTATCTTCCTTATCCTTGGTGGTAGACAATATCTCTATATCTTCTGATTTCATGTTATACTTGTTTTCCCCAGAATTCCAACATAGGGAAACTGATGATTATTCCTCTTTAACTGAGAGGGATACCTTTTTTATATTAATTAGTTATTTCTTATTTATGTTCATAAAATTATTTATGGAGATAGAATTCAGATCTAAAGAAGATATAACTACTACATGTTTTAATTCCACTCTAAATATATAAGGGAATTTAGATCTTCAATATGGTTCATATATGATAATTCAATTAGATGTGTGACCTATTATTCTAATACAAATTATTATGATATTTTTGGGATGATCACACTAAGAGGCGGTGGGGGTGAATTAGTGTGGGGTGAATTTTTACCACTTTAAACTTTTATCCCTTTATTTACCTCTATTACTTATTTAGTAGATGAATATCTTATTATCTTCACCTATAGTTATCATGAATACTCATAAATAAAAAAATCATAAAGAAAACCAATGTTTATTAATGAGGTTCACCTCCAATTTGGATGATTATGTCCCTAGTCTATAGAGGTTATCATCCCACTTTCACACAACTTATATTTTATATTCAAGAAAATTATGAGAAATTGTATGACGTTAAACTCATTTTCTTAGTACTGACTAGGTATAATGAAAGATATTCATTTTAGCACAAGTACATGATGTTGACCTGCTCTGCTTGAATAGATTAGTAGTTTAGCACATGTTTTCTTATTTTGACTCCAATTAATTTGATAGATATCCTCAAAATGTATAAATCAAAAAGGATACCTTGAATTCAATAATCAACTAGCTATCTTAGATATTCATTCACCATAATATGAATATGCAGTAGACTAAAATTCCCAGAGAATTTATTTCATCCAAATGATAATTAGAAGATATCAACTTAGTCAAAAACTCATATTTATCTTTTGATATTAAATGTAAATAATATACAATAAATTATCAATTTTTTTTTCTCTTTCTATGATACACAATATCAAGAATTGTAATTATATCGGTTCTCCTCTATTCTGATTAGTGTAACAAATATTGTGTAACTGAATCACACTACACTTTTAATATTATTTTATACAAGAATGACCTTGTAAAACTCAATGTAGATTGATATAAAATTTTTATTTTGTGTTCATGAAAATTTTGAAAAATGTAAGCACACTCTCCCAACATCAACTTTATGTTTAAAAAACCCTAACAATTTCATGCAAACTATATATCTCAAAACAAATTTTTCTTTGTGTATATTTATAAAACCCAAGGTGGATGACTTACTATATTTCATTCATACAAATCATCAAATGATGGATCTATTTCTTCTGTTACTTTTTGAAAAGACACTGCCTCACAATACACAATGTGATCGTGGATTCCTGAAACTCCTTTACAAAAAACTGCGTGTATGTTGTTACCTAGATTCTTTGAAAAAGATAAAATGCTTCACAAATAATTAATCTTCCATCGCATGAATAATCACATGAGATCCTTCTTCTTCACATGAAGGTAACACGGGAGACAATATTTATAAATCCTAACTATCTTTATAAAATCATAAAGTTCTTCATGAGATATCCTTCATGTAAAGAAGTCTTGAAGGATCCTTCTTTCCTTCACATGAACAAAGCATAAAAATGAGCTGTTTTAAAGGGAAACAGGGTATCTCTATAAAATCTTAAACAACAACATTATTCCCAGATTAGGTCCCTTAGTATTTATATAGATATTATCACAATCTATCCTATGAATTTCATAGTTAGAAAAAATATTCAATGATATGAATATATCGATGTATCTCCAATTAACGTGTCACAAAAAATCATTGCATATCAACCTGTCCTCTACATGTGATGCTTAAGAGGACACAAAATCACCAGATATGAAAGGGTTCATGCAATGATGGATATCCATGATGTCACCTTCTCATCTATGTTATTATTCACTTGATTCCACGGAGATACACAACCACCTCTTAAAATTGATGCTTATCTTGTATTAGCTTGTTGGAACTCTTCAATGTAGTTTTTTTTCATCCTAGATAGTATAATATTCATCGAATAATGGCATGAATTCAATATTGTAATTGCATTCATGGATTTTTGATGTTGAGAATGTCCCGTTATCTTGGTTTTATAGGATGGTACTGATCACTAGGGATGTCCGAAGTTCATTTTTCTCAAGCGGGCATGAAAATCCTTCAAATGTTGATGGTTGAAGATGATAAAAGTTTCAATTGGATGACAAAAATTCATTTGATTAGATGCATAATGTTATTTTGAAACTTTTTAAGACAAAGGATAAACTATAAGGCACATAAATTTCATCCCCCATAAAAATTCAAGAGATATGGCCTTTTCATAATAAAGAATCACATTACCTTTGAACATCAGTGGTGAATAACAGGGTTCACTCCTGGTCTTGCTGGAACTGACCTATATCGACTCCACTTCACCACCATTCCACCGAACATAGTAGTGACACCGCTATTCCTATTTGATCCATTCGGGAAATATGAATTCCTACTCAGCTGCCATCCTATATAGACTAATCGATCTCCCTCTCACGTCGTTGAACTTGGTCACATATTTGGTTGAGGTGGGTCCTTAGTTGGACAAGTTCTTACCTATTTTTTTGAATTAGATCTTATAAAATTGTTTTCCAATTATTCAATATAATATCATTGCAAAATAATTAAATAAAACTCTCAATATAAAATTATTCAACCTAAAATCCTTGAAAAATTATTTAAATTTAATTTTGAAATAATAGGGATATTTCATGGCCTTATTCTAAACATTTTTTCATGTAAATAAATAGTTTTATGGACTTGTCCTTTTGAAATGTTATAATTTTTTTTCACTCTCCTAGTGCAATTGATACATGTAATTAGATTTAAGAACAGTTGAACGATTTCAAAATTAATTCCCTTATTTCAAAATATAACATATTATCTTTGAAATTATCATGGAAAAATCTTATTTATAACTACAAAAACATCAAATATATCCTTTCAAATTATAAATGAATATCTAAGAACATTATTTAGAAGTAACAATGAAACTTCTAAGATATTATTATTAGTTGATACATATTGAAATCAGTCTAATCACCACATACTAACTCATTGACAATAAACATAGCACAAAAACAAATTAGTATCATCAATTACCTGCACCTCCACTATTCTAAACTCTACTTCTTGGGTTCAACATTATATAAGGGTTTATTCCACAAGAAACTTTCCCATAAGACCCAAAAAACTCTATCCAAGGTGATAAACCCAAGTATTACAGAAACAAAAACTTAACAACCCACCCTTTTTCTGGAAAACCTGTAATCATCATCATTGATGAACAACACAAACTAACTCATAATGTAACACCTAGATATTTTTGGAATATATTTTTATAAATTAACACTATCTTTGATAGCTTTCTCCGTACACAACACCAAACTAAAATGAGCCACACCATATTTATTATTACAAAAATCTAAGGATAATAAAACCTATAGTAAATAAAAACATTATAATAAATTATAAAACACATACAAAATATTTTTATGAACACTTAACGTCTTAAAAAGGAATTTTTTAATAAAAGAATATTTTCTTTATATATATTGAGTTTTCATTTAAAAGTTATGTTTATAAATATTAGAATTATAATTTCTAAAAATTAACTTCATTTTTTAATTTCACATAATAAAATTATATCAGTGTGAAATTTTTATATTTTTTTAAAATAATTGATTTTTAAGTGAATTGTATGAAAATACTAATTTTCCAATATCTTATCTTATATAAAATTATAATAATACAAGAATGAAATAATTTTTTTAAATATATATATATATATATATTTATAAATTAAAATAAATTGTTTTCAAATACTATTTTTAATTCATTAAACCCATGTGTAACATTTTGGAAACATAAGTAATATTTTTCCTCAAAAACTTTTTTTATTTTCTTATAATAAAAATTAGATTTCATAACTTATATAAATTAAATATATCAAAATGTATTTAATATTTTAGATCAAAATGATCT
Organism: Viscum album; assembly: GCA_963277665.1. Taxonomy (NCBI): domain Eukaryota; kingdom Viridiplantae; phylum Streptophyta; class Magnoliopsida; order Santalales; family Viscaceae; genus Viscum; species Viscum album. The sequence continues at coordinate 829,483,449 of OY728127.1, forward strand.
TATTTTTTAATAAATAAAATTTCATTTTTGGGAAGAACATTATGATTATTATGATTAGAGTTAATGACCATGAGAATGGTAAAATTGTTCTTTTCAAATAATTGTTTTATTAATACGATGAAAATTTTATCTAGTTAAATAAATTTATATATTCTTGAAAATGTATTAAAAATATTTTTTAAATATATATATATATATACCACTAATTAATTTGATAATAATACTGAATAAGATTAAGAATACTTAATGTTATAAACCACATTTTTTAAAAAATAGTTTTTTATATATATTAAATGTTTTAATTTAAAATATAATTTTATATTATTTGGAAATTTAATTGGATTAAATAGTGGATAAATTTATTTTTATAACACTTAAATTGTGTAAAAGGTTTTATGTTATATTTTTACTAAAATATATTTTAATTTGTTAAAAACTTTTACCCAAGTAAAAATGAAAATGAAATAATGTAAAAACCAAATGGTAAATGAGTTGAAACATGTTTAGAAAATGAGTTAAAATGAGATATATAGGTATGATAGACCTTATATAACTAAAAATTATATTATTGATCAATTTTTGAATCTTTGACCCTTGAATAGTTTAATTACATTAATGAAAAATAATGGTTGTTCACAAAAGATTCCATTTCTTCACTTATAAAAGGAGTCCACTTACACCCTCTCAAAATTACACTTTTCATTATAAATATACTTTAACACATGAATTTTTTTCCTATAATATAATTCAATTTTACTTCTTAATTCCCATGTTCACTATAAGTTATCCCTATCCCTTCACTTACAAGGATACTTTCAAGAGAAACTTCAAGGTCCCAAAGTTGGTATTACATAACCTCATTCTTTTCTTCTTAATGTTTTTATTCCAAAACTACGTTTAAAATAGTAATATAATTAAACTATAATAATTATTATACTAAAGTGTTATTATATTAACATATAAGACCTTATTTATTATTTTCATTCCACTTATAAAAACAAAAGAACATTGATTTTGTGTGCGTGAGAACTATCACCTCCATGAAGCAACGTCTTCTAGTTTTCACCACCATCTCTCTTCACTATATGTAAGGATGTAATTAAATAATAAATGTGAAATATAAAATATAATTATGGTTATTATGAGAAAAATTATATTGCACATTCTTTTCCTCTCATTCGATCAGAAATGAAAACGCTAAACATGCGTTGTGTGGACTACATCCTCCACAAAATAACATTTTTTCATTTTTCATCCTGATTTATTTATATACATAAAAATCTTAAAATTCTATTCAAAAACATAAAAATATTTACATAATATAATTATTCCTTTTTAATATTGATATTATTTCAATTTAATCCACTTTCATAAGGATACTCATCCATAAATTATGGTATGTTCATGTTTGAGTCGGTCTAACCACATACGTGATCAATGCTATAAGGATGACTATGGGAATTTAAATAATAAGACTGTTATAAGTTAATAAGAAAACAATGATTGTTTTATGGTTATACAATAGTTATATTAATTATTTAAATTAGTATTAAAATATCATCTTTGATCGCTAATATTTCTGAAATAAGATGACACTGATTAAATTCTCACACAAAATATCTAAAACAATTTTTTTTAACAAGACAAAAGAATTATAAATAAATATAATATATATATTTTTTCACCTTAAATTTTCTAGTAATAATGAAATTTTGGATAATAATGAATAACAACACCCTATTACAAAAATTGTTCAAAAAGATCAATATAACTCACACAGGATGTTGAAAATATATATTAACTAACTAATATACATGTAGAGAATAATTATAAATAGAGATTAGAAAAGGTTATAGATATGAATAAGGTTATTAAATAGGTGATTAAGATGTATATTTTTATACATGAGGTTCATGTTCCTTAGTTGATTTTAGGAATTAAGGTATTGGTTTCTTGTCTCAATTTTCACCCCTTGAGACATATTTATTATTATACACCATGTTTTACTGCTTGAGACATATTTCTTATTATACAGAATGTTTTATTTGGAATGGTGCATCTGATAGACCTTTAATATTTTATTTTCATGAACCATTTATTATTATTATTATTTTATGTTTCATTTTAATTTATATCCTTCATAGGGTTTGGATTCGAATGTTTCTAATTTCATAACGGTTTTTTCGTCTCATTTTCAATTCCATGAGGCACATTCGATATTAAGAACCATAATTTATTTAATATGGTGTATTCACTACCCTATTTCCTTAAATTATAATTATTATATCTAATTTCATGATATTTGAATTTCAATTTCATGGTAACCCTTTTATTCTTAAGTTACCATTACCATAATTATTTTTGGAAAACTCAATTCTAATTCATTGAGTTATGATTATTATTATTGAATTTATTTATCATAAGTTGGGAACATTCTTATATTTTATTTTATTATGTGGTATTATCTATTTTATTTCTAGGGATATATATTTCTACCACATAAACTCATTTCCTAATGTTTATTGATCCATGAACTATGAAATTTCTAAGGGATTGGTTAACAAAAATTTCCTTTCTCTGTGTTAAAATATTATTCCCTAAGAATCCTTCTGCTTGTTTGATAAATTATTCTATTTCCTATTTTATAATATGTTTCCTCTTTTACCTATTAGGAAAATGATGTTTTTAACTCAAATATTCTTTCCATATGAATTTTTTACCCGTAAAGGTGCAACATTTTTAAAAAAACCTCATATTCTTTAAAGATGGGGTTTCCTCCATTTCCTTGTTCAATATTCCCAAAAAAATGTTTTCCATTCTTATCAAGGTAAAATTAAATTAGGGTAAAAGTTTAGAAGGTAAAAGAAAATGCCTAAAAACACTCTATTTTTATCCAAAATGAGAATATGAAGAGAACATCTACCCACACACACTTACACTCCACTTTTTATACTTTTGATTCATTTAAATATTAATAGTTACATTACATTATTGAAATTGTATTAATTACTTCGAAAAACAACATTATCTTAACCTGTAAAATGGAAACAATTCCCCCACTTCCAGACTCAAATATCATTTTAATTTATTATTTAAAATATTCCAAATTTGTCCTCATATAACCTTATAATACATACATAATATTATGGGAACCTTTAATTTTCATAAGTCCTTAATTTCCATGGAGTTTTATAAGAGAAAATTACAGCTTCCAATGTGAGAATTACATTCTCTATGTTTTTTTATTTTACTCTACCCCTTCTAAATCCTATATAAAACTTTTAATATAATGAAATAATAATATTTTTTATACAAAAAAGTAATTATATTAATTATAAAACAATTATTTATTACTTTCCGTCCACTAAAAAAAACATTGATCGTGCGTATGTGCAGACTACCTCCTCCAATATGAAATGTTGTTATTTTTCATCATTACATCTAATGGATGGTATCAAGGATAGATATGATACCTAAAAATGTTTCATATTTAAAAAAATAAATTTAAATGATCATTTATCATATATGATGATTCCATACATTCATTGAGAAATGGGATCTTTTATCATGAATATTTATAAACTACCACCTCTATGAATAATGAATTTCTTTTTTCATCACCACCCACATTGGATAGTTCTAAGAATTTATTTACAAATGATATATTATAATTTCTAATTTTTTTTATATTATCAATAGGTAATATTATAATTATCTAAATACATTCCCTTACTCATGAAAACGTTATAATATATTATTGTTTTGGTCAATTTTACCACATATGATGAAAATGTTATAAAAATTATATAATAAATGATTACAGGATGTCATATAATGGTAATTTTAAGTAGTAATGATTTATTTAATATTATTTAATGATTATAGAGAGGTTTTGTTAATATTTAAAATATTTATTAATATATCACCTTTTGATCATTAAACACATAGAAAACTAGTTCATCGTGATTTCCAATTTCACAAGTCTTATTCATGTATTTAACAAAATGAAAATGGGACTTAAGCAATCATTGAAAAAAAATATTATTATATCTTTAAAGATATTAAAATTATGAACTTGAAATAACTTATTGATAATGAATCCCATCATCATGAAGTTGGTATGAATAAAATAACCAAAAGTTCTAACACCAGATAATGAAAACAAAATATAATGATTTGATATATTTATAATATATAGTTATAAAATATTTATCAAAATTGTAAAATGTTTATATTAATTTGATGATATAAATTTTTATGACTATTATATTTATTACAGTGTTTTTTATATAATGACCGGGTAAGAAGGAAAACAAGGTATGGGTTTTCATCTCAAATTCCTCTCTTTGAGGCATTTTTTGTATTATGTACCTAATTTCCATTCGTTTAGATATCTTTGTTCCAAGAATTTTTCCAAATATTTCTTGTAAAAAATGTTGGTAGAGAAACCATTAATTTTGCGTGAGTTAGAGAAAATATGTCCTCCATCATTTTCACATGCATGCTGCATCTGAATATCCATAATCCAACCTAAATACTTCTTAAAGGACCTCCTGCTTTTCGTTAGACGTATCCATCTAAAATAAATATGTACACATTGATTTCTAATGTCCAGAATAGGAATCATCCTGATGGTTCTAACATGAAAAGTTACTTGGCTCAAGAATGTATGGATTTATACACAATGTATTTGTCTGATCTTACTACGAGAATGAATAGACCAATGAGAAGTGAAGAAGACTAATATAAGAAAAATGAAACTATTTTTCCATCACTTACTCAAACATGATACATTCATTGATCATATACATTGACGATATTATGCCTTGAAGAGTGGGAGATGACACATTGCATAGTTTTGTTCAACTATGATTTGTTTGATGACTATATAATGTAAGTAAATTGAACATGTATATATCATCTCATCTCATGTAATTTTTCAAATATATTAAACTATTTCTATTTTTATCTACAGGTAACATAATGAAATGATAAATAGAAATCATTATTCTTTATATTTTAAGAGGAGGGAGACATTACATAGCAAATATTTTTCTGCTTAGTTGAAATTGAAGGTAGAAATATTATTATAATAAATTAAGAAAACAAATATTTAATTAGGTTTAATATTCATTTATATTTTAAATATTAATTTTTCATACTGAATCTGTCTCTGAAGAAATAAGAGCTTTGTATTTTGGTCCTAATACCATGGTTTTGGAATGTAAATCAATTTTGATCAATGGGTACAGATTTATTATCACTGACCGAGAAAAAAACATGAGAACACAACATGATGGTGTTATGATAACTACCACAACAAAATCTTATGTTGGTGTAAGAGATAATAGACCTCGATTTGAAAATGTAGCTTATTATGGAGTCATTGAAAAATAATAATATCTGATTATTACTCTCATAGTTGAGTCACTATGATGAAATTCTAGTGGTTTGATTCGATAAAGATGCATGGAATATTTATTGATGATTGTGTATTTTGAGTTGTTGACATGACTCACACTCTTACTACCGATGAACCATATTTATTGGAATCAATGATGAAACAAGTTTTTTATGTCATATATCATATTCAACCAAAATTTGGTGTCATTATTGAAGTAATTGCAAGACATGTTTCTGATGATGGGGATGATGGAATTGGCACCAACCTTGCTACCATTGGCCTTGATCCATTTATTACTCATGATGACTCCAATAACTCGATTTTTAGAGTTTATTGCGAACCTAAAGTTGTGGTGGTAAATATATAGAATCATCCATCTTTGTTCTCAGTTATATGGGTTTATCTCAACTTGGGTTATTAAGCTTGGTACTATTCAAGTTGATTTAATATTGATAACAAATATTTTGTGTCTGACTTGACCTTAATGTGAATTTTTAATATTTATTGGTTGCTATTTTATTTGAGTTTCATTTATTAATATTGAATTGAATTGTATTCAATCCTATGAAACCAAACTCAAATAAAAAATTAAATTAGAATGAATAATAAGTAGAATTGAATTGGAAATATTATACTTATTGATATGAAAATCAAAACAAATGAAAATAATGACATTAAAAAAAATAGAAAAATTACATCACCAAAAATATGAACCAAATGACATAAGAAAAATAATTCATGTCTCATATTCTTTTTGGGTTAAAAATTATCTATATTTTTGTAATTAATTCCATATTTTCATTCAAAGGAAGAAAATGAAACCTATTGAGGAGATACAAAGAAAATGAATGACATACAATAATCATCAAATGACTGGGATGAGAATTCCTCCATTATTGCCTATTGTGAGTATTTTATTTCACATATATATATATATATCAATAAGATATAATGTCATGTGATTAATTTTGTTTTAAACTTTTACTCAGGATCCACCACTTAGGCGCCAATTATTTGACGAGTAGCCTTGTGGTCCTAGTACTCAGGCCGGTGGTACGAGGGGGGGGGGGGTGGTACAAGGGCTAGGTGATCCAGTTGACTTACCCAATTAGACCATGACCCTCCCACTGATGTACCGTCTACCACACATTATAATCCCATAGTGTCATTAGGGACACATGATATATTTAGGAAACCCATGTTTTCACCAGTATTTACATCTTAGCCTCCTCACCCACCTTTACCATATCGATGTTAATTCCCATTCCTCATACATATCATGCATTTGTCCATCCATCCATGCCATCTTCTTTTCCTTCTACTTAGTTCTCTCTAAACTTCTATATTTCTTATTCTTAAAATCATGATCTGACAAAGTCTATTACGACAGATCATACATTGGGACCACTCCACATGTACATGGTGATGTTCCTTCAGTGCTTGCAGATCCAGTGGTTCCCATTGATCAGACTACGTAGGTATATTTATAGAACCCTAATAAATTTTTTACCACAATTTATTTTCATTATAACATGTATTGATATAATATTTGTTTTTCTTCTATAACATCTAGATCTAATGATTTTTGGTATGGTAATACAAACATGCATGCAGTGTGGAAATGCCACACATAATTGATGGTGGACTACAATGAAGACAATCAAATGATCGAAAATACAGGGCATCAATGTTGGAGTTTTTTGGAGATTCTTTACAAATACCATGACATCATCCTCATTAGCATGCTCTCTTGGATATACCTACCAAAAAAAGTCAAGGATAATGCTTGTGTACAAATATGGGTAAAAAATATATTGGATTTAATGTTATATTATTATTTTATTTATATAAATTAATATTTTTGTTCCAGATTCATTTTAATTTTCCTGATGGTGAGGGTGAGAGGACAACACATCTAATGGAAATAAGTGAGCTTTGGATATCTTGTAAGAATGAGCTTTATATTGGATGATGTGCTAGAGTTTTCATAGATTTAAAGGCAATACCTCTCATGGATGATCGTCTGATATAACATTATTGGAAAATGATTACTCATTGGATGAGTATGAAGTTTATGGTATTAATCACATTTTAGGTTTTTAAATGAAAATATTCATTTTTTAATTAATACTTTTCTTTTTATTTTTGAGTTTTATTTAGGAATCATCTAGAAAAAATAAAAAAGGCATTGATGCTAAAAAATACCTTCACACTTTGGGGTGTACTATGATGTGAGATCATGAGATGAAGCAGGTATGAGATTTGTTTATAATTTTTTCTTTAGGAATTGAAATTTCTTTTATTTCCTCAATAATTAATTTTATTTCAAACGTTTTGGAAGTTTAGTGTAGATTTAATGTCAACCAAAACCACACAAATCTAAAATAAATAGAACTAAATGAAATCAAATGAAACCAAATGTTTTTCTTTTTAGATGCATTTACAATTAATATCCGTTTGATATTAGTTATGAAAATAATTATTAGTAACCTATTTTAAATTATGGGTTCATACATTCAATGTAATTTTATAGGGATTAATTGAATATTTAAGGACATGTGCCTCAAGAACAACTATTTTTCTTAAGCATAAAAAAAAGATGAAAGTGATGTTAATGAACCAACACAACAACATATTGTAAGTTTTAATTTGTTGATTTAGGATTTTACTATCTATTTTGTAACTTAATAATATATTTATATTTGTAAAAGGATATTTGGAGGCCATTTCTACCCATGAACCTGACAGTTTTGGGCCAAATGATCACTTATATAAGGTTTTGGGAGATGAGAACCACTGCCGACCTAGGAAGAGTATAGTCCCGGAAAGGTATTGGACCACTTCAGGCACAGGTTATTGTACCAAAAAGTAGGAAAAGGTTAATTCATGGGTAGAGCATGAATAAAATGGGTCACATCGGCGGAAGAATGGGTTGAAAGTGAAAATGTTGAATTTATGAAAATGTCAAAATTTTTATGTCCATTACTTCCACCAGATAACAATGTGCCTTGTGATTCATATATTTCATCGATGCATTCATTATATAGTGAAATAAGATGTAGACCTAGTGGTGGTCAATATGATGTCTTTCATGGTAATGGTGATAGTAATGGTGAGGATGATGGTGAGGAGGAGGACAAGGCAGAGGAAAAGGGTGAGGATGAGGTCGAGGATGAGGATGAGGATGAAGATGAGGATGAAGATGATGAAGGGTATATAGATTTGGATGGGGATGAAGCTGATGATGATAGTGATGATTGTAATGATGATGAGGGAAGGATTGATCCATTACATTTTGATTGATATTTATGACATTTTATGTTTGATTATTTGTTGTGACTGAATATATTTATGATATTTTTTTATGTTTATTATCAATGGTTAAATGCATGAATTGATTTCTTCTGTTATTATTAAGTCTGTATTGGATTTTTAGAATTTTAGAATCCTATATTGGTTATATTCTAGGTTTTTAGGATTTTTTTTGGGTTTCATTGTAGGTTGAATATGTTCAATTGGTTTTTTTTATTACAGTGGGAAGTTAGTTTCATTATTTATTTTTTTCTATTTTGATTGTTGGTAGTTCTGATTGTGGGTGAATTATGTTTTCATGTTTTTATTATAGGTTTATTTCATTGCAGGTAGTTCTATTTTTCATATAGTGAATTATATTCTAGTTGTATGTAGTTTTTTGGTGCATTGCAGGTTCTAGGGTGATGAGGTGTAATGAATTTTAGGTAGTTATTTATCACCCAGGGTATGATAAAATTTTAATTTGAAAAAATTAGTAAAGAATGTTCACCCTTCCCTCACTATGGATTTTGTGCCCTATGAAGATGTTATACTTTTTCATTTTAGGTTGTGTTATCCTCTTTCACATAAAAGATGTTTTATATGATCTATATTTAAAGTGATTTTTCTTATTTAATTAATTTATATAGTGTTTATAAATTATAAAAAATGTCTCTAGAATCCCTTGGTATTTTCACTCGAATAAGTCCCTTCCCTCCTTAAGAATTATGTCCCCTGTTGAGATTTTATCCCTTTTCATTTTAGTTTGTTTGTTTCACCAAACTTCTAAGATTTTTTTGGGAAATTTTTATATTTATAAATATTCTCAAAATCCATCATTGATGTACCATTAGTTTTACCAAAAATCCTTAACCTCTATATTTTTTCATTTAATTATTTTTATACAATTGAAACATATTTACCACCCCTAGAATAGATATATTTATGGGATATCTATTCCTTGAGCATGATGTGGATAATTATTCATATGATCTAACACTTTATCACTAAAATGAGTCCATTTTGAGGGAAAATCATCTCAAAAACTAGAGTGGCAGTACATCTCTTATATGTTATTTAGAAAGGTTTACATTAAGTGGATTATATATTATTAACTTATCTTCAAATTTAAATTACATTATATGAAGAGAATATTTCTCTGCATCAACTGACTTCCATATCTCTTACCAGTTACTATAAAACATATGAACCAATTCATCATGTATCCTGCTAACCAATTATAAGGAACTATCAATATCTTCTTCTGTTTTTGTATTCAAATCTAGATATGCATCCTTGACATGATAAATCAATTTCTATAGACCATTAAATGCATGGAGTACTTATAAAAAAAACATAAACTCTTAATTATCGACAACTAATATTTGAAATTATTATTTAATTATATACATATTATCATTGGAAATTAATGTTGTTTCACCCTTGGATTTCACCTGTTTTGAGAGGGTGTTTTCTTCTAACCATTTTAGCCAATGAAATCTCCATATAATAAAAATGGGAAACTTGAAAGATCCACATGTCAGAACTATAGAATCTCAAAAAGGTCACCTTGAAATTTCATAACATGTAGTAGCATATTCAAAAACATCTATGTCATTATTTTTCATCATTGCACCCCGCTCTACCTAAACCCAATGATAATCTCGAGCCAGAATGAAGTCATTCTCTCATTCTTGTTAAAAGGATAACCCCAAAAATGATTCCAACTTTTTCTCTATATGATCATAGGATCTTTAGTGTGGTGCCTCGGGCCCTTCCAGTTTAGAGAGACTGTATACAGTTTCATGCATCCCCTCAGTATGAATGTGAGGCCCCTCTTGCGGAAATTTGAGAGTTCCACTCATCTGGAAAACCTACACCTACAGTGTATGACCAGAAACAGAAAAAAAAGTGTCTGGAAAATTCCCATTCACTTTGGAATCATTCAAATTTTGAGTATATGGTCTTTTTGTATTCCTCTCATAGTGAGAGGTGGATAATCCATCATTTCAGTACCTTTTTTGAATCATCCAACTTACTTTATAGTTATAACACTTAGAAAAAAAGATAAAAAATCACTATAAAGGTAAATTTCTAGAATATGTCCAATAGACTGAAAATAAACAAAAAAATATGGGTAATTTCTCACATATAATATGAAAATTAATATCATCTTTTAATGTTAAATGAACAAATTGGTCTACCAAATCTGAATTAAGGTCAATTTCAACTAGTATACTATCATATTAACTATACCCAACCAATTTAGTAGTTATATCCATATTCATGGGAATACCCACAACCAATAAAATATCAAAAAATATATTAGGATTCCATAAGACCCAATTCAAACTATGAATTTTAACCCATATCTGAACTCTGGTGTTCTTGATGGAAATATGATTGAATCAAACATCCCACTCCTAGATGATGAACATGCCTAGATTAAGGGAAATGGAACCAAATCCCCATTCCCTTTATGGATTAATTTCATTGAACTAACTATTATATAGGTGTGGAATTTCATAGTTTACCCTTATACAGGTCATGGATGGCCTTCACATAGGTACTTACCATTATAGAAAAAATATGAAACTTAGAGATACCATTATATTGGTGAAATTTACCCTTATACTGGTCTTGACCTACCATTATATAATATAAAAAATGTAGATATAGCCTTATATAAGTGAAAGCAACATTTTTGTTGATCTTCATTTCAAGTCAAAATAAATTCAAATTTCTCCAAGGTTTATTTAATCCATCTTCAAGATATATCAAATAGTCACAAACACTTCAAAACACATCAAAACACACTTGGGAATTTTCCAAATATTATAAATCTGTCCAGCTCAATCCTCACGAAAACTTATAAATTTTATACTCAAAGTTCATTATTTTCATGAACATACAATTCCTATTCACATAAAATTTATAATAAATCCATGGATGGTGTCTTCAAAATCTCTTTGAGTAATCATTCTACTCAATTTCATTACAAAACTTCTTTTAAATACATCTATAAAAATCTGTACCGAGCATCAAAAACCTATTATAAAACATCATTAAAGTGGTGTGAATACTAATATCGCCAATCAATAATAGTATCACAACAAGGATAGAATATCAAACACATATCCACTTCATCTCACAATTTAACCTATCTTTAACCTCTGAAAATAACAACTAAATCAAATTGTTCCCCTAACCAACACATCACATCTTGGTGGAATATTATAATATGATCCTTCACACATCTTAGCACACACACTTATATCAAATATGTTGTCAATTTAGATCCATATACTCTTCTTTATTCCCCATTATTTTCACTTACTCCTATTTTTTCCATTGCTCTCATCTTTCCATACTGTTTACTTCTTTAGTTTGAAGTTTCTTAGGAGGTATTTTTCCCCATAATTATCATTTATTCTATGTTGGATTTCTATTTCTCAGTCTATCCAGTGTTATTTTTCCCAATTGTTCACTATGGTATAGATACCATCCTTGTTTTGGTGGATATCATCCCCTACATGTGTAGGGATAGGTGGTTTTGAGGTGCATTACAGGTGTTGGGATGGTGACTATAGAAGAATATTATATTGTTTCCATTAGGTTCAGATTATACTATTTACATTTATGTTGATTTTTAATATTTTTTCAGGATTGTATGATTATAATAAAAACATAACATCGGGTTCCTTGGGGAGATGAATGTGTTATGGATCAATATTGAGTCTATTATCTAGCTCAATGACCAAGGGGTGTGTGTGTACCCAAAATAGGAAGCTGAAAAGCTCCCAGTTGGGCAGGGGTTGAACATGCCTACTCAGGTGACATTGCTGAACATAATGGGTGTTGACAAGAAGATGAAGAAATCCCAAGGGGAAAAGGTGGAGAAGTATGAGGAGAAACTGATTAAGAAGATTTGGGAGTAGGGGGAAGAGTTATTTTTATATGATTTGGTTAAGGGTGAGTGGAAGTTTTGGGTCATCCATTTCAGCAAGTATCAGGTTGGTGATGATGGGGACTAGGACATGAAGTAGGGTTTGTGGTGCTGGGTTTTGATGGTTTGGTTTTTGTGAAAAATCTTTTTTATTGGGTTTTGGAGTCATGATTATTTGGAAAATGTGTTGATATGGATTTGTAGAGAATTTGGATGTATTGTTGTGCTTTACTATTTAAGATGATATGAAAAATGGTTTGAGTGTATTTTTATATATCCATTGGATCCAATGGAATATTGGTTTGTTGGATTTTTTTGTAGTGTATTCTCATGTGTTGTATTATTTTTTTTAAATTATGTATATGGTATTGTATTGTTTTTCATATGTTTTTAATTTTTGAAAAGGAGGGGAGGCTTTTGTATGCAATTTTGGAGGTCCTATATGAAAAGGAGGGGAGGATTCTCTCTATTGTCTAGAATTTTGGAAAAACACTATAACAACAGTTTATAAACCATTGGTATTGTTTTAAAAAACCATATGTTTACTAACAATTATTAATAAACCTTTGTAAAAAATATATACCAACATTTATTTAACTATTGGTGTAGTTTTATGGATGATGATATATACCAATTGTTAACAAATCATTGGTAGATATCCATACCAACATTTTTAAACAAACTGTTAGTATACTATAATTTTCAGTGTCCTATACCAATGGTTGATGAATAACTGTTTGTATAGGCTTATACCCATACCATACTACCCACCAATTTGGAAAACCGTTGGTATAAGGTATACCAACGGTTTTCCTTCCCATACTAATGGTTTAAAACCATTGGTATAGAATAAAATTCTAGAAGTGCTATTGAAATGGTATGATCACTAGAGTGAATGATGTTGTGATCATTACTAATCATTTTCAAGGAACATTAGTAAAAACTTATACCTTAACCAGCTCTTATACTCACTAGGGAACATAAGGAAAGAGTTCACCAAGAGTTCGGGTAATAGAGACTATTGAGGAAAGAATATTCATTTTCCTTTATATCGAGAATGTGGAAAGAAGCACCCAAGTGGTTGTCTTAGGGGAGAAAAAATATGTTTTGACTATGGAAAAGGACACAATGAATGTAACTGCAAAATGAAAATTAAAATCATGGTAAACATAATGGTTGGAGATATTGGCCTCCCTAATAAATCATTTATGGTTAAATTATTTATTTGTTGAATGAATGGTAATTATGGAAATCAGTGTCCTAATTGGAATGCTAAAGAAGATAATTAGCAAGGTTCTATGAGTAATTTGTATATTATTATTTATGATGAGACTATAGGTGAAATAAGAACGGAAATAAGAATTAGTTAATATGATGGGGTAGCCTTGTTAATGTCTTAAGGACAAAGTGTAATAATCAAAGTTTTTATATATTTGGATTCAAGAATTATGCTAAATAAATTTTGAAATATATATGGATTATTTAATTTATATTTTTTCTAGGTATTTATAATAATATGTTTAATGGTTCTGATAGAATAGAAAAGTTATTTAATGTAAAGGTGATTTTCCTGGAAAACACATGATTAAGGGAAAGATAACCCTTAATTTGTTCTTGATGTTGAGATAATGATTTTTGGATAAAGATATTTTTGATATGAATAAGTAAATTAGATGGTAATTATTAATTGTAAATGACTAATTATTTTTTGAATAATTGGTCAATTTTATCATCGATGAAGTTTAAAACATGTTTGATTTAAGGAATATATCTAATTAACATTGGAATAAGGAAACATGCATGTTTTCAATAAGGATTTATGGAAATTACCTTGTTTAAAGATAATACATGATGAATGTATTCACATGTGTAACATGTGAAAAAAGAAAGATACTTTATGATATACAGGGGATCAATTCTAAATTGTTTTTGAGAAATTTAGTGACCTTATTTTTAATGTTTTAGATTTTCATATTTCATAAGGGTTACAAGGTTAACCATTTGTGGAATGGTTTAAATTAAACTTCAGATGAGATTTTAGATATTAATGTATTATCTCACCATATGAGGTTTTTAGAATATTGGATAACATGTGATAAACTTTTTTTTGTGATAACTAAATATATATGGAATCACCTATAATTATATTTATGGATCTCAGGATCTGATAATGATTTATGAATGAAATGTTCACCTTCATTTCTTGGAATAAGAGATGGAGTGGAAATTGATCAAGAAATAACAGTGGGTGATATTGTGCTAAAATAAAGTAATTATATCTTTTCATTAAAACAATTAATCTTTATGAAAAGGGTATTGAAATAAAATTATTACCTATTATCTTGATTTTTGATGATATCAATGACCTCTTTCACACCTATTTATTTTCTAGTTTTGGGACTGTTAAATTTTTATGGATCACCCACTTTCTTGTGATTAGCGATAATTATCACTCTTTATAATTATTTATGCTTTTATTCCATTCCAAATCTTCACTTATGTTCTCCTATAAGGATACCTAGTTATGAGTTACTTTGGAGCACCATTATGATTCCAAAATTCCTTTTTTAAAGGAAGTTTTAGTATTCATTTTTACAATGTGGGTTTCTATAAAATCAAATTTAAAGTATTAAACCTATAATGAACCAAAAAAATTTCTAGGGAGAAATTCATTTTAATGGAGGTATAATGTAACAAAAATATATTTTTTGAAATATTTTTAGAATTAATTTATTCTTTTTATTATACATTTCATGCAACATTGAATATAGCTTGTGTTATATTAAATAATGAAGTTATTATTTCTTTGTACAAAACACCATATAGAGCTTGAACTACACATAACACATATATTGAATTTTAGTACCCAAAAAAAACTATTTTATTTCTTGTTTTACACACAATTCCGAGTTCTTTCGATAGCTCATGTTACATGCAAGACATAGTTTTACCAAACTATAATGTAATATTAATATTATTATTAAAATATTATTACAATTGTCACCTAGACATTGGATATAATTTATGAATAATATTAATTAAATTATTAGAATATGGTATACATATGTTTATAATAATATTTATTTTGCGACCAATTAACTATAAATTAAAATAAAATCATTTGAAAATATAATAAATCATTTGCTGGAAAACTATATTTATGTAATCAAACATGTTTTACTATAATAAATTAATTAAAACACTTTTTATAAATTAGTTTAATTATATATATATATATATTATATTCAGTCAACTAATTAACATTTATCTTATGTTTTTTCTATATAAGAGATAATAATAAAACCAATTTTATGCATAAAGATATATATTTTTCTAAAAGGTTATTTTGACACCTTTTAGTGGTGTAATTGTTTTAAATATAATTTTTGACACTATTATAATTTTTATTTGAAAGGATAAACTTTATTTTTAAAATTTTAATATAAAAATTTAGTTTTTGTGATTTTTTGGTATTTTTTTGAGAAGTTTCATTTTTTGATGAATAGTGAAAAATGTTGAACATTAATTCAAAACTGCATTTTCGACTAACTTTTTTATATAGTTAATTAACATTTTATGTTTAATTTAAAGTATAATTATATCATTTATACATAAATTAATTAAATTTAGTTTATTATCACCAATTTCTAACTGAAATTGGATATAAAAACATTTCACACATTTTAACTTTTTCTCTTTAAAAAATTGTCGTCTCATCCCGTCAGCAAGATTAAAATTAATTTAAATAATTAAAATTATGTGATTATAATTTGGAAAAATGCATTAAATATTTATAATCAGAATAATTTATAATTTCTAATAAGTTTAACTTAGTTTTTTACCAAAAAAATTAGTGAATGTAATTAAAATTAATTTCAGTGGTTAAGGAAAAAATGAGTTTACTTAGTAGTTAAACTTTATCTTAAGGGGACAAATAACCTATACACATGTAAAAAATAAATTTCATAACCATATTTTTACAATATAGTCTATATTATTTAAAATTTACAATTATTGGAGGCACATGATGTCAGGGAGACTTCTTAATAGTGTTTACCTTTCTATATTTACAAGAATGCCATTCTTCCTCCACTATAAAAGGGTACTCACCCCCCTAACTTCCTCACAACACTAAATACACTTTTTTCTAATAAAAAAGATAACCAAATAAACTTCCAAATTCCCTAACTTCTTCATATAGTCCTCACATTGGGAATAAATCCTATAAAGTAAGCCCTATGGTGAAAACCAAGAGGAGTTAGCCAAAGAAGAGGTAATATCCTTCCACAAGTTCATTTGTTTTATTTTCATTCTACACCCCCATAAATAATTATATTACAAGATTATATAATAAAATAAGTATCCTAAATATAAAAACATGTTTTAATTCTAAGGGTTTGACTTACAACTACACAGACTTCCATCAAATGGGAAACAAACTTACCATTCATGTGTACGAAAGACTATCACCTCATGAAACGATGTAATTCATTTTTTCCTTTTCCACATCTCATGGTTGGTAATTATGATGATCATAATGTTTTTATATTAAATATATGATATTTATGATCTATTTATTCTTCATTAATTATTATATAAAACATAATTTCATGCTTTCCATTTTGTGTAAATATGATAACTTCATTTGTGGATGTGTGGGTTATCGACTCTTCAAGGTGATATGATTCATTCACACTTTACATGGAATTTATTAAGGATGGGTTTAGTTAAAATGTATAAAATATATGAAATAATAATTCTGATATAATTATAATATATACAAATAATTCATTTTCTTTCTTTCTTTTAATACAATAATAAAATAGAAACAACATTCATACGTACATACGGCCTACTATCTACATGAATGGTGTTTTAATGTTCTATTTATAATTTTTAAATATTACTATAAATATTAATATATTGGATATATATTATATTTATCTAATGTTTTTAATTATTTAAATAATTAAATCATGATCTATGTAAGAGGATCCTGAATAAAAAATCAGAACACTTGAGAAAAACAAAGCGGTTATTACCCGAAACATAACCTTAATAAATGGGTAATATAAAGTCATAAGTAAATAATATGTGGTATTATATATATGAATATGATTCTGTGATATATTTATAATAAAATTATACTTATTATATATGATGTTTTAATGAGTATGATGAGATTTAAGACATAAGGTAGGAAAATTTATAGTCTCACTTTTATTTCAAAAATACTTATGTCTTAATCACCAATCATTTATTTTATGTGGTGTATATACTTACCATGATTATATTATATTATTATTATAAATAAATTTATGGGTATTAAAATATAAATTTTTTGATATCTATTTCATAGTGTCTTACAGTTAAAAAGTTACCAAATCAGTAAGGCAGTTTTGTCTCGATTTTCCTTCTTGGAGACACTTGTTTTCTTATACACCTATGTTCTTTTACGAGGTATATATACTATAATTTGACATTATATATCATGAATATCACTCTTTTAATGAAATTTTAAGTTTCATGTATCTTTATTTTCTTACATGGGGAGAATGATTTGAATTTACCTAGTGGTAAGAGTCTATTGCAACAATTTCATCATTTATCGGGATTGTTAATGATTATTTCCATTGATGAAATCTGATGATCCCTCTCTCAAAAACACTCATGGATTTTCTTCGCCACTAGTTATTTATGATGTATCAATGTATTATTACCATTTTCTCACTCTTTGGTACTTAATATAATTAAAAAAACACTTTAGAGAAAATATAGCCTTATTTCTCACTTTAGTCGAAAATCTATTTTATTCAAAAAAACCATTTTTTCAAAAATGTTTTCAAAAATGTTTCCAAAATTATATTTTAAGATCATTTTCAAGGAAAATTATTTGAAATTTTTTTAGTGTTTTAAAATATTCCTTTAAATGTTTTCAAATGTATTTTCAATGAAAAAATTTTTACAAAAAAGTTTTATGTTTAAAAAGTGTTTCAAAATGTTTTTAATATTGTTTTATAAGTTTTTAAGGAAAAAGGTTTTATGTTTTTTTTCAAACTTATTGTATAAGTTTTCAAAGAAAATTTTTTTCAAATTTTTTTCATTATTCACTTATATGTTTCAATGGAAAACAATTTTCAAAATATTTTCAAGGTTATTTTATAAGATTTTAAGTAAAAAAGTTTACAAAATCATTCCTAGTTTACTTTATATGTTTTAAAGTTTTTTTTCAAAGAAAATGGGATTAAAAAGGTTTCATGTTCTAAAAACTAAATTTTCAGAGAATAAAATATTTTTTCCTTAATAAATGTTTTTAAAACATATTTCAAAATTATTTTCTATCTAATATGACATCCATTAGTGTAAGTCATGCCTTTATGGGTATATGATCTAATTGTTCCATTCGCATTCATTCTCTAAATGGTTTATGTTTTTACGGAATGATGTTTATGAAACTCATTTATATTTCATAGGTTATATGTTTATGGAACCCATTTCTCTTTCATGGTTATATTCTTATAAAACACACTTCTTTTCCCTGGTTATGATTTGATGAAATGATTATGAAACCTATCTCTTTTCCATAGGATATGATATGATGACATGTTTATGACACCTATTTAATTTAATGGGATATGATATTATTGTATATGATCTTGTGGAACACATATGTATGATTTCTTTATGAGAAGGGTTGGACCTATATCTCATTCCAATTAATTGGGTAAAGATTTAGGTCTCTTGATAAAGATATGGATGGAACGGGGAGTGAACTCAGTTTAGTAAAGGAATTTGTCTTCTAAGATGATATTGTGAGTGAAACTTGACTACTAAAAAGGTATGGAGAGTGAAATATAAAAACCAAGATGGATTTTAGAGTGAACTAGTTCCACTAAGATGTCCTTGGAATTAATCCTTTATTACCATGGAAATGATTTTTATAATCTTACATGAATGCCCCAAATAATATGTTATTATATAGGGGATTATGCTCTTGATTCCCTTATGATTCAAGTCTAATGAACTTCCAATATATATTTTGTGATATATGATTTTGGATATGCTCTGTATGATTTTTGAATTTTATGATCATGTTCTCAAACCCCCATTCTTATGTAATGCTTACATATCTCCATTATTTACCCTTACTGAGAATCTGATATCAGCCTTTATTATGATTCCTTTTCACAAGTTATGAAGAATAGTTTTATGTAGATGTACAAAAAGGTGGAAATATTTATGGGAAACATTGAAGATATTTCATAATGTTAGATGATTTTGTTCCATGTTTCTAAAGACACTAAACTATTATGGTCCCCATTCATGTATTTTTGTAATGTATGAATATTCATCTAAAATAATGTAATATCCATTTATGTTAATCCTAGTCACTACACTGATTCCACAAGTTTTTTAGTCATGTAACCTCAAGCAAGCCTCCTCATACACCAGAGGGTACCAACTAGCAGCAAGGGTGAAATATATAAAATAGGGAGACTATAGCCTCTATATCAAAGTAGAACAAAAATGAAAATAAATATAAAAAAATAATATCCAAATGATATAAACATAACCATAATAATAACAGTATCACATAATAACCAAAATAATAATTAAATATCCAAACCAAAAATAAAATCTATTTCATTCCATATACATGTCAAAAGTCAATATGAAAGAACCCAAAATGATGACACTGACCAGACCCCATATGGATCCCAATACCAAGTTTGGTCCTCTCATCCATGCTCCATCCCAGTTTAGCCATCTAATATAGAGGTCTTTCCCTAATTATTTCCTCCAAACCTGATGTATATTTGAGTACTAGTTAGGAAACCTGAGTAGGATGTGAGTAAAAACCATTAGGCCCCCAAAAATCCATCTAAAACAATATCCAGTCAATAGAAGTGTATGCAGTTGTGTAAAGATTAAAACACAAGTGATAAAATAAGCAGTTTACATATTCAATTATTCATTATTTAACCAAAAAACCCCCCGGGTTCTTGAGGACACCCGAACCATCAATACCTACTTTGTCCCATGACAAAGTTTGAACAATAACACATTGGAATATAAAATATCACATAACTAATGGGTTTTCATTTATCACTTGATTTCAACTTTAATATCATAGCTACTTGGAACCATAGTCCAATGAAAACATTTTGGTCTTAGAACGCCATGGCTATAACCTCAAGGGTATTTGAAATATAAGTCTGTGTCCTAAAACCTATTTATCAATCAATCAAATGTGGGATTTTGGAGCATTATTCCGTGTCCCACACTCATTATCACATACATGCATTTGGGTCTAGAATGCCATGTCTAATACCCCGTGGGTATTTTAAGCCTCATTCCATATCCCACAACAAGTTTATAAATCAATCACAATATATCACACATATAAAATTTAATTAGGGGGATCAATATTAATTCTATTATCCACATTTTAGATAAAGTTATACCATTTCAATTATCACTTCAAACATGGTTCAAAAATTTAATCACATGAAATAATATAAAAGGTCAACTTTAATTCATTTATCAATATTTAATAATAAAAACTATTAACTCTTTAAGGTTAAGTCTAACCATCCCATAATTCCCATTATTCAATAGATTCAAAATCCCACTAATCAAAAAATTCCACAATAACATAAATCGACCAAATTCAGTTTCCTTAGTTCAACCCAATTCATTATCACATGGAAAATGAGTTAATCAATTTAAAGCATCCATTAGTTAATTAAAAAATTAATTAATCCAATCCAAGATCCTATTTCCAAGTTTTGAAATTTAAATTCAACAATACATACAAGGAATTATAATTAAAGACTATGTGATTTGAAATTTAGACCACCCACCTTATGAATATTAGCAAGCGTTCAACAATTGAATTCCCCAATTAAAATAGAACGATCAAGAACATAATGAAGAATGAGATCTTGAAACAAATACTAGAAACAAGATCTAATGTATAAAAATCCAAGAAAACCCAGATTTAAACCCTCTCCAATAGAGGAATACTATCCCCTCTTCATTTGGAAAGAGAGATAAGAGAGAGATAAAACTAATTGGGAAGAGATTACATACTAGGAGAGGTTCAAATATATCAATTGGAATATTGATTCAACAAGAATGGTGTTCAAAACGCATTTGAATCCATTATAGAGCCTCCCAATTAATAAGAAAATGATTTAGGGTTAAGAAAAGGTGTTTTGGGATATAAGTCTACAATTTGGGAACTTTTTAATGATTTTTGAGGGAAAATAATCACGCATGCATGATTTCCTTGGTAGGGGTGAAAGGTTTTCCAAACCATGCACCCTAACCATGTTCCAAAACTATGGGAGTTCATGGTTACTCCAAAGAGGTAACACGGTTTGAAAAACCATGCCCCAACCATGAAATTCACCTCTATCTATGGTTGCATAGTATACTGGGGCAGGGAACATAGTTTGGGAAAACCATGTGCAACCATGAACTACCCAAAACCCCTAGAAAACATATATAATTCACCCAAACACACCCTAGGTAAATCCAAAACAATATATTCTTAAAAAAAGTCAAAAGAGTACCTGAGAATGAGATTACGACAGATCCAGAAAATGTCAGGATCTTACATTCTCCCCACATTGTAATACCTTGTCCTCAATATGTACTCCCAAGAATCTCTAAGATTCCAAGATAAAAATATTGGGCCACTATACCAGCATATCCGTTTCTCTCTCCCAAGTTTCCTCCTAAACACACCCATGTTTTAACAATACTAGACTATCAGTATGGATTTTACCACAAAAAAATCTCACTATGATCCAACACATGCATTAGGTGCTTCTCAAAGGACACAATCATATCAAGCTCAATATCATCTATATCGATCACTTGAGAAGGGTTGGGTGGTATCGATGAAGCTGTGACACATGAAAAAAATCATTCATATAATTGTACCTATGTGGAAGTTTCTATTAATATGGAACATATCCGATTCACTCCATAACCTCAAATGGTCCAACAAGACTAGGTTCCAACTATCCCTATCTCTAAATACTATGGTGACCCAACTTAGGCAACACATGAATGAACACACGATCACCCACTGTAAACTCAAGGGGTCATCTACATCTATCATCATACAACTTATGCCCACTATGAGTTGTTTCCATACATTTTAAAAATAAAATGAACCTACTATAACGTCTCTGGAATGAGACTTGGTCCCAATAGCTTTGAATCACTAATCTCCATCCAATATAGAGGTGATCTGTATGGTCTACTATATAATTCCTTTTATGGTTCCGTTTGAATAGTTTGATGATAATCTTTGTTATAGGTGATCACAATGAGTGATAAGTGATGTTCACATGACCCACTTACGTCAAGGGAACATGCCCATAACATATCCTCAAGTACCTATATAGAACACCTTGACTGATAATAAATTTTTCGGTGGAATTCCATACTAAAAAAAACCTATGTACCAAGCGCCTTTTGAAATCCCTTCCTAAAGGGTGAAGTAAAACATGAGTCCTGATATGAAATTATTCTTTGTGTTACCCCATGTAAATGGTCTATCCTCTAAATATAATAGAATCCCACCTTGTCCACTAAGAAAACCTCCCATAAAGGGAATAAATAATCTATTTTTGTTAGTCGGTCTACAACAACCCATATACCATCATTCTTCTGAGGCATCCTCAGGAGGCCGACCACAAAGTCCATGGTAACAACATAACACATCCATTACGTAATGGAAAACAAATATAGTAAACAACCAGGTAATTGATGCTCGACTATCACTTGTTGAAATGTGTAGCATTATTCTACAAACCCTACAATCTTATTTTTCATTAATGGACACCAATATTACTAATGCAGGTCACAAAATTTTTTGGTCAAACTTGCATGTGACACCGATTGAAATGAATTAAATTCATGCATTGGATACTCACACATACACATAGGAACAACTACATGACCTCAAACATAGATGATCTCATCCTCATCTATTGTCCAATATGATGGTGATTGCTCACCTTCAAGGATTTCCCTTAAGGATAAACACTCTGTATCCTGATATTTAGAATATCTAATTTGGATCAAAAGTGTAGAATCTACTAATATAGATATGATATTCATCTGCACCAAGCCCGCTTAACCCACAAAGTAATTATTAGCTAGTAAATTCATCATTTTCCAATCTGAACTAGGATTCTGAACAAACTGAGTCTATGTCTTCCTTCTCAAAAAGTAAGAAACACTATTTCTATTCCCAGGTGTATATTATTTCTTGAAATCCAAATAAAGAAGATATAAAGCCCACCTCTACTACTAGAGATTTGAATATTGATATGAAAAAATTTCCTTTATGCTCTTGTGGTCAATATACATAATAAAATTTTCAGCCAATAGATAATTACACCAACACATCAAATCATAAACCACTATAGCTTACTCGAGGTCATGTGTGGGGAAATTATATTAATGTGGATTCAATTACATTGACTCGTAAACCAAAAATCTATCTCCCTATATCAACACTACTCCAAGAATGATTATATATTCATCATTAAACACTACAAACTACTCTTCTAGATCAGGTAGGATCAAGATCAGTGTAGTAGTCAACCACTTATTCAGCTCCTAGAAATAATTCTCACATGATCTAGACCATTCAAACATTACTCAATTTATGGTCAAACCTAGAATAGGTACTTCAAGGTGGGGAAAGTCCTAGATAAGCCTCCAATAATAGCCTTCCAATCCTAGAAAATTGTGAATATCGAAAAATATTATGTTTCTCTCAAAAAACCACTGCATTTACCTTCTCTAGATACAATAAAACACCTTCCTCTATGATTATGTGACCCAATAAGTGTACATTATCAATATAGAATTTACCCATAGATAACATGGAATATAGTCGGTTCCCTCTTAGTGTACTCATGATGATGTTAAAATATTGGGAATGATCATCATGAGTCTTGGAGTACACCATGATTTGATCCACAAACACTACCAAAAATTAATCCATTTATGGGTGGAAGATTCAGTTCATCAAGTCCATAAACATAGTAGGAGAATTCTTCAACCCAAAAAACCTAACAAAGAACTCATAAAAGCCATACCTATTGCTAAAAGTAGTCCATGGTATATTAGATGGTCGAACTCTCAACCGATGATAAACTAATCTCAAGTCAATCTTGTATAATACATAATATCCTCTCAACTAGAAAAAGGGATCATCAATATATGGAAGATTATATCAGTTATTCACATTTACTTGGTTAAAATTCTAGTAATTGAAACTTAAGCGTAAAGTACCATCATCCTTCTTAGTTAACAAAACTAGGGAACCCCATGGTGAAATAATTGGATGGATAAACCCCTAATTCATTAAACCTTGTAGTTAACTCTTTAACTCTTGACGCTATATTGGTTTCATTTTTTAGGGTGGAATAGAAACTAGATCAACCCCAAGATTGAGATCAAGAGTAAATTCCACATCTCTCTTAGCTGGTAACCCTAAGAAGTCTTCATGGAACATGTTTTGAAAACAGTCCACTATAGGTGGAAAGACATCCTATTTCCCACCCCCATCATCTAGAATAAGACTAGAAACCTGGGTGCTAAGGTACCCCATTTGTTGAACAAATTACCCTATATGATCTTCCTAGATATCCCACTCTGCACAATGAAAATAATTGTCACCATCAGGGGAAATAAAATTCACTATAATGTGGTAAAAATATATGTGGGTTTAGTATGTTACTAAATAGTCCATTAAAAAATCAATTCAAAGCCTAACATGTCCCTAATGTAGAGATATCAAAGGAATTGATACTCCCCAACCTCGAGAGAACCCCCTTGCACAAATATATGTCTCTCAATTGTACCCCCAAAAGAGAATCAATCATCATAACTACACTTAGAAACTCCACTTCAAAACTCAGGATATTCACAAGTTGTTAAAATATAAAAGAATGAGAGGTGCCTATACAAAATAAGGAACTAGAAATTATAGAACCAATACATATAATACCTCTGATAATTTATAGTCCAATTTCTCTAACTATAAGTGTAGGAAGAACTACATACGACTGTACTACCCATATTCCCTGTGATTTAGTATGATTCCCCTAAGCTACACCACTTTGATGATATGGGTGCTCTTTCCTAGAAGTACCTTTACCATTTCTTTGATCACCACAACCAGTAGAACACCAACTACCAAACTATTATGGTGCTGAAGACCCCCTTTACATACTCTGGTACTGCCTAGATTCTCCCTCACTACCCATCTGTTATGTGTTCCTACATAACTATTGTAGATGTCCCATCCTTCCACAAGCTCTACACTCCATTGGTGATCTAGTTCAATGTATAAGAATGTTCCCTGACCTACCGCACTAGTGGCAGGTCACTCTGGTAAGGTCCTCAGTAACTTAACCATTCCCTTGTCCACTTTACTTTCCATCAGCCTGGTCAACATTCTCATAGCAACGCTTCCTACTCTCAGAAGATGTACCTCTCAGTCTCCCAACAAAAACCACCTATACTCTACTGGAATCCTCCTCAGGATCTCATTTGATATGAGATCTTGATTCACCTTCTCATAAAATATCTTCAATCTAAAAGTATTAACCTGAGACTTAATTTCACATTTAATCACATCCTGAAAACTATTTTCAATAGTAGCATCATCCCCCGCCAATGCTGGAATAAGGAACTCTAAATCCATGAAGCGTCCATTATACTCCCTCATATATATTCTCACCTTAGTCAACCTCATAAAATCAGATTCTCTATCCTGCCTGAGTGTCTTATGGTAAAAGATATCAAAGAACTTATTCTAAATGTCCTCCCCACTCCATATTGTCTAGATATCTATATTGAGTATGGAATTCCCACCAATGATTCTCTTGCACACATAACATATATGCATCTAGCTTGACTCTCTGTTTAGGAGTCTAAAAGTGGTTAAGAATCTTCTAGATAGAATCAGTCAAAAGCTCAGCTGCCTCAGGTTTACACATTCTAGTAAAAGTTAGAGGGTACTACAACTGAAAATTCCGTGTCAAGTCATACATAATCTTTACAACTCACTCTGGTTCACTTTCTATAAAATTAATAAAATGATAAATTTTTTCATGGAGTATCTCCTTGGCTTCCTCATGCAGCACTATTTGAGCATTAGGTTTCACTAGTAGAGGCGCATCTCCATTTATGTCCTCATTTTTTCTTCTCAAACTACATCATCATGGAGGTATATCTCAATAATTCCAAAACAAACATCTTCGGACACATAAAACAATAGTAAATTTTTTGTAAAATAGATTAATGATAATCCACAACATGTCATCCTTGAAACCCTTCCACATGGTCAAAACCTAGGTACCATCTCTACCCTTAACCAGCCCTCATCTAGGTCTAGTTAATAAAGGTAAACACATTCTCACTATTAAAGTTTCTCATAAAAAACCAATTTATCCATTTTCATCATTTTTCATCATTAACACATTTAAATTCATATTAGGGACCTTTTTCAGTTCAATTACACAAGTAATGAAAAAATTTCAATTTCAACAACTTATAAAGATCCTTATTTTCTGTGCATGCCTAAAAATGATTTATGTTACAATAATAGCTAAGTGAGTATAATGATTCATTCATAATGAAATCTTATTTCAGACAGGGCCACAAGTCAATCTTATAAAACATCATAAAACAGTAACATCACACAAAAAGTTCATCACTTGAGGTTAAATAACATTCAACTATAATGAAACACGTCAATAACAACAATCCCACCATAGGCACTTGGGTTTACCCCTGCAAATGGGTTAGATAATCCCATGAATAAGATCATAACCAAGTCCCAACTCATCCAAATATTCTAAATACATTTCCCAAATAGTAATACAAAAAAAAGAAAATATAACCAGCCTTTGATAAAACTTTTGGACGTCCTGACCTAGGTGCCACACACTTATGACATGATCAAGTCAGTTGCGTGACCTCTAGCATGCCTCCCAATATGCCAGTGGAAACTGACTAGCAGTGAGGGTCAAATATATAACATCGGGATAATATAAGCTCTTTATCAAAGAATCAAAACAGTAGGAAGAAATAGACAAAAACAATATCCAAATGATATAACCACAACAAGAATAATATTTGTATCAAATGAAAACAAAAAGTGGAATATAATATCCAAACCTAAATAGTAGATATGTCATGCCATATATTTGTAATGAGTCAATATAAAAAACCCAAAATAAAGACACTAAAACTCCCTAAGTAGGTCTTGATAACATGTTTGGTTCCCTCATCCATTCTACATCCCAACTCACCCATCTAACATAGGGATCTTTTCCTTATCCTTTTCTACAAACATGAAGTCTATTCAAGTTCCAATCAGGCAGCCCAGGTAGGTTTTGAGTACATCCCAGTAGACCACCACCAATGATATCTGAAACAATATACAGTCAATAATAGTATATGAGGTTGTAAAAATAATAAAATGCAAGTTATAAAATAATAATTTTACATATTCAATTATTATTTATTTAACCAAAAAAATCCTTGAGTTCATGAGTACACCCTAACCTTCAATACCTGCATTGGCCCATGTTTGAGTATGAACTATAACAAATAAGAATATCACATATCACTTAAATATTTGGGTTTACTTTATCATTTTATTTAAAATATAATATCATGGCTCCTTGGAACCATTTTCCAATGCGAACATTTTGGGTCTAGAACACCATAGATAGGACCCTGTGGGTATTTGAAGCATCATTTAGTGTACCATAAACCAGTTATTAATCAATTGCATTTGTGATTTTTAAGCATCAGTCTATGTCCTACACCCATTAATCCATACATGAATTTGGGTCTAGAACACCAGGTTTAGAACCCCATGGATATTTTAAGCATCTGTTTGTGTTCCACAACCCATTTATCAATCAATAATAATATATCAAACATATACTATTAAATAGGGTTAATCAACATTAAACCTCTTATCAACATTTCACATCATGGTATGCCATTTCAATTATCAATTCAAACATGGTTCAACACTTTAATCATGTGGAATAATATGATAATTCACCATTAATCCATTTATCAACATTTAATAATATAAAATATTAACCCTTTTAGGTTTAATCCAAATATCCCATAATTTCCAATTTTCAATCGACTCAACATCTCATTAATCAACAAATTACATAATCCCATAAAATAACCAAATAAAATTTCCTATGTTCAACCTAATTAATTATCACATGGAAAATAAACTAATCAATTTCCATTGTAAGATTAATTAATTAAAAACTTAATTAATCAAAAAAATATTCAATTTCAAAGAATTTAAATTGAAATTTAATAATACATACATGATATTATAATTCAAAACCATAGTATATGTAATTTATACAACCTACCTTAAGATTTATAAAGAGAGTTTGCCAACATAATTCTCTAATTGAAACCTAATGATAAAGAACACAATAAAGAATGAGATATAGAACCAAATTACAAAAAATAAATTGAAAGGGTTAACATAAAATATAAACTAGACTTAAAAAATCCATAATGGAGGAAAACTATACCCTCTTCATTACGAAAGAGATATGGGAGAGAGAGATAAAACTTATAGGGAATAAATTACATATCAGGAGAGGTAAAAATCCATCAATCAGATCTTCGATTCTCCAAGAATAGTGTTCAAAAGGTCTTGGAATTTTCCTAGGTATAGGGACCCTGGATTAACAAACACATGGATATTACATCATTTTAGATGAATATTAAGCACATTACAAAAGTACATGGCCCAGGACAGTAATAGTTTAGTGTATTTCGAATCTTAGAACAAATATTCTAACTGGGAGAAAGATATACATTGTTTCCCACAAATATATTCCCCTTTAGTACCTCTATTTAAAACCTTTCTTCACAACCAAGGGAAAGGAAACATAATAAATGGGTTATCATAGATTCCCAATAAGGCTAAACAAAATAGATACATTTTCATAACAGGAGAATGAGGGAATGAGAAAATGAGAATAACATTTAAAGATCATACCCTACATATCAAAGATAATATATATGAGTAATGACATAATTATTAGAAGTTCATAATACATTAATCATAAGATAATAAAGAGAATAATTCATGAAAGTATAACATAGGAATAATACATATAATTTGTGCTAGACACACTGTTGGGCATGTATTGTCTCAACAATACCCAATAATTTATGATGATTTTGATGCTCAAAAATACCCTTGATTGTTTTTATAATGAAATTTTTTTGAGTGAGTTTCAATAGTACAGTCATGACCTTTAGCGACCGCCAAAAGTCGTCGCTAAAGGTCTATATCGGCCGCCAAAAGTCGTCACTAAAGGTCTATAGCGGCCGCCTAGTTTCCGCCAAGTGGCGGCCTCTTTTGCCCCGCGTTGTTGCTATTAGCGACCGCCACTTGGCGGACGCCGTAGGCAAGCCGGGATAGGCTTCAGCGGCCACCATTTGGCGGCCTCTGTACCCCATACCTTTAGCGGCCGCCTAATGGAAGCCGCTACAGGTGGCGATGGAATCCACTATAGCTGCCGCCAAATGGCGGCCGACCGCTATAGATTTTAATTTTTTTTATAAAATGAAATTACACAATAATATATACCCAAATAAATCTCATCAGTCATCTTCCAAGCTCCACATCCATCATCAAATATAACTACATAACAAAATTTAATAACAATATTAGTAGTGAATAAAACCTAGAAAACAAATAATTGAAACAAATTAACATATTTCAATTCAAACTTACAGTAACAGATCTAAAGTATTTGATTTTGAAAATGAATTCATAATTTTGATTACCGTTTTAGAAATTTAAAATCATTAATTATATGGTTCCAATTAGATTGTTTCATGGTGGTTTCAGGTCAATCCGAGGTCGTCCGCTATGAATTTGATCGTTAGACGCCCGTTTTGACCATTTATGACACCAGAACCGCATTCTCGGTCAACGTGGGCACATGACACGTCCGATTGATGTGATGTCTACTCGACAACTTCACAATTCGCTCAACCATATTTATCGTCTAATTTTAGGCCATTCCGACTTCGTTCGGCCCATTTGGACCCCTCCGCGCGCGTTTATACAGCACCCGCACAACTTAAAACATGCATATTGAGCCATACCGTGCAAACCACACGTCCGATTAACGTGATGTCTATGCGTACACATCAAGAATAATAATTAGATTGTTTCACGATTGTTTCAGATCAATCTGAGGTCATCCGCTATGAATTTGACCGTTAGATGCCCGTTTTGGCCGTTTATGACACTAGAAAAGCGTTCTCTGTCACCGCGGGAACACGGCACGTACGATTGACATGACGTCTACTAGAACACTTTAAAATTCAATCACCCATATTTTTCATCTGATTTCAGGCCATTCCAACTTCGTTCGGCCCGTTTGTACCCCCCCCCCCCCCACGCGCGTTTGTGAAGCACGCACAACACTTAAAACACGCATATTGAGCTGTACCGCGCAAACCTCGCGTCTGATTGACGTGTCGTCTGCGCGTACATGTCAAGAATAATAATTAGATTATTTCACGGTGGTTTAAGGTCAATCCGAGGTTGTCTGCTATGAATTTGACCACTAGATGCCCGTTTTGGCTGTTTATGACACCAGAACTGCGTTCTCGATCACCTCGGGCACACAGCATGCCCGATTGACATAACGTCTTCTCGAACACTTCACAATTCACTCACCCGTATTTTTCTTCTGCTTTCAGGCCATTATTGTCACGACCCGTCCTCGGGGCCCGTGCCGTGACTACCCCAAGCCCGCCTTCCATAGGCCAGGGGCTGGCGACTAGCACCAAGGCGTAAAACCCAGCAAAAAGGGAAGGCATTGCCTTTGAAAAGTAAACAAGCACCACAGAGTAAGCAAGAGGAAAGGTAAACACTGAGTAAAAACTGTTCAAGCTGTGCTGAAAGTAAAAGGGGTCGGAAATACAAGCCCAACTGTAAAGTACAACTGAAAGGAAAAACAGCAACTGAAAAGGGAAAACTGCAGCGTCGAGCCGTCCTCCGGAAGTCCCACCTGAAGGGTGGGTACAGATAGCCTCCACTGCTCCTCGGGTCCACCTAACCGCTCCGAGTACGTCCCGCCCAGTGGTCCACCTCCAGGTACTGTCCTGCTCCGCACGCCTCTTCCACGATCAGCGCTGTCCGTCGTCTGCAACCAACACCACGAAGTGCGGGCATAGCCCGTGCAGGGGTGAGTATAAGCTACTCAGTAGGGACCCCGAGACCCCCGAAGGTCTCCCGAAATCCACAAAGGATAAAACACGAAAAGAGATGCAATCACGAAGTAACATCTGACACGGTTTAGGTATATTCCCATACATATACCTAAGTCTGCAATTCCCCGTTCGGCTCCAACGTCCGAGCCCAAGCACAACCCAGTCCACACAGGAAAGCAAAACGCATACCCACGCAGGATGGAACAACACAATCCACAAAGGAGAGTAAACAGTAAATCCACACAGGATAGCTCAACACAACCCACAAAGGAGAGTAACACAAGATTCAGCTCACACAGGTATACTTCTTCGGATGACGATAAAGATGATCATTGAACCATCTAAGTCGTCGGACCGACGAAGGATCGATAGGTACAAACCTTGCTGTGACCCACACAGGATCGGGCCCACGCAGGACCTGTAGGAGTTGGCTCACACAGAACCGCTGAGAGATGACCCACACAGGATCGGGCCCACACAGGACTGGGCCCACGCAGGACCTGTAGGCGCTGGCTCACACAGAACCGCTGAGCGCTGACCCACGCAGGATCGGACCCACACAGGATCGGGCCCACACAGGACCGGTAGCACTGATCCACGTAGGATCGCTGAGTGCAGTAGTCGTCGCAGTCCGCTGAAGATCTCTGCACAGTCGTCGCCGCAGTCCACTGAGGATCTCTGCACGGTCATCGTCGGAGTCCATGGAGGATCTCTGCACAGTCGTCGCCGCAGTCCACTGAGGATCTCTGCACGGTCGTCGCTGTCGAAGTAGCAGTCGCAGCCAGCACTAGGGTTCCCACACACAGCAAGCTCGTTCAGGAAGGTCCGCTCCACGAGCCGAGAGGCTGATACATCAACTGACACGAAGTCCGATGTTGATGTATCCAAAAGTTCCGAATCGTCAATAGGAACTCAACGTCGCAGATGGCGCGTCAATCGGACGCCCGGTCTAAGAGATATTGGCATTTTCGTCCCAGGGGCCCGGTTGGTTTTTAAGGCAAAACCAACCCGACCGCACTCCACCTGCGTCCAAACCTCGGGCGGAGTATGCCAAAAGATCCATCTCACTTAGAGGAAAACATCAAAGCTGACGGCACGTCAATCGGACATCCGTAGCTCAAGATATGAGCGTTTCCGCTCCGAGGGCCCGGTTGGTCTCGTGTACGAACCAACCCGGCCGAACTCAAAGTATTCCGAAACCTTGAGTGTGATATACCGAAACGACCGTCTCGATCCCAGGATCGCGTTGCCACTGACGGCGGGTCGTTTGGAGGCACAAAGCTCAAGTTACGGGCGTTTGAACGAAAACGTCCGAAGATGGGGGGTACGGGCCCGGCCCGACCCGGCCCGACCCCCCCTGGGTCAGCCCGAACCGGGTCGACCCGACTCGGGTCCGCCCCGGCGGGCCCGGCCCGGCCCGGCCAGGGCCGGTGCGGCTCGGCCGGCTCGGCTTGGCCAAGCCGCGCGGGTGGAAGCCGCGGGCGCTGACCCGCGACTTGAGGAAGGACCGCGGCCCGCGTGCGGGCCGCGCTGGCGAGCCGCGGACGCGCTGAGCCGCGTCCGCCCGGATGAACCGGACCCGCCGCCGCGGCTGAAGCCGCGGCGGATCTCGTCCGGCGGCGCGCCGGGGCGCCGCCGTCTCCGGTCTCCGGCGCCGCCGCGCCGGTGACCCGCGCCGCCGGCAACTTTCGCGGGCTGCCGGCGTCGCTCTGGTGGCCCGTTTTCCTTCCCGTCTGCGCCGTTGTGCCTCCCGGGATCCGTCCTTCACTGCGGAATCGACAAACCTCCGCTGTGGCACATTCTGTCGTCGTCCTCCAAATCCGTACAAAACGAAGAACGGCGGAGGGTCGTCGGGCCGTGTTCGTTTGGCCCGAACCCTCCGCGTTAGAGATAAACAACCGGGAGAAAAACATTCAACACATGATCCAACAATTTTAATTAAAATAAAATTGTTCATTGAAAACCAGATTTTAAATTTTCAAGAACGTTCATGAGAAAATTAAAAAGGGGTAATTTTCCAAAAAGAATCCCTACCTTGATGATCGTCGTGCGCGGGCGTTCTTCGCGGAAGAGACCGTCGCGGAAGAGATCGATCGTCGCGTCGTCGCGGGGAGGCGTCGCGTTGTCGCGGATTCCGGCGTTGAGTCGGCGAGCTCAACGAATCCAGAACAACAGATTTAAATTATTAATATTTAAATATGTGTTTCGTTTAAAACCAAAGAAAAGAACTTGAGAGGAAATCCGAAAGCACTCACCTCGAATGGTCGGTGATCGGAGATCGGAGATCGGAGATCGGAAGAACGTCTCGGACGAAGGCGTCGTCGATTTCTGGGTTCAGCGTTCTTCGCGTTCTTCGCGTTCTTCGCGTTCTTCGTGAGGGAGCCGAAGAAACAGAGATCCTCTCAATCTTCCCAAAGGATTTTTAGGTTGGTCTTATTTTATTAACATGCCAACATACGAAAACCGGTTAAGAAACGAACCATCAATTCGTTGAATTAATTCAATGAAAGAAACGACCCATTTAATTCACGAAAGAAACAGCCCAATTAAATGGTCTGTTAAGAATTTAGAAAACGCGTCGGTTGACTTTCATTAAGACGGGTTTTCACGGGTGCGTTTCTTAGCGGAAAGAAACGGCGGGGCTCGTGCGGGCCCCACCTCACAAATATCCTACCAAGGGGGTAGGATATTTCTGGATAGCATCCTATCCAGTTCAACTCAGTTCAAGCCGCCTTTAAGTGTCTTCAAGTGGCTTCCAAGTGGGTTAAGTGAAATAAAATAAAGTTGTCGCAAAATTATTTTATTTCTTAACTTTAAGCCCGAAAATTAAAAACCACACCCGAGAAAACGCAACTCCGGAAGAGGCGTTTCTAAGCGAATACCGGCGCTGTGATTTCATCGGTGCCCTCAGAATTCGATTCCGGGCACCGGTTCAAAAGTTAGAAAAACCCGCTCGTCCGTTCACTGAACGTACCCGAGCCAAACTTCGGAAAATGATTCCGGGCACACCGGGCCTCAGAATCAGGCACCGTCAGAAACTGCGTTCTTGTAAAATTCCAAAGAAAATTAAGAACAAAATTTCCTTGAAATTTACGGGTCTTTACGTTACTCCCACCTCAGGACTTTATGTCCCCGTAAAGATACATCAAAAACTAGGGAAACAAATGTGGGTACTGAGCACGCATCTGAGCCTCCCGCTCCCAAGTGCTCTCCTGGAGGTTCCCATGCTGCCATTTGATGCGCACAAGAGGAATCGATCGCCCACGTAGGACCCGCTCCTGTCGATCCTCTATCTCCACTGGGACCTCCGCAAAAGTCGCTCCATCATCCACGTCTAGCTCCCCATAGTCAATGATGTGTGTCGGGTCGTGCACGTATCTCCTCAGCAGGGATACATGGAAGACGTCGTGCACCCGGTGCAACTGAGGTGGCAGAGCCAGGCGATAAGCCACCTCGCCAACACTTCTGAGGACCTGGAAGGGTCCGATGAAGCGTGGAGACAACTTGCCGCCTCGGCCAAATCTCCTCAAACCACGTCGAGGTGAGACCCGCAAGAAGACATGGTCGCCATCCTCGAACTATAGTGGCCTCCGCCTCCTGTCAGCATATGACTTCTGCCGGCTCTGTGCTGTCCTCATCCGCCCCTGGATGACCTGGAACTTCTCTGTCGTGGCTCGGACCATCTCTGGTCCCACAAGTGCTGACTCTCCAGGGTCTGTCCAGCACAAAGGAGATCTGCAAGGCCTGCCGTACAACGCCTCGTAGGGTGCCATCCCGATGGTGGAGTGGTAGCTGTTGTTGTACGCGAACTCCACCAAGGGTAGGTGGTCCTCCCAGCTGTGACCAAAGTCGAGGACACATGCGCGGAGCATGTCCTCGAGAGTCTGAATGGTCCTCTCCGTCTGACCATCCGTCTGAGGGTGAAAGGCGGTGCTCAGACGTAGTCGCGTCCCAAACGCCTCCTGCAACCCCTTCCAAAGTCGGGAAGTAAAACGAGCGTCCCGATCGGAGACGATAGTCGATGGCACACCGTGAAGTCGTACAATCTCCTGAACGTAGAGACGCCCCAAGCTCTCCACTGAGCCCTGCTCTCAGATGGGTAAGAAGTGTGCCGACTTGGTGAGTCGGTCAACAATCACCCAAATGGAATCGTGACCTCTGGAAGTGCGTGGAAGTCCAGTCACGAAGTCCATAGATATGCCGTCCCACTTCCACTCCGGGACCTCCAAGGGCTGTACCAAGCCTGCTGGAACCTGATGCTCTGCCTTCACCTGCTGGCAGGTGAGGCACCGTGAAACGAACTCTGCCACAACCTTCTTCATGCCCGACCACCAGTGCTGTCGTCTGAGATCCTGGTACATCTTCTCCACTCCAGGATGTACCGCCAAAGGAGAAGTGTGATACTCTCTCATCACCTCCTCTCGTAAAGCGACTGGTACCAAGGTACGTCCTCTGAAAAGGAAATCGTGCCCTGCTCCAAGGGAGAAACCATCGGGTGCCTGTCCCGAGGATATCTGTGCACGCCGCGTCTCACAGTCAACATCCCCATGTTGTGCCTCTCTGACCCGCTGAAGAAGTGGAGGAGAGACTGTGAGAGACTGAAGGAAGGCTGCTCCGTCTCTATCCACGAAGGATATCTGCAAAGCGGCTAGCTGCTCTGTCGCCTCCTCAAGTAGCTGGATGCCCGTCCTCCTGCTGAGGGCATCAGCCACCACGTTCCCCTTCCCAGGAGTATAGACTATCTCAAAGTCATAGTCCTGGAGGAACTCAAGCCATCGCCGCTGTCTCAGGTTCAGGTCCTTCTGAGAGAAGATGTACCTGAGACTCTGGTGGTCAGAAAAGACTGTGAAGCACTCGCCCATCAGATAGTGTCGCCATGTCTTCAGGGCAAAGACTACTGCTGCCAACTCCAAGTCATGGGTAGCGTAGTTCTGCTCATGAGGCCTCAACTAACGTGATCCGTAGGCAATCACGGCCCGCTCCTGCATCAGGACACACCCGAGTCTGGTCCCTGATGCATCGCAGTAGACTACGAATCCAACTCCCTCCTCAGGCAACCTCAAGATAGGTGCGCTAGTCAACCTCTACCTCAGCTCCTGGAAGCTCTGCTGACATCTGTCTGACCACACGAAGGGTTTCCCCTTCTTCGTCAACGCTGAGAGTGGGGCCGCAACTCTGGAGAAGTCCAGCACAAAACTCCGATAGTATCCGGCTAGGCCCAAGAAACTCCTCACCTCTGTCACGCTCTTGGGTGGCTCCCAAGCTAGCACTGCCTCGATCTTCGCGGGATCCACTACAACTCCCGCCTCAGAAATTACGTGCCCCAAGAAGTGGACCTCACGTAACCAGAACTGACACTTCGAGAGCTTGCCATAAAGCCGGTGCTCTCGGAGTGTGTCTAGTACAACACGCAGGTGGTAGGCGTTCTCCTCCTCCGTCGTCGAGTACACCAAAATGTCGTCGATGAAGACCACGACAAATCGATCGAGGTATGGCTGGAAGATCCTGTTCATGAGGCTCATGAACACTGCTGGAGCGTTGGTCACGCCGAAAGGCATAACCAAGAACTCATAGTTTCCATACCGACACTTGAAGGCCGTCTTCTGCACATCCTCGTCTCGAACTCTGAGCTGATGATAGCCTGACCTGAGGTCTATCTTCGAGAACCACCGTGCTCCCTTGAGCTGGTCAAAGAGGTCATCAATCCTGGGTAGCGGATACTTGTTCCTCACTGTCACCTGATTCAGTCGATGATAATCGACACACAGTCGCAAGCTCCCGTCCGCCTTCTTGGCGAACAAAATCGGGGAAGCCCAGGGCGAAACACTGGGTCGGATGAACCCCTTGCCCTGCAAGTCCTCCAACTGTACCCGCAGCTCTCGAAGCTCAGCGGGGGCCATCCGATATACTGTAGTGGATATCGGGGCTGTCCCGGGGTACAGGTCGATATAAAAGTCTACCTCCCTGCGAGGAGGTAGTCCTGGAACGTCGTCGGGAAAGACGTCCGCATACTGATCCACCACTGCAGGAAAACTGGGACTCCGTACGTCAACTGCTCCCAGGATGAGGCTAGCCAACTGATGAGAGATGGGCTGACCTCTCCTCTGCGTGAGTCCATCCTGTGCTGCTAAGGCTCCCTTCTCGCCGGTGAAGGTGAACCTGCTCCCATCGGTGCGCACACATCGCACCTTGCGCCTAATGCAGTCAATCTGAGCATGGACCGTAGATAACCAATCCATGCCCAAGATGACGTCGTAAGGCCTCAACGCTGCTACAAGAAGATCCCAGCCGAAGCTCTCACCTCCTAGAGTAAGCTCACACTGCCGGCACCAGTGCGTAATCGTCGAGTCTGCTCCCGTAGGAGTCTCTAGCCGTAAGGATCGAGCCAAGGGCTCTGTCGGAATCTCCGAGCTCCGAACAAGGGCAGTGGCTATGAAAGAGTGACTCGCTCCTGTTTCTATCAGAACTGCAGCAAGGGTGGAATAGACACAGATCGTACCTCGAATCATCTCTGGCGCGCCGTGGTCTTAGGCCTCCGCTGCCTGGAGCTGAGCTTGTCTCTGCCCGCCGGCTCCCTGTGGTTGAGGCGGGCCTCCTGGTGGTGGTGGTGGCAGAGCCTCAAAGCGTCGCCCACCACCTGCTTCTCGGCCAGCTCCTCTGCCTCGTCCTCCTCCTCCCTGCGGACCGCCACGGTCGACCCTCTGCCTCTGCCTGGGTGGCCCCTCCACCGTCTGCTGCCCCTCGGCACGACGGGTCGGGCAGTCACGAGCCATGTGGCCCTGCCCGCCGCACTCGTAGCACTGTCTGCCTCTCGGAAGGCTGGCTCCAGGCCTGGTGCCCTG
Organism: Viscum album; assembly: GCA_963277665.1. Classification (NCBI taxonomy): domain Eukaryota; kingdom Viridiplantae; phylum Streptophyta; class Magnoliopsida; order Santalales; family Viscaceae; genus Viscum; species Viscum album. The sequence goes on from OY728127.1 coordinate 829,522,264, forward strand.
CACTGCTGAGCCAGCGTCCCGAGGTCGCCTGCCGGAAGGTCTGGTCCGCCTGGAACCCTGAGTCATCCGCAGGCTACCAGCTGCCGAAGACTCCGCTATCTGCCGCCCTGCGGTGGGTCTCGCTGTGGACTCAGCCAGGAAGCTCTCGATCAGGAGGGCTCGCTCCAGTACTCCTGCCTGGGTCGGGATGCTGAGGGAGATCAGCGATGCCCTGATCTCGTGTCTCAAACCCTGCTCGAAGGTCCGGGCCCGGAAGAAGGGGTCCCGTACCATGTCTGTCGAGTACCGAGAAAGGTCTGTGAACCTCGCCGCGTACTGAGCGACCGTCAAGCTGCCCTGCCGCAGCTGAAGAAGCTCCTGGATGCGCACCGCTCGGAGGGTGGCCGGGACGAACTCTGAGCGGAAGAGGCTCTCGAAGTCCGTCCAGATGAGGGTGGCCTCATCGTGTACCTGGAGCATCAGGCTCCACCAGCGTCCGGCTGCGGCGTGCAGTAGGCTCGCCGCGAGGATCACCATGAGGTCTGCTGGCGTCCTCACTAGCCTGAAAACTCGGACGACCGCCTCCAGCCAGTCCTCGGCTGCCTGGGGGTCCGACTCCCCACGGAACCTGGGTGGTCGCTGGCATTGGAACTCGTGCAGAGCTCCGAGGCGTCGTGCGTCGTCAGCTGCCAGTGCTGGAAGCATCGGGGGCTCGGCGGGTAATGGTACCGCCGGTGCCTCTGCTGTCAACGGGCCCTGTACCGAGGCCTCGTCGCTCGGCGGGCTGTCGTCGCGCCCTACTCTAGGAACCCTAGCTGGCTGCTGTCGTCGTGCCATCCTGAAAAGGAAACAAGTGCACCATGGTCAGAACAATATACCTGGTGATCTGACACAAGTAATCACAAAGAAAACTTGAAACACACATGCAATCAATGTTTTCGTGCATTAAGTCGGAAATCAGGAGTCAGGGTCCTGGTGTACGGATACGTCGGCCGCCGCACCAACACTGGACTCCCTGGACTGATAACCACACTCAATACGCTAAACACTATTTCTTCACATAGAAGAAAGATCAGAGTCCGCGGTAGAACCGACCACCTCTGATACCAATTTGTCACGACCCGTCCTCGGGGCCCGTGCCGTGACTACCCCAAGCCCGCCTTCCATAGGCCAGGGGCTGGCGACTAGCACCAAGGCGTAAAAGCCAGCAAAAAGGGAAGGCATTGCCTTTGAAAAGTAAACAAGCACCACAGAGTAAGAAAGCGGAAAGGTAAACACTGAGTAAAAACTGTACAAGCTGTGCTGAAAGTAAAAGGGGCCGGAAATACAAGCCCAACTGTAAAGTACAACTAAAAGGAAAAACAACAACAGAAAAGGGAAAACTGCAGCGTCGAGCCGTCCTCCGGAAGTCCCACCTGAAGGGTGGGTACAGATAGCCTCCACTGCTCCTCGGGTCCACCTAACCGCTCCGAGTACGTCCCGCCCAGTGGTCCACCTCCAGGTACTGTCCTGCTCCGCACGCCTCCTCCACGATCAGCGTTGTCCGTCGTCTACAACCAACACCACGAAGTGCGGGCATAGCCCGTGAAGGGGTGAGTATAAGCTACTCAGTAGGGACCCCGAGACCCCCGAAGGTCTCCCGAAATCCACAAAGGATAAAACACGAAAAGAGATGCAATCACGAAGTAACATCTGACACGGTTTAGGTATATGCCCATACATATACCTAAGTCTGCAATTCCCCGTTCGCCTCCAACGTCCGAGCCCAAGCACAACCCAGTCCACACAGGAAAGCAAAACGCATACCCACGCAGGATGGAACAACACAATCCACAAAGGAGAGTAAACAGTAAATCCACACAGGATAGCTCAACACAACCCACAAAGGAGAGTAACACAAGATTCAGCTCACACAGGTATACTTCTTTGGATGACGATAAAGATGATCATTGAACCATCTAAGTCGTCGGACCCACAAAGGACTGATAGGTACTAACCTTGCTGTTACCCACACAGGATCGGGCCCACGCAGGACCTGTAGGAGTTGGCTCACACAGAACCGCTGAGAGCTGACCCACACAGGATCGGGCCCACACAGGACCGGGCCCACGCAGGACCTGTAGGCGCTGGCTCACACAGAACCGCTGAGCGCTGACCCACGCAGGATCGGACCCACACAGGATTGGGCCCACACAGGACCGGTAGCACTGATCCACGTAGGATCGCTGAGTGCAGTAGTTGTCGCAGTCCGCTGAGGATCTCTGCACAGTCGTCGCCGCAGTCCACTGAGGATCTCTGCACGGTCATCGTCGGAGTCCACGGAGGATCTCTGCACAGTCGTCGCCGCAGTCCACTGAGGATCTCTGCACGGTCGTCGCTGTCGAAGTAGCAGTCGCAGCCAGCACTAGGGTTCCCGCACACAGCAAGCTCGTTCGGGAAGGTCCGCTCCACGAGCCGAGAGGCTGATACATCAACTGACACGAAGTCCGAATTTGATGTATCCAAAAGTTCCGAATCGTCAACAGGAACTCAACGTCGCAGATGGCGCGTCAATCGGACGCCCGGTCTGAGAGATATTGGCATTTTCGTCCCAGGGGCCCGGTTGGTTTTTAAGGCAAAACCAACCCGACCTCACTCCACCTGCGTCCAAACCTCGGGCGGAGTATTCCAAAAGATCCGTCTCACTTAGAGGAAAACATCAAAGCTGACGGCACGTCAATCGGACGTCCGTAGCTCAAGATATGAGCGATTCCGCTCCGAGGGCCCGGTTGGTCTCGTGTACGAACCAACCCGGCCGTACTCAAAGTATTCCGAAACCGTGAGTGCGATATACCGAAACGACCGTCTCGATCCAAGGATCGCGTTGCCGCTAACGGCGGGTCGTTTGGAGGCACGAAGCTCAAGTTATGGGCGTTTGAACGAAAACGTCCGAAGATGGGGGGTACGGGCCCGGGCCGACCCGGCCCGGCCGGCCCGGCCGGCTCGGCTTGGCCGAGCCGCGCGGGTGGAAGCCGCGGGCACTGACCCGTGGCTTGAGGAAGGACCGCGGCCCGCGTGCGGGCCGCGGACGCGCTGAGCCGCGTCCGCCCAGATGAACCGGACCCGCCGTCGCGGGTCCGTTGGCCGCCGCCGCCACAGCTGAAGCCTCGGCGGATCTCGTCCGGCGGCGCGCCGGGGCGCCGCCGTCTCCGGTCGCCGGCGCCGCCGCGCCGGTGACCCGCGCCGCCGGCAACTTCCGCGGGCTGCCGGCGTCGCTCCGGTGGCCCGTTTTCCTTCCCGTCTGCACCGTTGTTCCTCCCAGGATCCGTCCTTCACTGCGGAATCAACAAACCTCCGCTGCGGCACATTCCGTCGTCGTCCGCCAAATCCGTACAAAACGAAGAACGGCAGAGGGTCGTCGGGCCGTGTTCGTTTGGCCCGAACCCTCCGTGTTAGAGATAAACAACCGGGAGAAAAACGATCAACACATGATCCAACAATTTTAATTAAAATAAAATTATTCATTGAAAACCGGCTTTTAAATTTTCAAGAACGTTCATGAGAAAATTAAAAAGGGGTAATTTTCCAAAAAGAATCCCTACCTTGATGATCGTCGTGCGCGGGCGTTCTTCGCGGAAGAGACCGTCACGGAAGAGATCGATCGTCGTGTCGTCGCGGGGAGGCGTCGCGTCGTCGCGGATTCCGGCATTGAGTCGGCGAGCTCAACGAATCAAGAAAAACAGATTTAAATTATTAATATTTAAATCTGTGTTTCGTTTAAAACCAAAGAAAAGAACTTGAGAGGAAATCCGAAAGCACTCACCTCGAATGGTCGGTGATCAGAGATCGGAGATCGGAGATCGGAAGAACGTCTCAGACGAAGGCGTCGTCGATTTCTGGGTTCGGCGTTCTTCGCGTTCTTCGCGTTCTTCGTGAGGGAGCCGAAGAAACAGGGATCCTCTCAATCTTCCCAAAGGATTTTTAGGTTGGTCTTATTTTATTAACATGCCAACATACGAAAACCGGTTAAGAAACGAACCATCAATTCGTTGAATTAATTCAACGAAAGAAACGACCCATTTAATTCACGAAAGAAACAGCCCAATTAAATGGTCTGTTAAGAATTTAGAAAACGTGTCGGTTGACTTTCATTAAGACGGGTTTTCACGGGTGCGTTTCTTAGCGGAAAGAAACGGCGGGGCTCGTGCGGGCCCCACCTCACAAATATCCTACCAAGGGGGCAGGATATTTCCGGATAGCATCCTATCCAGTTCAACTCAATTAAAGCCTCCTTTAAGTGGCTTCAAGTGGCTTCCAAGTGGCTTAAGTGAAATAAAATAAAGTTGTCGCAAAATTATTTTATTTCATAACTTTAAGCCCGAAAATTAAAAACCACACCCGAGAAAACGCAACTCCGGAAGAGGCATTTCTAAGCGAATACCGGCACTGTGATTTCATCGGTGCCCTCAGAATTCAATTCCGGGCACCGGTTCAAAAGTTAGAAAAACCCGCTCGTCCGTTCACTGAACGTACCCGAGCCAAACTTCGGAAAATGATTCCGGGCACACCGGGCCTCAGAATCAGGCGCCGTCAGAAACTGCGTTCTTATAAAATTACAAAGAAAATTAAAAAAAAAATTTCCTTGAAATTTACGGGTCTTTACAATTATGACTTCGTTCGGCCCGTTTGGACCACCCACACGCTTTTATGAAGCGCGCGCAGCACTTAAAACAGACATATTGAGCCGAACCACACAATCCACACATCTGATTGATGTGCCGTCTGCGCGTACATGTCACGAATAATAATTAGATTGTTTCACGGTGGTTTCAGGTCAATCTGAGGTCATCCGCTATGAATTTGACCGTTAGATGCCCGTTTTGGCCGTTTATGACACCAGAACTGCGTTCTCGATCACCACGGGAACACGGCACATCCGATTGACATGCCGTATACTCGACCACTTTAAAATTCACTCACCCATATTTTTCATCTGATTTCAGGCCATTCTGACTTTGTTCGGCCTGTTTGGACCCCCGACACGCATTTATGAAGCACGCACAACACTTAAAACACACATATTGAGCCGTACCACACAAACCACACGTCCAATTGACGTGAAGTATATGCGTACACATCATGAATAATAATTATATTGTTTCATGGTGGTTTCAGGTCAATCCGAGGTCGCCCGCTATGAATTTGACCGTTAGACGTCTGTTTTGGCTGTTTATGACACCAGAACGCGTTCTCGGTCCCCGCGGGCACATGACACATCCGATTGACGTGCCGCCTACTCGACCACTTCAAAATTCACTCAACCATATTTTTCATCTGATTTCAGGCCATTACGACTTCATTCGGCCCGTTTGGACCCCCCACGTGCGTTTATGAAGCGCGCACAGCACTTAAAACACGCATATTGAGCCGAACCGTGCAAAACACACGTCTGATTGATGAGTCATCTGTGCGTACACATCACGAATAATAATTAGATTGTTTCACAGTGGTTTCAGGTCAATCCAAGGTCATCCTCTATGAATTTGACCATTAGACACCCGTTTTGGCCATTTGTGACACCAGAACCGCGTTCTTGGTCACAATGGGAACACGACACATCCGATTGATGTGTCGTTAGCTTGACCACTTCACAATTCACTCACCCATATTTTTCATCTGATTTCAGGTCATTCCGACTTAATTCGGACCGTTTGGACCCCCCCCCCCCCCGTGCGCATTTATGAAGCGCGCACAGCACTTAAAACACACATATTGAGCCGTACTGTGAAAACCGCACGTTCGATTGACATTACTTCTGCGCGTACACGTCACGAATGATAATTAGATTGTTGCACGGTGGTTTTAGGTCAATACAAGGTCGTCCGCTATGAGTTTGACCGTTAGACGCCCGTTTTGGCTGTTTATGACACCAGAACCGCGTTCTTGGTCACCGCGGGCACACGCCACGTCCAATTGATGTGCCATTTGCTCAACCACTTCACAATTCACTCACCCGTATTTATCGTCAGATTTTCGGCCATTCTAACTTCGTTTGGCCCGTTTGGACCCCCCACACGCGTTTATGAAGCACACACAGCGCTTAAAACACGCATATTGAGCCGAACCGCGGAAACCACATGTCTGATTGACGCGTCGTCTACGTGTACAAGTCACCAATAATAATTTGATTGTTTCACGGTGGTTTCAGGTCAATCCGAGGTTGTCAGCTATGAATTTGACCGTTAGACTCCTGTTTTGGCCGTTTATGACACCAGAACCGTGTTCTCGATCACTGCGGGCACACAGCACATCTGATTGACGTGCCATCTACTTGAACACTTTAGAATTCACTCAACCGTATTTTTCGTCTGATTTCAGGACATTCCAACTTCGTTTGGCCCATTTGGACCCCCCACGCGTGTTTATGAAGCGCGCGCAACACTTAAAACACGCATGTTGAGCCATACCGCGCAAACCACACGTCCGATTGACGTTCCGTATGTGATTAAATGTGAAGAATAATAATTAGACTGTTTCACAGTGGCTTCAGGTCAATCTAAGGTCGTCCACTATGAATTTGATCGTTAGACGCTCGTTTTGGCTGTTTCTGACACCAGAACCGCGTTCTCGGTCACCACGGGCACACGACACGTCCGATTGATGTACCGTCTACTCGAAAACTTCAAAATTAACTCACCTATATTTGTCATCTGATTTCAGGCCATTCCGACTTCGTTCGGTCCGTTTGGACCCCCCACGCGTGTTTATGAAGCGCGCACAACACTTAAAACAAGCATATTGAGCCGAGCTGTGAAAACCGCACCTCCGATTGACGTGCCGTCTATGAGTACACATCACGAATAATAATTAGATTGTTGCACGGTTGTTTCAAATCAATCTGAGGTCATCCTCTATGAATTTGACTGTTAGATGCCCGTTTTGGCCATTTATGACACCCAAACCGCGTTATCGGTCACCGCGGGCACACGACACGTCAGACTGACATGCCGTCTGCTCGACCAATTCACAATTCACTCACCCGTATTTTTCATCTGATTTCAGGCCATTCCATCTTCATTCGGCCTGTTTGGACCCCCCACACGCGTTTATGAAGCGCTCACACCACTTAAAACACGCTTGTTGAGCCATACCGTGCAAACCGCACGTCCAATTGACGTGCCGTCTACGTGTACATGTCACAAATAATAATTATATTGTTGGACGGTGGTTTTAGGTCAATCTGAGGTCATCCTCTATGAATTTGACCATTAGACACCCATTTTGGCCGTTTATGACACCATAACGGCGTTCTCGGTCACCGCGGTCACACGACACGTCCGATTGATGTGCCATCTACTCAACCACTTGACAATTCACTCAACCATATTTTTCATCTTATTTCAGGCCATTTCGAATTCGTTCGGCCTGTTTGGACCCCCCCACACGCGTTTATGAAGCGCACATAGCACTTAAAACACACACATTGAGCCGTACCACACAAACCGCACGTCCGATTGATGTTCCGTCTGTGCGTACATGTAACAAATAATAATTATACTGTTTCACGGTGGTTTCAGGTCAAAACGAGGTCTTCCTCTATGAATTTGACTGTTAGACACCCGTTTTGGTCGTTTATGACACCAGAACCGCGTTCTCGGTCACTGCGGGCACACGACACGTCCAATTGACATTCCGTCTGCTCGACCACTTTACAATTCACTCACCCATATTTTCAGTCTGATTTCAGGCCATTCTGACTTCGTTCGGCCGGTTTGGACCCCCACGCGCGTTTATGAAGCACGTGCAGCACTTAAAACAAGTATATTGAGATGTATCGCGCAAACCGCACGTCTGATTGACGTGAAGTCTGTGCATACATGTCACAAATAAGAATTAGATTGTTCCATGGTGGTTTCAGGTCAATCCAAGGTTGTTCTCTATGAATTTGACCGTTAGACGCCCGCTTTGGCCATTTATGACACTAGAACTGCATTCTCGATCACCGCTGGCACATGGCACATCAGATTGACGTGCCGTCTGCTCGACCACTCCACAATTCACTCAACTATATTTGTCATCCGATTTCAGGCCATTCCGACTTCATTTGGCCTATTTGGACCCCCCATCGCTCGTTTATGAAGCACACACACCACTTAAAACACCCATGTTGAGCCGTACTGTGCAAACTGCACGTTCGATTGATGTACCGTCTGCGCATACACGTCAAAAATAATAATTAGATTTTTTCATGGTGGTTTCAGGTCAATCCGAGGTCTTTCGATTTGGAGTTTACCGTTAAACTCCCGTTTTGGCCGTTTATGACACCAGAACTGCGTTCTCGGTCACCGCGGGCACATGGCATGTCTGATTGATGTGCTGTTTGCTCTACCAATTCAAAATTCACTTAGCCATATTTTTTTTTTCTGATTTCAGGCCATTCCGACTTCGTTCGGACCACTTGGACCCCCCACGCGTGTTTATGAAGCACACACAACACTTAAAACATGCATATTGAGCCAAACCACACAAACCACATGTCCGATTGACATTCCCTCAGCGCTTACATGTCTTGAATAATAATTAGATTGTTTCACGGTGGTTTCTGGTCAATCCAAGGTCATCCTCTATGAATTTGACCGTTAGACGCCTATTTTGGCCGTTTATGACACCAGAACCGCGTTCTCGGTCACCGCGGGCACACGGCACGTCCGATTGATGTTCTATCTGCTCGACCACTTCACAATTCACTCACCTATATTATTTGTCCGATTTCAAGACATTCCGACTTCGTTTGGCCCGTTTGGACCCCCCCCCCCCACACGTTTATGATGCACACACACCACTTAAAACACGCATGTTGAGCCGTACCATGCAAACCGCATATCCGATTGACGTTCTGTCTGTGCGTACACATCACAAATAATAATTATATTGTTTCATGGTGGTTTCAGGTCAATCTAAGGTCGTTCGCTAGGAATTTGACCGTTAGATGCCCGTTTTGGCCGTTTATGACACCAGAACCGCGTTCTCGGTCACTACGGGCACACGACACGTCCGATTGATGTGTAGTCTACTCAACCACTTCAAAATTAACTCACCCGTATTTTTCATCTGATTTCAAGCCATTCCGACTTCATTCGTACCGTTTGGACACCCCACACGCGTTTATGAAGCCCGTGCGACACATAAAACACGCATATTGAGCTGTACCGCGCACACCGCATGTCCGATTGACGTGCCGTCTATGCGTACACATCACGAATAACAATTATATTGTTTCACGGTAGTTTCAGGTCAATCTGAGGTTTTCCGCTATAAATTTGACCGTTAGACGCCCGTTTTGGCCGTTTATGACACCAGAACCGCGTTCTCGGTCACCGCGGGCACACAGCACGTATGATTGATGTGCCATCTACTCGGCCATTTCAAAATTAACTCACCCATATTTTTTGTCTGATTTCAGGCCATTCCGACTTTGTTCGGACCATTTGGACACCCCCACACACGTTTATGAAGCACACACAGCACTTAAAACACACATATTGAGTCGTACCGCGCAAACCGCATGTCTGATTGACATGACGTCTATATGTACCTGTCATGAATAATAATTATATTGTTTCACGGTGGTTTCAGGTCAATCCTAGGTCGTCCTCTATGAATTTGACCACTAGACGTCCATTTTGGCCGTTTATGACACCAGAACCACGTTCTCGATCACCGCGGGCACACGACACATCAGATTGACCTGCCGTCTGCGCGAACACTTCATAATTCACTCACCCATATTTTTCTTCTGATTTCAGGCCATTCCGTCTTCATTCGGCCCGTTTGAACCCCCCCCCCACATGCGTTTATGAAGCGCGCACACCACTTAAAACACGCATGTTGAGCCGTACCGCGCACACCACACGTCTGATTGATGTGTCGTCTGTGTGTACACATCACGAATAATAATTAGATTGTTTCACGGTGGTTTCAGGTCAATTAGAGGTCGTCTGCAATGAATTTGATCATTAGACGCCCGTTTTGGCCGTTTATGACACCAGAACTGCGTTCTCGGTCACCGCAGGCACACGAAACATCTTATTGACGTGCTGTATTCTTGACCACTTCACAATTGACTCACCCGTATTTTTCGTCTGATTCCAGGCCATTCAGAATTCATTCGGCCCATTTGGACCCCCCATGCACGTTTATGAAGCGCGCAACACTTAAAACACGCATATTGAGCCGTAACGCGCAAACCTAATGTCTGATTGAAGCGCCGTCTACGCGTACACGTCACAGATAATAATTAAATTGTTTCACCGTGGTTTTAGGTCAATATGAGGTCGTCTTCTATGAATTTAACCGTTAGATGCCCGTTTTGGCCGTTTATGACACCAAAACCGTGTTCTCGGTCACCGTGGGCACACGACATGTCCGATTGACATTCCATCTACTCGAACACTTCACAATTCACTCACCTGTATTTGTCGTATGATTTCAGGCCATTCTGACTCTGTTCGGCCCGTTTGGACCCCCCACGCGCGTTTATGAAGCACACAGAACTCTTAAAACATGCATATTGAGCCGTACTGCGCAAACCTCACATCCGATTGACGTTAATTCTATGCATACACATCACGAATAATAATTAGATTGTTGCACAGTGGTTTCAGTTCAATACGAGGTCATCCTCTATGAATTTGACCGTTAGACGCCCGTTTTGGCCGTTTATGACACCAGAACCGCGTTCTCGGTCACCACGGACACACGACATGTATGATTGACGTGCTGTCTGCTCGACCACTTCACAATTCACTCAACCGTATTTTTCGTCTGATCTCAGGCCATTCCGACTTCGTTCGGCCCGTTTGGACCCCCCCCACGAGCGTTTATGAAGCGTGCGTAGCACTTAAAACATGCTTATTGAGCCGTACCATGCAAACCACATCCCCAATTGATGTGTCGTACATGCATACACATCGAGAATAATAATTATATTGTTGCACGGTGGTTTCAGGTCAATCCGAGGTCGTCTTCTATGAATTTGACCGTTAGACCCCCGTTTTGGCCGTTTATGACACCAGAACCACGTTCTCGGTCACCGCGGGCACACGGCACGTCCGATTGACATTCCGTCTGCTCGACCACATCAAAATTCACTCAACCATACTTTTCGTCTGATTTTAGGCCATTCCGACTTCATTCGGCCCATTTGGACCCACCCACGCGTGTTTTTGAAGCACACACAGCACTTAAAACATGCATATTGAGCCGTACCGCGCAAACTGCATGTCCGATTGATGTGACGTCTATGCGTACACGTCAATAATAATAATTATATTGTTTCACGGTGGTTTCAGGTCAATATGAGGTCGTCAACTATAAATTTTACCGTTAGATGCCCGTTTTGGCCGTTTATGACACTAGAACCGCGTTCTCAGTCACTGCGGGCACACGACACGTCCGATTGACATTACGTCTACTCAAACACTTCATAATTCACTCACCCATATTTTTCGTCTTATTTCAGGCCATTCTGACTTCGTCCGGCCCGTTTGGACCCCCCACACGCGTTTATGAAGCGCGCACAGCACTTAAAACACACATATTGAGTCGTACCACGCAAACAGCACATCCGATTGACGTTCTGTCTGTGATTACATGTCAAAAATAATAATTATATTGTTTCACGGTGTTTTCAGGTCAATCCAAGATCGCCATCTATGAATTTGACCGTTAGACGCCCGTTTTGGCCGTTTATGACACCAGAACCTCGTTCTCGGTCACCGCAGGCACACGACATGTCCGATTGATGTGCCGTCTGCTCAACCACTTCAAAATTCACTCACCCATATTTTTAATCTGATTTTAGGCCATTCCTACTTCATTCAGCCCGTTTGGAGCCCCCCACGCGCGTTTATGAAGCGCGCACAACACTTAAAACACGCATATTGAGCCGTACCGCACACACCGCACGTCCGATTGACGTGCCGTCTAGGCATACACGTCACGAATAATAATTAAATTGTTGAACGGTGGTTTTAGGTCAATCTGAGGTCATCCGATATGAATTTTTCCGTTAGATGCCCGTTTTAGCCGTTTATGACACCAGAACCGCGTTCTCGGTCACCGCGGGCACACAACACGTCCGATTGACATGCCGTCTGCTCGACCACTTAACAATATTATTCTGTAGATTTTTCAAATCACTCATGTGACGATTTCTAGAATAGAGCTATCTGAAAAAATTAGAAACTCCAATCAACGTCTCAACAACCTAGGAAGGTAAGCAATCACGAATTGCTATAGGAATTAACTGTTTATGCAGAATATGATTATCGCGACTTTTCAAACCCTATAATGTCATGCTCATCATATTCACACACTTAGAAATATTAGAGCAATAAACATCTGTCACCTTAACGGTCTTAAAAATTGATAGAAATGTTTGTTTCTCTTTTTTACTCATTGTGTACTGTGCAGCAGGCATGTATGCCAGATTACCTTCACGCAGCTAAAAATGTAAAGGTTTTATCAATCCCATTTCTTGAAAATCACGTAGAGCATTAGCACTGCCCTTTGATTTCCCCTTGACACCTAAAATGGTGCACAAAATATTATCACATACATTTTTTTCAATGTGCATCACATCCAAATTATGTCTTAAAATATTATATTTCTAATAAGGCAATTCAAAAAAAATACTTCATTTTTTCTAATTGTGACTTCGCTGTCTATTTGCAGCAGGAATAGAAGGCATTGCAGGAACCAATAAATCTTAAAAATCTTACATTGTACGTATGTTTTCTTGATTATGTTGTCCACAAATTTCAACCCCAAACAGTATTTGTGGTGATGGGCCATACTCTCTATTCCCATCAAATGATACACGGTCTTTTTTGAACCTGTGCAATAGAGGAAGAAAGCATATGTGACCACGATATGCCCACTTTCTACAGTGCTTAAGACATATAAATTTCTTACTCTTATTATAAAAAGGGCAAGCAAATTCTCCTTTTTTACTCCAACCTGATAAGTTATAATACGCTGGGAAATCATTAATTTTCCATAACAAAGTAGGCCGAAGTCTAAACATTTCATTTGCTTCCGAGTCAAAAGTCATTACACAATCGGCCCAAAATTCGTTCACCTCATCAATCAAAGGTTTCATATAAACATCAATTTTATCACCAGGTCCTCTTGGTCCATCAATTAGAATTGACAATAACAAAAAAGGTTGCTTTATACATACCCATGGAGGAATGTTTTATGGAACCAACACCACCATCCATGTACCATGTGTCACACGAACCATGGACCTAAATGGGTTAAAACCATTTGCTGCCAAACCCAGTCGAATATTACTATCATCTCGGGAAAAGTCTGGGTGTCTTTGATCAAACTCTTTCCATGCCAAAGAATCTACCGGGTGAGTTAATTTATCAACCTCTTTCTTTCTCTCTGAATTCCAGGTCATCAATTTAGCAATTTTAGTGGACAAGAAGAATCTCTTTAGTCTCAGTTTCAGTGGGAAATAATGCATCTGTTTAGTGGAAACTTTTTTCCCTTGATTCAAGACTCTCCCAGGACGAATTTGATTACCTTGATTAATCTCATTGGTCTTCCACCTAGATGTATAGAAAACACTACAATTATTTAATTGCACATTCTCTTTTCTGAAAAACAAAAAATTATTGGGACACACATCAATTGTATCATATGTAAAACCAAGATAACCGGTCAACTTGCGAGCTTGACAGAATGAATCTGGAATCTTCGCTCTAGCAGGGATTACCTTCTTCAATAATACCAACAACATGTCGAATGAGGTGTCTGACCACTGTTTCAAGGCCTTCATGTGTAATAATTCAACGATGAATGATAGTTTACTAAATTTAGTTCATCCAGGATATAATTCAGTACACGCATCATCAAGAATTTCAATGAATTTCAATGCTTCTCCATCTGCAGAAGAATGGGGATTACTCAATCCAACGTCTTCATTTATGACATTACTTTCTACATATTGAAACTAACGCATCATATCATTGAGAATTATGTACACCGGATCAACTGTTCTCGAATCAACATTCATATGAAGACTTTCTAAGCGATGAAATGAAACAAAATCTTCTCCATAACGTGTCCATGTCTTATAGTTTTTCAAAAACCCATTCAAAAACAAAATTTCTCTAACACTATCTCGTTTGAAGAGATATCTATTTGCATATTTTCTGCGTGGACAACTAATCATATCACTTGGGAATCTGTTGGTGAAATCCATAAATCGCTTAATCCCATCATAATATTCAGCTGAAAATCTATCTTTCATATCAATCCAGCTTCTATCCATATCTGTATTAAATAAAAATCAATAGTGAAATATCTTATTTATATTCTAAAAAAACACATATCATTAAAATTTAAAAACCCAATTTGAAGGATAAAAAACATTACCTGTGGAGGACTCAATTGCTGGTAATGAGGTGTGACTCGATTGAGGATCCATGACAGCACAGTGACTTGACGACAGGGGTTCGACGTCCGGACTCGAAAGGAGCGGAACTGTTGGGCAAAGCATGGGAGGGTTCTACATGGCGGGGCACAATGGACTGGGAGGGTCCAACGGAGGCAGGAGGACTTGCCGGAGGGATGCCACAGGGCTGGGAGGGGACGACGGTGGTGGGACTATCCAAAGGAGAATCATGGAGGCAAGGGGTGGGGGTTGATGGGTCGCAGGGGTGTCGGTGTCATGGGGGCGCAGAGCAGAGGCAAGGCGGTGGGGGTCGCCGGGGTTGCGGGTGCCGCAGCACGGAGGCAAGGGGTGGGGGTTGCCGGGGGTTGAGGTTGCCAGGGGTCAGGGTCGCCGTGGTCGCCGGGAGGTCCGGGGTCGGGGGTTGGGGGTCGGGGTCACCGGGGGTCGGGGTCACCGGAGGTCGGGGGTCAGGGTCTCCGGGGGTTGGGGAGGGGTCGCCGGGGGTCAGGGAGGGGTCACCGGGGGTCGGGGTTGCCAGGGGTCGGGGTCGCGGGGTCAGGGAGCGGTGGTTGCGGGGTCAGGGAGGGGGGAGGGGAAAATTAGGTTTTTAGATATTAAAGTGCAGCGACCACCATTTGGCGGCTGCTGTTGATATTAATAATGGCCGCCAATTGGCGGCCACTAAAATCCCCCCGCCTCAAAAGCCAGAAATTCTTATAGTGTTTTTTGGAATTTATGTATTCGTTTAAAGGAATTTAACGTTACGAAAATTACTATGGAAACACTATTTCAAACCCAACATTTGGTGAATGAGAATATGGTTCATTATCCCAACGTTACAATAGAAAGTTATTGTTTTTTTATGGTATCGACCCTATGTTATGGTAAAAAATTTGAATTTGGTTAGAAATTCTTACGTTCAAAGAATCTATAAAGGTATGCATTAGAAACCCTACGTTGGATTCTGGATTTACGGTTCATAAACACTACATTTGGGAATTTGAACATATGGTTACTCAATCCTATGTTTGGGATTTTATTCTAAAAAGTTGAATGTATGAATTATCATCCCCATGCTACTTTTATCCCTATGTTACGTGAAGATGGAATCATGTTTAAGTAACCATACATTGGAAGGAACCCTATGCTATGAATTTCAACCCTATGTTGTGTTTTCAATGGAAAAATATTCAAGCCGCATTGTCAATATGAGATTGCTCAACAGTCGATTCAGAGGTAAAGGACGATTCATTGATTGTTTTGATTGTTTCAAAGAACTATATTCATCGGAGAAAATCACTCATATTCTTAAGGGATGTTATGAATCCCTTGGTCAATTTTAATTTGAATTTACAGAATCAATCAAGCTATTATTTTGGATATGGAATAACAAAACAAGATTTCTATTCTATATATTCTTTTAGAATATCTCTTCAAATATATTTTTGTAATAATAAATTCTCATATGCCACTTTTTTATTGAAATTAACTTTTACAATGCTACTACAACTAATGATAAAATCTCTGTTATTTTCAAAAGAATCTACACATTGAAAGTTCTACATATTTCATCCTCGAGTTACTAGTATTGTTTAGTAGATAACTTATTGATGATCATTGTGAAAAAAGGAGAACTTCAGACTATTTCATTCTTGAAGATATTCTTTTTTGAAGAAGAAGATCCATTAATTGTCAATTTATGCTACCGAAATTGAGACCTTCAACCTGATCCATCTTCAAATCAATCTCTTCTGATTTGCTGGAGTTTTAAATGCTCGTACTCAGTTGTGGTGGAGTATCAGATTTTTGATCTAACCTATGGATAAACAGTTCTCTATTATTGATCCAAAATACTTTTTTATTATTCTTATTGTAATGGTCTCAACCAACTGCACTCAGTTATGGATTTATGGTCTTGTGATAAGAGGACCATTCTAGTGAAATTTACAAAGCTAACAGAGAGAGTGATTGGTATAGAGGACTAGGGGATCTTTATGCCACAAACCACTATGAAAAGTCATTTTTTTCTCTACTTATTTTCATAAAGAAGAAAACACTTATTATCTACATAAATCATAGTGGGTGTCAAAAGATAGAATTGCAGAAGATTTTTGAAAAGACAAAATTTACCCCCCTCTTATGTTACTTTGTATATTCTGACCTAATGATTGGTATCAAAGGTGATATTTTGGATAAATCTATATAAAGATAAAATTATAAGGTCTATTCAATGATGGAAATGGTGATCCTAGATAACGAATTCCAATGGTATGTTTTCTGTACATTAATGGTGAAAATTATGGAGGCTGGAAATCAAAAATGATTATATATATGAAGAAACTTTAATTTAGAGTATATTCTAAGATCATTACTCCACATGCATTTCCTGAAAAACCAGAAACATGGGATGTAACATTAGAATCCAACTATGATATCAATTATAAAGAAATTAATGATATTGTCTCTGGTCTTGGACTAGACGAGTTTAATTGTGTATCACAATGTTCAACTACCTTTGAGATGTGGAAAACAATTGTAGTTGGTTATGAAGGAATAGAAAATGTTAGATAGATGATATATTCTATTTCTAAGCTAATGCTTAACACATTTAGAATGTTTTGTCGTAAAATCATCAAATAGATGAATGGAAGACTTAAAGAAATTGTCAACAATATTACAGCCTTAGGTGAACCCATAAAAAATATGATTGAGATTTGAAAGTACATAGAGTACTACCTTCAATATGGAATGTAATATCTACTACTATTATCTAATCATCACCATCAAAGATATGAAAATGAAAGAACTAATTGGTACACTGGTGATGTATGAAGTAGAAATGAAGGCAGAACCTAAAGATCATAAGATTATAGTAAAGAAAGAAAATACCGCTCTAAAAGTGACATCTCATAAGCATAGTAGAAAAAAAAAACAAGAAGGAAAAATAGTGAAGAAATAGATTCCCCTAATTCTGAAATGGAACTGGCACAACTAGCCATAAATTTTAACAAATTTTACAAGAATAAAATAGGCTTCAAAAAATCTTTTAGGAAGTATGAAAATGAACCAAGATAAGTTTGATTCCATGAATGCAAGAAATTGGGTTATATAAGACCTGATTATCCTCAACTGAAAGGTGAAAGAAAAAGTCCAGAAAAGAGATATTAAAAGAATTATGATTTTGAACCTAAATGGAAAAGAGAATTGAAATCTACATAGAGTGTATATGAAGAATTTATAATCTCTTCAAACCCTAATTTAGAAAAGGAGAAATAAAATCTAAAAGCTAACATGTGATTTATGGCATACGAGGAAAAGGAAATAAGTCACAGAAAAGGAAAATCCATATGGTATATGGACATTGGTTTTTCCAGGAATATGAGTGGATACTAAAAAATATTTCATACACTACCTCAAATGAACGGAGGACTAGTCACTTTTGGCGACTATGCCAAAGGAAAAATAGTTGGAGTTGGAACTGTTGGAAATCCAAATACTATATCAATCATCAAAGTATTGTATGTGTAAGGGATGAAGCACAATATGATAAGTATTTATAAAATTTGAAATGATGATTTTTATTTTTAATTTTCTAAAAATTCATGATATATGTTTTAAGATAAGTTTCTTTAATTTAGGGCACATAGAACTGATAATGTTTATACGTTGGATTTCAATTCCTTGTGTATGAAAAATGATTTTTTTAACTGCGAAGACAAATGAATCATGGATCTGGAATAGACTAATTAGACACTAGAATATATATACTTTACATAAATTATATAATAAATAGTTAGTTTTTTATTTTCCTAGTCTTAAGTTTGACAATGTCATATTATGTGATGCATGTCAAATTTACAAGAAGCACAAACCTTCTTTAAAATCTATTAACAAAATTGCTACATCTAAACCTTTATAACTTTTCTATAACGATTTTTTGGATCATTCCAAGTGACATGTTTAGCTTGTAAATTATATGTTTATGTTTTAGTATATTATTATTCTAGATTTAATTGGGTTTATTTTCTAAATCATAAAATTTTAGTTCACACTATTTTTTAAAGTTTTTGTTAAATTTTTCAAAATGAAAAAGGTTATAATTTTTTATATTAAGAAGTGATCATGGTGGGAAATTTTAGAATAAATAATTCAATTTTTTTTTCTCAAATCTAGATATTAAACACAACATATCTGTACCAAGAACACCTCATGAAAATGGAGTTATTGAAAGAAGAAATAGGAATTTTCATGAAATGGAAAGGACTATGTTGAATGAATAAAGTATCCATACCTATTTTTTTGTAGAATATGTAATCCCAACCAGCTATATCACGAATAGAGTAATAAGGCATATTTTCAAAGAGGCACCCTATGAACTTTGGAATAATAGATAACCTAAAGTAAAGCAATTTAATATTTTTGAACAGAAGGTTTATATCTTGAATACTAAGTAAAACCTTTGTAAGTTCGATCCAAATTCTGATGAAGGAATATTTTTGGGATATTATGGTACCTCTATATCTTATAGAGTGTTTAATAAAATGTCAAGGACTGTTAAATAATCAGTTCATGTAAAGTTTGATGAAAATGAAACTGTAATTAAAGATACAGATCAAAAAGATGAAGTTACTAATTTTTTTAACAACATGAGACTTGAAACCCCTAAAGATGATTTTGAAAATGATATTAATAAAGTTTTGTCCAGTTCAAAAGAACATGATACTAAAGAACTATAAAGTGTCTTTCCAAGACAGTCTAAAACTCTAAATAACTATCCTTTTGAAACTGTTATAGGAGACCTAGATATAGGAATTAAAACAAGAAGAAATGTAGGAAACCTAGTAGAATTGTTTTTCCTTTCTATCTCAGTTAGATCCTAAGACTGTTGAAGAATCCTTAGAAGATAAGGGTTGGATGCTAGTAATTTAAGAAGAGATAAACCAATCAAAAAGGAATAAAGTTTATGAACTAGTAGAGACACTAATAAATTATCTAGTTATAGGGACTAAGTAGGTATTTTGAAATAAACATGATGACCAAGGTATCATGACTAGAAATAAATATTTATTAGTAGCTAAAGGATATAATTAGGAAGAATGTATATATTATTATGAGAACTTTTCCCTATAGATAGAATAGAATCCATAATAATCCTTTTATATTATTCATCTCATATGAATTTTAAATTATATAAGATGGATTTTAAATCTACCTTTTATATAGTCATTTAATAGAGGAAGTTTATCTTGAACAACCTCCTATTTTTGAAAATCTTTAAAAACCAATTTTTTTGTTAAACTTACTAAAGATATCTCTGGCCTTAAACAAGCACCTAGAGGTTGGTTTGAAATATTGAGTTATTTTATGTAATTCCCCGACCCCAGTGACCCAGAGTCGGTGAATTATTTTAATACATTGGCATGATTACAAGGAATCAAGTCTCAAAGGATAGATCGGTTTAGCAGTCTTGGAAATAGATTACATACATTAACATTACATTACAATTTCAAACATAAAACACTGCATAAATAGTTCTTTGAGAACGCCATTATCCCCTTGAGCTTAAACCTTCATATCAATCATAATACACTTCTTGGAATCCTGGGAAAATGAAACCTAATAAATGGGTGAGCTCAAACGCTCAGTAAGGGTATGTAATACAGCCGAAAATGACATAAATATTAATTATGGTGAATAATTGAAACCACATGCCTTTACCAATAATAAACATGAATACTTTTATGGCAAGAATATGAGCTGAGTAAATAATGCCATAATAAAACATAATCATGGGAATCCTACTAGTATAATGACCACATGAACCATCAATATTATTTCCATAATGAGGGAACATATAATGCAGGACATTCTAAAACATTTTTTCAGGGCCTCGACCAAGATGTCTAAAAATGATTAAGGCCTCGGCCAAAACCATAAATTAAATTGGGAAAAGGCCTCGACAAATTCCACGTCTAGTTGTCTCGTGAGACCTACCGATGCATCGAGGATCTATAGCGGGCTCCACCCATCACTTACTATGTCCAATACATTCCTCATATGAAAAGTTTGAAACATAACATAAACATTCATATAAGAACTAGGATACAAAATTTCTATACTTTAACCATAAACCATGAATGGTATAAAAATAACACATCCACAGTCAAACATATCACAAAACCTTCAATACAATATGGAAGTTTTGTATCATAATAAATCCACATCAAAACAAGTTTAAAATCTATTAAAGTATTTGACATAGATGGAAATTATTTGTAAACCTCTTTGATTGAAATATCCCTTATCATGAAAACATTTAAAAGTCACACAATTTAGAAAGGAAGACATTTAAAGACATTTTTCAATCAAAGTGTCTCATACCACTTTGAAACTTTTTAAAGTAATTAACATTTTAAAAAATTCATGTCCATTTAAATAAATCCTTAAAACCATTTTTCAAACATGGAAATTAATGAGAATGATTTAGAAGAATAAATCTTTAAAACATTTAAAATGATGTTGACATAGATGAAATCAAAACTATTTGAGAGAAATATCTTATTTTGAAATCATTTAAGAGTCACATAATTATAAAAGAAAAAATTTACTTTGAAAATATTATTATATGATTTTATGGGAAGATTTGACTATTTTATAATAGTGGAAAATAGCCGCACCCTCTGTATAAGTTAAAAAAAGACATTTTTACATTAATTTTGTTGAAAATGTTAAAAAGGACCTTGTTTGGAAAATGACAGAAATATTCCTTTATAAACATCTTATAAAAAGTCAAACAAGGGTATAAATGAATTTAACCCATAGTCTGTAAAATAGTAAGAATGATTTTAAATACATTTTTAAGATTCATGGATGTGGATGATAAAGAGGTCCCATTAGATAATTACGTATAAACAACCTCAGATAATGAAGAGATTGTGAAATAAAACCTTACCTTGTACTTTTCCTTGGTCGAGGGTAGTTTAACCTCCTGTATAATAGTTAAATAATTGTTATTAAATTATACAAGAATCATATACATAAATATGATATCATATATGATATTTTAATATTGCTTTGTTAATAATATTTTAGTATTATCGTCGTTTCGGGTGTTCACTTACTCGTTTTCTTCTATATGTTTTGTTACATAAGTCGTGTTTGTTATGGATAGGTTGTATCTTATTTATATAAATAATGATACCAAGTCCTTAAATATTATTTTTAATCATCAAATGATAATTATACTTTCATGGATACAATGGGAAATTAATGTCATCGCGTTTGTGGAGACGATAGTCCGTACGTACGCACGGGAGACAATATCATTCCGTTGATATTAAAATAATATATAATTAGATGGTATATCATATAAATAGAATCATTATCATATTATATTTACTATTTACATCAATTACACATCATTATCATACCCATCCAAATAATAATGTTTTGAATGACAATTACACCACGACATGGAGATGGTAAGCCATACGTACGCACGTATGGTGACATGTCATTCAAAGGATGGATAGAATACTGAATATAGTTATAACATATTTATAATAACATCACAGTATATATGAGATACTGGAGTTATTATTTTATAATGGAAATAACAAAGAAATAAGAAGTTGAAGAAGAAAGGAACTTGAAAGAGGGTGGTGAAAACCTTACTTCTTCGGGTTCTTCCTTTTGATTTGATCAAAAGGCCTCCTAGGTTAGATTTATGATCAAAATAAGGCCTTCAGGTTGAAGTGAGGGATGTTGAGAGAATATTCAGGCAGGGTTTGGCCGATCCAAATGGCTTTTAAGGTGTGAAGAATTTTTTAGAAGTGGTGTTCTTTTATAAGGGGGAGGAGGGCCACTTTAGGAAAAACTTAATGTATTATTTTATAATAAATTAATATTCGGTTTCTAATGGCTCAAAAGTGTATTATTCAAAATATAAGGTGGGTATGGGTCTAAATACTTTCAAACAATATATTTTAGATAGGTTTGAGTCATTATATTAACCTTATCTTTTAGTTTTAACTCTTAGTTAATTAGTTTGACATTTACCATGTCACTTTGTATTTTTATATTATATAGTTAATAAACATACAATATACATCTAAGAGACCTCAAAGTGGTCCATTAATGATACAACTATCATTATATAATTCATTTTTCCAAACCTTAGTTTCTTAGGAATAGAATATAAATTTATAATATAATATTTGTTTTAAAAACTCATTTATTTCAATTTTGACACTATTCAATAATTGATTTTTGTTAAAGTCATAGAAACATTATTAATTCAAAAACAATTCATTTAAGAAATGTTAACATGTAATTTTAACCAATAAAATTCGTTTATGGCATCAAAACTTTCAAATTATATTTATTTAAACATTTATAATACCAATTATTTGATTATTTCATTAATAAGGAAAATACTGCATCATTATTGCGTCATGAATAAATTTAATTATTCAATTTATAAAAATTATAAATAAAATACCATTATGTAGGAAATCGTTTTAGCTTTATAATGAATATTTATAGTTGAAAATATTACATATATAACCCTATGTAAAAGCTGTTTTGATAAAAGATATATGCTTTTGTCATTTTTGTATTTACTTTAACTTAATTAATATATAGTGTCATTATCACTTACAAGTGGCTCCACGGGGTCCCAAAATCGACACAAAGATGCCCTTGGTTAGAAATGTATCAACCAATAGGGTTAGGACTTGTTTTAGGGTAATTTAATATTATTATAATATTATTTTGTTACCCTTATTTACCAGATTTATCCTTTAACCATTGTAAAAAAAAATATTTACCGAAGTAATTATTCAAAATGTCTAAAAATAAGAGTTACCTATTTACACGATTTGGAAATACTGATTCCAAATATAGAATCCATTTTTCCAAATTCAAAATAAATAAGTGGTATAAATTACTGTAGTAGGTACTGTAGCAAGTACTGTAGCGGGAACTGTAGCAGGCACTGTTTGGCACTGTGGTAGCCAAGAATATGCCCCTGTTTGGGCCTTAGGGCCACCGATTTGGTCCCTGAGTCCTGTAAGGCCTTCGGGCCACCCAGGCCTTCAGGTCAGTAAGGCCTTTGGGCCATCTCAAGGCCTTCAGGCCACCTTAGTGTAGATGCAAACCATACAACCTACAAGGAACAAGGTCTTCAAGGAGGATAAGCAATGAGATTTCCCCACTGAAGAAGCTAAACAGATTAGAAGAATGATATGGTATGGAAACTACCATCGAGACAAGCCTGTGAATGCATAATAATGCCTAGCCAAACAACCATGCAAAGGTGGAGAGCTGATTTCACAATGAAGATGCTGGGGAGGAGTAGTTCCAAGTATTTAGTCTGGGTTGTATGTAATGTTTGAAGCCTACGGGCAATGAATTTCTCTAAGGCGTATGGGCCATTTAATATCCACGAATAAATGCCTTTTAAGGGTTAAAAATCACCCCTTGAAAGGTGGGTTATCAAAAATAAATAAAAAATGAAGGCCTTCGGGCCATTGGAGGAAATATTTTTTTAAAAAAAACTGTTATATGATTGACACTTGTTTATGTCCGGTTTAAATGTGAAATTATGTCCAATGAAAAAAATTGAATTAATTGTTAAAAATATATTCTAAATATACTTTAAAACAACTCAAATTCATAATTTATCACTATTAATTATTTCTATTAAAAAAGTTGTTTTTAAATAAAATTTAGTAATTTTCACTATTCATCAAAAATTGAATGTTTTCAGAAAAATACCAAAATTTAACCCTAGGATAATTTTGATATTACCAATTCAAAAATTAAGTCTATTTTGATATAAAAAATTAATAAAATTTAAAAAAGTGGGTATTACTATTCATAACGGATAGTTTGATTGGTCATGGTGTGTTAGAACTCGAAGTTGCGTACAATGCAAGCTATTAAATTATTCAAAGAGAAACTTACCATGTATGCTTGGGGTGTTACATTATATCCTCCATCAATAAATTGCTTCCTCGCAATTTGAAAATGTTCTTCGAAAATAAAAGTTTGAAAATAGAAAATACCTTTGTGGAAAACCAATATCGGAAATAGGGTTAATAAAAATATAACTTTAAAAGAAAGAAAGAGAAGTACAAAGGTCACCAGAGATATCCCATACTAGGATTTTTTGAAAATATGGATATGGAGGAGAAAAAAACCATCACGGTCTGATGGAGAGTTGTTGAAAATAGGATTAGGAGAAAGTTAACTAAAAGAAAATCACAAACTTGTGATTGGTTAAAAGGTATTTGATTCCCCAGTAGGAAAAGTTAACCCACAACATTTTTGTTTTAAGTTACCTTTCATAAAGTTGAGGAATTTATTTATGAGATTTACTACGAATGTAAAGAAATATACTTACGTGTCATGTAGAATTTCATTCTTTAATAACTTGTTTTACCACAAATCCATCTTTCTCTCCAAAAGGCAATAGAACTAAAAAGTATTCTATTTATCCTAACTATATCGGGTTCCAAAAATAAATTTATAATTCATCTATCGGAACTTTTTAAAAAATAAAACCACATTATACACTCCAGGAACTTCATGTAGTCTAGTGGTATGCGATAAATCCCAATTGCACTATGTTTGTGGGTCCGATTCCCGCAGCTTTTTCCGATGCGACGGGTCGTCACATGGTCTGCATGTTATCCTTTTTATAAATATCCAAAATTAACTTTAACAATATAATCGAATGTAAAATATAATTCATTACAACCTTTATACTTATCCAAAATACTTCTGTAAACTCTCAGTCCAAAATTTATATGAAAGGTAATCATAATGTAGATCCTTTTTACCCCATAATAGCATGTGAATACCTTCAACATGTATTCTTATAAACACTAAAACATCCTGAATTACCAGAAAACCATATTGGTTACATTCATGCTCCCTTATTCCTTATAGAATACTGGATATACTTTATCCATCCAAAAATGTTGTAAACTCCAACAATAATGGAATATACAAATCTTTAATCAGTTTCAAGGAAGTCATGAATATAAAATATAATTTACCCAAATCAACCATATCTTATTCCAAAAATCAGTACCTCAATATATGGACCATAATAAGGTTTATCTTTCCTTCAAACATGTAATTTCCAAAAAGCTTAACTCGCTGTAGATTCACTTTTCTTAATACCGTAAAATATCAAATCCTCAATGAAATAGTACTGCAGTACAATCTTTATTTATTTCTAGTACACCATTGATACAACACTTCAATGAAATAATTCCAAAATAACAACATAAGAACACTAGTCATTCCTCTTCATCTGTGGTAGTATCATAACTTGATTATTATCCAATAGAATCATTTGTGGCATAGTCTGATGACTGGGACATTGGTTCGCGTAGTGTCCAAACTCCTTGCAAATGAAGAATTGTACATTTGAAACCTTTTTCTTACCCTTTCAGTCACATACTTGGTGTCCTTTTTCTCCACACTTATAACATATTACCATTCTCTTCAAGAATTTTCCAAGGTGCTTCTTTCCATAGTTATCACATATGGGAAAATCCTACTTTACATTATTCCCTTTATCTGTACTTCTCTCTACCATCCTTTCCTTCTATGGATTCTCTTCAAAGCCATAGGACTTTGATAATTCTTTACTTATCTTATCAAAACATGATACTATTTCTTCATATGATGATAATACATGGGAGATTATTTCTCCTCTAAGTTCTGGCTGAATAACATGAAATATATTATCTTCCCGACTCTTTGGATCATGCGTAATGCTGGAGTTCTCGTTCCTTCTACTGGGAACCATTTCTATAAAATGGCATACACTAGGTCAGTTTATGAATTTCAATGAATAATTCAAAACTTTTAAAATACCTAACAAAAATTGAATAGTTTATGGATATAATATGTAATCATAATTTTTTTTCTTTGAGTAAGTATATACTCATAAGCCCTTCATAATGCTTTATAAATAAAATAAGAATTATCCTAAGCATATCCCCCAGGAGTGTCATATCCAAGAGTGCAGCAAGGCCCGTTGTCGTGCACCAGTTCCTGTTCGAGTCTAGCTCGAAGCGGTGTTTTCGGGTTTTACCCCTGGTACATCTATTCCAGATCTGCCTCTATCTTCTTGTATCCAGACATGGATGTATTTCTCGAAAAACTCACAAAATCTCTACAATGACAAAATTTTAGGATGTTCTTATATAATAATACTCAAATTCTATCTTAGGGCTATGTGATCTAATCAGATTTTATCTAAATCTAGCTTCCAAGGATTGTACTAAACTTCCTCTGATATCAACTGTAACGCCCTAACCCAGTTACCCAGAGTCGGTGCATTATTACAATAATTGGCCTGATCATAGGGGATCAAATCTCCAAAGACCGATTAGTTTAGTAGAATTGGAAACACTAGATTTATTCATAAGTCTTACATTACATCATAAAGTGAAAAAAAACTACAACAACATCTTGTCTTCATATCCCCAAATACTATCCCTATAGGTCATTCATAAAATACTTCTTCACATCCTGGGAAAAATAAAATATTTAAAGGGGTGAACTCAAACGCTCAGTAAGGGTAAGTAATATAGCAAAAAATGACATAAATATTAATCATGGTGAATAATTGAAACCACATGACTTTACCAATAATAAAAATGAATACTTTTATAGAAAGAATATGAGATGAGTAAATAATTCCATAATAAAACATAATCATGGGTATCCTACGAGTCGAATGACCACATGAACCATCAATATTATTTCCATAATGAGGGAGTGTATAATGCCGGACATTCTAAAACATTTTGTCAAGACCTCGGCCAAGACGTCTAAAAATGATTAAGGCCTCGACCAAAACCATAAATCAAATTGGGAAAAGGCCTCAACCAATTCCACGTCTAGTTGTCTCATGAAACCTACCGATGCATCGTGGAGCTATAACGAGCTCCACCCATCACTTATGATGTCCAGTACATTCCTCATATGAAAATGTTGAAACATAACATAAACATTTGTATAATAACTGGGATATGAAATCTCCATACTTTAACAATAAACCATGAATGGTATAAAAATAACACATCTACATTCAAACATATCAAAAAACCTTCAATACAATATAGGCGTTTTGTATCATAATAAATCTACTTCAAAAAAAGTTTAAAATGCATTAAAGGATTTGATATAGATGGAAATTATTTGTAAAACTCTTTGATTGAAATATACCTTTTCATGAAAACATATAAAAGTCACAGAATTTAGAAAGGAATACATTTAAAGACATTTTTGAATCAAAGTGACCCATAACACTTTGAATATTTTTAAAGTAATTAACATTTTAAAAAATTCAAGTCCATTTAAATAAATAATTAAAACCATTTTTCAAACATTGACATTAATGGGAATGGTTTAGAAGAATAAATATTTAAAACATTTAAAATGATGTCGACATAGATGAAATCAAAACTATTTGAGAGAGATATCTCTTTTTGAAATCATTTAAGAGTCACATAATTAAAAAAAACATTTACTTTGAAAATATTCTTATAAGCTTGTAAGGGAAGCTTCAACGATTTTATAATGTTGTAAAATATCCTCACCTGACGTATAAGTAAAAAAAGGACATTCTTACCTTAATTTTGCCGAAAAGGTTAAAAAGGACCTTGTTTGGAAAATGACAGAAAGATTCCATTATAAACATCTTATAAAAAGTAAAACAAGGGTATAAATGACTTTAACCCATATTCTGTAAAATAGTAAGAATGATTTGAAATACATTTTTAAGAATCATGGATGTGGATGATAAAGAGGTCCCAGTAGATAATTACGTATAAACAACCTCAGATAATGAAGAGATTGTGAAATAAACCCTTAAATTGTACTTTTCCTTGGTCGAGGGTAGGTTAAACTCCTCTATAATAGTTAAATCATTGTTATTAAATTATACAAGAATCATATACATAAATATGATATCATATATGATCTTTTAATATAGATTTGTTAATAATATTTTAGTATTATCGTTATTTCTAGTGTTCACTTACTCGTTTTCTTCTATATGTTTTGTTACATAAGTCGTGTTTTTCAGGGAAAGGTTGTATCTTATTCATATAAAGAACGATATCAAGTCCTTAAATATTATTTTTAATCATCAAATGAGAATTAGACTTTCATGGATACGTTGGGGAATGAATCTCATCGCATTCGTGGAGACGGTAGTCCGTACGTACGCACGAGCGACAATATCATTCCATTGATATTAAAATAATACACAATTGGATGATATATTATATATACAGAATCATTATCATGTTATATTTATTATTTACAGAAATTACACATCATTATCATACACATCCAAATAATAATGTTTTGAATAACAATTACACCACGACGTGGGGACGGTAAGCCGTACGTACGCACGTATGGTGACATGTCATTCAAAGGATGGATAGAATACTGAATATTGTTGTACCATATTTATAATAAAATCACAGTATATAGGAGATTGTGGAATTATTATTTTATAATGGAAATAACAAAGAAAGAAGAAGTTGAAGAAGAAAGGAACTTGAAAGAGGGTGGTGAAAACATTACCTCTTATTCGGGTTCTTCCTTTTGATTTGATCAAAAGGGATCCTTAGGTTGCCTTTATGATCAAAATAAGGCCTCCAGGTTGAAGTTACGGAAGTTGAGATAATATTTGGGCAGGGGTTGGCCGAGCCAAATGGCTTTGAAGATGTGAAAAAATTGGTTAGAAGTGGTGTCTTTTTATAAGGGGGAGGAGGGACTCTTTAGCCAAAACTTAAAGTATTATTTTATAATAAATTCATATTCGGTTTATAATGGCTCCAAAGTAGATTATTCAAAGTCTAAGGTGGGTATGGGTCTAAATAATTTCAACCAATAGATTTTAGATAGGTTTGGGTCATTATATTAACCTTATCTTTTAGTTTTAACTCTTAGTTAATTAGTTTGACATTTACCACGTCACTTTGTATTTTTATATTATATAGTTAATAAACTTACTATATACATCCAAGAGACCCCCAAGTGGTCCAATAATGACACACCTATCATGATATTAGTCCTTTGGCTGAACCCTAGATTTTTAGGAATAGAATATCAATTAATAATATAATATTTGTTTTAAAAACTCATTTATGTCAATTTTGACACTATTCAATAATTGATATTTGTTAAAGTCTTAAAAACTTTATTAATTAAAAAAAATTCATTTAAGAAATAATAACATGTCATATTAACCAATAAAATTCTTTTATGGAATCAAAACTTTCAAATTATATTTATTTTAACATTTATAATACCAATTATTTGATTCTTTCATTAATAAGAAAAATACTGCATCATTATTGTGTCATAAATAAATTTAATTATTCAATGTCTAAAAATTATAAATAAAATACCACTATTCAGAAAATATTTTTATATTTCTAATTAATATTTATAGTCGAAAATATAACATATATAACTTTATGTAAAATCTGTTTTGATAAAAGATATATGCTTATGTCATTTTTGTATTTACTTTAACTTAATTAATATAGTGTCATTATCACTTACAATTGGCTCCATTGGGTCCCAAAATCAACCCAATGATGCCCATGGTCGTACATGTATCAACCAATTGGTTTAAGACACGTTTTAGGGTAATTTAATATTATTATAATATTATTTCGTTACCCTTATTTACCGGATTTACTCATTAACCATGGTAAATAAAATATTTACCGAATAAATTATTCAAAATATATAAAAATAAGAGTTACAAATTTAAAAAATTTGGACATCATGATTCCAAATATGTAATCCATTTTTCCAAATTCAAAACACAGAAGTGGGAGAAATTAATTTAAAATTATTTCCCCCTGTCAAAACAAAAAGCGTGTTTTTAAGAAATAATAACTATCAAAAGATTGGCACTTGTTTATGTCCGGTTTAAATGTGAAATTATGTCCAATGAACAAAATTGTATTAAATGGTAAAAATATATTCTGAATATACTTTAAAACCACTGAAATGATTAATTTATCACTATTAATTAATTCGATTAAAAAAGTTGTTTTTAATTAAAATTTAGTAATTTTCATTATTCATCAAAAATTGAAAGTTTTCAGAAAAATACCAAAATTTCACCCTAGGCTAATTTCGATATTCCGAATTGAAAAATGAAGTCCATTTTAAAATTTAAAATTTATAAAATTTCAAAAAGTGGGTATTACTATTCATAACGACTAGTTTGATTGGTCACGGTGTGTTAGAATCTCGAAGTTGCGTACAATGAAAGCTATTGCATTATTAAAAGAGAAACGTACCGTGGAAGCTTGGGGGTGTTACATTCTCCCCTCCTTAAATAAATTGCGTCCTCACAATATGAAAATGTTCTTCTAAAATAAAATGTTGAAAATAGAAAATACCTTTGTGAAAAGCCCATATCAGAAATAGGGTTAATAAAAATATAACATTAAAAGAAAGAAAGAGAAGTACAAAGGTCACCTGAGATAGCCCATACTATGATTCTATGAAAACATGGATATGGAGGAGAAAAAAACCATCAAGGTCTGATGGAGAGTTGTAGAAAACATGATTAAGAGAAATTTAACTACAAGAAAATCACAATCTTGTGATTGGTTAAACGGTCTTTGATTCTCCAAAAGGAAAAGTTAACCGACAAATTTTTTGTTTTAAGTTACCTTTCATAAAGTTAAGGACATTATTTATGAGATTTACTAAAAACATAAGGAAATATACTTGTCATGTAAACTTTAATTCTTTAATAAATATTTTACCACTAACCCATCTTTCACTCCAAAAGGTAACAAAACTAAAAAATATTCTATTTATCCTAACCGTATCAGGTTAAAAAAATAAATTTATAATTCATATATGAGAACTTTAAAAAAAATAAAACTACATTATACACTCTAGGGGATTCACGTAGTCTAGTCGTAGCTAATAAATCCCAATCGCACTATGTTTGTGGGTTCGATTCCCGCAGCTTTGTCCGATGCGACGGGTCATCACACAGTCTGTGTGTTGTCCTTTTTATAAATATCCAAAATTAACATTAACAATAGTATCCAATATAAAATATAATCCATTCAAACCTTTATACTTATCCAAAATACTTCTGTAAACTCTCAGTCCAAAATTTATATGAAAGGTAAACATAACGTAGATCCTTTTTACCCCGTAATAGTATGTGAATACCTTAAACATGTATTCTTTTAAAACACAGAAACATCTTGAATTACCATAAAACGTTATTGATTACATTCATAATCTCTTATTCCAAATAGAATACTAAATATACTTTATCCATCCAAAAATATTGTAAACACCAACGATGATGGAATATAAAAATCTTTAATTAGTTTCAAGGCAGTCATGAATATCCAATATAATTTACCCAAATCAGCCATATCATATTCCAAAATCAGTACCTCAATATTTGGACCATATTAAGGTTTATCTTCCCTTCAACCATTTAATTTCCATAAAGTTTAAATCATTGTAGAGTCACTTTTCTTAGTAGCATAAAATCTAAATTCCTCAATGAAATAGTAATGCAATACCATCCTTATTTATTTCCAGTACATCATTGATACAACACTTCAATGAAATAATTCCAAAATAACAACATAAGAACACTAGTCATTCCTCTTCATCTGTGGTAGTATCATAACTTGATTATTATCCAATAGCATCATTTGTGGCATAGTTTGATGACTGGGACATTGGTTCGCGTAGTGTCCAAACTTTTTTGCAGATGAAGCATTGTACATTTGAAACCGTTTTTTTACCCTTGCAGTCACGTACTTGGTGTCCTTTTTCTCCACACTTATAACATACTCCCATTCCCTTCATTCATTTTCCAAGGTGATTCTTTCCACAGTTATCACATATGGGAAAATCCTTCTTTACCTTATTCACTTTATCCGTCCTTCTCTCTACCATCATTTCCTTCTATAGATTCTATTCTAAGCCATAGGACTCCGATAATTCTTGACTTATCTTATCAACACATGATACTTTTTCTTCATATGATGATAATACATGAGAGACAATTTCTCTTCTAAATTCTGGCTTAAGACCATGAAGTATATAATCTTTCATACTCTTTGGATCATGGATATTGCTGGAGTTATGATTCCTTAAACTGGGCGCCATTTCTATAAAATGGCATACACTAGGTTAGTTTATGAATTACAATGAATAATTCCAAACTTGTAAAATACCTAACGTAAATTGAACAGTCTATGGATATAATCCATAATAATAAAAATGTTTTCTTTGAGTAAGTATATACTCATAAGCCCTTCATAATGGTTTGTAAAGAAAATGAGAATTATCCTAAGAATATCCCCTAGGAGTGTCGTAACCAAGAGTGCAGCAAGGCCCGTTGTCATGCACCAGTTCCCGTTCGAGTCTAGCTCAAAGTGGTGTTTTCGGGTTTTACCCCTAGGTAGATCTGTTCCAGAGCCACCTCTACCTGCTCGTATCCAGACAGGGATGTATTGCTCGGAAAACTCACAAAATCTCTACAATACCAAAATTTAGGAAGTTCTTCTATACTAATCCTCAAAGTCTATCTTAGGTCTATGTTCTCAAATCATAGTTTATCTAATTCTATCTTCCATGGTTTTTACTAAACTTCCTCTGATACCAACTGTAACGCCCCCACCCCAGTTACCTAGATTCGGTGCATTATTAAAATAATTGGCATCATCACAAGGGATCAAATCTCGAAGGACTGATTAGTTTAATAGCATTGGAAACACTAGATTTATTCATAAGTCTTACATTACATCATAATGTGAAAAAAACTACAACAACATCTTGTCTTCGTATCCCCTCATACTATCCCTGCTGGTCATTCATAAAATACCTCTTGGAATCCTGGAAAAATGAAACATAAGAAAGGGGTGAGCTCAAACGCTCAGTAAGGGTAAGTAATACAGTGTAAAATGACATAAATATTAAGCATGGTGAATAATTGAAACCACATGCCTTTAACAATAATAAACATGAATACTTTTATGGAAAAAATATGAGATGAGTAAATAATTCTATAATAAAACATAATCATGTGTGTCCTACTAGTTGATTGACCACATGAACGATGAATATTATTTCCATAATGAGGGGATGTATAATGCCGGACATTCTAAATTTTTTTTTCAAGGCCTTGGGAAAGATGTCTAAAAATGATTAAGGCCTTGGCCAAAACCATAAATCAAATTGGGAAAAGGCCTCGGCCAATTCCACGTCTAGTTGTCTCAGGAGACCTACCAATGCATCGAGGATTTATAGTGGTCTCCACCCGTCACTTACCATGTCCAATACATTCCTCAAATGAAATGTTTGAAACATAACATAAACATTCGTATAAGAACTAGGATATGAAATGTCCATACTTTAACCATAAACCATGAATGGTATAAAAATAACACATCTATAGTCGAACATATCAGAAAACCTTCAATACAATATGGAAGTTTTTTATCATAATAAATCCACTTCAAAACAAGTTTAAAATCCATTAAAGGATTTAAAATAGACGGAAATTATTTGTAAAATTCTTTGATTGAAATATCCCGTTTCATGAACACATTTAAAAGTCACACAATTTAGAAAGGAATACATATAAAGAAATTTTTAAATCAAAGTGTCCCATACCACTTTGAATCTTTTTAAAGTAATTAACATTCTAAAAAATTCATGTCCATTTAAATAAATCCTTAAAACCATTTTGCAAACATGGACATTAATGAGAATGGTTTAGAAGAATAAATCTTTAAAACATTTAAAATGATGTTGACATAGATGAAATCAAAACTATTTGAGAGAAATATCTCTTTTTGAAATAATTTAAGAGTCACATAATTATAAAAGGAAATATTTACTTTGAAAATATTATTATAAGCCTGTAAGGGAATCTTCTACGATTTTATAAGTGTGGAAAATAGCTGCACCCGCCGTATAAGTTAAAAAAAAGACATTCTTACCTTAATTTTGTCGAAAAGGTTAAAAAGGACCTTGCTTGGAAAACGACGGAATGATTCCTTTATAAACATCTTATAAAAAGTCAAAAAAGGGTATAAATGACTTTATACCATAGTCTATAAAATAGTAAGAATGATTTGAAATACATTTTTAAGAATCATGGATGTGGGTGATAAAGTGGTTCCAGTAGATAATTACATAGAAACAACCTCGGATAATGAAGAGATTGTGAAATAAACCCTTACCTTATACTTTTACTTGGTCGAGGGTAGGTTAACCTCCTATATAATAGATAAATCATTGTTATTAAATTATACAAGAATAATATACATAAATATGATATCATATGTGATCTTTTAATATTGATTTGTTAATAATATTTTAGTATTATCGTCGTTTCGAGTGTTCACTTACTCATTTTCTTCTATATGTTTTGTTACATAAGTCGTGTTTGTTATGGAAAGGTTGTATCTTATTCATATAAATAATGATATGAACTCCATAAAAATTATTTTTAATCATCAAATGAGAATTATACTTTCATTGATATGAAGGGGAATGAATCTCATCGCGTTTGTGGAGACGGTAGTCCGTACGTACGCACAAGCGACAATATCATTCCTTTGATATTACAATAATATATAATTGGATGGTATATCATATATACAGAATAATTATCATGTTATATTTATTATTTAAATCAATTACAAATCATTATCATACACATCCAAATAATACTGTTTTGAATAACAATTACACCACGACGTGGAGATGGTAAGCTGTACGTATGCACGTATGGTGACATGTCATTCAAAGGATGGATAGAATACTTAATATGTTTGTAACATATTTATAATAACATCACAGTATATAGGAGATATTGGAATTATTATTTTAGAATGGAAATAACAAAGAAAGAAGATGTTGAAGAAAAAAGGTACTTGAAAGAGGGTGGTGAAAACATTACCTCTTATTCGGGTTCTTTCTTTTGATTTGATCAAAAGGGCACCTTAGGTTGGATTTATGATCAAACTAAGGCCTCCAGGTTGAAGTGAGGGAAGTTGATAGAATATTTGGGCAGGGTTTGGCTGAGAAAAATGGTTTTTAAGGTGTGAATAATTGGTTATAAGTGGTGTCCTTTTATAAGGGGGAGGTGGGTCTCTTTAGGAAAAATTAAAGTATTACTTTATAATAAATTAACATTCGGTTTCAAATGGATCCAATGTGGATTATTCAAAGTATAAGGTGGGGATGGGTCTAAATAATTTCAACCAATAGATTTTATACAGGTTTGGGTCATTATATTAACCTTATCTTTTAGTTTTAACTCTTAGTTAATTAGTTTGACATTTACCATGTCACTTTGTATTTTTATATTATATAGTTAATAAACATACTATATACATCCAAAAGACTCCCAAGTGGTCCATTAATGATACAACTATAATGATATTAGTCCTTTGGCCAAACCTTATATTTTTAGGAATAGAATATCAATTAATAATATAATATTTGTTTTAAAAACTCATTTATGTCAATTTCGACACTATTCAATAATTGATTTTTGTTAAAGTCATTAAAAATTTATTAATTCAAAAAAAAATTCATCTAAGAAATAATAACATGTCATATTAACCAATAAAATTAGTTTATGGCATCAAAACATTCAAATTATATTTATTTTAACATTTATAATACCAATTATTGGATTCTTGCATTAATAAGGAAAATACTGCATCATTATTGTGTCAAAAATAAATTTAATTATCAAATATATAAAAATTATAAATAAAATACCATTATTTAGGAGATATTTTTATCTTTATGATTAATATTTATCGTCGAAAATATAACATATATAACCCTATGTAAAAGCTGTTTTGATAAAATATATATGTTTATGTCATTTTTGTATTTACTTTAACTTAATTAATATAAAGTGTCATTATCACATACAAGTGGCTCCATGGGGTCCCAAAATCGATTCAAAAATTCCCATGGTCGAACATGTATCAACCAATAGGGTTAGAACACGTTTTAGGGTAATTATATATTATTATAATATTATTTTGTTACCCTTATTTACCGGATTTACCCTTTAACCATGGTAAATAAAATATTTACCGAAGTAATTATTCAAAATGTCAAAAAATGAGAGTAACCTATTTACAAAATTTGGACATCCTTATTCCAAATATGGAATCCATTTTTCTAAATTCAAAACATAAAATTTGCAGAAATTAATTTAAAATTATTTCCCGCTGTCAAAACAAAAAGCGTGTTTTTAAGAAATAATAACTATCAAAAGATTGACACTTGTTTATGTTTGGTTTAAATGTGTAATTATGTCCAATGACAAAATTTTATTAAATGGTAAAAATATATTCTTAATATACTTTAAAACCACTCAAATTCATAATTTATCACTATTAATTATTTCTATTAAAAAATGTGTTTTTAATTAAAATTTTGTAATTTTCACTTTTCATCAAAAATTGAATGTTTTTAGAAAAATACCAAAATTTCACCCTAGGATAATTTCGATATTTAAAATTCAAAAATGAAGCCCATATTGAAAGTTAAAATTTATAAAATTTCAAAAAGTGGGTATTACTATTTATAACGGCTAGTTTGATTGGTCAGGGTGTGATAGAATCTTGAAGTTGCATACAATGCAAGCTATTGCATTATTCAAAGAGAAACGTACCGTGGAAGATTGGGGTGTTACATTCTCCCCTCCTTCAATAAATTGCGTCCTTGCAATTTGAAAATGTTATTCAAAAATAAAACGTTGAAAATAGAAAATACATTTGTGGAAAACCCATATCGGAAATTGGGTGAATAAAAATATAACTTTGAAAGAAAGAAAGACAAGTACAAAGGTCACCCGAGATAGCCCGTACTAGGATTCTATGAAAACATGGATATGGAGGTGAAAAAAACTATCATGTTCTGATGGAGAGTTGTAGAAAATAGAATTATGAGATAGTTAACTATAAGAAAATCACAAAATTGTGATTGGTTAAACGGTCTTTGATTCCCCAGTAGGAAATGTTAACCGACAACAATTTTGTTTTATGTTACCTTTACAAAACATGAGGAATTTATTTATGAGATTTACTAAGAACATAAGGAAATATACTTACTTTTCATGTAGAATTTCATTCTTTAATAAATTTTTTTACCACTAACCCATCTTTCACTCCAAAAGGTAATAGAACTAAAAAATATTCTATTTATCCTAACCGTATCGGGTTCCAAAAATAAATTTTTAATTCATCTATGAGAAATTTTTTAAAAAATAAAAATACATTATACAATCCGAGGACTTCACAAAGTATAGTGGTAGGCGATAAATCCCAATTGCACTATGTTTGTGGGTTCGATTCCCGCAGCTTTGTCTGATGCGACAGGTTGTCACACGGTCTGCGTGTTGTCCTTTTTATAAATAACTGAAATTAACTTTAACAATAGTATCCAATGTAAAATATAATCCATTCCAACCTTTATAATTATCCAAAATACTTCTGTAAACTCTCAGTCCAAAATTTATATGAATGGTAAACATAATATAGATCCTTTTTACCCCGTAATAGCATGTGAATACCTTCAACATGTATTCTTTTAAAACACTAAAACATCCCGAATTACCATTAAACCTTATTGATTATATTCATGATTTCTTATTCCTTATAGAATACTGGATAAACTTTATCCATCCAAAAATGTTGTAAACTCCAACAATGATGGAATATACAAATATTTAATCAATTTCAAGGCAGTCATGAATATCCAATATAATTTACCCCAATCTACCATATCTTATTCCAAAATTAGTACCTCAATATTAGGACCATATTAAGGTTTATCTTTCCTTCAACCATGTAATTCCCAAAAAGTTTAACTCACTGTAGATTCACTTTTCTTAGTACCATAAAATCTCAAATCCTCAATGAAATAGTACTTCAGTACAATACTTATTTTTTTCCGGTACATCTTTGATACAACACTTCAATGAAATAATTCCAAAATAACAACATTAGAACACTAGTCATTCCTCTTCATCTGTGGTAGTATCATAACTTGATTATTATCCAATACCATCATTTGTGGCCTAGTCTGATGAATCGGACATTGGTTCGTGTAGTGTCCAAACTCATTGCAAATGAAGAATTGTACATTTGAAACCTTTTTCTTACACTTGCAGTCATGTACTTGGTGTCCTTTTTCTCCAGACTTATAACATACTCCCATTCCCTTCAAGAATTTTCCAAGGTGATTCTTTCCACAGTTATCACATATGGGAAAATCCTTCTTTACCTTCTTCCCTTTATCTGTTATTCTCTCTACCATCCTTTCCTTCTCTGGATTCTCTTCAAATCCATAGGACTCTGAGAATTATTTACATATCTTATCAAAACATGATACTATTTCTTCATATAATGATAATACATGGGAGACTATTTCTCTTTTAAATTATTGCTTAAGACCATGAAATATATGATCTTTCTTACTCTTTGGATCATGTGTATTGCTGGAGTTTTCATTCCTTCTACTAGGAGCCATTTCTGTACAATGGCATACACTAGGTTATTTTATGAATTGCAATGCATAATTCCAAACTTCTAAAATACCTAACGTAGAATGAACAGTTTATAGATATAATCCATAATCATAAAAATGTTTTCTTAGAGTAAGTATATACTCATAAGCCCTTTATAATGATTTTTACAGAAAATGAGAATTATCCTAAGAATATCCCCCGGGAGTTTCGTAACCAAGAGTGCAGCAAGGCCCGTTGTCATGCACCAGTTCCCGTTCGAGCCTAGCTCAAAGAGGTGTTTTCGGGTTTTACCCCTAGGAACATCTGTTCCAGAGCCGCCTCTAACTGCTCGTATCCAGACAGGGATGTATTTCTGGGAAAAATCACAAAATCTCTACAATACCAAAATTCTAGGAAGTTCTTCTATACTAATCCTCAATGTCTATCTTAGGGCTATGTGCTCTAATCATAGTTTATCTAAATCTAGCTTCCAAGGTTTGTACTAAACTTCCTCTGATACCAACTGTAACGCCCCGACCCCAGTTACCCATAGTCGGTGCATTATTACAATAATTGGCATGATCACAAGGGATCAAATCTCAAAAGATCGATTAGTATAGTAGCCTTGGAAACACTAGATTTATTCATAAGTCTTACATTACATCATAAAGTGAAAAAAACTACAAGAACATCTTTTCATCATATCCCCTCATACTATCCCTACAGGTCATTCATAAAATACTTCTTTGAATCCTCTGAAAATGAAACATAAGAAAGGGGTGAGCTCGAATGCTCAGTAAGGGTAAGTAATACAGCGGAAAATGACATAAATATTAAGCATGGTGAATAATTGAAACCACATGCCTTTAATAATAATAAACATGAATACTTTTATAGCAATAATATGAGCTGAGTAAATAATTCCATAATAAAACATAATCATGGGTATCCTACTAGTCGAATGACCACATGAACCATCAATATTATTTCCATAATGAGGGAATGTATAATGCCAGACATTCTAACAAATTTTGTCAATGCCTCGACCAAGACTTCTAAAAATTATTTAGGCCTCGGTTAAAATTATAAATCAAATTGGGAAAATGCCCCAAGCAATTCCACGTCTAGTTGTCTCATGAGACCAACCGATGCATCGAGGATCTAAAGCGGGCTCCACCCGTCACTTACTATGTCCAATATATTCCTCATATGAAAAGGATGAAACACAACATAAACATTCGTATAAGAACTAGGATACGAAACGTCCATACTTTAACCATAAACCATGAATGGTATAAAAATAACACATCTACAGTCCAACATATCACAAAACCTTCAATACAATATGGAAGTTTTGTATAATAATAAATCCACTTCAAAAAAAGTATAAAATCGATTAAAGGATTTAAAATATATGAAAAATATTTGTAAAATTATTTTATTGAAATATTCCTTTTCATGAAAACATTTAAAAGTCAAACAATTTAGAAAGGAAGACATTTAAAGACATTTTTGAATAAAAGTGTCCCATACCACTTTGAAACTTTTTAAATTAATTAAAATTTTAAAACATTCATGTATATTTTAATAAATCCTTACAACCATTTTGCAAACATGGACATTAATAAGAATGGTTTAGAAGAATAAATCTTTAAAACTTTTAAAATGATGTTGACATAGATGAAATTAAAAATATGTGAGAGAAATATCTCTTTTTTAAATCATTTAAGAGTAACATAATTATAAAAGAAAATATTTACTTTGAAAAAATTCTTATAAGCTTGTAAGGGAACCCTCGACAATTTTATAATGGTGGAAAATAGCCTCACCCGCTGTATAAGTTAAAAAAAAGACTTTCTTACCTTAATTTTGTCTAAAAGGTTAAAAAGGAACTTGTTTGGAAAACGAAGGAATGATTCCTTTATAAACATCTTATAAAAAGTCAAAAAATGGTATAAATTACTTTAACCCATAGTCTATAAAATAGTAGGAATTATTTGAAATACATTTTTAAGAATCATGGATGTGGATGATAAAGAGGTCCTAGTAGATAATTACGTATAAACAACCTCGGATAATGAAGAGATTGTGAAATAAACCCCTACCTTGTACATTTCCTTGGGCGAGGGTAGGTTAAACTCATGTATAATAGTAAAATAATTGTTATTAAATTATACAAGAATCATATACATAAATATGATATCATATATGATCTTTTAATATTTCTTTGTTAATAATATTTTAGTATTATCATCATTTCACGTGTTCAATTACTCATTTTCTTCTATATGTCTTGTTAAATAAGTCATGTTTGTTATGGATAGGTTGTATCTTATTCATATAAAGAATGAAATCATGTCCTTAAATATTATTTTTATCATTAAATGATAATTAGACTTGCATGGATACGATGGGGAATGAATGTCATCATGTTCGTGGAGACGGTAGTCCGTACGTATGCACGAGCGACAATATCATTTCTTTGATATTAAAATAATATATAATTGGATGTTATATCATATATACATAATAATTATCATGTTATATTTATTATTTACATCAATTACACATAATTATCATACCCATCCAAATAATAATGTTTTGAATAACAATTACACCACGACGTGGAGACGGTAAGCCGTACGTACACACGTATGGTGACATGTCATTAAAAGGATGGATAGAATATTGAATATGGTTGTACGATATTTATAATAACATAATATTATATAGGATATAATGGAGTTATTATTTTATAATGGAAATAACAAAGAAATAAGAAGTTGAAGAAGAAAGGAACATGGAAGAGGGTGGTGGAAACATTACCTCTTCTTCATGTTCTTCCTTTTGATTTGATCAAAAGGGCTCCTTAGGTTGGCTTTATGATCAAAATAATTCCTCCAGGTTGAAGTGATGGAATTTGAGAGAATATTTGGGCAGGTTTTGGCCGAGCCAAATGACTTTGAAGGTGTGAAGAATTGGTTAGAGTGGTGTCCTTTTATAAGGGGGAAGAGGGGCTCTTTAGAAAAAACATAAAGTATTATTTTATAATAAATTCATATTCGGTTTCTAATGGCTCCAAAGTGGATTATTAAAAGTATAGGGTTGGGATGGGTCTAAATCCTTTCAGCAAATAGATTTTAGATAGGTTTGAGTCATTATATTAACCTTATCTTTTAGTTTTAACTCTTAATTAATTAGGTTGACATTTACCATGTCACTTTGTATTTTTATATTATATAGTTAATAAACTTACTATATACATCCAAGATACCCCCAAGTGGGTCATTAATGATATATCTATCATTATATAAGTCCTTTTTCCGGACCATATATTTTTAGTAATATAATATCAATTAATAATATAATATTTGTTTTAAAAGCACATTTATGTCAAATTTGACACTATTCAATAATTTATTTTTTGTTAAAGACTTAAAAAGTTTATTAATTCAAAAAAAAATTATTTACGAAATCCTAACATGTCATATTAACCAATAAAACTCTTTTATGGCATCAAAACTTTCAAATTATATTTATTTTAACATTTATAATACTAATTATTTGATTCATTCATTAATAAGGAAAATAATGCATCATTATTGTGTCATAAATAAATTTAAATATTCAATGACTAAAAATTAGAAATAAAATACCGTTATGTAGGAAATCTTTTTATATTTCTAATTAATATTTATAGTCGAAAATATAACATATATAACCCTATGTAAAAGCTTTTTTGATAAAAGATATATGCTTATGTCATTTTTGTATTTACTTTAACGTAATTAATATAAAGTGTCATTATCACTTACAAGTGGCTCCATGGGGTCCCCAAATCGACCCAAATATGCCCATCATTGGACATGTATCAACCAATAGGGTTAGGACACGTTTTAGGGTAATTTAATATTGTTATAATATTATTTTGTTACCCTTATTTACCGGATTTACCCTTTAACCATGATAAATAAAATATATACCGAAGTAATTATTCAAAATGTCTAAAAATAAGAGTTACCTATTTAAAAAATTTGGAAATCCTGATCCCAAATATGGAATCCATTTTTCCAAATTCAAAACATAGAATTGGAGGAAATTAATTTAAAATTATTTCCCATTGTCAAAACAAAAAGCGTGTTTTAAAGAAATAATAACTATCAAAAGATTGACACTTGTTTATGTTCGGTTTAAATGTGAAATTATGTCCAATGACCAAAATTGTATTAAATGGTAAAAATATATTCTAAATATACTTTAAAACCACTCAAATTTATAATTTATCACTATTAATTATTACTATTGAAAAATTTGTTTTTGATTAAAATTTAGTAATTTTCACTATTCATCAAAAATTTAATGTTTTCAGAAAAATACCATAATTTCACTCAAGGATAATTTAGATATTCTGAATTCAAAAATGAAGTCCATTCTGAAATATAAAATTTATAGAATTTGAAAAAGTGGGTATTACTATTCATAACGGCTAGTTTGATTGGTCACTGTGTGTTAGAATCTCGAAGTTGCGAACAATGCAAGCTATTGCATTATTGAAAGAGAAATGTACCGTGGAAGCTTGGGGTGTTACATTTTGTTTTAAAAAATGTATTTACATTTGTATTATAAGATCCAATTTTTTTTTAGAAAACCATATTTTCTAATAGTTTATTAGTTCAAATTTAAATTGATGATGTTATTTTGGGTTTGACTAATAAAAATCTTAGTAATTATTTTTCAAAATTAATGAAAAAATAATTTTAAATGAGTATGATGGTAGAAATAAATTTCTACTCAGGATTTCAGATTTATCAAAAATATTATGAAAATTTATTAAATAAAAGTAAATATATTATTGATTTTTTGAAATTTTTTGGACTTGAATACATTACGACATATAAAACTCCCATGTGTGTCAATATAAAACCCGATTTGGATGAAGTTGGAAAACTATTAGAAAACATGTTATATAGAGGCATGATTTGAAGTTTGTTATATCTTATTGAATATAAGAATAGAAATTATGTTTTATGTATGTTTATGTGCTAAATTTAAATCAAATAAAATAGAATCACATCTTACTATTGTTAAAGGAATTTGTAGATATTTAAAATTAATTATTTTTCCATAACTTATTTACCCAAAAAATTATGATTTTATTTTAATTTCATATTTAGATGCTGATTTTGGAGGTTGTTTATTAGATAGAAAATGTACCTTAGGAACCTATTACTTTTTAGTAAAGTATTTAGTATCATGGTATATTAAGAAACAAAAATCAGTTTCCCTGTAACTACTGAGGAAAAATATGTGTCTGCTGGTAGTTGTTGTGAACAAGTATTATTGATGAAAAACAACCTACCATACCTTTGAAAAACATTAATAGTATACCTATTTTATGTGATAATAATAGTGCTATAAATATTTCATAAAATTACTATAAGTCATTATAAGAAAATCACATTGATATAAGGAATCTTTTTATAAGATATAATGTCATTAAAAAAGATATATATTTTGGATTTTGTTAATA
Organism: Viscum album; assembly: GCA_963277665.1. Lineage (NCBI taxonomy): Eukaryota > Viridiplantae > Streptophyta > Magnoliopsida > Santalales > Viscaceae > Viscum > Viscum album. The sequence goes on from OY728127.1 coordinate 829,566,814, forward strand.
CCTAAAATCAATTAGCTAATATTTTCACTAAACCACTTCCCAGTGTAAGTTTTGATTTTTTTATGGGGGAGTTGGGAATATTTAATTTTATGTAAATGATTATTAATTTATTTCTAGTCTCTCTATTTTTATTTTAGTAAACTTTATTTTATATTTTTAAATTATTATAATTATTTTTGTTCAATTATGTTTTAATTTGTTTTGAAAATAATTTCATTTTGATTTCTTTTTATTTTTGTATTTTCAAAATTAAAAAGTAATGGGTACATTATCAATCAGCACAATAAAACCATTTTCCTTTCTCTCACTACCTTTTTCCTCTCCTACACGTCCTTTCGGTTTACTAAGATTCTTTCGATTCTTGTTTTGCAAAACATTATACCTTCAATCCCTTCAATATATAAACCTTTAGAAATGGTAGCCTCTCCATGATTTGAAGACACTGAGTTGGAGACCATTGTTTACACAACATGGGAATTTTTAAAAGTTCTCCAAGGAATGGTAATTGATTTTGATTATTTAGATTCTAAAAATCATTTTCTCAAGGAAGAAATAATATTTCAAGGTATATATTATGCTTTTGGAAAAGATAACATGCTAATAGTCTAGAAATTTAAGTAAAATAATTTTTCAGAAATGCTTCATTTAGTTTCAGATTTGATGAAGATACTATTGTATAAAATATTAACGATTAACGATTTTTCTTTTTCTTTTAGGGAAATGGCTAATTTGTTACGTTGTCCCTATGAGGGGGAGTTTCATTTTTATTTAAGGAATATAGGTAATGGATTTTTTTAAGAGGAAAATATGTTCTCGTTTATTGGAATAAGAACTACCAAGAAAGTAATGAAAAAAGAAATTACTCTTGATCACCGACTAATAATGAATTTCATTCAATATGGGATTTTTCCAATGACTGATGAGCTAGATAAATTCCCATATCAAGAAATATATGTCTTGTTTTTGTTTTTCAATCACATCATCTTCAATTTCAATCAGTTTATGATAAGGTAACTAAACAATTGATTCCACAAGGATGACAAGATGAGATATTATCCCTATATAAGTATAATTACTTTTTTGTTCCAAAGAACATGAATAATTTTTAATATATTTTTTGGAAGAACATCTCATCATATCAACATTTTAAATGTTGGGACTGTTAAGAATCTAGGTTTTTTTGGAGTAATTATTGCAAAATTCTCTTACCTATTGGTGAAAATCAACAACAAAGGCTTATTATAGATTCACATGGGGTGTAGAGGATAATTCCTTTGGTTGGATCTGTCAATTAATGACCTGATTAAGGAGGTCAGACTAGGATAAAAGAAAGTCTTTTTCAGAGAAGAATCATTTCCGTCGAAATTATAGAGACTATGAATGAATCTTTTGTTGGAGATGAGCATTAGAATCCAGTAGGTGATAATGCTGAGTAAGAGGCTCATAGTGAAGAACATCAAAGGGTAGATGTCCCTAACCATCAATCTCTTACTGTTACTGATTCTAAAGCTACTGAAGGAGCTATATTAGGAGATAGATCAAAAGGAATTAAAGAGAAAAGTCTGGCTTAGTAGAAGTGTAGGGAATATATCCCTGACCCTTTCAATCAATCTCTTAAATCTTTTGATTATTATTTTGAAGCCTTAGTTATAAAGATAAATATGTTGGAGGCTCAGAACTTTTTTCTTAGACAACAATTGGAAGCAGAGAAAAAAGAAGTCTGAAGAGTTCAAATGTTCTTTAGTGCTAAGATCTGAGTTTGAGGATCAGAAGCTCCATCTAAGTAAATTCAAAGAAAATATTATTTCTATTGGAGACCTTTAAGAGTTTATCATTAACCTGTCTAAAAAGTTCTATTTGTCAAAGTATGAATCTGTCAAGAATTAATATTTTGATGAGTTGAAGCAGATGATAGGGATAGAGTTTCAGTATATCTGGGAAATAAATCAAGCATCATCCTCCTATCAACATACACCACGAGACCTGATTAGATGTTTTAAAGAAATTACCTCAGTGTAGGTTGTTTTTAATGAATGGATGCACACTCTTTATTGTGATTGTCCTCTAAGTGTTCTGCTAGAAAATAAAAGGCATATGGTTATTCAAATAACTTCAAATTAATCTTGATTGGGATTAGTTCTTAATCACATTAAGGACAAGTTTACTTTGTTCATTCAGTCATAGGAAACTATGAATGAGTTTATGAAGATTAATTTGGTTGAGAATATGAATATTGGTTGAGATTTGAAGAAGCTTCTTCTGTAGTGGTCATAAGTCTTCAACAACCATTTCAGATCATTATTTTGAAGATCACTGATATTAATAGTGTTTTCCAAGCCATTAAACTTCTTTCTGTTCCCTCTTCCCCTACTCATTCTCAAAAAATCCCTTCAGTTTGAGGAAAATCATTCATTGGTTGTTTATTGTAATCTATTTATCAAAAATTTGAATTTAGTTTTAATTTAATTTTTTATTCTTATTTATGTTTATTTTCATTATGTGAAATACTTAACTAACAATTCTAAAATTGTTTCTCTTATCTGTTTTTATAAACTATTCATTTATAGTTTAGTGCTACATTTACTATGTTTTAAATAATTTATTCATTCAAACTTTCTTTTTGATATCACAAAAAGAGGATAATATTTGTATGTAAGGGGAGAATATCTCTAAAGAATATCTATGGGGGAGAATATTTTAAAACCAAAAAATTTCGTTAGGAAAAAATATTTCTTTACAAGTATATATATATATATTTTATCGAAATAATACTGTGAAGTTGAAATATTTTCTATATCAATTGTTTATGGTTAAAAATTCTACATTTTCTTTAAAATTTGTTATGGATTATGTTATGGGTTTTGTGGTCATCAAAAGGGGGGAAATTATTAGGCATGTATTATATAAAAAGTTCTCTATAATTTACGATGATTTTGATGCTCACAAATAGCCACATTTTTTTTCAAATGAAGTATTCTTAAGCTAGTTTTCATGAATTTATATATTGGTTTAAATAAATTTAATGTTATGGAAATTACTCTAGAAACACTGTTTCAAACCATATGTTCGGTGAATGAGCATATGGTTCATTATCCCTACATTATGCTGGATATTTATTGCTTGTGTATGGTATCAACCCTATGTTATGCTAAAAAGATTGCATTTGGTTCTAAATCCTTACATTCGGAGAATTGACATGTGTAAGGATTAACAACCCTATGTTAGAGTCTGGATTTACTGTTCATCAACCCTATATTCAAGAATTTTAACGTATGGTTAATCAACACTACGTTCAGGATATTATGCTAAATTGGTGATTATATGGATTGTCATCCCTATGATACTTTAGTTCCCTATGTTATGTGAAGATGAAAGTATAGTTAAGGAACCATACATTTGAAGGAACCCTACACCACACAGTTCAACCCAACATTGTGTTTTCAACGGTGAAATATTCAAGCTGTGTTTTCAATCTAAGATTGTAGCAATTGTCGAGTCAGAGTTAAAGACCAATTCTAGGATCATTATGACTATTTCAAATAACTGTATTCATCAGAGAAAATAATTCCTAATCTTAAGGGAAGTTATGAATCCCCTGGTCAATTGGAATTTGAATCTCCACAATCAATTAGGCTATTATTTTGGATCTATAATACCCAAGAAACCTATATATTATATATATTCTTTCAGAATATATCTTTAAATATATGTGTGTGATAAGATATTCACATATGTGACTCCTTTATTGAAATTCTCTTTTACAGTGCTACTAAAACGAATGATCTAATATCTGTTATTTTCAAAAGAGTCTATGCTTTGAAAGTTCTATATATTTCAACCTCAAATTACTGCTAATGTTTAGTTTCTACCTTATTGAAGATCATTGTGCAATAAGGATCACCTCATACTATTTCATTTTTTGTTGATATTATATCTAAAGAAGAAGATCCATCAAATTTAAATTGCTGTTTCTGCAATAGGGAAGTTATACCCGATCTATCTTTAATTCAATATCTTTTGATTGGTTGGAGTTTCAACTACTCATACATAGTTGTGGTGGATTATTAGTTTCTTAATATAAGCTATGGATAAGCGGTTCTCCATTATAGAACTAGAATGATTTTTATTAGTCTTGTTATAAATGTTCCAACTACCTATACTCAGTTTTCTATTTATGGTCTTGTGATGAAAGGACAATTCTGGTGAAATTTACCAAGCTCGTAGAGAGAGTGATTAGTAGAGTGAACTTTGAGATATTTTTCCCCAATACACTATAAAAAGTTGTGTTCATTATTTATGGTTATTTTATACTTATTTTCATATAGAATAAATCAATTATTTTCTACATAAATCATATTATATGTAAAAATATATAATTGAGGAAGATTTTTGAAAAGACACAATTCACCCCTTCTTGTGTTACTTTGAATATTCTGACCTAACACAAATAATCATATAAAATAATTTTAATAGAAGTTAATAATTATTTACAAGGACATATTATTAGTATGAGCTCACTCCCTATACCATCTTGTTAGTCATGGTTCACTCCCATGACCATATTAGTAGTGAAGGTTCACTGCCAAGACCATCTTAGCGGAAAAAGTTTTTTATTGAACTGTGTTCACTCCCTATTCCAACTATGTTTATCTCATGAGATATAAATCATTACACAATCAATTGGATACAGATATAGGTCCCAAAAATCTCATAATTAAATCATACAAATGTGTTCCAAAATATCATAAATAGTCATAACATAACCTATAAAATGAAAAGGTTATCATAAACATGTAATCATATCATAACCTGTGGAAAATAGAATGGTTTCATAACAATTTCATCACTACAGAACCTAGGAAAATAAGTGTGTTTCATAAGAACATAACACATGAAATTTAAATAGGTTTCACAAACATAAAACACATGAAAGAGAAAGAGGTTTTATAAACATATAACATGTGAGAAAAAAATGAGTTTCATAAACATCATTCCATCAAAACATAAACGATCAAGATAAATAATATGAATGGAATCATTAGATCATATACCCAGTAAGGAATGAGTAACACCAAATGATTTCATCTTATATTGATCTTTATTTTTATGAAATATTTTAAAATTATTTCTGGAGAAAAAAATCATCAAATATTCTAAAAATACCTTTTAAAGACATAAAAAATTTTGAAAACCATTTTCATTGTAAATTATCTTAAAAACATATTATGTAATCTTGCAAACATTTTTAAATATGTTATTTTTAAACATATAAAACAATATTGATTCTTTTTTGAAAATATCTTTCCTTGAAAACTAATAAAATATGATTGAAAACATTTTTTCATAACCTTTTATTTGAAAATATTTTGAAAACATATAAAAAGTATGGAATTTTTTTTGAATTTTATTCTTTGAAAGAACTTTGAAAACTTAAAAATAAATATTAAATTTTTTTGAAAACCATTTCTTTAAAAACATATAAAATATACTTGAAAACATTTTGAAAAACATATTTATTTCAAAAATTATAATGGAATCATGAAATCATTTTTTAAAACCATTTCTTTGAAGAAAAGTTTCAAAATATATAATGAAATTTATAAAATGTTTTGAAAATAATTTATTTTAAAATAACATTGAAGAGTTAAAAATAAATCTTAATAAATTTTTAAATCTATTTCCTTGAAAAGTTTTAAAATAATCTTGAAAATGTTTTGAAAAAAATTTTCTTTGAAAAATTATTAAGGAATAATGATTTTTTTTTGATTTTTTTGATTTTAAAACACTTTTAATAATTATAGATAAAGCTTGAAAACATTTTTAGAAAACATGGTATTGAAAGAACATGGATTTTTGACTAAAGAGGAAGATAAATTTATTTTTTATTAAAAAACATATATTAATTATATTAAGTGCCAAAGAGAAGAATAATTCCACCAATAATTGAAGATATCATGAATAACCTGAGTAGAAGAAAAGTGAATAGTGTTCTTGAAATATGTATCATAATATTTCATTAATGAAAGAATAATCATAAAAAATCCTGATAAGGGGTGAAATTGTAGAAATAAACTCTTAACCCTTGATAAATTTAAATCATATTGCTCATGTTAGAAAATGACATTAAATGAAGCTTAAAATATCATTAAAATAAGAGTATTTAGGAGGTTTAATGTCAAAGGGTAGTTTATTCACCTTGTTTAATAATATTGGTGAATAAAATGGCATGTGTCTCAAAGAAAGAAAATTGAGAAAAAATACATTACCGATTTGGTATCTTTTGAAAATTAAACACCATGAAAGAAAGATAATTAAATTTATATGTAAATACTCATATATATAAGTATAATAATTATATAATACGTACATGGGTATTATAAACACCACATATAATAAATATTAGGTGAACATGTCTTGTGTTTGACGGAAAATAAAAGTGAGATGAGAAAACCCTTACGTTTTGTATTGACTCTCATTGTACTCATTAAAAATCCATAATAAAAAGTATAAGTTTATTATAAAAATATCATATAAACATATTCATATATATAATAACATATATGATTTAATTATGACTTTATATTACCCATTTATTAACAATTTCATGTTAAGTTTATATTTTAGATAATAACCGCTTTCATTTTCGCATGTGTTTTCATTTGTAGTATTTTTGGTCCTCTTACTTACATCATGATTTAAAAATGTAATCCATGATATAAATATCATATATATTAAGTATACATTTATTTAAAATAATATATGAAATACATAAATATAAAATAAAAGACATTATTAATGGAGATGGTAGGTCGTACGTACGCATGAACATCGTTTCAATTTTCTTGTTGTACCGAAAGAAAACAGGTAAATGAAATACAAGATTATATATTATATAATTAAAAAAGAATTATTATTTCCTATTTATCATATAAGATCACTAAACCTATCTTTAAAACATTCCATGTAAAGTGTTAATGAATCACATCGATTTGAGGAGGCAGTAGTCTACAAATCCCCAAACAAAGTTATCATTTTTACACAAAATGGAAAGCATAAAGGTATGATTTATAGAGTAATTAAATAATATTAAAGATATATTAAATATAATATATATCATAAAAAAATATAATTCCCATCATAATTATCAACCATGATAGGTGGAAATGGAAAAACAAATAACATCATTTCGTGAGGCGGTAGTCTGTCGTACACATGAACAATAAGTTCTTTACCCATTTGATGGACGTGTGTGTAGGTGTAGGTAAAAACCTTAGAAAAATAACATATCATTATATTTAGGATAAATATATTATTATATAATTATAAAATAAAAATACTTTAGGGGTTGGAGAAAGAAAATAAAACAAAAGAGCTTGTAGAAGGATGTTACCTATTCCTTGAGTAACTCTTGGTTTTCACCAAAGGGATTCCTTGTTTTGATTTATGTTCAAAGTGAGGTATATATTATCATGGGATGGAATTTGGGATTCTATTTTTGTAGGGTTTTTATGATACAATGTTTCCAGAGTGTTGTGATGAATGGGAATAGTGAATTCCTTTTTTACAGTGGAGGAGGGGTGGCATTCTTATCAATACCAAAATGTAAACATGATTGGGAAGTATCCCTTACCTCATTCACCTCCAATAATTTTAAAATTTATATTAAATAGGTTAATTGGTCAAAATATTCCTATAAAATCGAATTTTGAAAAGTTTCTATGTTATTTGGACCCTTTAGAATAATGTTTAACTATGAAGTAAACTTATTTTTACCTTAGTCACTGTAATTAATTTTAATTACTTTCACTAATCATTGTGGTCAAAAATTATGTTAACCACAATAGATATTATAAATTATTATTATTACAAATATGGAATCAATTTTTTCAAAATATAAACATATAATTGGTAGAAATTAAATTAAAAATTAATCCCAAAGAGAGGACAATACACCTAGTTTTTAAAGCGAAAAGGTCAAAAAATTTGAAATGTTTTTATATGAAATATCTATGGGAAATTGGATACAATATCATTAGTTGGATTTATTGATTTATAATTGATATAATTATTCCTTAAAAATAATTTAAAATATAATTTATCTTTATAAATAAATTATATGTAAAAGCTATTTTGAATTAAAATTCTGTGTTTTTCACTATTCATAAAAAAATGAAATTTCTCAGAGAAATAACTAAAAATCACAAAAAGTGAATTTTTTAATTAATATTTCAAAAATTATGTTTATTTAATCCAATAGAAATTATCATATTCTCAAATATCATATTTTATATTGGGTTGGCCACTAAAAATCTGTGAAATTACCTTTTAGAAAAATATTTATTTTTATCCATAAATTTGGATTTATTCATATATTATACCTATAAAATATATTGGATGTGTATACAGAATAATTATTGAATATAAAAAATATAAATTATTTTGAAAAAATTAATCAACAGTGGTTTGTTTCATTTTCTGGGATAAAATTATGTTTCTACATAGAAAAATAGTTTTCATAGAAAAGTAATTTTTTTTATTTTCAAATAGTTCATACATTAACTTATACTAACGGATATCAAAATGATTAAGTTTATATACATTTTTAAATCATATTTTAATAATTTATAGAATATTATTCATAAAATAGATTCTAATGGATAATTGGTAGATATAATAATTCTTTAATAAAACTATTAATATTATATTATAGTTTGGTAAAACTCTTCCTTTCAGGTAATGCAAGATGTCAAAGGAACTCGGCATTGTGTGTAACACAAGAAAAACATAGTGTTTCATGTAATTAAATTTAATCTAAGTTCTTCATGTGGAACAAGCATAACTTAATGTTGTGTATAATGTAATCCAAACTTAGTGATTTTATATAAAAAAATATATATTCAGTGTTGTGAGAAATGAAGAATATCAAAATGATTAAATTAATTCTCAAAATATAAGTCACAAAATATTAGGGTTATACACTCTACCCACCTTAAAATGAATTTATCGCTCAAAATTCTTCTAGGTTATCAAAGTTTTAATACTTGAAAGTTCCTTTCAGGGAAACCCTAATCATAAAAATGAATACTAAAACATCCTTTAAGAAGTGAAAGTTGGAAAAATAATGGTTACCCAAAGTAACACATAACTAGGATTCAAAATATGAGAAAATAGGTTGGATGTAAATACATATACATGGATGAAAGGAATTAATATTCAAAGATATTGATAAATATCACTAATCATAAGAAACTGGTTGATCCATAAAAAGTTAACAATCAAAAAACCATAAAATGAAGATGCATGAAAGAGGTTATTGATATAATAAAAAATGATGATAATTGGATATTTTTTTATTTCAAAACCATTTTACTAATGTTAAAGAATTTTCACAGGGATATATACGTGCTTGATTTCATTCCTTTTCATATAACCTTTGGGTTGTGTCTTAACCAATTTACACTTTATCTCTTACTCCAAAAAAGAATTTATATTTGAAATTATTAATGAATTAAAAGATCCATAAATCCATAAATATAATGATAGTTCAATCCATCTATCTTTATCACAACAAAAGTGTTAAGTCAAAAGTTTTCTTTTGAAATTTATGTCTCTTCTTTTAGAAATCACAAATCACTTTATACTGAATTCTCAAATAAAATATTTACTTTAAATACAGTTTCTATTTCATCATACTCAAATTTTCATCATACTCACTATTTTATCATACTCACTCTTTTATTGTACCCACAATGTCCATTGGATGTATGCTGTTCATCATACTCACTATCTATTGTACTCACTCTGTTTATCGTACTGACTCTGACCATCATACACACAGTGTGTATCGTACCCACTTTGCATCATATTGTTATTTTTCATTATATTTGTACTGAAAAGTGATATTAATCGTACTCATGTTATAATTTTACCACATGCATCTTTTCATTATTTTATCAAAAAAAATGTATTATACCAATCGTACTCATGTTATCATTTTTATATGTCTCTTATTTTAACCAAAACAATGTCACAAAGTTAGTTATAGACTAATCAAAACAATGTCGTGTTTTCTATTTCAATATAACCATTACAATGTCGGGTGTCCAAGTACCTACAAATTATTTGGATAAATATTTCCATCGGAGAAAATATTACCATTGAAACATGAGGCCTATAAACAGGAGTTCATTTGAAGTAGAGACAACAAATTTTTCTCCTTCCAAATTCTAGAGAGAGACTATGAAACTTCTCTTCTTCTTCGTGAGAAAGCCTTGAAATTAAAAAATGTGAATTTATTTTTATTCATTTTTTTATTTCAATAAGTGATTTGTTTTTCTTTATGTGTTCGATCAATTGATAATGACTGAGGGCTACCGAGGATAGGCAGATGGTGTGACCAATCATCGTATCGAGGGCTTTCAAGTGTTTGAAAGATAGGGGTGCTGATTACCTATAAAATAAAGGGCTTGTGGGGATAGCAAGATGGACTTTCCAATCATCTTATTGAGGGATTAATTGTGTTGGTAAGATAGACCTCTTATCCTAGGTGAAAGGATACCCTACTCTTTGGGATAAAATTATTGAAATACATTTTACTTTTCCATTTCTTATTGTAATAGAAAGGGAATTCTTTTATTTCTTCTTTCTATTTGTATTCTTTTATATTGTAATTATTTTTGTTAAATTTTATACTTTTTAGTATTGATTATATATGCTATATGGTAGAATCATTTACACTTGAAATACTCTGATATTTTTATTCAACCCGAATACAATTGTTTAATAACCTGTGTTATCATAAAAATAGCATCAGACCAAGAGTCAGTCCGACTATTTGTTTTCATTTATAAGAGGTATTGTGAATTGTTTTAGTTTTTTTTGTATAAAACATAGAACCTTTCTTAAAGGTTTTAATAGAAATTTTTAAAACATACAATTCACCCCTCTATTGTATTTGTGCCATCTCATATCCATTTCGATCCAACAGTTGGTATCAGAGTATGTTTTCCACTTCTTTTTAAACTTGAATTTTCTTTTATTTTACAAGGTACATTGTTTTCTTTTAGTTACAGTAACAAGTATTCGTGGAAAATATATATTTTTCATTACGATGGAAATAACGATGAATGTTAGTTCAATTGACAATATCAATCCTACAAGACCACCAATCTTTGATGGAAATGACTTAGAATATTGGGGAGATTAGATGAATACTTTTATTATAAATACTAGTGTAGATAAATTCTTTATGCTCACTGGTGACTAAAACATCCCTCATAAAGAAGTCATAACATTTAAAAGTAAAAAAACATGAATATTAGTTAAAATATAAGACACAAAATTCTTTATTGTATTCTATGGCCAAGAATATTTATAGTCAAATCTTTTCATGTGAACCCTTAGATCACATATGAAAGAAATTTAAGATTACACACTTTGGTACTTCCAAAGTTGTTAAAACAAGAATAGAAATGCTAAGAGCTGACTATCAAGCCTTTGAATTTCCTTATGGAAAACCTGTAGTTAAGGTTCAACAAATATTTATAATGATTGTTAATAGTCTTCAATCTATAGGAGAGAAAAATTTAGAAGATGAATTTTTAGTTGAGAAGATCATATACATTATTCCAAATTAATGGGAATCCATGAGAACTATAGTTTATGAGCCACGAAATATTACTAATCTTTCTCTTGATGATCTCTTTGGAAATCAATTTCAATATAAAGGAATACTTAAGAGATATACAGAAAAAGTGAAAAATAAGAATGGTGGAGTATTATTCACAACTACATCTAATCCTTCCAAATCTCAGTCACCTATGGAAATCAAGTCAAGAATGATACAGGTTGAAGTCTTATCAGATTCCACTGATATTGATTAGTTAGAGAATTATCTAGAAAATCTTTCTAAAAGAATGAAAAAAACTGTTGGAAAGAAGGATTTCCAATATAGATATAAAAATACTTTCCAAGGTAAGAAGGATAAGAACGAGTTTGAAGTCACATTCTATGAATGTAAAAGAGCACGACACATTTGACCTGATTTTCCAATGCAAAAAATAAAAGATAAAAAGGAATGACCTTTAGAGAAGAATAATAAGAAATACTAGAAATACAAGGGAAATAAAGTCATGAAATTAAATGGATCCTGGGGTGCCAATGGAGATGATTCTTCTAAAAACTCTTCTGATAGTGATACCTAAAATCACAAGAATGTTGGTCTCCTTTCTATAACTCCTTATCATTTCTTAATGGGCAAGTTACATTGTTATGAATCTCTTACTAATATGTCTTTGAGTAACAATTATACTGATAAAGATTCTTCTTTTTATGAAGAAACATCATCATCAAAGAATGATAATTCTTTAGATTCTTATGAATAAGTATCTAGATTTTCTAAACACTTTAAAAATGAAAATTGTGAAGTTTTTAGGATACTTGAGAAAGCTAATACTAGAATTGATATTTTAATAAGAGAAGTATCAGATCTCTAAAAATATCTTTATTCTAAAACTCTTGAGATTGATTTTTTTAAAAACCTATAGAAAGTTAATTTTTAAAAGAATAAATTTTCTAAATATTTTGATAATATAATTTCTGAGAGAAATATTTTTGAAGACAAAATAAATTCGGAAACTAATATAAATGAGGATAAGAATATGGTCATCAGACTAAAATATAAAATATTCTCTTTGAAGAAAATCTTATCTAATTTTAAATCCAAAAAATAAAATTTTGAAAAGATGTATTCTTAAATACTACTTCATGGTAATAGTCATGGAATATGTTACACTCATTCAAACCCCATTTTTAAAAATAACTATTTTATTCCTAGAAAGGCTTCATTCTGCACTAAGTGTCAATGTAATGATCATTGAAGTAGATATTTTTACTTAAATAAAACCCAATCATTGATTTTTCACAAAGTATACTTTTTTTAAAAAAGTGGATTCCAAAAAAAATATTTCTCATTTTTTAGGATCCAAATAGGTTTAGATTAAAAAAATTTAATTTTTTTTATTTCAGGAAAACAAAACAATAAACAATAATAATACATGGCACATGGATAGTGGATGTCCCAAGAACATGACTAGAAACAAAATTTTCTTTGAAAAAGTTATGAGGACGAAAGGAGTAAAAGTTACCTTTAGAGAAAATTCTCAAGGAAATATTATTCGTATATGTAATATTGTTTTACATGGTAAATTTTTGATTTCAAATGTTTTATTTTTTTATGGTATTAATCCCAACCTCATTATCATAATTCAATTATGTGATGAAGGTTATGTTGGGAATTTTAGTAATGATTAATGTATAGTTCACAATTCCAGGGATGAATTCATTCTCTCTACCCAAAGGTGTGATAATGATTACACATTGAACTTAAAAGACCGTAGAATCCAAGAATTACCTTGTATAAGTAAAATAGAAGACCAATATTGGTCATTTAATAGAATACTTGGAAACCGTGATCTTAGAAATTTATATAAATTCGTTAAGAAAGGAATTTTTAAAGATCTACCTAGCTTAAATTTTATTCTTGTAATGCTTGTAATCCTGGTAAGTATGGTAAAAAACATATTTCAAGCTTTAAATTAATATGTGAGGTAAAAACCACTAATTCATTACATTTAGTGCACATGGATCTTTTTGGTCGTACACAAACTGGATGTATTGAAGGCAAGTATAATGTATTTGTTTTAGTTGATGATTACAGAAGATTTACATGGGTATATTTTCTCACAATAAAATTATAAGTTTTTTGTTTATTTAAAACATTTGTTGCTAAAGATAAAAATGAAGAAACCATACCATTGATAACTATCCGAAGTGATCATAGTAGAGAATTTTTAAATTATGATTTTGAAACTTTTTGAAGTAAGAAAGGTATTACTCACAGTTGTTTTGCACCTAGAAAACATATGCAAAATGGGGTTGTTGAAAGAATAAATAGAATTATTATAGAAATAAAAAAACCATGTTGAGTGACTAATCAATTAGAAAACATTTTTGGGAAGTAGATGTTAGTACTTATTGTTATACTATAAATCGAGTTTTAATTCAAACTTTTCTTAATAAATCTATTTATGAGTTTTGGCCAGGCTGAAAATCAATAGTTTCATAATTCAAAGTATTTAGTTTGCAAAGTATTTATTTTAAATACAAAAGATAAATTACATATTTTTTCACCAAAATATGATGAAGGAATATTTTTAGGTTATTCCACTGCCTCTAAGGATTATAGAGTTTTTAATGAAAACACTTGTGTTGTTGAAGAAACAATACGTGTTAAATTTTCTGAAATAGATCCTTTTGTTTTTAAACATCCTCAAACTGTTACTTCTGAAATATTTTCTAAAACTAATTATCGACCTTTGATAAAAGATCCTTAAATGGATGTAAATACTCAAGAAATTGTTTCTAAGACATTAAAACATTATGACTTTCTACCTTATGTTGATGACAAGGTTTTACAAAATCCAAATCATTTATTACTTAGGAATAATTCCAATGATAACATCATTGGTAATGTAAACCAACTAGAAAAGACTAATAATTCCTTAATAAATGAAATAGAACATCTTGATTTTCTATCTCAATTTGAAACTAAAACTCCAAGTGAGGCTCTAGGTGATGAGGATTGTTTTAAGGCAATGCAAGATAAACTAAATTAATTCTAAAGGAATAAAGTCTGGACCTTGGTCGAAAAACCTAAGGATACATCTGTTATTGTATTTAAAAGGGTTTTAAGAAACAAATGTGATGAAAATGGTATCATTGTATGAAATAAATCTAGACATGTTGCTAATGGCTATAATCAACAAGAATGCATATAATATGAAAAACCCATACACCAATAGCAAGACTCAAATCTATTAGAATTTTATTAGCCTTTGAAACCTTATTCAATTTCATAATATTTAAAATAAATGTAAAGTGTTATTTTCTTAATAGATATGTATAGGAGGACGTCTATGTAGACCAACCCCCTAGTTTTGAAGATACAAAACATCCTGAATATGTTTTCAAACTTACCAAGGCCCTTTATGGACTTAAAAAATTCCCCTAGAGCATGGTATGATAGGTTAACATGATTTTTGTCACAATAAAATTACATTAATAGAACAGTGGAAAAACTATTTTTATAAATAACCAAAACAAAAATCTTATGATTTTTCATGTTTATGGCGATGACATCATTTTCAGATAAACTAAAAAGTCTTTAACAAATTCATTTGAGAATCTAATGAAGTCTGAGTTTGAAATGAGAATGATGGGTGAATTGACATTCTTTATTGGTCTTAAAATTTAAAAAAACCAGAAGGAACTTATATATCTCAACATATGTAGATCAAATAATTACTAAAAAATTATGGATATGACAATACTAAAAGTATTAGTACTCCCATTGGAACCTCAAACACTCTTGATCTTGATGAAGCTGGGAAACCAGTTGATCAAACAAATTTTAGATGAATGATTGGAAGTTTACTATACATAATATATAGTCATAAAAATATAATGTTTTCTATATGATTATGTTCTAGATATAAAAAAAATCCAAAAAATCACATTTAAATGATGTGAAAAGTATTGTATGGTATTTAAAATGAAAATTGGATTTAGGCAATTTCTATTTTTATAGAAATGTTTTTGAATTGAAATTTTTTTTGGATGATGATATTGGTGGATTTAGTATGGATATAAAGAGTAATTCAAGAACTTTTCATTTCCTAGGATATTCATTAATTTCTTTGTAATAAAAAAAGAAACACTCAATTGCACTCTCCACTACAAAAGTTGAATATGTGTCAGCTTGAAGTTGTTGTGGTCAAGTGTTGTAGATGCAACACACACTCACATAATATGGTATGAGTTTTACTAAAACTCAAATATTGTGTGATAACACAAGAACCATTGTTTTATATAAAAACCCTACACATCACTCTCATGAAAAACACATAGATATTAGGTATCACTTTCTTAGAGATCACACACAGAAAAGAGTTATTATTTTACAATTCATTGGAATGCAAGAACAACATGCTGATATTTTTAAAAAACCATTTTCTTATGATATATTTTAATGTATTAAACAGAATTTAAGAATTATTACAAAAAAATAATCATTTATATCTACTTCCAGTTATTACAATCTCCTTACATTAAAACACTCCCCTTCACAGGGGGAGAATGTTAGTTTTTGTTATATGGTTAAACTATTTTATTTTATTTTATTGTTTCTTATTTTTTATTATTCATTATTATTTATATAATATTTTTTATTTTATCTTAATTATTTATGTTTGTAGTTATATTTTTTTATTAGATATTTTATTTATATTTTCTTTATTTCTTTTATTTTCATTTTTATTATTTTGTATTTTCTTCCTATAGTTTTGACAGAGTCTAGTTCATTGGATTGACAACCTATGGTATTGAATTTCTTTTCCATTGGCTTGAAATCCTATGGTTTTGAATTACTTTCCATCAGATTGAAAACCTATGGTAATGACTTTGTTTTCCATCGACTTGATAACCTATGGTATTGAATTTTTTTCCATCCGCCTGAAAACCTATGTTAATAAACTTGTTTTCTATATTCTTGACAACCTATGGTGATGAATTTGTTTTCCATAATCTTCAAAACCTATGGGAATGACTTTTTTTCCATCATCTTGACAACATATGGTATTAACTTTATTTTCCATCAGCTTGATAACCTATGGTATTCAATTTTTTTTCCATTGTCTTAACAAAAGAGAATATTAATTTACTTTATTATAAGTTATTTATTTTATGTATTTTATTATTTTTCTAATATCCTAAAAGTATGAAACCAAAAATTCACTTGAACTATTCAATAGGTACATTCTCTTTTCCTTTGTAATAACTTTTCTTTTATGTTATAGTTTCTTGTTTTTATTTAAAAAAATTCAATCCTAAAAAAATTCATTTATTCTCTATTTTTGGATCCTTTATCTTATAATCTCAACCATAGAAGACCAATATCCTCCCAAATTTTCCTATAAATAGGGAAACCCTACCTCTAACCCACACCAGTTCTTCAAAATTTGTTAATAAAGATCTGCTCCTCATAATCCTTAGTCTGATTATTTTCTTTGTCATTCAGCTTTATGTCTTAGTCTTCTACTAATAATCCTTACGATATGTCTTCAAAGACTTTCTTATAAATGGATTTATTTAGAGAAAGGTTTGTTACATTAGATGTATTTGATAGTTATGATTCTTCGATTAAAATGATAGTTTTGTTCCAAGGATAGGAACACCTTTGTGTCAAAAAACCGATATCTTAGGATCGTATTTTGGTAGAAGAGGTCAGAAAATTCTATAATACAGTGACTTTTGAGAAGGATATGATGATTAATTTTGCTGTGTATGATAGTATTTTTTCTATGTTAGTGAAACAAGAATCACACTTTCTCAATGATTCTACCAAAGGTGACTCCTTCTGTTCATCTCATAAGCTACTTGAGGAAGTCAATACATTTAATAAGGAAAAAGATGAAAAGTCACTATTTCTTATCAATGAGGAGAAAATAAAGGTAGACCATATCTCTACAAACAATCGGTTTATCGCCCTATGTATGCAAGTGTTTCTTATTTCCAGGAAAGGGGATAGAGAAACTCTTTTGACTTATGATATAATTATCTTAGAGTATCTTGTGAATATGAAAAAGGTAAATCTCATGGATTACATTTTAGAAACAATTAAGAATTATGAATTCCAGAGTGATTAAGTATCATATAATCATGTATCCAACCATCTTTACAATGTTTATTCTTTAATGTTTTTAGTTTTTCAATATTCTAGTGAATGGAAAATTGAATGTGTTGAAGGGATCATGAATCAACAATGATAAAATCATAAATTTGAACATTCATTTTGATACCGAATAATTTTTTTGTTCAAAAGATGAGTAAGAATTGACTTCAAATCAACTGGAACCAATTTTAGTGGAATCAGTTCCAGTAGTTATAGCTTCTCAAACATTAGATCCTAAAACTGGGTCAAATTCTAAAAATAAAACTAAATACAATAAAGAGTTTTAGACAAGTTGAGAAAGGAGAAATAACAAATAAAAGAAGGTGATCCTAAATTTGGTCTTGATCCAGTTGAAGATTTAGTCAAGAAGACAAGAATAGAAGATACTCTACAGGATGAGAAGAATAAGAATAAAATTAAGAAAAACTCTATATTTTCATGTCACTTAGATACTAAAAGGAATTGATTTAGAAAGTGACCAACCGTTAGAAGAAATATAACAAGAACCGATCATACAGACTATTCTAGGGAAATGAAAAGAAACTATTATAGAAGTAATTCAATCAACTTCACCACAAGAAGGTGAATAAGAAGAGAAAGATTAATTTCTTATCAAATATCTTCAGAGTTTGAAGATAAGTAGAGATGATACTTCTCTTAAAAAAACATAGTGAATGAGATCAACAATAGAATGATCATACCGATCAATCACCAGTACAATCTCTGGAAATTCAATCATAAAGAGATCATTCTCTGATCAATAAAATGGATAAAAGTTCCCAAGATGATAGATCCATTATCATATATGATAATTTTGAAGAAGATATAATTGAAAAAGAAAAAGAGAAAGGAAAAGGAAAACAACCTCATGAAGACTCAAGCTGATGTCATGAACATGAATCATACGATGAAGACACAGATTTAGAGCACACTATTTATCTCAAGAAAAGTGTAACATTGTCCCTGTTCTAAGAAGGATTGAGAAGAATATTCATCACTTTCCCAGAATAGAAGGAAAGACTAATTTCATTACAGAGAACCAAAGTAAAAAATTTGTTTCAATAAGAGAGCTTAGAAAGAAAGTGATGTCAGTAAAGGCCGATATAAATGTTTTTAGTGATAGTTACATTGCTCATAAGAAGGCTTGTAACAAGATGACCAAATGTTCATACAAAAAAAAAGTTCAGTAAATTAACATGATTAGTCCATTGAAAACATAAGGAGGATTTCAAATGACCATTCTCTTTCTTTTAATAAGCTTGATAAGGAAATCTTTGAGAGTTTGAATCAAATTCCAAAAACCCATGGTGGTGACGCTCATTCAACGAGAGAGTTACAAGAAAGGTTCAATTAATTAAAGTAATAGTTTTTTATAGTTTCATATTTCAAAGATGAAATTGTATTTTTAATGAAACAAAATACCTTGTTGGATGAAGAAAATAAGTATAGGCAGGAAATAATTGTTACTCTCAAAGAAGTGATCAGAATCGAAGAAGACACCATCAAAAACCAGGATCAGCTATTTGCAGACCAATAAGAGCTTCTCAAATCTGAGGGTTTTTCTATCTCAGTAGAAAAGAAAGAGATGAAGAATATGAAGGCTATTATCCATTAGTTTTTCAAGAAAGAAAAAGAATGAGAAAATAAGTGAATGTTTTGTTGTATTTTTCTTCCTTGATTGTCTTTTGAAAATCTTTGAACTTTTTAATATACAATGGGATTTATGTTTTCATTTTAATTATTTTGTATTTTTCTTCTCTCTAAAATTTTTAGGAAAAAAATGTTTACTACATCATTTTTTTAAATCACAAAGGTGAAGATTTATTTTTAAAAGGGGAGAAGGTTTTACAAAGGGGAAGAATTCCCAAATGGGGGAATCCATAGTGTTTTACTCAAATGTAAAACAATGAAAGAATTATCTAAACTAGGGAAACAATATATGAATACAATACTTGTTAAAGTCTATACCTAAGGTGTATTTATTTGTATTCATTTATTTACCCATAAGAGTTTTCATAACTCAGGGAGAGATAAGTATTTGTTTTTAGTTTTACTATATGTTTTGTGCTTTCCAAAAAGGGTGAGATTCTTAAGTAAAAAGTATTCTTTTGACTTTAATGTATCTTGTTTTGGAAATCCCGAATCTATTTATACTCAATTATAAAATAAAGGATTTACTTTAAATATGATTTCTATTTCATCATACTCACTATTTTATCATACTAACTATTTTATCGTACCCACACTGCCCATTAGATGTATGTTGTTCATCATACTCACTGTCCATCATACTCACTCGGTTTATCATACTGACTCTAACCATCATACTCACAATTTGCATCATACCCACTTTTCATCATATTATAATTTTCAGTATATTCTAACTGACAAGTGATATTAATCATACTCATGTTATAATTTTATCAGATGCATTTTTTTAGTCTTTTATCAAAACACATGTTTTATACCAATCATACTAATTTTATCATTTTCATATATCTATTTTTTTAACAAAAAAAATGTCATGGAGTTAGTTATAATATAATCAAAACATTTCCATGTTTTCTATTTCAATTTGACGATTACAATGCCATGTGTCCATTTCTATCCGAATTTTCCAAAGAAATATGACCGTTGGAACCTGAGGCCTATAAATAATAGGTTATTTGAATAAGAGACAATAAATTTTGATCCTTTAAAGTTCAAGGGAGAGACTGTGTGACCTCTCTCCTAATTCATGCAAAAACCTTGAATTTACAAAATGTGAATGGATCATTTTTAGTTTTTGAATTTCAATAAGTGATTTTTTTCATTATGCATCTGATCAATTTATAACGATTGAAAGATGTCGGGGATAAGTAGACGGTGTGTCTGATCATCATACCAAGGGATTTCAAGTGTTTGAAAGATAGAGGTGCTGATTACCTATAAATTCGATGGCTTTTGTGGATAACAAGATGGATGTGAAGATCATTGTATTGAGGGATTACCAATGTTGGTAAGACATACCTTTTATCCTAGGTGAAAGGATAGAATACTTTTTGGGATAAAATAATTGTAATACCTTTTACTTTTCCACTTCTAATTGTAATAGAAATAGAATCCTTTTATTTTTTAGTTCTATTTGGATCATTTTATATTGTAATTGTTTTAGTTACAGTTTATAATTTACAGTATTCATTCTATATTAAATATGGTAGAATAATTTACACTTGATATACTCTGATATTTATATTAATCCCAAATACAATTGTTTTATAACATGTGGTATCATAACAACATCATTGGACCAAGATTCAGTCTGATTATTTGTTTTCTTTTATAAGAGGTATTGTGAATTGTTTTTGTTTATGTTATATTAAAATAATAACCATTATTAAAGGTTTTAATAGAAATATTTCAAACAAACAATTCACCCCCCTCTTAAATTTGTTCCATCTCATATCCATTTCGATCCAAAAGAAAGGTTAGAACATTTTATCCAATATGCATAAATCCACATATTGTGAGATAAAAATTTACTATATAAAACCCCATATAAAGTTGAAAATAAACCATTCCATAAATGGTTAACCTTATAACCCTTTTAAATATTAATGTATTTATCTTTATAAATATGATTAGTATATTTAATAATATATTAACATTGATCACCCATATATAAAAAGTAGCACTTATTTGTCACATACCAATCATGTGAATACCTTCATCAAGAATTATCTTAAAACATGATAATAACCTAAATTATCATAAATCCTTATTGAAAACATGAACGTTTCCTTTTTAAAAACATTATTAGATATATTCCTTTAATCCAAAAAGTTTGTAAACTTCATCAGTGATAGAATAAACCACTTATCAACAAATCTTTAATCAGTTCTAAAGTAATTAGTACCATCCAGTTTACTTACTCATAACCAATATATCTTCATCCAAAAATCATCATCTCAATATCAAGAAAATATTAAGGGTTATCATCCATTAGTAAAAATATCACCTCCCCATTAAATTATTTTTCCAGTCCATCATAACCATTCAACATATCTTGAAAATCCTCTGTGAAAATATATAAACTGAAAAATCCTTAAATATTTCACCATTCATATAATATAATTTATTAATCAAAATAAATTAAAAAACAATAATTATTCCATTTATTCCATAACCCATTAACAACGATAAATTATCTTATTACTTAATACCTATTTATTTTCATATTTCACCTATAGTATCATCATCAGCAGCAATATAACCATTAGTCATACCACCTTGATGATTCTCTTCTTGAGCTTTACACTTGGAACATCAGTTTTCAGAATGACTATTTATTACACATTTAAATTATTTAACTGTTGAAGATACATTAGAGAGGCCATTACTCACATCTATTTCATTAAATTAACTCCTCATTTTCTTCTATATATACTTACTTTGTTTCCTTAATTTCAAAAGTCAATACATCTTATAGTTCCTTCATGACATTCAAATGGGTTATTTTTTCCACATTATTGAGAAAAATGAAATTTCATATTCTTTCCTCCAAGGTATCCATTACTCGAACTCTCAGAAAACTCCTTTATTCTCTTATTTTTTGTCTTCGAGAGTTAGTTAAGTGACACATTTTTAATCATGTTCTATGAAAACTGATTTAGAATGATCACAACTTCCTTCACTCTAGTGATTATCCCATTTGTCTACTCATTAGAAATTTTTCAATCAAATTCAATGGTAACCTAGTTCCTTCTAGTTCCAACAATTAGATAATTCTAGAAATCAAAGTGTGAGTAGCACTTATCATAGAAGAAAACCATATACTCATGAAAAATCTCTTATATTATGTCTAGATTATGACATATTTTTTTAAACCTCTGACACCTTAGGCTTATCCTTTGATGCCTCCCTAGACATATACCTATAAATATCCCTAGGGATATCACTAAAGTTTTATCATCATAGATTCAAATGTATAATTAAACCGTTACTATTATACAATATATAATAACCTAGAATTGACACACATGGATATTATAACATTCTAGTTGAATATTTATCACATTACAAAATCACATGCCCAAAGACTGTAATAGTTTTGTTTCTTTGGAAACATAAAACTAACTATTATAACTTGTTGAATGATATTCAATGTCTCCCACAAAAATCTTCCCCTTTATTATATTACTTAAAACCTTTCTTCATATCCTAGGGAAAGGAACCATAATAAACAGGTGAGATCAGATGCACAGTAAGGGTAAACAAAGAAGACACATAAGAATAACATGAGCATAAGGGTATGAGAACATGAGAATAACATTTTAAGATCGTACCCAATATATCGAAGATTTTATACATGAGTCATTTCATAAATATTCGATGTTCATAGGACATTCATCATAAGGGAATCAAGAGCATAATCCATTAAAGAATAACATAGGAACATGACATATAATTTTAGGCATACATGTAAGTATATAAAATGATTTCCATAAAAGTTAAGGATTATTTCCAAGGCCATAATAGTATTATGGGTTCACTCCCCAAACCATCATGGTTGTCATGGTTCACTCTGATAACCATATCAGTAGTTAATGTTCACTTCCAAGACCATCTTAACATATAAATTCCTTTACTGAACTAATTTCACTCCCTTTTCCATCCATCTCTATCTTATGAGATATAAATCATTACCCAATGAATAGGAGGGAGATATAGGTACCAACCATATCCGAATTAAGTCATACATATGTGTTACCCAAGATATTAAAAAATAATATCATAACCTATGGAATGAAATGGGTATTATAAAAGTGTAATAATATCATAACCTATGGAAAAGAGATAGGTTTCATAATCATTTCATCAATACATAACCCATGAAAATAAGAGGGTTTCATAATAATATATCCCACTAAAGTGAAATGGGTTTCAAAAACCAATAATATTTGAAATATAAATGAGTTTCATAAACATATAACACTTGAAAGAGAAATAGGTTTCATAAAAATCGTGCAATCAAAACATAAACCATCCAAAGAAATAATATTACTGGAACCCTTAGATCATATCACTAGTAAGGCATGAGTAATAACAAAAAATATCCTTTTAGATGAAACATAATTTTTTGGAAATCTTTTAAATTTATTTCTTGAGGAAAATAAACTTTCTTATTTGAAAAAATAAATTTTAAAATATTAAACATTTTTAAGACCATTTTATTTTAAAATAATATCGAAAAAATAAAGGTATTTTGAAAACATTTTGACAACCATTTTCATTGATATCCTATAAAATAATCTTGAATTTTTTTTGAAAACCATTTTCCTTGAAAAGTTATACAAAAAGCTTTAAATCATTTTTAAAACTTTTTCCATTGAAAACTTACAAAATAATCCTGATTTTTTTTTAAAAAAACATTTCCTTTAAAATGCATGAAATAAGATTGAAAGCATTTTAAAAAAGATTTTTCTTTTAAAATAATAAAGAAATCTTAAAAACTTTTTTGAAAACCAATTCATTGAAAATAAATTTTAAAACATATAAAGAAAGCATGAAAATGTGTATAAAATAATTTATTTAAAAATAACTATGAAAAATGATAAATAAATATTGAAAATATTTTCAAAATAATTTCTTTTAAAAGTTATATAAATAAGCTTAAAAAAATATTAAGAAACATTTTTCTCTGGAAACATATAGAGGAATCTTGATTTTTTTTGAAATAAATTTATTTGAAAACATAAGAAGGAGTATTGAAAAAAATTAGAACCTTTTTATTTGTAAACACTTTTAATTATGATAAATAAATCTTGAAAACATTTTTTGAAACATGGTTTTTAAATAACACATATTTCTAATTATAGAGGGAGATAAAGTATGATTATCTAAAAAAACATTATTAATTATCTTAAGTACTAAAGATTTAAAAAATGGTACTAATATTTGGAGACATAATGGATAAATAGTTTATAAAAAAAATATGAGTGTTATTGAAATATGGATCTTAATATTTCATCAATGAATACAAAATCATAAACAATCGAGATAAATAATGAGATTATTGCAATAAACTCCTACCACTTGATAACATTTAATAATACTGCTTATGTAAGAAATTTTTATTACATGTGTCTTAAAATATAATAAAAATATTTATATTCACGAGATAACATTTCAATGGGAAGTATATG
Source organism: Viscum album (assembly GCA_963277665.1). NCBI lineage: Eukaryota > Viridiplantae > Streptophyta > Magnoliopsida > Santalales > Viscaceae > Viscum > Viscum album. Next base: position 829,591,786 of record OY728127.1, read on the forward strand.
TACCGTATAGAATAATATAGGTGCATAACATGACATGTGTATCAAAGAAGGAAAATTGGGACAACATAACTTTTCTGATTTGGTAACTTTTGAAACATAAATCCCATGAAAGAATGATAATCAAATGGATATGTAAATAAAATTAAATGTAATTATAATAATCATATAATACATCCATGTACAATATAAAAACATATATAAGAAATATGAGGTGAACATGGCTTGTGCCTCTTGAAAATAAAAGTGAGATGAGAAAACCTATACCCTATTTCATGACTCTCATTGTACTCATTCAATCCTACATTATAATAAGTATATGTTTATTATGAATCTAACATAGAACCGTATTCAAATATATAAGACCATATATGATTTACTTATGACTTTATATTACCCATTTATTAACAATTCCACATTAAGTTTATGTTTTAGATAATAACCACTTTATTTTTCATATATGTTTTGATATGTTATATTTTTGGTCCTCATACTTATATAATGATTTAATTAATGTAAAAAATTATATAAATATCATATTTATTAATTATATATATGTATTTATAATAATATATTAATGATATAAATAGAAAATAAAATACACCGTTAATGGAGACGGTAGGTCGTACGTATGCATGAAAGCCATTGCCATTTTCTTGTCGTATTGAAAGTAAGAAAGTAAATGACATATATATATATATATAATATAATTATTTTAGCATTATTATTTCCTATATATCATATAATATCACTAAAATATCCTTAATACATTCCATGTAAAGTGTGAATGAATCACACCACTTTGAGGACGTATCCACAAGTCCGCAAATGAAGTTATCATTTTTACACGAAACGAAATGAATGAAGGTATGTTTTATATATTAATTAAATAATAATAAATAAATCATAAACATTATATACTAAGTATAAAAATATTATGTACATCATAATTCCCAACCATGAGCGGTGGTAAGGGAAAAATGAACAACATCATTTTGTGAGGCGGTAGTCCTCCGTACACATGAACGGTAAGTTTGCTACCCATTTGACGGAAGTGTGTGTAGGTGTAGGTCGAAACCTTATAATAAAAAATTCATGGTTTATTTATAAAACTCATGTTATAAGATAATAATGTCATAATGATATTTTATGGGGTAGATAATGAAAATAAAACAAGGGAGCTTTTGGTAGGATGATACTTCTTCTTTGGGTAACTCCTCTTATTTGACACAAAAGGGTTTCTTTAGTTGGATTTATACCCAAAGTTATGCCTCTAGAAATATGGTATGGAATTTGGGAGTTTATTTTGGAAGTTAAGATCCAAAATTTATTTAGAGGTGTGAGTAATGGGAAGAGTGAATGTCTTTTTATAGAGGAGGAGGGGTGACATTCTTATAAATACCAAAAGGTAAATAGTATGGGAAGGTCTACCATACCTCATGTGCCTCAAATAATTTTACATTTTTGATAATAGGGATGAAGTTTTAGAAATGTGGCTATAAAATGGCTTTTGGACAAATGTATTTTTTATTTCCCCCCTTATGAATAAAGATTAACGATTAAGTAAACTCATTTCTAACTTAATCGCTGTAATTAATTTAAATAACTTTCACTAATCATTGTGGAAAAAAATTATGTGGACCATATTATAAATTATAATTTTTTATTCAAATTTTTTCTTCCATTTTTCCAAATTATAATAATATAAGTGGAAGAAATTAATTTAAAAATCAATCCTACAATCGGGATGAGACGATGGGATTTTAAAGAGAAAAGGTCCAAATTTTTTAAATGTTTTTATATCCAATATCAATTTTAAATTGGTTAGAATGATCTAAATTGGATTATTTTATTTATAATTGATATAATTATATATTAAATCCAAATTAAAATATAATTTAAATGTTTAAATAAATTACATTTTGAAGTAGTTTTGAATTAAAACTCTGTGTTTTTACTATTCAACAAAAAAAGAAACTTCCCAAAAAAATACGAAAAATTCACTCAAAGTAATGTTTTATATACCTCCTTCAAAAAAAAGTTTAGTTTGTCAAATAAAAATCATAATAGTGTTAAAAATCATATTTAAAATGGTATCTCCATTAAAAATAAGTAAAATTATCTTTTAGAAAAATATATCTTTTATTCATATTTTTATTTATTATTATCTTATACCTATAAAATCTATTAGATGAGTATAAAAAATATTTATTGAATATATAATATTTAAATTTCATTGAAAAAATTAATCTAAAGTGGTTTTTTCAATTTATTGAGATAAAATTGGGCATGTATTTAGAAAAAAGCTTTCTTAGAAAATTAATTTCATTACTTTTAAATAGTTCCTACATTCACTTATACTAATTAATATCCAAAGGATTAATTTTATATACATGTGTAAATAGTATTTCATGATTTATTTAATCTTATTCATAACTTCCACTCCAATGGCTAGGTGGTTGATATAATAATATTTTTATAATAGTATTAATACTATATTGTAGTTCAGTATAACTCAATCTTGCGTGTAACATAATCTATCGAAGGAACTCATAATTTTGTGCAACCCAATCAAAAAATAGTGTTTTGTGTATCTAAAGATAATCTAAGTGTTTTTGTAGAGTAATATTAAATTGGTATTGTGTATAATTCAATCCAAACACAGTGAATTCATATAGAAAATGATATATTTAGTGTTGTATGAAATGAAACAAATCAAAAATATTCCATTAATTTAAAAATAAAAATTCACAATAATATCGGGGTGTTATAGTAGGAGCCTCAAAATTTAATGGAAAACAACATAGGGTTGAGATGGGATTTTTAGGGACCTAAGCTGGGGGTTTGATAAATTTTTAATAATTTTTCCTTGAAAATAATCTCGCATATACAATTTCTTGGGGATGGGGACATGGTTTTACAAACCATGAACCTCTACTATCGGGGTGCACAATTACTCTTAATAGGGTTAATGGTTTGAGTAACTATAAGTCAACTATGAAATAAACCTATGTATGGGGGTTTCGTGATTTTCTATGGAAGGGCACACCGTTTTAGGAAATAGTGTTCCAACCATGAACATCCCAAACCCCCCCGAAAACATCCAAAATTCATCCAAATGCACCCATGGTAAAACTCAAACAATATATACATAAAAAAGTTAAAATAATACTTCTAAAGTATCTTGAGACATATCTAGAAAATTTTGGGATCTTTCTTTTATCCTAACCGTAAAGGAATTATTTTTTAAAAATTTTATTATCAAATTTCATGGTTGTTAATAAAATTGTAGCTATATGATATATTTAAAAATTATTATTTTTAAAAAAATTCAAAATATATATTTTTGTGGTGTTTTAAAAAAAACTAATACTATTTTTTGAACTATAAATTTTTTCCCCATATACGTATTCTATCACGGTTGAACCCTTTCCCCTTACGCTCTACCATGATCTCCCTTCGTGGAGACCCTCCTCTCCCTCTTCCATACCAATGAACCTCCCACTCTATTGAAAACATTTACCACTCCCTCATTAATCTTCCTTACCTTTGACAAAATGTCATTGACCCTTAGTTGATTCTACCTCTCCCTCACTATGCTACAATCAACGAACCTCTCTCTATTTATCCTCAGTAACCATCCCTCTCCATTGCGATTTTTGAAACGAATTGAAATGGTTATAGTTGTATAACCATGTTTTTTTAATTGGGTTATAGGGAAATGATTCATTTAATTTTTTATTTAATTAAATTAATTATTATATTTATATTATATGATTTTATCATTTATATTTTATGATTCAATCTATATTTTTTTTCTATATATACTCATTAATATGTTTTAATAAAATATTATTGATGTTTTTTGGAGAAATTTATGAAATTCATTTTATTTTGGATTATATATTTAAATTTTTTTACAATTTTATATTTTTAATGATAAAATAATTGGATATATGTTTTACGGAATTAAGATATGGTTCATTTCCCATAATGTTATTTTAATAGGGGTAATTTAAGACATTTTTTTTGGTTTCGAATATAATATAAAATAGAAAATGTATTGGTGATAATTGGTTAATATTCATGCCTAATATCAAATAAAAAATAAATTTTACATAATGATTTCTTATTGTTAATCACATGTCACAAATGGAAATATTTATGTAAAAATATATGAGATGATAAGTAATGTGTTTTTAGTTAACAAAATGAAACTTATTAGATAATATATCTTCATCAATATTGCACCCAATTTAGAAAGTATATGTATTTTTATGTTAAAATATAAAAGATGTTAAATATCTTGATCTTAATTTGAAAAATATTATTTTAAATAATCATGTTTGTTTTTATTTATTGTTTTTTGAATAAAATAATGAGTTCTAACAATATAATATTTTTTATGTAATGTTTTATTATAATTAGGTTATGTATTATAATGATTTGATAATGCCTGTATAGAATTATGAATTTTATTAAAATGCATTGTATGTTTTTATATTTATATATTTATTGGATAAAAATATTAATTATGAAGGTAAAATAAACATGTGTTTTTGATTTTACATTGAAATATTAGTTTTATATAATGCTTTTTATTATAAAAGTAAATGAATACGTTTTAACATTATTTAATTTATATAATATTGATGATAATATATTTTATATGAGTTTTTTTAATTAATCATGAATTTTTAAGGGAATTTAAAGAGGGGTATAAATTTAGATAGATTATGTTTAATCTTATACGATAGGGTTCTTAATATAGAAACTTTATACTTTATAGGTGGCTTGGGTACTCTGAGTGTTCTTGAATAAACTTTTGTTGATTTTTGAGAGTTTGTAGGTTTTAGATCTTCTTTATATAATGTATTATTTCTCCTATTATTCAATATATATATATATATTTAAATAAAATGTTAATAAAATTTAAATGAAATGAATTCCAATAATGTTTAATGTAAGAGTATTGAATATCATTGGAGTGTATTTATATTTATATTTATAGATAAATAAAAAATTTCCCATCAATGTTTTTATGAATTTATATTATTGTTTAGGTTAACCATTTAAAATTTTCTTTTAGAGGTATAAGTTAAAAATGTAGTTGATTGTATATGGATAATGATCATATTAATTTACCCTCAAACACATCTCATTATTTTAAGGGTTTTAAGGAATTTTTAGATTTTTAGATTTTTTATCTATCTGTGAATAGTATAATAAAATGAACATGTATTGATTATAAATTTCAACGATAATTTAATAAAAATGAAATATATGATAACTCTATATTGAAAAAATCCCCTAATTTATATTACTACTATATTTGGAATGGTTAATTAAATATTCTAAAAATTTCAAGTAGTGACTATCCTTTTAGCGAAAAACACAATCACCTGCCATAGGGGAACTGAATTTATAACATGAAAATTGATACATTATCCTTTATAGGTCTCTATAATAGATATATTAATAGATTAACATAACCAATAGTATATCCTAGGAAGATTAATGTAGATCACAACTTTAGTGATTAAAGAAAAGAGTTTTATTAATTATTTAAAGATGAAAATCAATAATTATATGAAGGGTGTGCCAAGTATTAAAAATTGTATATTATAGTCATGTTTTACCATTTAAAGTATCTCTATATAATTACTAATAATGTAATATTAATGATATTATAATTGTTTCAATATCAATTTAGTGAAACCAAGATCCCTTATTCATTTTATAAAATAAATAAACCTATTAGAAAACATTGACCTAAATGTATAAAAATATATTCTTATCCAAATGATTATACACTTTATTTGGATGAATAATTTGATAAAGAATAATTGAGAAAATTTCCTAAAAATAGTATAAAATTAATGAGTTATGGTGAAAGTGTGAATAAATATAATAAAGGAATAAAAAAACCTCTATAAAAATATTACATTACTTTTACTTAAATTCATGATTATATATATTATTAATTCTGTCTAAAATATCATAGGACATGAAGTTACTTTACTTTTAAAGTAAAAACTATGGATTTATGAGGCATATTCTCTCAAATCACTTTTTTTGGATTTTATAAAATAGAATTCATGAGATAACTAGGGACTCTATTAAAAAGAGAAAAATTACATTCAAGAGAAAATAAAAAATACAATAGACAATAAACGTGAATAATAAAGTAAATTCAAACCTCAATGGATGTTGCAACTCGATATTTACATGATAAGTATCTAATATCACATTTTGGGAAGAGAAAAATTCTATCATCCATGTAGGAGATAAAAACATTCATGATTGATAAATTGTAATTGACTATAAATATATCATGATTTATTTCTGTTGAAAATGAATTTAACTTCTACATTGAACCATTTAATAATTTCTTTATAGAAACATACCAACATTCATTATTCTTCCAACTTACTATATTCCTCCTAAGTGAGATTGATCTCTACCTACACTACCTTGGGACTTTCATTGGTAGTGCTGAATATATTGAAGGCCTTTCACATTAATAGGGAATTGTTTGGGGGTATATGGAAACTAAAAAACCCTTCTCTTCCATATGGTAGACTTGGATTGGGTTCAAGGTGATATTAGAAACCTCTTGGATAAAGGATTATTTACTAGTAAATTGAGTGACTAGGGGTTTAGGAAATGATGGTTAGTATTTTCATCAATTTGATTTATTTCTAAGAACTAAGGTGAAACATTCTAAGTCAATCACAAGCCTCAGTACTCTTTCTTGAACTAGATAGAAATAAGTATTTATCTTGATTTTATTATTTTCTATTTTAATGTCATAAACATTTATCATTATACTTTTCTGATTCAGTTTCATAATTTGTGGACGGGATATGGGATAACTTTTAATATTGGTAGGAAACCTACCATTATGTCTCCTTAGGAGTCCTAAAAGCTGGGATGTGAATCCTTTTTTAGATTAAATGTTTTTTATAGCAATGTAATTTAGATAATTGGAATTTAATTTAATGTAATTTCAGTTAGTGGTTGGATGTTAGTCTACATGTGATGGTTGTATAAGTTCCTCTCTTTAACAATATTAGATCTTCACCTATGATAGTAGGTCCATCAGTTGTTTGCTTCTCCCGATGGTTCTATGTAGGATCGTTGGGAGTTTTGGAGGTTCAATAAAGATGATGGGTCTCTGGGTTTTTAACCTAATTCTAGTGTTCATGTATCCTAATATGGGTTTTTAGGGGAGAATGTTTAACTTGTTTGACTAGTTTTTTTAGTATTTAAGTATAAAGGACCTTCCAGAAAAGTATAGAAACAGTTGTTCAAATGGGTGTTTATTGGAAAGATGAGAAGTTGGTGAGGTATAATCATCATTTTAATCTATTTTTATTAACATTTATTATTATTTTTCAATAAAATCTATTAGAAATATATTTCTCACATGCACACAGGACATAGTTCGAAGCATGTGAAACTTTTTGTTTTTCTCCTCTGTCTATATTTCTATTGCATGTTTTACAGTTGAAAATATTTCTTGTAATTTTTTTTATTATTTTGGTTATTATGTGAGGAATAACTTGTATGATGAGTGGAATTCATTGATTACCTACTTTTGGTACACCCAGTTGTGGGGGAGAAAACCATAATTGATCAGTTTTATGCTACAAATAGTCTCCCATGTGAGATATTCTAGAGGGCAGACATGAAAAGATCTGGTTGTTTTATTGGAAGTATGTAGATATATTTTTCCATAGGATATATTTACCCCAAAACAAGTGGTATCAGATCCATTTTTAGTATTTTAGGTTCAACACATCAGTAAAATTTCAGGCATGGAATCAGATGAAGGAAATATCTAGATTGATAAATTTTATGGATTAGATTTTGGATTTTATAAAATAAAGATTCAAGATTTTCTAATTTATAAATATTTTTAGGTTCCCTTTTTAGGTGTGAGTCCATTGTTCATAGAGAATGAAAAATTATATTGGTTTGATAGAAAGGAGTTGGATCTTGTAAGAATGTCTCTATCAAGTAATATTTCTTTCAATATGCCTGAGATGAAGACTACAACAAAAGTTATTAAGGCATTGTAGTATATGTCTAAAAAAATAATAGCCCTTAACACATTATTCATGTTATTATGTTTATTAAAATTTAGGTTGATGAAATAAATACTAGGGGAGAATCATGTTAATGACTTCAACATGAATCATGGGATGCACTAATCAGTAAAGGTAATTTTTATTAAATATGTATGGGCATTCCCACAATTATCTTAACTTATGGAAAGATGGGGTGAAGTAGTTACTATGGTTTGTAACTACAATGAGAAAACAATATTGATATATGAAGATATCAATAATTTGATACTTAATGAAGAACTTTGGCATTGAGAAGTTTGGGATCCAACTAGAAGTACCCTTAATACTGACGGAAGAGGACTTTCACCTCACCCGAATAAAATATATTAGATGCAACCATCAGTAGATAATACTCAAGAAATTCAACTAGAGAAGAAAAGAGGAAATTTAGATTTTCCTAGTAAAACCTGATGAAAATGTGGTAATATAGGTCATATCATTAAATATTAAAAAATACATAATGATAAAAGTGGGAAAACATCAATGATTAGTAGTTTAGATTATGGTAATACAATAGAAGACAGAAAGAATTATTTGATAAGAACTGCTACTCTGGTAGAACCTTGGGTGATTTAATATGTATCCTCCTAATATTAAACTATTGATCAATTATGAATAGGTAATAATGTAATAGGAATATTCAGTAATGACCATATGGTGGATGGTGAAGACCTAGAAGTTGTTGGAAAAGGAGAGGTCAATATCTGGATAAAGAATGGATAAATCTGGAAGAAATCAGAAGTTAACCACATTCCTAATATATGGATGATGATTATTGTCATTAAATAATTGGATTATGAAGGTTTAATCAAAACATTCAAAAATTTAGTTTCGAAGGTGAATTGGGGATCCATTTTGATTGTAAAAGGATTAGAGGATGAAACGATTTACTTGACTAGAAATCCAGAGAAAACTACAATGATTGGATGTTCAAATTTCAATGATCTAGATCTATGGAGATATAGGTTTGGTCACCCTAGTGATAAGAACATGATGGTTCTATAGAATAAGGATATACTAAATCTTTAATACATGGAAATAGGAAATTATGAAATTTTTATGTTGGGAAAGTATAGAATAATATATTTTAACTTAGATGGTCTCAATCCGAGGGACCATAAGTTGTGGCTCGTTCACATAGATGTTTTGGGACCTACCCTTATTCATTACAATAATTGGGTTCTAAAAATTATTACCTTAATGAATGATAATATAAGTAATGTGTAGATTTACTTCTTAAAACATACTCTTGATGTATTTTAGGTCTTTATTTAGTGGAAATTATTGGAAAAAGGGAGTGTGGTCAGAAGTTGAAGTTTATTTGAATGGAAAATGGTGGTTAGTACACCACACACAACATCCAAAATTTCTATAATAATAAAGGAATAAGGAATGGAAATACTATGCCTAAAACATCACAATAGAATAGATTAGGTAAAAGGATAAACATGAATTTATCAAAGAAATCCCAGAGTATGTGGGTACACTTAGGAATTCCTACGGTGATTTGGTTGGAGGAGAACAACATGAAAACTTATCTTACCAATAGAAGTATAACATTGGAAGTTGGGGGGGGGTGGGTGGGGAGGATTTTGGAGGATCTGTGTTATGAGAAAATACCATAAGTTTATCATCTTAGAGTATTCATTAGTTTAACATATGTACATGTAAATGTTAAGGATATGTTCAAGATTGATTCAAAATTCTAAATATGTTTTTTACATGGTTACGGAGATTATTTTTTTGATATTTCCTATGGTATTATGAAAAAAAATCTGAAGTAGGGATATTATTTTTGATGAAAATATTATTTTTCAGGACTATAACTTTGAGGAGTAGGAAAATAGAGGAGAATTGACCACACTGTGATTCACTATTTCATTTTCATCCTTACACCACTATGCTAAACTAGTTTTTTATTGAAAATTATAAAAATAATAACAAATATCACATCATATTTGATTAAATTATTTTGTGTCTATCAATTTTAAAAATTTAAATGTTACTTGTTTTGATAATTTCATTTAATGTGGATGGTATTTGAAGGGCCCATGATGAAGTTCAAGAAAAATTATCCAAACAGTGTAGGATCCAAGCACACCAGTGGAATCAAACACACACTACTATGAAACCACGCATTAAAATAGGATGATATTATATATACTTGTCTAAAATTAAATGTTATACATTTCATATGATGAAACTCAGGATTCATTCTACCATATGATGGCCCATTCGGACTGATCTGGCCAACACACCAAATCTGCCTGAAGTCTAAAGTGGTATGTTGTGATCTATCCATATCTCCAAATATAAGTGACCAAATGAAGCAAAAAAATACATGGGGATATTAAATAGGTGGGGAAAAACTTTTTTCCCCAAATCTAGATAAGGCTTATACACACCTAAAATAATGGGACAAGTGGTTTTACAGAATCTGTGTGCCCAAAACAACCTTCCACTTTGCCTATAAAATTATACCTTTGGAACCTCATTTGGATGTTCAGATAAGAGGAAAATATCTGGTATTTAGGAGATCCAAAGAAGTACTATCCTCATAAAATATGTTCTATAGTCCCCTATCCTCATAGGGGGATCAACATTGGAGGCGAAGTTTGACTCTAGCCTCTTCCTCCTCTCGATGGAGAGCTAAACAGTGGATGATCATTTGAGGGAGATACACATACATGGGAGGGAGTTCCATAACATTTTATTATATTGGTTTTTTGTAATTTGTGGTTTAAATATTTCACTTATGTTTAATTTCAATTTTCTTCTCCTATGAATATATATATTTGTTATAATTAAGTGAAACACTCTTTATTTCAACACTGATTGGGTTGAGATTTCAAGTGGGATTCTTGGGATGTTTCGGTTGGAAAAGACAAGAATAATATTTACCTCACACATAAATAATATTTTAGTATGATTTTGTATCCATTTTTCTATGTTTTTGAACCAAACCATCACAACACAATTTTTGTGTTAAGGGGTTATTCTTCGAGCATCATTTTAAGAGGAAAGAGGGAAGTCGAGATCTTGAAAACCCTCAACCAAAGGATTAAATTAAAACATATAATATTTTTAGAACATTTAAAAATAAAATATGTGTAGTGAACATCAAATTATATTCTTATATCATAACTTTAAAACACCACCTTTATTTATCAACTATTAAAATCATTAAATCAGGTCATTTTCTTAAAACTGTTTTCAAAACCACCCCCTATTTTGTTCCTTTTTATTAAAAATTCACAAAATAAACCACAAAATCTCCTTGAGATATGACCTAGTGTCTCCATTATACTATAAATAAACCATAAAATCATAAAAAATTTTACATTTCATGACAACACATTCACATTTTGGCACTGTTTTTAGGGAGCGTTTTTTTTTCAGTGTGTGTTTTTTTAAAATATTATATTTTCTGTAATTATTTTATCACTTATATTATTTTCATTATGTGTTTCTTTTTCATTTATTATTTAATTTATAAAATAATCCTTTTATAGCCCTTGTGAATGACATGATCTTCACTTGAGGAACTACTTCCATTCAAACCAGAACCTGAGAGGATATTATGTCATCGACAGGAAGAATCACCAAACAATCCATTGAAGGAGGACACACAAAACATCGACACACTTCTTGATCTTTCCACTTCTTCTTCTTGAACCAACATCAAAAATGAAATAAACATTCAAAACATGGATAAAAATAACTGGAAATTAAAATAAAAAACCTCACATGATGTTGATATCCGACCCACTTATATTAAATTAAAGGTGAGGCCCCCAATTATGTACTTAAATATATTTTAATTAATTTATTACCAAGATTACATGGAATCGAGAGATAAGATCCACATAATCACATAAAATAATTTCATACTGTGTGTTCAACCTCAAAACATGCTAATGTGGATGAAGAACAAGTAAATATCAGAGCATACAAATTTTCATTATAAGACACTGTGAAAGATCAGTTATATTATGTCAATTCACCGATTAGAGGTTGGGCAGACATGAAATGTCTTTTCCTAAAAAATATTTCCCAGCCTCTAGAACCACAAAAATACGGAAAGGAATTAGTGGGATAACATAATCACAATGGGAAACACTTCATGAATATTGGGAGAGATTTAAGAGGTTATGTTCAAGCTGTCCACACCACCAAATAAGTGATAAAATTTTAATTCAATATTTTTATAAAGGTTTAATTTCTATTTATAGAAATATGATGAATGTTTCTGCGGGTGGTGTTCTAGTTGATAATACCCCAATTTATACAATAACTCTAATTGAGAACATGGTTCATAATACTCAACAATTTGGATCAAGATCTAATGTACCCATTTGAGGTGTCCATGAGGCGAAAAGTACAAAATTTCAAGAAGAATGTGGAAATGATGTTTGAAGTGGTAAGTACCCTTATTCAAAAAATTTCTCTTTCACAAGGGAAATACTAATTTCCTCCTCCCATTCATTGTGTAATATGTTCTTCTAAAACCCATTATTTAGAAAAATTCCCTCAACTATGAGAAACTTCTGAGAGTTTTGAGGAAATATTTCTAGGACACCCCTATAACCGACCCTTTAAGTAAGAACCTTAATATCCACCCAACCAAGGATGGAAAAAAACCAAGATTATATGAAAGGGGGTATTCAAACCAACCTTAACAATAATGGAACCAATCCAGGCAGAGTAGTCATCCACCACCACCACCTAGAAATACCCAACCACTACCAAGGCCTTTCCAACCACCCCTCCCAAACCTGATCCTATCATGGAAGATATGATGAAACAAATGGCTTCCAATAATCTCCAATTCCAACAAACCACCCATGAATCCATACAAGACCTTGAAACCCAATTAGGCCAAATTGCTCACAATATGGGGGAAATTCAAAGTCATGGGTCAGGTAAACCACCCTCTAAACCAGTATTTTACCCTAGGGATAAGGGAAATGTTATTGTCATCACCCTTAAGAGTGTAACTAAGTTTAAAAGTAAACTTATCCCTCCAATAGAGTCATCCCTTCCTGAGGAGACCACCATCCCAACCATTGTAAATGGTCCAAATGAGGTAAAACCTTGTCATGAGAGAATCCTTGTTAAAGTAAAGAGTGTGTCTGTTGATGAGGCACCTAGACCAACTATTACTCTTCACTTTACCCAAAGTGAGTACCAACTAAGTAAAAAAAGGAAACTAAACATGATAAGTAAATATTATAAATTTTTCAAAAACATTGGGTTAACATTCCTTTTATCGATTTCATGAAGAAAATTCCAAGATATGCTATGTTTCTAAAAGAGATATGTACACACCAAAGGCGAATTATCGGTGATGAGATGGTGAGATTGGGGAGGAATATCTCAGCATTAATATATCAATCACTTCCCACCAAATGCTATGATCATAGAACATTCTCAATTCCTTGAACCATAGGGGAGTATTCCTTTTCAAATGCTTTGATTGATGTCGGTGCTTCTATACATGTGATTCCTCACTGTATTTACACTTCATTATGGGTAGGGGAACTTAATCCCATAGGAATTTTTGTTTAACTAGAAAACTGGAGTACAACACACCCTTTTTGTGTGTTAGAGGATGTTATTGTAAAGGTGAAAATTTTAATTTTTCATGCTGATTTTTATGTGGTTAAAATAGAAGATGATATGATGAATGGACACACCCTAATTATATTGGAAATAACCTTCTTGAAAACCACCAAAACCATAATTAATGTCCACAATGGTACATATATCTGGAGTTTGGTGGTTAAATTTTCCACTTCAGCATCCTTGATTCCATGAATCACCCCTTAGAAGAACACACCTCTCTCTCTATTAATTAAATAGATGTACTCCCTTGTTCTAAAAAAAATATTTTATTTCCATTGATCCCATTTCTGGGTTTTCATCATTGATTGAAATTTTGGTAAATGTATCAGGCATAAAATGTTGTAGTGGTCTAGAAAAATGTTACACATGTTTGTTAATTAATTATTTCTTGAACACTATGGATCACATGAGCATCGATGATACTGCTAAGATTTTAAAAGAACATTACTCATATGAGGATGATAACTTTGAGTAATTAGATGATATTAGTTAAATATCACCTTAACACACACTCCCATAAATCCAAAATCCCCCTAAATTGGAACTAAAACAATGACCTCAGGATTTAAAATATTCCTATCTTGAGAATAGAAACAAGTTTCCTAACATCATTTCTATTTCACTATATCATGAGCATGAATTGTGACTACTTGAACTTTTGAGGGAGTATAAAGAAGATTTGGGATAGACACTTTCGAACATTCCTAGTATTATCCAATAAAATTGGACACATCATATATTGTTAAATGATGAGGCTAAACAAGTGAGTTGATCACAACATCGACTAAAATCAAACCTCATAAATGTTGTTAAAATGTAGGTAATGAAATTATTGGATGTTGGTATCATTTACCCTGTAATGCCCCGACCCCAGTTACCCAGCGTCGATTCATTATTACATAACATTGGCATGATCAAAATAAAGATCAAGTCTCGAAAGACCGATTAGTTTAGTAGCCTTGGAAACACTAGATACATTCATAAAGTTTTATATTACATAAAAAACATCTTTCTTCATATCCCCTCATACTATCCCTACAGGTCATTCATAAATTACTTCTTCATAATCCTGGGAAAAATAAAAAATTGAATGGGGTGAGCTTAGATTCTCAGTAAGGATAACAATATCGCAGAAGCTTTCATAGATAAGCATAAACACTTAATTCAATTTATAACTAAAACAAAAGCCTTTTAAACTTGAACTTCCACGTAATATAGAAAAGATAAAATGAAATAATGCCATTTACTTATTCACATGGATATTATACTAGTCGAACAATCACATGAAATGTCTATAACCACTTTCATAATGATGTAATGCATAATGCCAGACTATCATAACCACATAGCCAAGGCCTCGTGCCAAGACTACAAATAAGATTTTGCCAAGTCCTTGTGCCAAGAAAATAGTTTGTCTAATGAGACATACCGATGAATCAAGGAGCTATAGAGGGCTCCACCCATCACTTATTAAGTCCAATGCATTCCCATATGAAAAGGTTTAGACATAACATAGACATTCGTATTAAAACTAGCATAAGAAATGTCAACACTTTAACCACAAACCATGAATGGTATAAAAATAGCACATCCACAGTCAACCATAACTCATTTGATACAATACGGAAGATTTTATTGTATCACATTAACCTCAATCAAGAATAATGAAGGATGTTTCCATAGATGAAAATAATCATCAAAACTATTTGAGAGAAATATCCCCCTTTTTCTTGAAATCATTTAAAAGTCACACTATTTGTCAAGAAGCCATTTAAAAATAGATTTTTGAATCAAAGTGTCCCAAACCACTTTGAAACTTTTAAAAGGAGTTTTAATTTTAAAAATTTAATGTCAATATAAATAAATCCTTAAAACCATTTTTTAAAACATGGACATTAATGAGAAATATTTAGAAGAATAAGTCTTTAAAACATTTAAAAATGGTATTTTAGTTAGAGTTTCTAACCAAAAGAGAGACAATTGAATACAAATAATTGAGGTAATAAAAACATTGTAATATCATGAGAATAAAGGAATTCATGATATACTATCTCAAAGTACATTATATACACCACATAAAAGTGATTTGGTGTATAACAACAAAGAAGTCTCAATGGAATGTAAATTGAGATGAAATCTCTCATAAAGGCCGTATCCTTTGGTTAAGGATAAATCAACGACATAATTATGTGTGAAAAATATAAATACACTAAATATGATTGGATATTTAGAGTAAAACAATCAAGGAAATTCACACATATTCTGGTAAAAACAACACCAATAATTGGATGTTTAACTCAACAAATGGAGAATGAGTTAAAATTACTCTTATCAAATTCATATCAATGACTTGAGAAATTATCAATGGAGTGATTATGTTTATCAAAAGTATATCCATAGGAAGGGGAGTGGAAATTATGACATAATAAAATTAATAGTTATTCCACACATAATCTTGGGGTAATATAATCAATGAAATATGCATAAATCCAAATGAGTGGAAATTGAAATTTCAAATTCCCTTATCGATTAGGTAACTTACGAAACATACACCCATGAAAGAAGGATCATAACATGATAATGTAAATACCCATAAATTAAAGTATATTACACAATGAATACAATCATGGGCAGTATACATACACCACATGCAATAATTAAGTGGTGAACAATGGAATTCTCACGAAATTAAGAGTGAGTTAAGAAACCCATTACTTTGTACTTTTTCCTTGGTCGATGGTAGGTTAACCTCCTGTATAATGGTGAAATAATTGTTGTTTAATTATAAAAGAATCATTTACATTAATATGATATCATATATTATCTTTTAACATTGATTTGTTAATAATATCTTAGAATTATCGTCTTTTCGGGTGTTAACGGGTTTATATTACTTTATATTCTTTGTTATGTGAGCCATATTTGTTATTAATGGGATGTATATTATTCATATACAGAATTATATCAAGTCCTTAAAAATTATTTTTAATCATCAAATGAGAATTATACTTGAATGGATATGATGGAGAATGAATCTCATCGCGTTCGTGGAGATGATACTCCGTACGTACGCACGAGCGACAATATCATTCTTTTGATATTAAAATAATATATAATTGGATGGTATATCATATATAAAGAATAAATATCATGTTATATTTATTATTTAAATGAGTTACACATCATTATTATACCCACCCAAATAATAATATATTCAATAACAATTACACCACAACGTGGAGACGGTAAGCCGTACGTACGCACGTATGGTGACATGTTATTCAGAGGGTGGATAGAATACTGAATATGGTTGTACCATATTTATAATAAAATCACTGTATATATAAGATACCGGAGTTATTATTTTAGAATGGTAATAACAAAGAAAGAAGAAGTGGAAGAAGAAAGGAACTTGAAAAGGGGTGGTGAAAACATTACCTCTTCTTCGGGTTCTTCCTTTTGATTTGATCGAAAGGGATCCTTAGGTTGGCTTTATGATCAAAATAAGTCCTCTAGGTTGTAGTGAGGGAAGTTGAGAGATTATTTGGGCAGGGTTTGGGCGAACCAAATGGCTTTGAAGGTGTGAAGAAATGAGAAGGAGGAGTGCCCTTTTATAAGAGGGGTGAGGGGCACCTTTGGAAAAGCTAGAAATATTAATTTATAATAAATTCATATTCAGGTTCTAATGGCTCAAAAGTTGATTATTCAATGTTTAAGGTGGGGATAGGTCGATAACCATTAAACCAATATAATTTATACAGGTTTTGGTCATTATATTAACCTTATCTTTTAGTTTTAACTCTTAGTTAATTAGTTTGACATTTAGCATGTCACTTTGTATTTTTATAATATATAGTTAATAAACTTACTATATACATCCAAGAGACCCCCAAGTGGTCCATTAATGATATACCTATCATGATATAAATCTCTTGGCCGAACCTTAGATTTTTAGGAATTTAATATCAATTAATAATATAATATTTGTTTTAAAAACTCTTTTATGTCAATTTTGACAGTATTCAATAGTTGATTTTTTTAAAACTCATAACCGAATTATTACTTCAAAAAAAGATAATTAAATCATTAATAACATGTCATATTAACCTATAAAATTAGTTTAATTCATTAAAAGTCTCAAATTATATTTATTTGGGTATTTATAATATCAATTATTTTAATTTTTTAATATTATGGTAATTACTGCATCATCATTATGTCATAAATAAATTAAATTATATAATGTCTAAAAATTATAAATAAAACACCATTATGTAGGAAATAGTTTTAGATTTCTAATGAATATTTATAGTCTAAAATAAAACATATATTACCCTATGTAAAAAATTTTTTTTCTAAAAGATATATGCTTTTGTCATTTTTATAATTACTTTAACTTAATTAATATAACGTGCCATTATCACTTAAAAGTGGATCCATGGGGTCCCAAAATTGTCCCAAAGATGCCCAAGGTCGGCCATGTATCAAACAATAGGTTTAAGACACGTTTTAGGGTAATTAAATATTATTATAATATTATTTTTTTAACCCTTATTTACCGGATTTACCTTTTAACCATGGTAAATAAAATATTTACCGAAGTAATTATTCAAAATGTCTAAAAATAAAAGTTACCTATTTACACAATTTCGAAATCCTGATTACAAATATGGAATCCATTTTTCCAAAATCAATACACAGAAGTGGCACAAATTAATTTAAAATTAATTCCCGTTGTTAAAACAAAAAGCGTGTTTTTAAGAGATAATAACTATCAAAAGATTGGCACTTGTTTATGTCTGTTTTAATTGTGAAATTATGTCCAATGAAAAACATTGAATTAAATGGTAAAAATATATTCTAAATATAATTTAAAACCACTCAAATTCATAATTTATCAATATTAATTATTTCGATTAAAAAAGTTGTTTTTAATTAAAATTTAGTAATTTTCACTATTCATCAAAATATGAATGTTATCTGAAAAGTACCAAAATTTCACCCTAGGCTAATTTAGATATTATGAATCCAGAAATGAAGTCCATTTTGAGAGATAGAATTTATAAAATTTCATAATGGCTATATTGATTGGTTGTGGTGTGTTAGAATCTCAAAGTTGCGTACAATGCACGCCATTGCATTATTCAAAGGGAAACGTACCGTGGAAGCTTGGGGTGTTACATTCTCCCCTCCTTAAATAAATTTCATCTTATCAATTTTTAAAATTGTGCTTGGGAATATAATGGAAATTCCCACATCGGAAAAAGAGTCAATAAAACTATCACTTTAAAAGAAAGAAAGAGAGGTATAAAGGTCAACCAAGATAACCCATACTCGGATTCCATGTAAGAAAACATGGATATGGATGATAAACTAAGTGTCAAGTTCTGATGGAGAGGGATAGAAATCATGATCAGTATAAAGTTAACAATAAGAAAACCACAATCTTGTGTTGGGACAAACGACCATTAGTCTCCTAGTAGGAAAGTAAACGGAAAACATTTTTTGTTTTAAGATACATTACATAAGGATGACGAATTCATTTATGATACTGACTAAGAATATAAAGATATAAACTTACTTTTTAAGTACAGTTTCATTCTTTAATAAATTTCCACCACTAACCATTTTTTTAAACGATGAGTATTTATGAATAATTGGTCACACTGGAAGATCTAGAATAAACTTCTATAGAATCACATGATCCATGCCGGATAAACTATATATTTACATTGTCTTTAGAGATTAATCAAAACCAAAATGGTTAGTACAAGATCTAATGATCCCCCAAAAGGATATTCCTTGAGAGAAATAAACACTAATCTTAATTTCTAAAATTAAACCAATAATACTACAAAGTTAAATAAATACCATTCAATAATCAATTGTCCTTAAAATCCTTCAATATAATCCAAACTAATATTGAAACCCAAAACATAGAAGAATTTGATTATGTAGTCTCCCATGTTAAATTGTATCTCCAAATGACATTAATTACTCTTAAAGTGACATACTTAAATGTAATTAACCTAATCATTTCCATAAATAACCCAAATCAATATAAATCCACAATAAAAACATAGATAAAAATCCACCATTACTCCTCAAATGAAATCCCATACTACTCTATTTTCCTTTGTCCAACAACTTCTAAAATAACTTTTATCACATAATCACCAAATCATTTTCCTATACTAAGGGTATTAATTTGGTAAGACATAAGAACCCATATCAACTTATTATTGATCAATAAAATCATTTAACCAAAAATAATTAGTCACACTATCCAGGGGCTTCACGTAGTCCAGTGGTAGGCGATAAATCCCAATCGCACTTTGGTTGTGGGTTCGATTCCCACATCTTTGTCCGACCCGATGGGTTGTCACACGGTCTGCGTGTTGTCCTTTTTCAAAAACTATATTTTATAACATTACCAAAATGAGATAAATTCCTCAAAATAACCATAACATAATTTAACCACAAATCTTATCTCATACCTTGCATTTTCATCCCAAATTATAATAACTTATAATTTCCTCAAACCCAACGATCATATAAGACCAAATGGTTATTTATAACTATATCCACAACAGAAAAAATAATTCTTCCTCAAATATCATTTTCACATGATAAATTGCAGGTTTACACATACAGGAGAAAATTATTCCAAAGTAATCCCATCAATAAAGAGCACTAACACTTTTAAACATTTCACCATCCATTTATTTACACATAGGTTCTTCATCATATGTTCCTCGGGTTCCCACATTGCCTCTTCCATCTTATGATTTCTCCATAGAACTTTCAGCAAACGAGTCATCCGGTTTCTCAACACTTGATCTTTGTTATGAAGAATTCTGATAGGCTCTCCACGATAAGATAGATCGGGTTCCAGTTCTAATTCTTCATAGGTGAGTACATGCGTTGGGTCAGGCTTGTATTTTGTCACTAGAGATATGCGGATCACAACATGAACTCTGGAGAGACTAGGTGGATTTTCTTTTTGGTAGAATGCGTTCCTATATCACAATGGTACCTCAGGAATTTTTCCAAATCATCTACTTCCTTTACCCAAAAAGTCCTCATCAATCATGGATTATATCTAAAGAAGCATCAATACATCATAAAAAATAGGTATTTCTTATATATAATTTTGAGACATCATCTTTAACATGTTTTTTTAGAAACATTCTCACTGATTCATCTTCAAATATTTCAAAATAAGGTTTTGGTAAATCAGTTTCTGTATATCCCAAAAGGCATAAATATATAATTTGATACATATAGGCTGCTCGAAGGTCTCCCTCTTCTGTAGCATCTAGAAAATCATTTAGTGCATCATAATTTTGAGATAAAGTGAATAATTTTAAAAGACCCTGATGGTACTTCCCACGCTTAGCGTGGTAAGAAAGTTGAGAGCGCAACATTATCCCATAGTCGGTACTTGATCCTTGAAATAATCGTGCAATTATAGAGGTATTGGATGTCTCATAAAGTTGTTTTCATGTAACTTGGACATTTGAAAAAGTTTCAACATCATCTGCGCATGACTTCTGGATAATAATTGTAAGTAGTTCTTCAGGAAGAGAGAGAAGAGTTGTTCGTGATCTTGCTCCCTCCATGTTTCAACTAACAAAAAAAATACAATTAGGGTTTTTGAATACTTATCTAATAGGAATGTAAAAAAAAATAGACATAATAGGGCAATCATGTAATTGAACAATATATCCTAACTTGGGGTACCCTATGTTAAAATCTAGGTTATCCACTATCTATTTGCCGACATATATTAATAGGGGCATTTATTTGTATTCCCTTAATAATGGTTCATATTAATCTTTTGAATTTACCAAAGCATATCCCCCAGGAGTGTCGTAACCAAGAGTGTAGCAAGGCCTGTTGTCGTGCACCAGTTCCCGTTCGAGTCTTGCTCAAAGAGGTGTTTTCGGGTTTTACCCCTAGGTACATATGTGCCAGAGCCGCCTCTACCTGCTCGTATCCAGATAGGGTTGTATTTCTTGGAAAAATCACAAAATCTCTACAATACCAAAATTCTAGGAAGTTCTTCTATAATAATACACATATTATCTCTTAGGGCTATGTGATCTAATCTGAGTTTATCTAAATATAGCTTCCAAGGTTTGTACTAAAACTCCCTCTGATACCAACTGTAACGCCTCGACCCCAGTTACCCAGAGTCGATGCATTATTACATAACATTGGCATGAACAAAAGAAATATCAAGTCTCGAAAGACCGATTAGTTTAGTAGCCTTGGAAACACTAGATACATCCATAAAGTTTAACATTACATCAAAAAAACATCTTGTCTTCATATCCCCTCATACTATCCCTGCAGGTCATTCATAAATTACTTCTTCATAATCCTGGGAAAAACAAAAAATTTAATGGGGTGAGCTCAGATGCTCAGTAAGGATAACAATATAGAAGAAGCTTTCATAGATAAGCATAAACACTTAAATCAATTTATAACTAAAACAAAATCCTTTTAAACTTTTAATTCCACATAATATGGAAAAGATAAAATGAAATAATGCCATTTACTTATTCACATGGATATTCTACTAGTCGAACAATCATATGCAATGTCTATAACCACTTTCATAATGATAGAATGCATAATGCCAGACTATCATAACCACATAGCCAAGGCCTCGTGCCAAGACTACAAATAATATTTTTCCAAGGCCTTGTGTCAAGACACTAGTTTGTCTCATGAGACCTACTGATGCATCGAGGAGCTATAGCAGTCTCCACCCATCACTTATTAAGTCCAATGCATTCTCATATGAAAAGGTTTAAACATAACATACACATTCGTATTAAAACTAGCATACAAAATGTCAATACTTTAACCACAAACCATGAATGGTATAAAAATAGCACATCCACAGTCAAACATAACTCATTTGATACAATATGGAAGATTGTATTCTATCACATTATCCTAAATCAAGAATAATGAAGGATGTTTCCATAGATGAAAATAATCATCAAAACTATTTGAGAGAAATATCCCCCTTTTTCTTGAAATTATTTAAAAGTCACACTATTTGTTAAGAAGCCATTTAAAAATAGATTTTTGAATCAAAGTGTCCCATACCACTTTGAAACTTTTTAAAAGGAGTTTTAATTTTAAAACTTTATTGTCCATATAAATAAATCCTTAAAACCATTTTTTAAAACATGGACGTTAATTAGAAAGATTTAGAAGAATAAGTCTTTAAAACATTTAAAAATGGTATTTTAGTAAGAGTTTCTAACCAAAAGAGAGACACTTGAATACAAATAATTGAGGTAATAAAAACATTGTAATATCATGAGAATAAAGGAATTCATGATATACTATCTCAAAGTACAATATATACACCACATAAAAGTGATTTGGTGTATAACAACAAAGAAGTCTCAATGGAATGTAAATTGAGATGAATTCTCTCATAAAGGCCATATCCTTAGGTTAAGGATAAATCAATAACATAATTATGTGTGAAAAATATAAATACACTAAATATGATTGGATATTTAGTGTAAAACAACCATGTACATTCACACATATTCTTGTAAAAACAACACCAACAATTGGATGTTTAACTCAACAAATGGAGAATGAGTTAAAATTAGTCTTATCAAATTCATATCAATGACTTGAGAAATTATCAATGGAGTGATTATGTGTATCAGAAGTATATCCATAGGAATGGGAGTGAAAATTATGACATAATCAAATGAATAGTGATTCCACACATAATCTTGGGGTAATATAATCAATGAAATATGCGTAAATCCAAATGAGTGGAAATTGAAATTTCAAATTCCCTTATCGATTAGGTAACTTACGAAACATACAACCATGAAAGAAGGATCATACCATGATGATGTAAATACCCATAAATTAAAGTATATTACACAATGTATACAATCATGGGTAGTACACATACACCACATGCAATAATTAAGTGGTGAACAATGGAATTCTCACGAAATTAAGAGTGAGTTAAGAAACCCCTTACTTTGTACTTTTTCCTTGGTCGATGGTAGGTTAACCTCATGAATAATGGTGAAATAATTGTTATTGAATTATACAAGAATCATTTACATTAATATGATATCATATATGATCTTTTAACATTGATGTGTTAATAATATCTTAGAATTATCGTCATTCTGGGTGTTAACGGGTTTATTTTACTTTATATTCTTTGTTATGTGAGCCATATTTGTTATTAATAAGATGTATATTATTCATATAAAGAATGATATCAAGTCCCTAAACATTATTTTTAACCATCAAATGAGAATTATACTTGAATGGATATGATGGAGAATGGATCTCATCGCGTTCGTGGAGACGGTACTCCGTACGTACGCACGAGTGACAATATCATTATTTTGATATTAAAATAATATATAATTGGATGTTATATCATATATAAAGAATCAATATCATGTTATATTTATTATTTAAATGAGTTACACATCATTATTATACCCACCCAAATAATAATATATTGAATAACATTTACACCACGACGTGGAGACGGTAAGCCGTACGTACGCACGTATGGTGACATGTTATTCAAAGGGTGGATAGAATAATGAATATGGTTTTACCATATTTATAATAACATCACAGTATATATAATATACTGGAGTTATTATTTTAGAATGGTAATAACAAAGAAATAAGTAGTGGAAGAAGAAAGGAACTTGAAAAGGGGTGGTGAAAACATTACATCTTCTTCGGGTTCTTCATTTTGATTTGATCGAAAGGGATCCTTAGGTTGGATTTATGATCAAACTAAGGCCTCTAGGATGTAGTGAGGGAAGTTGAGAGAGTATTTGGGCAGGTTTTGGACGAACCAAAAGGCTTTGAAGTTGTGAAGAAATGAGAAGGAGGAGTGCCCTTTTATAAGAGGGGTGAGGGGCACCTTTGGAAAAGCTAGAAATATTAATTTATAATAAATTAATATTCGGTTTCTAATGGCTCCAAAGTTGATTATTCAACGTTTAAGGTGGTTATAGGTCTATAAACATTAAACCAATATAATTTAGATAGGTTTAGGTCATTATATTAACCTTATCTTTTAGTTTTAACTCTTAGTTAATTAGTTTGACATTTACCATGTCACTTTGTATTTTTATAATATATAGTTAATAAACTTACTATATACATCCCAGAGACCCCCAAGTGGTCCATTAATGATATAAATATAATGATATAAGTCTCTTGGACAAACCTTATATTTTTAGGAATTTAATATCAATTAATAATATAATATTTGTTTTAAAAACTCTTTTATGTCAATTTTGACACAATTCAATAGTTGATTTTTGTAAAACTCATAATAGAATTATTACTTCCAAAAAAGTTAATTAACTCATTACTAACATGTCATAGTAACCTATAAAATTTTTTTAATTCATTAAAAGTCTCAAATTATATTTATTTGGGTATTTATAATATCAATTATTTTAATTTTTTACTAGTAATGTAATTACTGCATCATCATTGTGTCATAAATAAATTAAATTATTTAATGTCTAAAAATTATAAATAAAATACCATTATGTAGGAAATATTTTTAGATTTCTAATGAATATATATAGTCTAAAATACAACATATATAACCCTATATAAAAATTGTTTTTCTAAAAGATATATGCTTTTGTCATTTTTGTAATTACTTAAACGTAATTAATATAACAGGTCATTATCACTTACAAGTGGATCCATGGGGTCCCAAAATCGACCCAAAGATGCCCCTGGTCGGCCATGTATCAACCAATATGGTTAAGACACGTTTTAGGGTAATTTAATAATATTATAATATAATTTTTTAACCATTATTTATGGGATTTACCTTCTAACCATCGTAAATAAAATATTTACCGAAATAATTATTCAAAATGTATAAAAATAAAAGTTACCTATTTACAAAATTTGGAAATACTGATTCCAAATATGGAATACATTTTTCCTTATTCAATACACAGAAGTGGAATAAATTAATTTAAAATTAATTCCCGCTGTTAAAACAAAAAACATGTTTTTAAGAGATAATAACTATCAAAAGATTGACACTTGTTTATGTCTGGTTTAATTGTGAAATTATGTCCAATGAAAAACATTGAATTAAAAGGTAAAAATATATTCTAAATATACTTTAAAACCACTCAAATTCATAATTTATCAATATTAATTGTTTCGATTAAAAAAGTTGTTTTTAATTAAAATTTAGTAATTTTCACTATTCATCAAAATATGAAAGCTATCTGAAAAGTACCAAAATTTTACCCTAGGCTAATTTTGATATTCCGAATCCAAAAATGAAGTCCATTTTGAGAGATAGAATTTATAATGTTTCATAACGGCTAGATTTATTGGTTGTGGTGTGTTAGAATCTCGAAGTTGTGCACAATGCACGCCATTGCATTATTCAAAGGGAAACGTACCGTGGAAGCTTGGGGTGTTACATACCCCATCTCTAAAATACAACGGGTCAGTCTAGTATAAGTGGTTCCTAAAAAACTGGTCTTACATTAATAAAAAATGAAAACAATGAATTGGTTCCAAATCATGTGCAGAATAGTTTGTGTGTTTGTATAGACTATCAAGGATTAAACCAACACACTAGGAAAGACTATTTCCCATTACCATTAATTGAGAAAATTCTAGAGAGGCTAGTAGGGAATTACCATTAATATTTCCTTTTTGGGTATTCTAGATACTTTTAGATCCATATTTCCAACAAGTATTAAAAACAACCTTTACATGACTGTTCAACACATTTGAATATAGGAGGATGTCATTTGGTCTATAAAATTCTTTGGGTACTTTCCACCGATTCATGGTTAATATTTTTTTTGATTACCTAGAGAATTGCATGGAAGTATTCATGGATGATTTCCCTATTTATGTATCTTCTTTTGGTGAATTTTTTAGTTGTTTTGGTTCAGTCCTACATTGCTGTATTGAAAATAATCTCATATTAAATTATGGGAAATGTCATTTCGTGGTGCGATAAGGTATATATTTGGGAAATTTCATTCTCGGGAATGGTATCCAAGTAGATAAATCAAACGTTTTTGTCATTTATTCCCTAAAATTATCTAAAAATTAATGGGATTTGATGTCTTTCATAGATCATGTTGGATTTTACAATCATTTCATTCATGAATTTAGTAAAATTGCACTCCCCCTATCACGATTGCATAAAAAATAAAAGGAATTTTCTTTTTATGAATAATCTGATGAAGCTTTTAATAAGTTTAAATGGAGTCTCATGTCACCCCTTGTAATCCAACCCCCTTGGTGGGATTTACCATTTAAGCTCTTGTGTGACACTGCTAACTATGAATTTAGGGAAGTCTTATCACAAAGGGTTGATCGATTTCCACATGTCATTGCATATTCCCCACATACACTAGACCCTTCCCAAGAAAACTACACCACAACTAAAAAATAATTTCTTTCCATTTGTGTTTTCCTTGGATAAATTTAGGTCATATATTTTAGGGTCTAAGGTCATTTTGTTCTTAGACAATGTATCCTTCTAGTATCTTTTTATGAAACTAGAATCCAAACCATGTCTCATTCTCTAGATGCTCCTCCTATAAGGATTCAATTTAGAAATTATAGATAAAAAAGGAGTAGAGAATGTGGGGTTTTACCATATCAGTTGGATCCATCTATTCTCTATCATTGAATCATCTGCCTTTATTCCCATAAATGACATGTTTCTAGATGAGAAATTTTACAGATTGCAAGATTCTATTCCTTATTATACTGAAATTGTAAATTATTTACTAGCATCTTTAATTCCATCTAGTTTCAATAAAAACTTGGGTGACCATATAAAACATGAGTCCCATTGGTACATTTGGGATTACCCCTACCTTTGGAACTCATGTAGTGATCAAGTCATTAAGCGTTGTGTTTCTTATAGCGAGTTTCAGTCTTTCTATAAGGTTATGTCGCACTCTTGCTTACGTGGTCCACTTTGGTCCCTAATAGACTACTCTCAAGGTCCTTGATTATGGTTTCTTTTTTCGAACACTCATTCGAGATACCCATGATTTCTATAAATATTTTCCTCACTATCAAAGAATGGGGAATGTGTCTAAATGAAATGAAATTCCACAACAACCCTTACTCTTCAATGAAATTTTTTATGTTTTGGGAATTGAATTTATGGGACCATTCACAATTAATTTGGTAACATTTACCTTCTTCTAGAAGTGTATTATGTTTAAAAATGGGTAGAGGCATGAGCCACAAGGACTGGTTATTCTAAGTCAGTTGAGGAATTTTTGAGAAATGAAATTTTTTGTAGGTTTTTATTACCTTGGTTTATCATCAGTGGCTGGGGTTCTCAATTCTGTAACCGAAAAATGTAATCACTTTTGCATCGGTATGGGGTCAAGCATAGAGTTTCTACTGTATATCACCCTCAAACCAATGGTCAAGTCAAGGTTTCAAATAGGGAGGTAAAGAAAATTATTGAAAAAATGGTTCAACCCAACATAAATGATTGGATTCTTTGACTCGATGATTCATTGTGGTCCTACCATATTGCTTTGAAAACTTTCATTGGAATGTCACCCTATCATCTTGTGTTTGGAAAGAGTTGTCCCCTCCCTATTGATATTGAGCACCAGGCCTAATGGGATATCAAAAAATGAAATTATATTCTTTATCGTGCAGGTTCTCAATGGAAGTTGCAGATTTAGGAATTGGAGTAGATGCATAGAGATTTATATGAGAACGATAAGATTTATAAAGAGCAAACCAAGGCTTCGTATGACTATCTCATCCTTCATCATCAGTTCCATGTTCGGATGAATGCCCTCCTCTATAATATACGGCTGGAGTTGAATATAGGTAAGATTCATTCCCATTCGTTTGGACCATACATTATTTCTAATATATTTCCATTTGGTGTTTTTCTTGTTCAACATGAAGAAACCAAGAAAACCATCATAGTCAATGGGCAGCAGCTGCAGTACTTCCATGAATCCATTTCAGAGTCCCTGATTGAGGAACTTAAAGTTCAAGAAGCAGTCTATGAATGACACCCACTAGGTTTTTTCATTCCTCCCCACATTCTATTTTATTACAACGAGGGCACTGAACACTTTAAGTGTGGGTGTATGGGTATATTCTTGGGTTAGTTAGGAATTTTCATTACCTTTATTTCATTTTTATCTTTATCTTTCTTTATAGTATAATTACTTTTCCCCCTCTCATTTACCCCATAACTTTTGTTCCACAATGTAAATTTTCAATGCCCATATTATCATGGAAAATGATTCCCTATTAACAATGGATGTTATTGAAAATTCATGAAAAATTTCTATATTTCAAATTGTTTTAAAATTAAAAAAATGAAGAAATATTCCTTTCAACAAGAATTCAATACTGTGGTGTGACTTTCTTTTGAAATTTGGTTCATTATCGATGATATAAATTGTTTTATCATTTTAAAACCTTTTAGAAAAGTGATATCCTTTATGTGAGTAATTTAAGTGAAAATTGTGTTACTTAATTTCTCTACACACCATTCACCCAACCAAGAAGTGTGAAAATATCTTACTTAATTGGATGTAAATATAAGTTATGTTAATTTTTATCTACTTTCTAAAATTATTTTTTCCATACATTTGTTCCTTGTCTGATATATTCTTTTATTATACCATAATGACCTATGCATTTGTACATGTTATCCAATTATTTTACTCCATAAAAATAAACAAAAAAAATGGTTATGTCTTGGTCAGTTCAAAAAACACCCTTACTCAAATTTTGATCTTTTTAAAATAATTACAATTAGTGTTGTGAGGAGATCAAACATGGGTAGAGAGAAGAGTGTCAGATTTGTTATAAGTGAAAAATTCGAAAAAATAAGAATAAATGAGGGGAGTGATGAAATGTACAACATATGGGGATATCTAGTACGAGAGCTTATGGTTTGAATTCTAGGAATTTTTAAGTGATTGGGCCAAAAAATTTGATTTCAAAGGATGTACAGTATGTTCAGTGGAAAGGATCATGTAATTTGACAGTTCTTAAAAAAACTTATATTTACTTGATAGAAAGTGGAAAGGATATCATAAAATGTTTATCACATACTCATGTGGGGAATTAATGACATGATTAACTTTTTAATTTTTTTCTTCTCTTGATATCATACATCTCTTGTAATTTCATTTTGATAAAATTTTTGAGACATCTTTTTCCATAATCACTTTGAATAACTCTTCGGTGTGATTTTTTCTTTGATCACATTTCTCTTAGGAAATAAATTTTCATTGAATGTTAAATCTTTATAAAGTTTGAAATATCTACATGCATAATTTTTTTAAATGTGGATTTTTCAAGGAGTGAAAATGTTTTCATATGGGGGTGTGATTGAAACATGATTATCCGTTTCATTTTCACCTTTACACCACTATGATAAACTGGTTTTGTATTTAAAATTATAAAAATAATATCAAATTTAACTTAATATTTGGTTTAATTATTTTTTTCACTGTTAAAAAGTGAAATGTTAATTGTTTTGAGAATTTCATTGAAGGTGGAGGTGATTTGAAGGGCCCATGATGAAGTTTAAGAAAAATGGGCTAAACTGCATAGGATCCAAACATACAAGTGGAATCAACCACACACTTCTACTAAAAAGTTCATACAAAATGATTGATATTTTGTTTTGTGGTCCTAAATTAAATTGGATACATTTCATATGAATAAATCCATGCCTCCATTTTTAATTTGGTGGTCCATCCGGACTGATCCGTCTTGCACACCGAATCTTCATGAAGTCAAAAGTGGTGTGTTGTGATCTATCTGTATCTCAAGTTGTAGGTGTCCAAATTAATCCAAAAATTCGTTTGAGATATTAAAGAGGTTAGGAAAAAAATATTTGGTCTTCCCCAAGGAATGATAAGGCTTTCTACCCACCGAAAACAATGGGCTAAGTGGTTTTACACAATCAGTGTGCCCAAAACCACCTTCCACTTTTCCTATAATATGATACCTTAAGAACCACATTTGGAAGTTAGGATAGGAGGAAAATATCTAGTATTTTGGAGTCCCAAATTATTTCTCTACTCATAAAAGAAGTTCTGGAGGCCCCTATCCTCATTGGGGGGGGGGGTATCAAGGATGAAGTTAAAGATCCACCAGAGCCTCCTCATCCTCTTGATGGAGAAATAAATGGTGGATGATCATTTAGAGGTTGATATACATACATGGGAGGAAGTTTCAGAACTTATTCTTCTGTAGGGTTTGTGTAATTTTCATGTTAAATATTTCAATTATGTTTAATTTTTATGTTATTATCCTTTGAATATATTTCTTTTGTTATAATTAAGTGAAACAATTTTTATTTCAACACCGATTAGGTTGAGATTTCTAGTGGGAATCTTGGGTTGTTCCAATTGGACAAGATAAAAATCCCCTTTCTATCACACATACATAATATTTTAGTATGATTTGGTATCCCTTTTTCTATGTTTTATAACCAAACCCTGAAAACATGATTTTTGTGTCAAGGGGTGATTCTTGGAGCATCGTTTTATGTGGAAAGAGGGAAGTCGCGATATTGACAACCCAAAACCGAAGGATTACATGAAAACATAGGAAATTTTCAGAAAAACGAACTATCCAATATGTGTAGTGAACTTGAAATGATATCATTCTCTCATAATACTAAAACACCACATTTATTTATCAACTATTAAACTCTTTAAATCAGTTCATTTTCTTAAAACTGTTTTCAAAACCACCCCCTCTTTTGTTCATGTTTTTTTAAAATTTACATTATAAACCACCAAATATCCTTGAGTGATGACCTAGGGTCTGCCCTATACTATAAATCAACTTTATAATCATAATCAAACTGACATGTTATGAAAACACATTCAAGAATTAACAAAAAAAATCATAGTTAATCCGAGTACTTGTAACAAGCAACAATTAGAGAACCCAGATATAGCTATTGATGGGACGTAGATTCGAGATATAAGTCCATCATAAAGACTAAAAATTTCAATAGTGGATGAATCTTTAGTGGGGGAACTGAAATTAAATTTCTCTAATATATGAGTAATAAAAGTCTAGGAACTTGTAGAGAGATAAGAAAGAAGAAATTTAGTTCATCCAATTCAGTTGAAGTGATCAACCAGAATTAGGTGACCAGTTCAAGGGTATGAGGTTGATATGAACGTTCTAATACTAACAAGAATATGAGAAATTTAAAATATAGAGGATTAATATTTTATTAGTTACTATAATTATTTGGATTCATCTATAAATGAAGATATGGGTTTGTTAAAGTTAAAAAAAATGTTTGGAGCTGAATGAACATGCATTGGGTAAAAAATAACATAAATATAAATGTGTTTACTTGATTAAGGAATAAGATAATGAAAAAAGTGGTATAAATATTGAATGGTAGTGAAGGGGTTTCAAAAAAATAAAGGAATAATTTTCTTGAAAATTTTCTCAATGGTAGTTAATCATATTACATTTAGAATAGTGCTAATCATGGTTTCATTAGAACATATATATCTTGGGTAGATTTATGCAAAGACCGGTTTCCTTAATTTTGAGTTAGTGGAGGAAATTTACATTAAATATCCAATAGGTGTACCAAAATTAGGGCATCACAATTTGTTATGATAACTAAAGAAATTCCTTAATCGGTTAAATTAATCCCCATTATATCAGAATAAAAAATATGATTTGCTTATGTTCGATGAAGGGTTTAGTAGGTGAAATGGAGATCATTTTTGTCATCAAAGGAAATTAAAATATAGTATATTCATAATATTGATTTTTATGTGGATTTAATTCTAATTAATAGATTTTTTTTGAAGATGAAAAATTTGAAGTATAACTTATTTGGATGATTCAAGAAAAAAGAACTTCGATAGACAATAAAGATTCCAGGGATGAAGATTGAGAGTGATATGAAATCCCAGAATTTGGTTTTTATCTTAGACATATTATATCTGTAAGATCATGTAATGTTTTTGAGAAGTGAAAGTAATCCATTCTCAACCCCACTTTCTTCTCACTTCATGTTATCCAAGTCATAGAAGCTAGAAACAGAATTTGTGGCCAAATACATGGAGAAGGTACTATATACATAAGTGGAAAGAAGATTAATTCATGAAATAGTTTTTACTTGGAATGAAATCTCTAATTTAGTGGGAGTTGTGAGTAGGTATGTGGTGAATCTATGGATATTACTTTGTGAGTCTATTATGTGTATTCTATAGTAGATGAAATGATCAGGAAAACAATCCCTATATTATGGAAAAAATGTACCATTATAGGGTTTCTTGGACTCAGAATTTAAGGGAGAAGTGAAACGTGAAAAATTACAATAAGATTCATGTTAAATTTTTGAGGAATTACCAATATCTGGTCATAAAAGTTGCAAAATATTTTTACTCTAAGATCAATGGAAGAAGAGTATGTATCTACAATGGAAGTTAGGAAGGAAACATTATAATTGAATTAGATGTTGAAGGAGATGAGAAGGGTTCAATCAGAAGGGGAAATTTACAATACAATATAAAGTGATATTAAATTGGCTAAAAATATGATCTTATTTCTCAGATGAAGCATGTTGAACTAAAATATTGTTTCATTAGGAAATTTCAAGAATATAAGGAATTGGATTTATGAAATATAATAGTAAGCTAAAATGTCGCAATACTATTCTCCAATGTGATAGTTCAAGAATGAGTGAGGTAACATAAAGCCATGGTAGGTCTATGTTAAAGTAAGTAAAACAATGATGAATTCTACATAATGATATTTTTTTAGGGTTTCGAAGGTTTTTTATATAAAAATTCTTTATAGGGGAGATTTTTGGGATGTGATGCCTTGTTCAGATTCTCATATGCTTAGAGAACTGACAGATAGAGCAACAAAATTATGCTTACTAAAATTTTAATCCGTGGTTGGAATATGGGTTTGATTTGAATGTATCATATGTTCTTACCTTTAGAGAAAACATATCATATCTAATGAAAGTAAGTCCCTTACAAGTTTTTTTATACCAATGCTTCTATTAATGACTGTTGGGAGGTCCAAAAGATCAACAAAGTTCATGGGTCATTGGGTTGGAAACCTAGATCAGGTGGTTATGTCTCTGGATCTAGTTATATAGAGGAGTAAATGTTACATGTTTGAACATTTTTAATTATTATTTAAGTATGTGGGACATTCAGTGAAATTTTTGGAAAAAACATTGATTCAAATTGGTGTTAACTGGAATGCTAAGAAGTTGGTGAGGATTACTTGTCTTTGTAATCTATTTGAATGTAACTATAATATCCTGATTATAAAAAAATCTTGCAGTAATGCATTCCCCCATGGATATAGGAAATAGTAAAAATCTTGTTAAAATTACTGCCCTTTATCCACTTTCTAAATTTATATTTCTTTTTTTTACCATTTAAAATATATCCAATACTTTGTTTATTTTTTCTGAGGTGTGTGTATGATAAAATTTCTGTGCACTGAGTAGGGTTTATTGAATACATACTTTTAGTATAATCATTCATGGGGGATTATACTTCTGGATATTAGTTTTATGCTATGTATAACCTTCAATGTGTGATCTTTTAATGGAATAACATGTGAATGTCTAGTGGTTTTATCGAAAGTATGATGATCAATTTTTTTTCTAGTTGTATTCATCCTACCAACACTAAAACTTATATAATTAACAACATTAGAACAATAAATAATGGTAGATCCTATGAAAGCCTCAAACATGGCCCAAGTATCTCCTAAAGAAAAAAAATAAGAAGTTTTCTACCTACTTTAACATGATTCAATCCAGTAGTTTTTAGTGCCTCATCCTTCTGTAGATAAGTACCAATAGAATTTTTTGAGTTATCCTAGTTAAAATTTTACAAATCCCTAATTATAGGACTCTATAGTTTTTCAATGGGTTTTCTTCTAATCAAGTAATATTTTATCTTAATATTCCCCAATTGGAGAGAAAAGGAATTAGTGGACTTCAAATAAGAATCCCTAATAGGGCCATCCAAATATATATTCACGGAAGAAAACTCCTTCACTAGAGGCCATAAATTATCTTTTTTCATTGTAGTAGAATATTCCCGTACCTAATTTTCCCCAAAAGATGATTTAGAACCCAATAACATCCTCACAATAATGATCCCACCTATATCCCCCTCTTAACAAGCTTTAGATTCATCCAAATAGGTAATGTTTTTAACTTTCCTATTGATGTTATTCACGGACATTCAATGAAAAATTTATGGAATAAACCTTTGATGATTGATGGATGAGAATAAATTATTGAAAAATTCATAGAAAACATTTTATTTATAACTATATTCACCTTCAATCAAAATCATGGTAAAATACAAAGAGTTCTTCAAGACCTCAATTTCTATATATATACATGGGGTGAATGGATGGAATAATGTGTTAGTACTTTCATTTCAGAATATAGGTCACCATGTCATGATTCATATGTAAATAGAAGGATTATTTAAACAAAAAACCATATTCCTAAGAAGATGGGTAATTATTTAGACCAAGAATGAATCATATCATGTTCATCAATAAAATATAAAAGCATGTTCATGGGATCCAACAATCAAACAATCACCTGAGACTTCAATCTCCATTATTTATTGATAAATATATTGAACACATAGATGATTGGTTTCAAAGTTTGAACTCAACCACAAGAAAACATTTATAAGGGATAAAGATTGTATTAAATCTAAAGGGGAGATCGAAAATAAAGGAGATCCATTATTGAACATGAGAACCTTAGGGATTAATAAAATGACGGGGAACACCAGAATATGATTAATGTTGATGAAGGGGGTGATACCACATGATTTTCAAGCTCAATGTATCCATTTGGTGTTTCCCAAGGAGGTAAAATATATTTGGGATCATATTATGATTTTTTTAAACCTTTTTATGTTTAAATTAAAAATTATAGTATGGAACCAGTTGTTTTAATCCTTCAAAATCTTCCTCCTTGAATGTGTATATTATGGAAATAATTAATCATTTCAATTATTATTCTATGAATAAATATTTCCAAAAGTGACATTTATGTATACCATTAGCCACTAATTAAATAATTTCATGAATTTTGGAAATATAGTGTTCAAATATTTTATGCATCAATGAAAAACATTCAAAATGCATACTTCTCTAATGAGGACAATTAAAAACTTTACTAGAAAAGAAAACATATCCATTTAGAGTACTCATAATGGATTAACTATTCTAGTTTATTATTTTTATTTTGAACCCTAATGATTAACTCAAAGAAAAAATGACCATTCATGTGTCATCACTAATTCCTTGACACATCTCATTGATTTAGGTCCAACATGACAACATTAAATAGAAAAAAAAATTAAGAAAGCCAATATGGATTTAATGAAGTTTATAAATCTAGAAAAAATTAATAAATATTTATAAATAGTTTTGGAAATTTCATCATCTAATATAAGTTGAGAAAATGGTTTAAGTTACTTCCTTAAAATCATTTGGAACAAAAAAAATGAGAAAAAATTAATATATTTTCAGATGAATTTGTTTAGACTTTAATTCGCTATTATAAAAACTGGATTTTATGAATACTGATCCTAAAATATTAAATAAGGTTATTTTTTTACATTACTTAATGAGAAAGGTAAATATAAGGATCATATAAATGATCATAAGGTCTAAGAATAAATTAATATCAAATGTGAACTATGAGAAGATAAGAATGGGAACTATCCTATAGAAATTTTAAAATGAAAAAATTGGAAAAATATATTTTTATTTTAAATTTAATGAAATTGGAAGTGTATAATGATTAATTAAGTAATATTTTAATATTTTTTTACTCAAGGCATCATAAGTTACATATATTTAAAAATCATGGCTCATATATTTTTATAGACCAATATCAACAATTTTCTTTACATAAATTTTTTCATTAAAAAGTTAATATTATAAAAATTTATTTTTCTCCTTTCCAAGAAATATTTTTAAGAAAAATATAAATCAAAATGAGCTTTATATGATTTTAGAAATAATTATAATTATACATTTTCATTTGGATATATTATTTATGTCTTTATTTTTCACTGTGACGATTAATTTGAACATTCATTTGGTCAAGGAAACTAAAATTGTAGGACCTATACATTAATCATGGATGTATCCAATTATTATGTATAATAATAATATTTTTTTCAATAATGAATCATATTTTATAAAATATTTATATAAATAATTTAACTTTTTTTTATTTTTCCCACTTAGAACTTAGGTTATTTGAAGTCATATGTGAAAAAAACACAACAAGAATGTCTATTACTTAAGGATACCATTCTAAGAAGTGTATATACTTTTTTGTAGATATTTAGATAAGATTTTAGTAATATTCAATTGAATTTTATGTTATGATGAAATACCTAAAAATTTTCATTCTAATAAACAATCTTCAATCTTTCTAACTTAGGCCAACTAGTTGAAAAAGTCTCAATTTTTACACTAATTAAAATGAATTTACTATAAGAACATAGATATATGCTACTCAATATTCATATTAAAAATTTATGTATTATAAAATTATGAATTAAAATGAATAGATGAGTAAATATTATAACTCAAAATGAGATATAAAATATAAAAAAAGTTAATAAATTTGTTTTCAAATGGTTTTCAAATTATATAAAACATATTTAAATTAATTATTTTAATGTGTTTTTATTGTGTTTATATAAATAATAATTTTTATGTCCTATTGTATGATTTATAAAAATTTACAATCAAGCTAAAGTGTAAAATTATTTAAAGTTATTTTTCTTAATGTCTTATAAGGGAGGATAAGAGATTTGATGAACACAGTATTTAAGGCATTAAGTTTCCTACAATTGTTCCTAAAAAATGATTGAAAACAAAAAAATAAAAGTATATATAGACTTAAAGAGGTGGGATACATTGAAAATATGGTTTATATGATTGAATTGGACTATAATAGATAATTTTCAGCTATTTTATTCAAGTTAATGTGGGTAAACATTCAAAATGGTATATGGAATGTGTTTTTTAAATATTATTTACATCACCTTCTTTCATAGGATCTATATCTTTGATCATTAAGGTGATAATATAACTATGTTGGTTTTAGAGGAAAATATTGTAAATTATATGGATTATAATGTGTATTAATATTTTATTGTTTTATAACCTTTTAAATAAATATTCTTATATGATATGGGTGATGAATATAAAGAGTTATTTTTTGAAAATGAACCCCATAAATAAAAAACATTCAATTTTTTCCTTGATGACATAAAAAAGGTAAAACACTAATTATTGGATAAAGATTAAGAATTAATCACAATTATATAGGATGATAAAAACATAGAAAATAAAGATAAAAATAATCAAACATCCAAATAGGAAATTTTTTAAAGTCATATTTTATATTATTTAGTGTTTTTGTTGATAATTTATAATTGTTGTAATTATAATAGTATGTATATCTTCTAACTAATTTTTAGTGTAGAAATTTCAAGGTTAAACTAGTTAAATTAATAATAATATTGTTTATTTTATTATGTATATCTATTTATAGTTTATATATATCCATTTAAAATTTATTATAATTATACTATATTTAGTTTATGATTATATTGATCTAATAAATTTTTAACTCATCATTTAATAGATTAATACACTTTTTTATACATATACAATTTTAATTTACTATTATTTTTAATTTTTAATTTAATTATTTCTAGTTTTTATGTCCTTATATTCCAACTAGTTTTTCATGTTAAAATTAAAAGGAATAAAAGGTCTAGAGAACCTAGATGATCCACATTTTAAAGTATAGCATTACCACTATAACATTTTATGGACATAAAATATTTTCATCTATCAAATATAGATTTTGAGGCATCAAATAGCTTAACAGATAAGAATTATTTAAAATTTGATACTCCTTACTTGAGTCAGTAGTTGATCACTCTACCATCTTGTCGATATTGGTGGGATAACATTATTGGTATATATGTCATTATGATATTAATTAATTATTTAAAATCATTAGTAAATTCATTTATCCAACAAGTATAGATTACAAGATAAGGGATACATATAAAAATATAAAAAATTTATGGGACATGAAATATTTTAAAATTACTACCCATTTGATGATTATGGGGTTTCAATGATGATACTACTGACATTAATGGATATATCACTAGAAAACATTCGTGTAAGATAGTATGTATTTCTATAAATTATAAATATTGGAGATATAATTCTATATAATAGGGTTGGGATCCTCCCACATTGTCTGAGGTAATGACCAAGAATTTTTCTTGATAATTTTAAACTGGAAGATAGAAATATGGGGGTTTCCATCTAGCTAATATCTGAAACTATACTCTAGGAATTTATTATCTAATTTGAGAATATCATAGTTTTACTTTCTTTTTCCTCTTGATTATAGTTCCATGATTACTCTTTATTTTATTCTTTACATCTTAGTGATTGGGGGGGGGGCGTCCTACTAGGTATTTTTATACTCACCCTCACATGGTATTTGTGTTCATGTATCATGTCTTATAAAGATAAAATGATATTTAATAGAGATCTAAGGGGAACTAGAGAGGGTAGTTCTTAGTGGAACATAATAGATTTGGTAACATGTCTATTTTCAGATTGGTGGTTGCATTTTCAGAATTTTTTTCATATTATTGTCTAGTTTGACCTAATTACTAGTTTTTTGTCCTATATTTACCCTATATACTTGACTATGTATTGTCAAACAATTATATGCGACATTAGAGGCTACGAATTAATTTATTATTACAGTTGTTTACTATTGGGATTACTATTGTTTTTATGGAGATACATGCACATGAATATAATTTCATTAGTCTATGGCCACTCATATGAATTCTATTCCTACTAGGTTCTAGTCTATATCCCTTAACCAATTCAAGGTGGTATTTGGGTGGAACACTAAACTTACCACTATCTAGGTAGGTCTTGGTGAGTTAGGTCATTTTAGAGTGTAATCAGAGCTAGTTTTACATAGGAAAGATTTTTGTGATAGAGTATTTGTGAGGATTGGTTTGGGATTTTGGGAAATAGTGTTTCAAGTGCCTAGAGTTTTTATATTTAGATAAGGACCCCTATAATGGTGTGAAGGTTGTGGTATCCATACACGAGGACTCTAAAAACCCACTTGTAGAAACTATAAACTGAGGAACCATTTGTAGGGAAAAAATTGTACATGAATAATTTAAGAATGGTTTTTGATTTCCATATCCTTCTTTTTTATGATCCCTAGATATTCTCTTTTGAGAATTGTATATATTGACTATTTTGGATTCCTACACATAGATATTCATCCCAGATTCCAGGATAGGATTTCGATGAGGATTATCTTAGATTTGAGGCCTTATCTCCTAGTCTTTTTTACGAATTGTTCCCTCTATGGGGATAGTGAGGGGTAATTACAGCCATCAAGTAGTGAGAAGACCTGCCTTGGGTAATTCGTGTCAGTGTTTTACCTCTTTATTGTAAGAAAATGATTCCAAATTTATAATTTGGTGATACATTTATGTTGATAATGCTTTGAGAGTTTTATAATGAAATACCAATAAGGTTATATGGTTATCTAGACCTGATGGTAGTAGTGGACAAGATAAAGTCCATTTTTAAAGTATTATAACATGTTTAGACCCCTTGAAATCAGATGGTGGTGATCATAGAATTTATTCTATATAGATTTGAAGGATGGTGGTGGATATTGATGACACTAACCCATAGTGATTTGAATCTTCCTTAGATTTATTTCAAGTTCCTATTTCGAGAGGTGTATTTACCAATTAATCTCTAATCAATGAACATCTAGGAGAATATTGAGATTCCAAATAGAAGCATGTACATAAATGAGTGTACATCTATGTTTACTAAACATACTTTATACTCTAAAGATATGGTTCACGATTCAATTTTCAAGTGAGGGAGTCAGATAATGGT
Organism: Viscum album; assembly: GCA_963277665.1. Lineage (NCBI taxonomy): Eukaryota > Viridiplantae > Streptophyta > Magnoliopsida > Santalales > Viscaceae > Viscum > Viscum album. Next base: position 829,632,636 of record OY728127.1, read on the forward strand.
CAATGAAAAGATATCCAAGACAAATTTTTTCCCCTTTTCATCACCACCCATGTAGAGTTACATGAGAATTCCTTAAGGGTCAAGAGTATTTTAGAAGTGCAGTTGCAACTAGATGGTGTTGATAACAGTCAACCGAGAGTAGATACTTCAATGGTTAGTGAATAACATCAAGAATCAGGGTCACAAAAGCTGAATCATCAATATATAAATCCTTAAAATAGATGTTCCACATTCCAGAGTTCTCAAAGGGGTTCTAGTCATCTGGGGTAGAGGTGATGCTTTAACTATGATGAGTGAGGTTATATGACCTAAGACTGCCCAACCCATAGTACATTAGCAGATAGACAAAAAATGGAAGGGTTTTTGGGGTAGAGGCACATACACAAGTAGGAGAAACAATAAGGAGGTAATCTTGGTAAAAGAGTCAGGAGAGATGAAAGTGGTGGTTGTTTTTATGATATAATTCTGCCACCACCTCCTATAGGTGGTCCCAAAATGATTAGTGATATAGTGGATAGGGAAATGGTCAATTTTCGTTAGTTTATGATTATGACCTCAAGGATCCCAACATGATATGAGAAACAATTTTTTTGTCTTATCAACCCTGGCTTCAGTTCTGATAGAAATGAGTGTGAGTTATTGTATTTTATCCTTATCCCTTATTTTGAGAATTTAAGATTCTATTAGTGCATATAGCTCAACCCCAATAAGAGGAGACTCATACTAGAGGGGGTTATATGACCACCCTCTTCTATTAGCTGTGTGTCATGGAACTTAGTGGAAATTATTTCTTGATTGACTATTTCATGGATGTGATGAGACTGTATGATTTAATTATTGTTATGGACTAGAAATCTACCATCCATGACCATATTGATTATTTTTTCTAAGGATGTGGTGGACTCGGGTATGCAGGTTGAGAAATTACTTCATTAGAGGGAAAACATATTAGTCAGAGAAGTATATAATTATATAAATGGGAGTAAACATTTTTATCATCATTAATGAAACATGAATCTTAGTTCAAAAAAATAAAGGGATGTTTGATTCCCTATAGTAGAAGATGTGTACCCAAATATTTTTCCCATGGATGTACATAGGTTACCTTTTCGTTGTGATTTTGACATCTGTATCAATAAGTATCCCTAAAATAATATAATATCTTTAGTGGATAATCAACTAGATTTCACAAAGAATATAATATTGGAAAACACTATAACTATCAGTTATATATTATAGATGTTATCTTTTTGGTACATGTTCTATCAAAAGATATATCGGTTTTGGACCCAAAAAGGTCATGATAGTGCTAGATTAGGAGCAACCCAAGAGTGTGATAGAGTAGGGTAGTTTCCTTAGGTTTAGTTTCTATTAATATCAATTAAAGATATAGAGTTATCTAGGATTGTAACACCCTTGATTTCCTTTACCTATAAGGGTAATCCTTTTTGTATTTATGGGGAAGAGTAGAAAGTTCTCTTTGGAGTTTCATTGGAGGTTGACCAGCATACCTATCCTGATGTTTCCATATAAGGGGATTGATTATTTAGATTTATAAAATTCTTCAAAATATAGGATTATAAACTTTTTGAGGAAGATGTAGGATGTGATAGTCTAATTTCCTAGAACATTGAGACCCCATGAGAAGAACTATGTAACCCATAACCTGGAGGTGGTATCTATGATGTTTTCTGTGATGACCTGGAGAAACTACCTTCTTAGTGAGAAGTTTTTTATTTATTCTGAATGAAATACTCTTAGGTACATATTCATTTATAAATATCAAAACTTGAGATAGAGGTGGTGGATGGAGTTTCTATTGGACTATTACTCTGAGATAGTATATACTCATAGGAAAGAAAATGCTGTAGAAGATACTCTCATTATGAAATCTCCTTCCCAATTTCTAATAGTGGTGTCAGAGTAGTTAACCTAATTGAAGTTATATTTAGTGAATGAGGGAGGATCAGCATACCTCTAATCAATGTTTGTGACTCTTCCTCTTATATAGAATGTGAGGGAAGAAAAACTTCATGGTGATGATTGTGATAACTTGTATAAACATATATTCATAGAACATGATCCTTATAGATTTTTTTGAAGGTGGGTAGAATTTCATCCTCTTCCAAGGGAAGACAATGGCACCAGTTTCACAATGATAGGAAGTTCTAGGACACTTCCATTCATCTACCTTATCAATTATTCCTAGAGTGGTGAAGAAATAACAAGATCTTCAGTGGTAGTTTTGGTGCCCATGAATATAGAAGAGTATTATCATGTTAATCTCTCATACCTCACATATTAGTCAGTGAAGACTAAGCATCCAGTACCAGTAGGTTTACACCAGGACCTTGTGGTTAGAGAATTGAAATGGGTTGTTAAATCCCTAGATTTCATAACATGATTTATATGGACGACAATAGGTCATTATGCTATCGAGGTGATCATGAATTGAATCACTATGTTGGCCCAATTTCATACCAATTGAGAGAAGATTTTAGTGGAAATATTAGGATTCTTATAAATTTATATGATTATTTGGATCTATGGTGTCCCCTAAATGATTGTATTAGACTATGATTCATGATTCATGTCTCAATTGTGGAGAGTCTTACGAGATTCTTTTGTAACTTAGTTGTGAATGAGAATGATGTTCTACCCCCAAAAGATGAACAAATCATCCAGACCATTTAGGTCCATGGGGACATGCTGTGGGATTTAATTTTGGACTATATTGAAAGTTTTGAGGATCACCTACCCTTAGTATAGTTTTTATAAAATAATAACTATATCTCTACAAAAGGTATTACAAATTTTAAGACCATTTATTGTAAGACTTCTTGGTTAGCACTATACTGGTTAGATTTGTGATAATCATCACCTATGGGGCTGGAGTTCCTTAGATAAATGAGAATGAAGGGTCGCATCATCCATGAGATGATTATGACATCTCAGATCCATCAAAATTCCTATGCAATCTGATGATATTGGCCTTTGGAGTTCTTCTTTGGAGACCATGTGGCCTGGAATGTCACACCTTAGTGTGGGTTGTAATGATTTTACTAATGTGTAAAGTTATCCCCTAGGTTCATCAGTCCATTTAATATTTTCTTATGATCAAAAAGGTTGTGTACTGGCTGGATTTACTTATATAGTTGGACCGATTTCATGATGTATTCCATGTCTCATGTCTAAGAAGGTATATACATGATCCATCACACATTATTGAATGGGAAAAGCTTGACATTAAATATGGACCCACATTTTTGAGTACTTGGTAGTGATTGAGTATTAGTGGGAGAATATCATTCACGAGAAAAGGATTCCCCTTTTTTAGGTTGTTTGGACTCATGAGGATCATTATGAGATCTCATGGGAGTTGGAGAACAACATTTGAGATTAGTAACCCCACCTATTCATTTAGTTCCAAATTTTCCAAATAAAAATCCTTGAAGGTAGGGAGAGTGTAATTAGTCCAGTTTTTTTGATTAGGTGCATTTAATATTTATAATATTTTATTTAGATTTATCTATATAGCCAATATTCCATTTTTTGTAGTGTGTGGCCCTGATATCGATATATTAAAAATATTAACTATATTTACTCAAACACATGTAAATTTACATAGATAATGATTTTTTCCATTGAATGGATCTCTAAATAGTAAAACTGAGATCTCTATTGAATTTATAGGTGGTCTATAACCCAGGTGTTAGTCAGAGTAAGTATCTCAAGAGAGGGGTGAATTGAGTACCCGATATTTTTTTTGTTAAATATTGATTATTTTGAAATCCCCCAATTTTAATAAAATACCCAAGCTTACCAAAAGACAAAGTATGATATAAATATCAACCTTTCTAAATATTTTCCAAGATATTTATTAGGTATTTCTTAAACAATATATAATATTATTTAATCCTTTGAAATCAGTTTACTTGATCCAAAAAATTATATGAAAAAAATTACGACAAACTATAAAGTGTCCACTTTTCTTACAGTATAAAAATAGTTTTCTTATTTAATGTTGAAAATAAGTAAACAAAAAAAAACACATAGTGGAATGTTTGAATACAAGATGTTCAGTCTATATTAGATACTTAATCCACTCCACATGGGGATCACCCACCATCAATTAAATTATATAAAAATTAACTAGATGATCCACAACCTGTATTGGGTTTTATAATAGATAACACTTTCCAGGTGACACATGACCTATTCTACAGTTTCTTCATGAGATTAAAGATAAATAGGTCACATAGGACCTCTACCACTCTTATTTGTGGGAGAAATAAATTGTAATATTGAATGAGAATATATCATGTATCTACCAGTTTAGCATTGGAGATAGTATGCGTGTGGTAAAATTGAGTAAGCACACGCATAGCTCAAAAATAAGTAATCTAAAAAAAATTGAGAAATCTAGGAGTAGAGTGTTTAGAAGTTCTCGATCTAATGAAATGAAGATTTTCACTCTTGATTTGAATCTACAATGAGACTTGAGTCAGATTATTTTGAAATATTTAGGAAAATAGAGTGTCAAAACTCTTATTTTCCTGATTGGAAGAAAGTAGAAAATGTACACATGTAGTTCATGTTATTAGTTGAATGTCCTCAACAAGCTCTACTCTTCGTATGTTCGAGAACTTTGTTTTTTCAACTTCGAATTAGTATTCTAATTCTACTAAAACCACTTTTTTATTTAATGTATATTTTTTATACACATTTATTCATTATTTCATGAGAGATTATGATGAAACTCTTATCTGTAGCAGCTGGAATGTTTTAAGTAGCTGTAACCTTGTATTTCACATTCTAACATGCTTTTTGTCAGAAATTTAAGGAAAAATCATTAAAATAATAAATAGATTTGAATTCAATAAATATAGTTGTTAGAATTTATAATAAAAAAATAATTAAAGTAATAAAAATAGAGATGATGTGTTAAACTATGGAAATGTATTTTATTATATTGGTGTGTTTCGATGATGGTGTGACACTAGTGGTATAACACTAATGATCTGTTGTCCGGGAGGTGTCTTCAACAATGACAAAAGTTTAGTACGCTGGCAGGGTCTTAACTAATGGTATACAGTCCGATGGTGTATGCTATGATAGTGTCCTAGAATTATAAATATATATTTCATTATTGGTGGTATGAGTCTGGTGGTGTGACTTATGGAACTATAACATCTGGAGGTATGAATTCTAGTGGTACAACATCTGGCGATATGAATTCTTGTGGGACGAAATCCGGTGGCACGACTTCTGGAGATATCTTAAACATAGAAAATTTATGCTCATGGTGTGTCATAGAAAACAGTGTCTATCTCAATGGTGTATCATATTTAGATATTTTTATCACCTATTATCACAATATAGATTACTTACAGAGAAATATTAAACTCATTAATAATATCAAAATCATGATTTTGTGACCATTAAAACTAAGAGGTCAACAATCTACCTCTTTTTGATGATCACAAATAATGGCACAAAATGAGTATTATAAATATAAAAATATTTCATAAAAATTATTTGAAAATATTAAACATGATATCCAAAAAAATACTCCTCATTCACTATATGTGTAGATGGTATAAAGGACACCATTAGAAAATATAAATAAAGGTAAAAACATATTCCAATAATATAAATATTTAAAATAGATATTATCAATGCGAAAGATAATAAAGTTTCAAAGGAAATAAAACAAGAAATCAAAAAATTATGTATGACATAAAAATTATCCCCCTTTAGGGATTATAAAAAATGTAATGCATTTTAGAATAAAGGCAATAGATTCAGAAAGACGAATGAAATTGATAAATACATTCAAAATTATGAACATAAAGGTAGTAACATACAGATCCCGTCAATTACATAATAGGATAATCAAGTAAAAATACAAATATTAAGGTTAGATAGAGGTTTCCGTCGATTCATTTCCTTTATATTTGGATTTACCTTACTCCATATCCAGGAAAACAGGAGTAGTATGGGGAAGAGTAGATGGAGCACCAGGAGGGTGACCATGGAGATCTCAAATAATACAATCATCCAAGATAAAAACTAGTCTGAGATGACACTCAAATTGAGAAGAATCCATAGGAAAATGTTTAAAACTAGTTTCTAGAGGTATAAGGGAATATGCAATAACACCAGGTCTGAAGGGTAATTTAGTAGTAATTATAATGGCTAACTGATCCATAACTACTTGGCCATGAACATGAAGAATATGATTCATGAGGTCAATTAAATTGATGATGACTTGGTCACCTCATTGCATTTCACTAAATAAATCACCCTTATCATCCATAAATCTATTCAATAGAGGGGTTATTTACTTTATTTCTCTAACTTTCTTTCTAAACGCTTAAGTAGTAGGAGGCATTTGGAGATTCTCATCCATAGACTTGAAGTGAACTTCCATTGCATGATTACTGTAAATGCATGAGAAATAGTAATTAATGGACTTAAAAATAGTCTCTTTGTAATTATCCCTATATTTGGCATACTTCCTAATTATAATACGATCAAGCTTAGTTCCTTGCTCAAACTTTCTTTTAATTTCCAAAGGAATCACATGATATTCACAAGAGGAACCATTAGAGGTAGTGACAACTTATTTTCTAATAACTGATTGAATGAAATCAATAGCAATCAATCAATGATGAGGTTCAATAGAAAAAAAGTATCATAAGAACTATCCTCAAGTCTTATAAGAATACGATCCAAGGAAGATCTAAACTTAGACTTCATCTCTTCAAGCAAAGATATGAGGATTCTGGTCCACTACCTATTTGCTTATTCTCAACTTCCACTTCCTAAATATTTTTCAGAATATAAGGTTGCATATGCTAAATAACAAGATTAATTAAATACATGGAATATTTTCAATAAGCTTTTTATAAAGAGGAGTATGATTCCTCACACACTTTTGAAACTCAGTCATTAGTTTTTTAGCAAAATCATGCAAGTCGTCTTGAGTGACTACATCAATTAGAATAACTGGAGCAATTAGAGTAGGTTCATGTACATAAGGTCTCATAGAACTGAACATTTCAAGTAGACCATAAAGATCAAATTGAGCAATCAAGGATCTCTTAGGATCACCTTCAACAAAATCATTAGGTTTTTCACTCTTTGGAGTTCTTCTCACAACATTATAGAACTTTTCCCACTATTACTCCATAGGTTCTATCCAATGGTATGAAATAATAGCTAAGAAAGGTAGAACAATATGAGGTACCTAAGCTAACAGATTCCTCTGACATTCTGAGCTTTCAATAGTCACTGTCTTTTTTACACCAACAGGCTCAGTTTCCAAGTGTGTACCAATATTTGGTGTTTCTTGCTTCTCTAAATCCCCTGGGGCATATAAAGCAGTGGAGTCACCTTATAAAAATTCATCCATAGGAGACTTTTGAACACTCATGTATACTATATGATGATTTCCAAATTCTTCTTCAAGAAAATCCTTTTTTATCTTGCTCGGAAACATGCTATTCTATAGTATCTATCACTATTATATGTTCATCCATAACATAATCTAAAACTTCTTGACTCGTGGTGACTGAACTAGCCTGGACATCATCAATAGCCAGGGCTTCAAAAAAAATCTCTATTGATTGGAAATTCTCTCACTCAACAAATTCATCCTTAAGCTCCAGAGGTATTTCCACATCCTTCTTCTTGACTCAGACACTATCATCATTTTCATTAGATTAATCATCATTTAAATATTAAATTTCATCATCACTTCCATCAACATCACCATTTTCATCTTTCTATTCCTATTCCTTTTCTCCTTCTCTATCATCATCACCATCTTTAGATTAATTGTATCTTTTAATTTGATCTTCTACAATGACCTCATTCTCTTCTTCATCACTCATAACAAATTTATCTTTATTCGGAATCCTTTTTTTGGAGGGATATGAGATCCAATGGTAACGGGATAAGATTTTGTAGAAATTTTTGGTTAACTCCCTTCATCCACATATAGTTTCTCTTGAACTTCTTCATCTACGGCTTAATCCTCATATGAGTACTCCACAAATTCATGAGGTCCCAAGCTTAGATAAACTTCATTATTAGGTTTGGTTGGATGATCAACCAGATTGCACTCATCATACAATTTTTCAGAATCTCCAACCCACTGTCTCTTCCATGGGTTACAACTCAATTCATACTAGAATAGGTAGAAATTGTTATGAAGAAGCCACCACAATCTATAATAGATTCTTTATCATATAGAACTAGGCCTTCAGCCTTCAACATTACTGAAATCATCTTGTGGTAGATCAACAAAATTGAAATAGAGGAAGGTTTGGTCATATTACACACATGTACCATTAGATATCAACATATATTGATCTTTTGAAGTTCTTTAGTAAGTTTTAAGAGATAAAAATCTTGAAATATAAGGGTTAAAAAATCACCCTTCCTTGGGGAAAGAATATACTTCAAAAACATAAAAAACAGCTAACATTATCCATATAACTCAGAGGAAACAATCCTTCTAGATGTTCCATCTCCTATTAGCATGGATAGAATCTCCTTATACATAAATAAATCACTTGTTTTAAGGATGTTACCTTGATAGTAATCAAAGAATCCATCATGTAGTACACATAAACACATATCCCATTTTATTGAAGAAAAACCAGACTCCTATCCTTTGACACAACTATTAATCCAATCATCACCATATCCATCAAAAGAAAATTCAACATTCTGATAAAACCCTGGTACCAACTTTGGGTAGAAAGTTATCTCATTTGATGAAATCCATTCCAACCACCCTTGGTTTTGAATAAACTTAAGTACCAAATATTTACCCGACAAAAATCACTTTGAGTCAACTTTTGTTCTACCACAACAATGTGGTTAGCAAGATCAGTGTTAACAAGAGAAGACAAAGTAAGAACACTTGATTTATTCTTATGCTTCATTGGATATTTCAAATTTGAAGGTGAAAACATAGAGGGATGCTTCATTCTTAGAATTCAGATTAGCTAGGCTCACTCTATTAATGGTAAGGTAAATGTTTTAATTGAGAGATAAAAAAGGGTTTCACTACGATCAAGAGAGATACCCAAATATAGCATGAGAATCATGGTTTATTTGAGAAAAATAATTATTCCATTTTAAAATAATTTTTCATATTAGGTATTCTAAAATCAATATAATACATGAAATCAAAATTAAAATCAATAAAGGACATGCATTGAGTGACAATAAAATAGAATAAATGAAGAAACAAACTGGCAGTTCGAAATAATGAAAAATATTGAAATTTTACAAAGGAATTGAATCAATGACATAATAAATCAATGGTATGAAAACCGATTGTATGAAAAACCAATGGTATGAAAAACCAATTGTATGAAAAACAAAATGTATGAAAATAAATGGTGTTAAAAACCGATGGCATGAAAATAAACGGTATGAAAATCAACGGTATAAAAAACCTATGGTATGAAAATCAACAGTATGTAAACCAATATTATACTTAACCAAAATTTTTCATTCCCAATTCATGATTGATATAATTAATTCTATCATAATTCAATGTCTTTGTGAATCTATTAGATAATGTATGTTCTATACCAATTAACTCAAGAGTGATATCTCTTTTCTGATAATGATCTCTCAAAAATTTATGTCTTATATCAATATGTATCGTTATAGATAGAGAAAAATGATTGTTAGATATATTTATTTAACTTTTATTTTCACAGTTTATGAGGAAATGTCATAACAGATATCCATAGTCTCGTAGAGTGTGTTTCGTCAATAAAATTTGTGCACAATAACAACCTACAACTATGTATGCAACTTCGGAAGTTGACAATGCAATAGAATTTTTCTCTTTTACTACACCATAAAACTAGAGACTGTCCTAAAATGAGACATGTTCGATAGGTTATTTTTCTATATATATTTCATCCCCCAAAATCAGTATCAAAACAACTTAATAAACTAGATTCTTGTCCTCTAGGGTAAAATAATCCAAAATTAGTTGTATATTTGAGGTATTTGAAAATTATTTTTACAAAAACAAGATGTGACAACTGTGGGACTTATTCAATGAAAGAAAACATACAAAAAAACATAATATTCTATTGTATAGTAGTCAATTTGAGAAGGATTCAAATAATACCTCTATATCTAGTTTGATCAAGTAGTTTCCTAGTTTCACTAGGAACCAATTTACAGGTTGTACTCCTAGGACTATCACTAATTTTTGTGCTATCAAAATTAATGTGTTTTAAAATATATTTTGTATGTTTATGTTAATTTAAATCAATTCATTCATTATTTTGAATAATCTAAATACAAGAATGAATTTGAGTTCACCCATTGATCTCATTTCAAATTCATTTTTCATTATTTTATAAAAATTAGAAAAAACAGAATTTTTTGAAGTTCTGAAAATAATATCATCCTCAGAGATTTTTACTACAAATACATCATTTGAAATTTGTTTTATGAATAGGATAGGAATAACTATTCAAATAATAAAATATTTTAGAATATAATACCATGCTATAGGATATTGTTTTAAAATATATAAATATTTTTTTAATTTAAAAACAAGATTTTGAAAATGAGGATTTTAGAAACTAGGGGGTTGTCCTACAAAAAAACCTCTAGTATAAAACCATTTAAGAATGCACTATTGACATCCATTTGGTAAATATTTAAATATAAATGTTCTATATAAGTAATAAGGATTATAATGCAATCAATTATGGAAACATGTGAAAAGGTTTCGTCATAGTCAATTCCTTCTTCTTGACTGTAACCTTGTGCAAAAAGTCTAGCTTTGTTTCTAACTATATAACAAAACTCGTCAACTTTATTTCTAAGCACTAATTTAGTGGAAATAGTCATGGTGTCTTTGGGTCTTCTAAAAAATTCCAACACTTTTTTCCTTCTAACCAATTTAACTTTTCTTACAATTTAATCACCCATAATTAATCATTGATAGCTTCATTGATTTTCATAGGTTGAAGAGGAGACATGAAATATTGATATTCAACCTGATTTCTAACAAAATCTCTATTTTGAGTTCCTCTATTTGTAACACTTATAATAACATCAAAAGGATGGTATTTAATGGTTCAAATATATTTATACAAAGAAGGAGTTATTATATCTTTATTTTCAAGTTCACGTTCTTGATGTTCTCGAAAATCTTTATAATTGGATAATTTTTCTTATTGTTTTACAGAAGTGTCTTGTGGTTTGGAATTTATGTTTAGTGGAGATAAGTCATCGTCAATGTTTACAAGGGAGTTCTTGGTCAAATTTGGATCAGTTTAATCAAATTTTAAATGTACTGATTCTTCCAAAATTTTGGAATTATTATTCAAAACTCTATAGGATATATTAGAAATAGAATAACCAAAGAAAATTACTTCAACACTTTTGGAAGAAAATTTGTCTAAAATATACTTAGTGTTAAGAATAAATAATTTATCGAAAAAAACTCTTAATTAATTAACCTTAGGTTTCCTATTATTCCACGGCTCATAATGGGTCTTCTTCAGGATAGGTCTAATCAAAACTCTGTTGATAATATTACAAGCGGTTTTGATGGCTTATACCCAAAATTAGATAGGTTGATCGTACTCATTCAACATAGTCTGGGCTATCTCTTGTAAGGTTATATTTATTCTTCCATCAAATCCATTTTTCTAGGAGTGTCCTAGGAGTTGATAAGTTATGAGTGTATCCATGTTTTGAGAAAAATTATTCAAAATATTGATTTCTAAACTCACATCAATGTTCAATTTCTATGGTTTTGATCCAAACTCCGCAATTATTTTCCACAGATATATAATACTTGATAAAATAATAGAATGATCCACTTTTGTGGGATATAAAACATACCAATATATACCTATAAAAGTCATCTATAAAAACTAAAAAATAGTACTTCCCATTAAGAATCAAAACTCTAGAAGTTATAAAAAACTCCATTTGAACCAACATGAGCAGTTTAGAAGTTGAAACTTCATTATTTATATTGAATGAAACACTGTGACGTTTTCTTTTTGGATAAGGGTTATAAAATTTGTCAGTTGGGAACTCAAGTTAAGGTAGATCCCTAACTATCCATTTTTCTAGTTATCATTCTAAGATATTTAATGTTTCAATGACATATTCTCTTATTCCAAAGATAAGATTACCCATGATAAGAACTCAATCAAGAAACTTTTTGAGAAACTAAAGAATTTAAATCTACAACGTAAATATTTTCATTTCTCAATGGTGTAAAAACTATTAAATTTTTAGAGTAAAAAACTTTACAAGACTTTTTCTCAAATATGACATAAAAAAATCATCACACAACTGATAAATGATAAGAAAATTAGATCTTAAACCATCCTCATATAAAACTTTATAAATTAATACTGAATTTTTGTTACCAATCTGACCTAGTCTGATGATTTATCAATTTCAATTATCACAGAAAGAGAGATTGAAACCATCAACCTTGATAATAATTTTGAAAATAGTATAGTCTCCTATCATATGTCTTGAATGACCGATATCCAAGAACCATAGACTTCTACTAGAGGTCTTCTAGCAATTTTCCTACAAAAACATGTTTTAAACAAGAAATGATTCTGGTACCCAAATCTATTTGGGTCCAGATATGTTAGAAATAAAGTCATTGGGAACCAAAATTTTTATGATGGGTTTCATATAAATAGATTTCAGACTCGTATAAATTAAATTGTGATTGGGTCCCTTTGAAAAATATTTTCGAGTAAAGGTTTTAGGTATGGATTTAAAAACAATATTATTTTTAGTGACTCTCCTTTGTCCTGGTTCACATCACATCCTAATAACATATTTGGGAGAAAATTGATTTCCTATGATTTTTTAATGTACCTCTACCATTTTTAGAATTTTTAAGGCATTTCTTCAATTTATCATTAGATTGTTTATGTACATTATTTTCTCTGAATGGATGAATATTTTTATCCTTTTCTATAGTCAGCTCTGATTTAAAATTTACTGTAACAACATGATATATTTTTAGAACTTTGTATTTATAAATTAGATCATTAAATACATCTTCTATCAAAGTGAAATAAACAACTAATTATTCTTTAGACATATCATTATCATCATTTGGTTCATTTTCATAATTATAAGATTCATCCACATCATTCATAGGTTGTATACAAGAAACGGTGGGTAAAGCACATACGTAACTATATTTAGTCATAAAGAACATATTTTATTTGTCCTTTTCTTCAGGTCAAGAATCCAAGACACTGGAGCATTCCTTAGATGCACTCCTAATGGATTTCATTGAATTTTGGATTCATCTATCCCTGTACTCACATTTCTTTTTTAATTTAATAATAGGATAGTCAAATTTTATGTGACCTTTCCTTTTGCATGCATATCATAAAACACCCTTTACATCATAATGCTTTCTTTCCCAATATTTCTTCTAGACTCTTATATTATCATACGTAACTTTATAATTTCATTTTTTAAATAATTTCCTCTTTCAATAAAATTTCTTGAATATTATAGAAAGATGAGCCATATCCTCATAAATTTCAAAGGGAGATTCCTTTCCACTTGAATCAAAAGGATGGATTTTCTCCTTTAACATTTTTTGTCTAGGGGAAGTAGTCTTGAAATATACTATATTTATTTTAGGTTCCTCATATTCTTCAAAGTTTAACTTTAATTCTTCTTCATACATCATAATATTTCCTATCAACTCTTTCATAGGAAGTTTACTTATATCTCATGATTCTCTTATTAAAACTGAAGTGCCTCTCCAGCATTTTGGTAAGCATCTCAATAATCAAATTATCATGTCCTTATTAGATAAAAGCTTTCCCAATGATCCAATGGTATTAAAAATCTTATTAAACATAAGATACATGCCGGAAATGGGTTTATCAATCATCATTTTAAAATCATCATATTTAATAGTATATGTATTAAGCCTCATTTATTTAATATTAGAAGTTCCCTAATGAGATATAGAGAAAGTGTCCAAAATTTCAAAAGCAGTTTTATAGGAAGAAATTCTATGAAACCCTTCATCACCAAGGGAACAAAATTAGGCATTCAGGGATTTATAGTTATTATTTTTTTTCTAATATTGTTGCATCATTCCAAGTGCTTCTTGAAGTAGGCGGAAACACATATTATTCTTCAATGGAAGATCAGATTTGAAAACCCATGCTCTGTATATGAATTTTCATCTTTATTTTCCATTGGGCACAATTTGTACCATTAAATAAAGGAGGCCAGTTTGTAGAGGATCCTTCTTGTTGACTATCCATTTAAAGAACTAAATTTAGAAATAATGAAAAATTAAAATCTTTAATGTAATACTACAATCAAAGTAATTTTTTTTAAAACATTAATACAAAAGATAAACTAAACCTTTGATACTAAATGTTGGTCAGATTGAGTATCTCATGAGGGGGTGAATTGAGTACCCAATAGAAATTTCTATTAAATATGGATTATTTTTAAATCAACAAAATTTAATAATACAACCAAGTTTACCAAAAAATTTATTATGATATAGATCTTGAACTGTCTAAATATTTCTCAAGATATTAATTAGGTCTCAGTTAAAAAATATATAATATTATTTAATTAGTTTAAACCAGTTTACTTGACTAAAAAACTATATGAACATAAATTGGGATAAACAATCAAAGTATCAAATTTCCTTAGAGTTAAAAACTATTTTTAGTAATAATGCAGAAAATCAGTAAACAAAAACAAAACACATAGTATAATGTTTTAATACAAGAGGTTTAGTATCATGTAGAGACATAATACTCTCCACTTGGTGATTACCTTCCACCAAGAAGTTTATATAAAAATAAACTATATGATCCAGAACCTAGATATGTTTTTACAATAGATAACACTATCTAGGTCACAAACGAACTCTTCCATAGTTTATTCATGGGGGTAAAGATAAAGAGGTCAAACTAGGACCTCTACCACTCTTATCCAAGGGTTAAATAAATAGAAAAATATTTTTCAAATATATCTTGTATCTTACACTTTAGCATATACGACAATGAGCAGGTGGTGAAACAGAGTAGGTGCACACACTGCTCGAAAAATAATCTAAACAAAATAGATCAATCTTAGAGTAGAGAGTTTAGAAGTTTTTGGGATGATGCAATTCACCTTGTGACTCTTTATTTTAATCATAAATGAGGATTGAGTCAGGTTCTTTCAAAATATTCGGGAAAATAGAGTGTCACAAATATTATTTTCTTGACTGTAGGAAAGAAAAAAAAATTCCCATATAGTTTAGCTTCTCAGTCAAATGTTCTCAACAATCTTAGCTCTATGTATATTAAAGAAATTTTTTATTTCAACATCACATTAGCCTTATGCTTCTACAACTACCTCTATTTTTCTTCTATGTATATTTTTGTATAAAATTTTATTCGTCCTCACATGAGAGAGTATACAACCACTTTTTTCTACCGTAGCTAGAATATTTGAAACATCTGTTACCTCATACTGCACATTCTAACATGATATCTATCGGACATTTAAGGAACAATCATTAATTAGAAAATATAATTGACTTAAATATATATAGAAATTACAGTAATATAATTCAAAAATAAGTCAAGTAATAAAAATAGTGATAGTGTCTTAAACTCTGGCAGTGTCTTGCATTCTGGTGGTCTGTTGCTCTGACAGTGTGACCATGGAAGTATAACAATAATGGTATATTAACATAGTGGTGTCTTGAGCTTAAAAAAAATTTCATTACACAGGAAGTGTCATAACTAACTGTGTCTAGTCTGGTGGTGTATGCTATAATGGTGAATCAAACATACAAATATATTTTTCAGTGTTGGAGGTATGAGTCTAGAGATGTGGATTCTTGTTGTATGACATATAGAGGTATGACTTCTGGTGGTAAAACATCTGGTGGTATAATTTTGGTGGCATGGAATATTGTGGTATAACTTCTAGTGGTATCTCAGACATAGAAACTTTATGCTAGTGGTGTGTCATAGTCAATGATGTTTGTCTCAATGGTGTCTTATACTTAGACATATTTATCACCTATTCCCATAAAACATATTGCATCTAGATAAATAATAATCTCAATAATAATAATATCATAATCATGATTTTTTGATCATTAAAACTAGGAGGTCAAAAAAAGGTTGACCATAAGTTTATTTTGGAATGAGTTTTGATTTGATGGGCAGTTGCAAGAAAAATAAAATAAAAATTTATTAAATTAAATCAAATTATTTAATTACAACAAACATAGGTATTTTTATATATTAAACTCTCTATAGATATTCTATATGGTGAGCCACATATCCCTCTATAATTAAATTATATTTAGAGGAGAACCTTTATAGTGAACTATTTTATGAATGATCTTGGATTGAAGAATCAACCAAGAATGTCTAAGATTAATCAATGACATTTCTTATACATGCATTCTTATTTAATAATCGATCTATCATTGAGGTTGGGGTTTTGTTTTTGAATTTATTCTCAATTTTGAGTTTTTTATTATATATATTTTTTAACAATATAATCAATAATCAAACACTTTGAAATGGGGTTAATTTATGGGTTTTATCTGGATTAATGTAGTTAATAATTATTTTTCTTGAAAAAATTATTTTAATCACATTTCATCCCGATATCATCGAATTCCATCAATGAATGTTAAAAAAAATGAACATAATTTAATTCTCAATTTTTTGATTTTTTGGATTTCTACATCCATTCTATGAGTGTTCATCCTTGGTGTTCACCATTTCTATGGAGTTAATTCATTGTGTGATCAATAATTGATTTTATGGACAATTTTTTTCTAGTTTATATTCTCATATTATGATATGGTGAATGTTTTCTGATGGAAATGAATAATTAAAGAATTATTGGATGATCATTTATTTGAATGTTAGGGTCTATGTGTAACACCTTGAGCTTCTACATTACCTTTCCGTTTGAATAATGAAATAGCTTTCATTGTACGCAACTTCAATATTCTAACACACCATGATACATCAAAGTAGCCGTTATGAATAGTTATACCAACTTTTTGAAATTTTATAAATATTATCTTTAAAAATGGACTTCAATTTTATATTCGGAATATATAAATTAGACTAAGGTGAATTTTTGGTATATCTTAAAAAACATTCAAATTTTGATGAATAGTGAAAAATACTAAACATTAATTAAAAACAACATTTTTAATCCAAATAATTTATAGTGATAAATTAAAAAATTTAGAGGTTTAAAAGAATAATTTGAATATTTTTTTACCATTTAATCCAATATTGTTAATTTGATGTAATTTGACATTTAAACTAGACATAAACAAGTGTCAATCTTTTGATAGTTATTATTTCTTAAAAAACACGCTCTTTGTTTTGACAATGGGAATTAATTTCTGCCACTTCTATTATTAGAATTTAGAAAAATGGATTCCATATTTAGAATCAGGAGGTCCAAATTTTGTAAATAGGTAACTTTTATTTTTAGACATTTTGAATAATTACTTCGGTAAATATTTTATTTACCATGGTTAAAGGGTAAATCCGGTAAATAACGGTAAAAAAATAATATTATAATAATACTAAATTACACTAACACGTGTCCTAACCCTATTGGATGATACATGTTCGAACATGGGAATCTTTGAGTCGATCTTGGGACCCCATGGAGCCACTTGTAAGTGATAATGACACTTTATATTAATTAAGTTAAAGTAAATACAAAAATGACATAAGCATATATCTTTTAGTAAAACAATTGTTATATAGGGTTATACATGTTATTTTTTTGACTATAAATATTCATTATAAATATAAAAGGATTTACTAACTAATGTTATTTTATTTAAATTTTTAGACATTGAATAATTAAATTTATTTATGACACAATGATGATGCAGTATTTTCCTTATAAATGAAAGAATGAAGTAAATGGTATTATATATGTTAAAATAAATATAATTTGAAAGTTTTGATGACATAAAATAATTTTAAAGGTTAATATTACCTGTTATAATTTCTTAAATTAATTTAGTTAGAATTAATAATGTTTTTAGGATTTTAACAAAATTCAATTATTAAATAGTGTCAAAATTGACATAAAAGGGTTTTTAAAACAAATATTATATTATTAATTGATATTCTATTCATAAAATTCTAAGGATCATCCAAAGGACTTATATAATTATAGGTGAATCATTAATGAACCTATTGGGGTTCTCTTGGAAGTATATAGTATGTTTATTAACTATATAATATAAAAATACAAAGAGACATGGTAAATGTCAAACTATTTAACTAAGAGTTAAATCTAAATGTTAAGGTCAATATTGTGACCCTAACCTGCCTAAAACCTATTGGTTGAGTGTTTTTCGACCCATACCCATATAATCCTATAAATAATCCAATTTTGAGCCATTAGAAACCGAAAATGAGTATATTATAAAAAAATATTTCTAACATTTCCTAAGGTGCCCCTCACCCCTCTAATAAAAGGTCACTTCCCCTTCTCTCTAATTAAAAACTACAATTCCTTTTTGCTCGTCCACCCCTACCCAAATATCCTCTAAACTTCCCTAAATTCTTCCTAGAGGCCTTAATTTGGTCATAAAGATAACTTAAGGAGCACTTTTTATCAAATAAAAAGGAAGAACCCGAAGAAGAGGTAATAATTTCACCACACTCTTTCAAGTTCTTTTCTTCTTCCACTTCTTATTTATTTGTTATTTCCATTATAAAATAAAAACTCCAATATCTTATATGTACTGTGATGTTATTATAAATATGTTACATACATCTTCATTATCTTATCCATCCTTTGAATGACATGTCACCATACATGTGTACGTACGAATTACCGTCTCCACGTCGTGGTGTAATTGTTATTCGATACATTGTTATTTGGATGGGTATAATAATGATGTTTAATTCATGTAAATAATAAATATAACATTATAATTATTCTTTATATATGATATAACATCCAATTATATATTATTTTAATATCAAAAGAATGATATTGTCGCTCGTGCGTACGTACGGATTACCGTATCCACGAACGCGATGAGATTCATTCCCCATAATATCCATTCAAGACTAAATTTCATTTCATTATTAAAAATAATTTTTAGGGACATAATATAATTCTGGATATGAATAAGATACATCCCATCCATAACAATGATAGCTCACATAACAAAGAAAATAAAGGAAAAAGAATCCGTTAACACCCAAAAGGACGATAATACTAAGATATTATTAACAAATCAATGTTAAAAGATCATATATGATATCATATTAATGTATATTATTCTTGTATAATTAAATAAAAATTATTTCACCATTATACAGGAGGTTAACCTACCCTCTAATAAGGAAAAAGTTCAAATTAAGGGGTTTCTTATCTCACTTTTTTATTCAGTGAGATTTCCATTGTTCACCACTTATTTATTGAATGTGGTGTGTGTACTACCCATGATTCTATTAATTTTTTAATATACTTTAATTTATGGATATTTAAATCATCATTGTATGATCCTTATTTCATGGTTTTATGTTTCTTAAGTTACCAAATCGATAAGGGAATTTGAAATTTCAGTTTCCACTCATTCGGCTTTACACATACTTCATTGATTATTTTACTCCAAGATTATGTGTGGAATAACTATTCATTTTATTATGTCATAATTTACACTCCCCTTTCTGTGGATATAATTTTGACACACATAATCACTCAAATTATAAATTCTCAAGTCATCTATATGAACTTTATAAGAGTAATTTTAACTCAATCTCCATTTGTTGAGTTAAATATCCAATTCATTGGTGTTGTTTTTACAAGAATATGTGTGAATGTCCTCTGATTTATTTGCACTAAATATCCAATAATATTGAGTGTATTTATATTTATCACACATAATTATGACTTTGATTTTTCCTTAACCTAAGGATATAGTCTTTATAAGAGATTTCAACTCAATTTACATTCCATTGAGACTTCTTTGTTGTTATACACCAAATTACTTTTATATGGTGTATATAATTTACTTTGACATAGTATATTATGAATCCCTTTATTTTCATGATATTAAATAGTTTTTATTACCTCAATTATTTGTATTAAAGTGTCTCTCTTTTGGTTTGGAATTGTAACTAAAATATCATTTTAAATTGTTTTAAAGATTTATTATTCTAAATCTTTTTCATTAATGTCCATGTTTTAAAAATGGTATTACTAATTTATTTATATGTAAATTAATGTTTTAAAATTAAAATTCCTTTCAAAATTTTCTATGTGGTATGGGACACTTTGATTCAAAAATCTATTTTAAATGGCTTGTTGATAAATAGTGTGACTTTTAAATGTTTTCAAGAAACACGGGGATATTCCTCTCAAATAGTTTTGATGATTATTTTCATCTATGTCAATATCCTTCATTATTCTCAATTGAGGTTAATCTGTTACCTTAAAATCTTCTATATTGCATTGAATGAGTTATGTTTGACTGTTGATGTGCTATTTTTATACCATTCATGGTTTTTGGATAAAGTATTGACATTTCGTATGCTAGTTTTAATACGAATGTTTATGTTATGTTTCTAAATTTTCATATGAGGAATTCATAAGACTTAGTAAGTGATGGGTGGAGCCAGCTATAGCTCCTTGATGCATCGGTAGGTCTCATCATACAAACTAGTTTCTTGGAACAAGGCCTTGAAAAAATCTTATTTTGTAGTGTTGGCACAAGGCATTGACTATGTGGTTATGATAGTCTGGCATTGTACATTCCATCATTATGAAAGTTGTTATTGATATTTCATGTGATTATTTGACTAGTATAATATCCATGTGAATAAGTAAATGGAATTATTTGATTTTATCTTTGCCATATTATGCTGAAGTTCAAGTTTAAAAGGCTTTTGTTCTAGTCTTATACACTGCCTTAAATATTTATGCTTATTTATGAAAGTTTTCGCTATAATTTTTTCCTTACTGAGAATCTATGCTCACTCCTTTCTATGTTTTATTTTTCACAGGATGCAAAGAATTATATTATGACTGACCTCAAGGGATAGTCTATGGTATCTTAGTGTTGTCTATAGAGACAATGTTGTTGTAGTTTTACATTTTATGATGTAATGTAAACCTTATGAATGTATCTAGTACTTCCAAGGTTACTAAACTAATAGGTCTTTCGAGACATGATCTTTTATGATCATGCCAATGATACGTAATAATGCACTGACTCTGGGCTTCTGGGGTCGGGGCGTTATAGTTGGTATCAGAGGAATTTTAGTACAAACTTTGGAAACTAGATTTAGATAAACTCTGATTAGATCACATAGCCCTAAGATAGACTTTGAGGATTAGTATAGAATAACTTCCTAGAATTTTGGTATTGTATATATTTTGAGACTTTTCTAAGAAATACATCCCTATCTGGATACGAGCAGGTAGAGGTGTCTCTGGCACAGATGTACCTAGGGGTAAAACCCGAAACACCACTTTGAGCTAGAATCGAACAAGAAATGGTGCACAAAAAATGGTCCTTGCAGCACTCTTGGTTACAAAACTCCCAGGGGATATGCTTAGGATAATTTACATTTTCATTACAAATCGATTTGAAGTATTTTAATATAAGATGATAATAAATGACCTTGGTTAATCCTAAGGTGTTTCAAATTGATAATATGGCGTCATGATATTCTCTAAATGATTCTATGACTACTGTTTCTCACACAATGCTTTCTGGTTTTAGTTAATGGCTGGATTCCAAGGAAGTCATAGTAACTTTGAGAATGATGTAAAATGTGAGAATGGTGGTAGAAATGAGCAATAAAATGGAATGTTGATAGGCTTAAAAGATACCATGTTAATGACAAATAGGTTTTCCAAAAATATGATCAACAAAATATATATTAACCAACCCACGGACTCGAAAAAGAAGAGAAAGGTGATGAATGATAAGAGCTACAACAGTGGAGACCATGGAGAAAAGAATCCTCAATATCCATCATGCAGGAAATGCGGAAGGATACACCCTGGAATGTGTCTCAATGGAACACATAAATGCTTTACGTGTAGTAAAGAATGATATAAAGTGGAGAATTTCCAAGTAAAAATGAAGAGTACTATGGAAGAAAATAAAAATGGTCCCAAGAATCCATTTATAGTCATTTTCCGTAAATGTAGGGGACATGGCCATTACCCGAGTGAATTCCCTATTCTATAGGATATTTTCTTGGTCAAAGAAGAATATATGTGGAACTAAATGGTTGGAGAAATGATTAAAAGTATTAGTTCTCCTTGTTGATGGGATTACTTTGGAATAATATTCTCTAGTATTTGTAACCCTACAGTTTTCTATGTGAGAATGATATTTGGGGAAGAATTATCTTTTCTCCTGTGTATATAGTTATAAATAACCCTTTCATTTTATATGATAATTGGGTTTGAGGCAATTACAAGTTATTATATTTTGGGATGAAAATCCAAGGTATGAGATAAAATTTGTGGTTAAATTATGTTATAGTTATTTTGATAAATTTATCTCATTTTGGTAATGTTATAAAATATAGTTTTTGAAAAAGGACAACACACAGACCGTGTGACAACCCGTCGCGTCGGACAAATCTGTGGGTATCGAACCCACAACCAAAATGTGATTGTGATTTATCGCCTACCATTGGACTACATGAAGTCCCTGGTTAGTGTGACTATTTTTTTAGTTAAATGATTTTATTGATCAATAATAAGTTGATTTGGGATATTATGTCTTATCAAATGAATACCCTTATTATAGGAAAATGATTTGGTGATTAAGTGATAAATGTTATTTTAAAAGATGTTCGATTTGTTGGGAACACTATATGCCCAAGGAAAATAGAATACTATGGGATTTCATTTGAGTAGTAATGGTGGATTTTTATCTATATTTTTATTGCAGATTTATAGTGATTTGGGTTATTTAGGGAAATGATTAACCTATAATAGAGAATATGTGATTAGGTTAATTACTTTTAAGTATGTGACATTAAGAGTTGTTGATGTCATTTGGAGATAAAATTTAACGTGGAAGACTACATAACCAAATTATTCTATGTTTTGGGTTTGAATATTAGTTTGGATTATATAAAAGGATTTTAAGGACAATTGTTTATTGAATGGTATTTATTTAACTTTGGGGTATTGTTGGTTTAATTTTAGAAATTAAGATTAGTGTTTCTTTCTCTAATGGAATATCCTCTTGGGGGATCACCAGATCTTATACTAACCTTTTTGGTTTTGATTAATCTCTAATGACAAGGTGAATATATATTTTATCCTTCGTGGATCATGTGATTCTATAGAACTTTATTCTAGCTCTTCAAGTGTGACCAAGTCTTCTTGAATACTAATTGTTTTAAAAAAATGAGTTAGTGGTAGAAATTTATTAAATAATGAAAGTCTACTTAAAAAGTAAGTATATCTCTTTATTTTCTTAGTCAATCTCATAAATTAATTCCTCATCTTTATGTAATGTAACTTAAAACAAAAAAATGTCGTCCGTTTACTTTTTCTATTGGGAGACTAATGACCGTTTGTCCCATCACAAGTTTGTGGTTTTCTTATTGTTAACTTTCTCCTGATCATGTTTTCTATCCCTCTATATCATAACTTGACACTTAGTTTATCTTCCATATCCATGTTTTCCTACATAGAATCCTAGTATGGGTTATCTTGGGTGACCTTTGTACATCTCTTTCTTTCTTTTAATGTGATAGTTTTACTGACTCTTTTGCTGATGTGGGACTCTCCATTATATTTCCATGAACAATTTTAAAAATTTCTAGGATGAAATTTATTTAAGGAGGGTAGAATTTAACACCCCAAGATTCCACAATATGTTTCCCTTTGAATAATGCAATACCATGCATTGTACGCAACTTCGAGATTCTAACACACCACGACCAATCAAAGTAGCTATTATGAATAGTAATAACCACTTTTTGAAATTTTATAAATTTTATCTTTCAAAATGGACTTCATTTTGGGATTCGGTATATCGAAATTATCCTAGGGTGATTTTTTGTTATTTTTTAGAAAACATTCAAATTTTGATGAATAGTGAAAAATACTAAACAGTAATTAAAAAAACTTTTTTAATAAAAATAATTTATAGTGATAAATTAAAATATTGAGATGTTTTAAAGAATAATTAGAATATATTTTTACCATTTAATCCAATATTGGAAATTAGATGTAAATTGACATTTAAACTAGACATAAACAAGTGTCAATCTTTTGATAATTATTATTTCTTAAAAAACACGCTCTTTGTTTTGACAATGGGAATTCATTTTAAATTAATTTCTACCACTTATATGTTTTGAATTTATAAAAATGGATTCCATATTTAGAATCAGGAGGTCCAAATTGTGTAAATATGTAACTTTTACTTTTAGAAATTTTGAATAATTACTTCGGTAAATATTTTATTTACCATTGTTAAAGGGTAAATCCGGTAAATAAGGGTAAATAAATAATATTATAATAATATTAAATTACCCTAAAACATATTCTAACCCTATTTTATGATACATTTCCGGCCATGGGAATCTTTGGGTCGATTTTTGGACCCCATGAAGCCACTTGTAAGTGATAATGACACTTTATATCAATTAAGTTAATGTAAATACAAAAATAACATAAGCATATATCTTTTAGTAAAACAATTTTTACATAGGGTTATACATGTTATATATTTTACTATAAATATTCATTAAAAATATAAAAATATTTCCTATGTAATTGTATTTTATTTATAATTTTTAGACATTGAATAATTAAATTTATTTATGACACAATGATGATGCAATATTTTCCTTATTAATGAAAGAATCAAGTAAATGGTATTATATATGTTAAAATAAATATAATTTGAAAGTTTTGATGACATACAAGAATATTATATGTTAAAATTACATGTTATTATTTCTAAAATTAATTCAGTTAGAATTAATAAAGTTTTTAGGACTTTAACAAAAATCAATTATTAAATAGTGTCAAAATTGACATAAAAGAGCTTTTTAAAAAAATATTATATTATTAATTGATATTATATTCATAAAAATTTAAGGTTAGGAAAAAAGACTTATATAATGATACTTTCATCATTAATCAACCACTTGGGGTTCTCTTAGAAGTATAGAGTATGTTTATTAACAATATAATATAAAAATACAAAGAGACATGGTAAATGTCAAACTATTTAACTAAGAGTTAAATCTAAATGATAAGGTTAATATAGTGACCCAAACCTATCTAAACCTACTAGCTGAGTGTGATTTGACCCATAACCACCTTATACTTTAAATAATCCACTTTGGAGCTATTGGAAACCGAAAATAATTTTATTATAAAATAATATTTCTAGCTTTTCCTAAGTTGCCCATCACCCCTCTTTTAAAAGGGAACTACCCCTTCTCTCTAATTCACACCTTGAAAGCCTTTTGGCTCGGCCAAAACCTGCCCAAATATCCTATAAACTTCCCTAACTTCATCCTAGAGGCCCTCCTTTGGTCAGAAAGCCATCTTATGGAGCCCTATTGATCAAATCAAAAGGAAGAACCAGAAGAAGAGGTGATAATTTCACCACCCTTTTTCAAGTTCTTTTCTTCTTCCACTTCTTCTTTCTTTATTATTTCCATTCTAAACTAATAACTATAGTATATTCTATATACTGTGATGTTATTGTAAATATGGTACAACCATCTTCAATATTCTATCCATCCATTGAATGACATTTCACCATACGTGCGTACGTACATATTACTGTCTCCTCGTCGTGGTGTAATTGTTATTCAGTACATTATTATTTGTATGGGTAGAATAATGATGTGTAATTCATATAAATAATAAATATAACATGATAATTATTATGTATATATGATATAACATCCAATTATATATTATTTTAATATCAAAATAATGATATTGTCGCTCGTGCATATGTACGGATTACCGTCTCCACGAACTTGATGAGATTCATTCCCCATCATATCCATTCAAGACTAAATTTCATTTGATGGTTAAAAATAATATTTAGAGAGATGATATCATTCTGTATATGAATAAGATACATCCCATCCATAACAAATATGTTTCACATAACAAAGAATATAAAGTAAAACAAATCTGTTAACACCCGAAATGACGATAATACTAAGATATTACTAACAAATCAATGTTAAAAGATCATATATGTTATCATATTAATGTATATTATTATTGTATAATTCAATAAAAATAATTTCACCATTATACAGGAGGTTAACCTACCCTCGACCAAGGAAACAGTACAAAGTAAGGGGTTTCTTATCTCACTTGTAATTCTATAAGATTTCCATCGTTCCTCAATTATTTATTTCCTGTGGCATGTGTACTACCCATGATTGTATTAATTGTGTAATATAATTTAATTTATTGATATTTACATCATCATTTTATGATCCTTCTTTCATGGGTGTATCTTTAGTAAGTTACCAAATCGATAAGGGAATTTGAAATTTTAGTTTCCACTAATTCGGCTTTCCGCTTACTTCATTGATTATTTTACTCCAAGATTATGCGTGGAATCACTATTCATTTTCTTATGTAATAATTTCAACTCCCATTTTTGTGGATATACTTTTGATACACATAATCACTCCAACGATAAATTCTCAAGTCATCGATATGAACTTGATAAAAGTAATTTTCACTCCATCTCCATTTGTTGAGTTAAATATCCTATTCATTCATGTTGTTTTTACAAGAATATATGAGAACATACTCCTATTGATTTAAAATGAATATCCAATCATATTTGGTGTATATATATTTATCTCACATAATTATGATGTTGATTTATCCTAAACCTAAGGATACGGTCTTTATAAGATATTTCACCTCAATTTACATTCCATTGAGACTTATATGTTGTTATACACCAAATCACATTTATATGGTTTATATAATTTACTTTGACATAGTATATCGTGAATACATTTATTTTCATTATATTAAAAATTTTTTATTACCTAAATTATTGGTATTCATGTGTCTCTCTTTTGGTTAGGAACTCTAACTAAAATATCATTTTAAAATGTTATAAATATTTATTATTCTAAATCATTCTCATTAATGTCCATGTTTTAAAATGGTTTTAAGGATTTATTTATATAGAAATTAAAGTTTTAAAATTTAAATTCCTTTTAAATGTTTCAATGTGGTATGGGACACTTTGATTCAAAAATCTATTTTAAAATGCTTCTTGATAAATAGTGTAACTTTTAAATGTTTTCAAGAAACAGGGGGGATATTCCTCTAAAATTGTTTTGATGATTATTTTCATCAATTTCAATATCCTTAATTATTCCCAATTGAGGTTAATCTGTTACAATACAATATTACATATTGTATTGAATGAGTTATGTTTGACTATGGATGTGCTATTTTTATACCATTCATGGTTTGTGGATAAAGTATTGATATTTTTTATGCTAGTTTTAATACGAATGTTTATATTATGTTTCAAAATTTTCATATGAAAAATGAATTGGACTTAGTATGTGACTGGTGGATCCCTCTATAGCTCCTAGATGCATCGGTAGGTCTCATGAGACGAACTAGTGTCTTGGCATAAGGCCTTGACAAAATCTTATTTGTAGTCTTGCGACAAGGCCTTCACTATGTGGTTATGATAGTCAGGCATTATGCATTCCATCATAATTAAAGTGGTTATTGATATTTCATGTGATTATTCAACTCGTAGAATATCCATGTGAATAAGTAAATGGAATTATTTGATTTTATCTTTTCCATATTATACTGAAGGTCAAGTTTAAAAGGCTTTTGGTCTAGTCTTATACACTGCCTAAAATATTTATTCTTATTTATGAAAGTTTCCGCTATAATGTTATCCTTAGTGAGCATCTATGCTCACCCATTTCTATGTTTTATTTTTCCCAGGATGCAAAGAAGTATATTATGACTGACCTCCAGGGATAGTCTATGGGATCTCAGTGTTGTCTATGGAGACAATGTTGTTGTAGTTTTCCATTTCTTGATGTAATGTAAACCTTATGAATGTATCTAGTACTTCCAAGGCTACTAAACTAATCGGTATTTCGAGACTTGATCTTTTATGATCATGCTAATGATACGTAATAATGCACCGACTTGGGGCTTCTGGGGTCGGGGTGTTACACTTTGGGATGGTGGATCTTACATAGGATGTGAAAACACTTCCTTTTTTCCAATGAATAATGTATGGAATATTATTTATAGAAATTCATTAATGATGAAAAAAAGAAGTTATAGGATTTTTGGTAGAGATCGTTGTAAATGATAAAGTGGAAGTTAATCTTGTGGGATAAATTGTATCTTCCAAGAAATTTACCGACTACATAGTGTGTAGTTTAGAAAAACACATTCCATTTAATATGGTTTTCCTTATCTCTATGATTTCTAGTAGATAAAAATATAACATGATTAAGTAGTGTCCCCATAAATAGTGTGAACCTATATGACCTGAATCTGCATGTATAGGGAGAACATTCATAGGAAAGTCTGGGTGGACCACACGCCATGTACGCTAGCTATATACATCGTGTACCACTACGCAGAAATAATATGGGATGTGGATCCTTTCGAGTGTTGGGCCCCGACACCAGACACTATTTGACTAGACTCAAATTCTATATAGTTTAATTTTTAATGATATGGTGGGTGGAAGAGCATGGGAAACTGTATTACTTGAGAAATCACATAGTATACCTCTAGGATATGCCATGGACCCCCTTGACCTAGAATGGTTTGGCCAGATGTTGATTTTCCCCTCATTATTCCCAAATGTGGTAGGTATTTCACCAGTTGGGACAGAGATACTCTTAAGGAGTTGTAATTTCACCCATTAAATAATTGGAATAAGATCCTATTCTTGTTTAACCAAATAGTGTTGGAATTTCACCCACATCATGGGGCAGGTATCCTCTATCCGTGGAGATAGTAATTATCCCATCTATAGAGCTCATACCAGATAGATATCTTCCACTAGATGAAGTATTTCACCAATTTTAATGGATAATGGATCCCCCGACATAATTTGAGGGAATTACTATTTAGGTTTGTAAGACTTCTGGATTAGAGTCTGGGAGTGAAATGTTTGTTTGGATTGCTGAGATTCGATACTGTACTCTATCAATTAAGTTTTTTATTTGATAATTTCTACCTTTTACTTATTTTTTCCTTCATGGTTATGGTTTTGAGATGAAACTTTCTTTGATTAATTACTTCTTAGTGAATTATATGTGTCCTACTAGGTTTGTATATACTATTTTTTTTAGTTTTTCCCATAATTGTCATGTATTATTCTTATGACATGATATTTGATGAATATTTAGGGGGACCTAGTAAAGGTGGTTCTTAGTGGCACTTTGAAGATGTGGTATTAAGGTTGTTGTGGGTTTGGTTGTGGCATGCTAAGACTGTTTTACCCCTTTTTGTTAGGTTGGAACTCATTATTTGTTGTTGGGATTGTATTTTACCTCTTTACATGACTGTGCACTATCTTAATCTTTTATAGGATATTACAGGTTGCGCAAGCATTTTTTAATCTTCCGGTTTTATTTTATAATTACATTATTTTGTATAGAGATACCTGACTATTCAGATAGGTGTATCATTATAAATGATCATATATGTGTGATATGGATACTTTGTGTTAGTCATTAGCGCCTATCCTACTAGAGGTAGGAATGGGGTGACAAACTTGACTTTCCACTTTCTAAGTGGGCCCCAATGGGTTGGGATATGTCAATAATATTATTAAGTTGATATAATTAACAAAAATACGGTTGATAATATTTTATTTATTGACTAAAATTTAAGAAACATGGGATGGAAACCCTTAATTATAATCATTGGATTCCTAGAGCATCATCATTGCAAATATTTAATGTAGGACCATCCTAAACATGTATGGGTAATGAGTTTTTGATCAATCCCATCAATTGTTTTTGGTAGGTCAAATTTATCTTATACTATTAGCCTATATAATAGGTCCTCAAAAAATTCAATTTTATATTTTGGTGTAATGTAAAATTAATAGGATGAATGAAATGGTGATAGAATATGACCTATTTAGGTGTGCATATGATCAATGGAGGTTAGAAGCGAAAAAACCATTTAATGTGATATTCAAGAGGAGAAAGCGTATAATTATTGATGAACATTCAAGTCTAGTAGTGTTAGATCCACTTTTGGATGACCACATTAAATGGTTTGGGGGGGGGGGGGGGTTAAATTGGTGTGGGATGAATTTTATCACTTTAAACTTTTTACCCTTTTAATGAATTTTACACATATATATTGAATTATTCTCTTTTTTAATTCTCCTATGGTTAAGAAGAATTCACATAGAATAATAAATCACAAGGAGAATTGTTTTTTGGTTAATGAGGTTCACCTCCAATGTGGATGACTATGTCCATAATGTAAAGTGGTTATTATCCAAATTTCACACAACATTACTTTTATTATCAAGAAAAGAATATGCAAGGGTATGAAATTGAACTAGTTTTCCAGGAAGTAAGAAGGTACAATGAAATATTAAACATTGAATCACAAGATACAAGATGCCGACCTACTACTTCTAAATTTATCAATAGTGTATCACACATACTATTCTATGTAATCTAATGAATATTATCAACTTACATGAAATGTAGAAATCAAATGTGTTTCCCCAACTACCACAATTAGTGGGATATCTCTGAAATTCTATAATCTCATAGATTTCCTCTTTGGTGTAACACAAAATGGGATAAATTTTTAATGTCTCCATTTGAATGTGTGAATTTATCTAGATACCATAATTCAAGGATTAATTCACGGTTGTATGTTGTAGCACCCCAAACATTTTATGGTATATTTCTCTTAAATACACTGTATTAATTAGGTATCCTATATTTCATGAAACACTGAGCCCCTATGGAAAAAAACATGGTTACATATAGGAGATATCCACAACTTATCCACTAACCTTAAATTTACCAGCTCTGTGATTTGAATTTTAAAAATCTAATATACACAGTTGTGTTCAAGATGATATTTAGAGTCTGATAGAATAAACATAATTTTTAGTGAATAGTAACCTACCCTTATGAATAGTAACATACCCTTAGGAACTGTAACTTACCCTTATGAATAGTAATATGACTCTTATAAATGGTTTCTATACCCTTGACTGTATAAATGAATTTAGACACCCTAAAGATGAAGATGAATATTCTAAGTGTTTATATATTTCAAATAAATAATGATTTAATTAAATATTTGATTAATCATATTTAGAAAATTATTTCTGAAAAATGGAATTCATTTTTCGATTCTACACATCAAAAAATGGTTAGGGTGAATTTTTGGGATTTTTCTGAAATACATGAATTTTTATGAATAGTGACATACCGTAAATTGTAAAATTAAGATAAATACACTAATTATAGAGTCATGTGTGATGTAATGCTGATGTAAGCCCACTTGGTTCGGGATCACATGATAAAAGTACTATTTTTGGTCATGCAATACTCACTATTCCTTTTCTTGAGGAGAAATAATAAATTAATGAGTTTTATATTAAGAAATCCCCTCTCTCCTTCACTATAAAACCACTTTCACTCTCTATTGTCCTCACTCCTATCAAGCCATGTGCCTTGCCAATATTCTGCCCAAATCACCCCCCAAGATCCTCCCCCACGTCCAAAAGCTCCTAACATCTTCAAAATACCAAAATCTCTCCCCTTAAGAGGTTTTCAAAGGAGGAAGTCCCAAGAGGTAAATTCCTATTTCAAATCCCTTCTTTTCTTTTAAGTTCTTTTATTTTTGTTTCTTTTCTCACCTCCCTTCACCAAAATAGTATGATAAATCTAGTAACATATGTGTACTGGAATGTTTTCATGCTAATGGTATATATTCCATTATCTTCTCTCCTTTCCCCACTTTTATTTGGAACAAATCAATGCACGGTTTGAGATGTGCTAATTTATCACAGTCAAGGACAACAATTTATCGATTTCTATTATAATCTTTAATTTTGGCCAGGAAACCATTTTTTTTTATGGTTGAACCAGATTATTATGTAATATATAATATTTTTTAGTTCTTTAATACTTTTGTGCACATGGTATTGCGTTATACAGAAAAACATGTTCATCGTAATCAAACCCACCGATTAACCAAAACAGTTATCACTAAGGTTATATGTATATATATATATATATATATATAAATTTGACTTCAATATAAGTAACCCAAATTAAATTTAAAACCATGTAATCTCCTGGATGTTCACTAATAGTGTATAACTTCATTTCTGGACAACCAAATCCATCTTATATATTTATCCGAACTTGAATATAAGTGAACCGAACATTTAAAACCAATTAAACAAACGAGCCCGATCAATGAAATTGAACCTTATAACCAATCAAAAAGGCCTATAATTAACTAAAAAGGATTATAATAAATAATTTACATATAAAATAGGTTCTTTACTTATTAATTAATAATCCTAATTTGTTTATTCAGGTCATTAATAACAAGTCAAAACACATTCAAGCACAAGGTAAGGGATCCTCTCTCTCACTTTTATTCAAGAATCTACCCTATCTTGTGTGATTTTGTTTTTAATTTCAAATAACGGAGTATGTTTTTTCACCTCCCCCATACTGAACTTATGATATATAAATAATGTGATAACCTTTAATCTCTCATTAAGCCCTATCAATAACACTCGTTACCATGCCGAAATGTCTGTAAGGGGTTTTTCTCATCTCACTTTCAATTCTGTGGGATTTTCATTGTTCACCTCTTATTTCTTATATGTGGCATATGAGTACTGAAATTTGAAATATGTTATCATATTTATCATTATATTCATTGTATTCTATGACTCTTTTGTTGGTAATTAACTTTTTTTCATACTACACAATTGATTACAACACGGTAAAGGGCTTTGTCTCAATTTTCACTTCGTTGTGACTTGCTTAGTAATTGTGCGCCTACTCTTTCGTATGTGGTGTACCTACTTCTCCATTTGTGATAACTTTTAAATTTTAATTATATTCCATTAAAATATCCATATTCTCATATCATGGATATTATTATTTTCTAAGCAGTATACCATTTTACATATGGTATTTATTTTGATTGTTGTTTTGATAGTGTGAATATTGATGAATCTGTATCCTCTCTTCTCTATAGTTAATTTAAATACATATTTCTCTTGTATTGAATCTATGTATATATAATTCTTGGATGTAGGGGTGGGTGGGTCCCACTAAATCCCCTTGATGAATCAGTATGTATCATGAGACAAAACAGTTTGGCGACAGAACCTTCGAGTTTGTTTCCAAAAAAATCAGACGGGTTTCTACCCATAGAACTAAACCATTTTTATGGTGTTATGGTTCATGTGCCAGATACATGATGTAAAATTAATAAGCATTATTTTTATTCATTGTCAATTATTATTATTATCCATGAGGTTTTCACTATGACAAAATCTATGGATGTAGTCTCATTCTCAGTTTATTAATGGCATTAGTTATTCATTTATTCACTATGCCATATTGATTATATCAGATTGATTGTGATTCACTTATTATTTTACTCATGCTTCCACTATCTGTAACCCTTATTGAGAATTTGAGCTCACAAATTTCATTTTTTACCTTCAACAGGTTATTAAGAGGAGGTCATTTATTGAGTGCTCGTTGATGTAGTTTTTGTTTTTCATTATGTATTGTATCTTATAACCTTATCAAATGTAATTTGTGTATCTAGTTTCTTCCAGACTACTAAACTGATCGTTCCTTCAGGATTTTAATTCCTCTTATCCATGCCAATATCACAAGTAATGCAATGTCTCCAGCCTAGTGGCATCAGGGTGTTACATATGTACTCATGTTTCTTTACATGAAATAGTTGACATGGATCTTATATTTCACGAGAGGACACACTTTTTTGTTTTTTTATTATAATTATTATTTATATATTATTAAAACAAAATTTAAAAAAGTATCTCCTTTTAATTTATTTGAAATGGGATATGTACATATTATTGTTAAGGAATGAAACTCTTCTTCTTCATTTTATTATGTGGGTTACTTTTTCTTCATGAAAGAATGTGTGGAACAACTTCTTAAAATCATGAGATTCATTGTGGGATATCTATCTTCCTTCACAAACACTAGATTATATTCATGGAACACTAATGTAATACTATCATAATAGTGTAAATGTAGTTTATATAGTATTTTAGTCTTTTCATAACCATCTTGTGTCATTTGAATAGGCAAGGGTATATAGTTCTTTCTACACACAAATGACCATGAAGAACAAATTTTTCGCAAGGCTGAGTGGCTCATGAAACCTCCTCATGCTAATGAGAGCATGGAACATATTATTCATTAATACTAGTATGACATATATCTTTTCCTTCTTGTGGACAATGAATTAAAATGCTCTATTTAAAGTGAAATGAGAGCTCTCAATGAATCACCATCATCTCTTGGTCTTGGGTGATCGATATTTATAGATGATGTTCACCATGTCTCTCTGGAAAAATTGACTTATCAAGGACTTTTATAAATTATCTACTTTCATGTTGGGTCATGCATTGAAATTAAAATTATGAAATATGTTATTATTTTAAACTCCATGCATGTTTCATTCTATTCTCTCCACGACACTAAGAATCATAGAGTCTTCACATTATTGTCTTCTTCCTTCACAAGAGAACACTCACATGCATATGAGCATATCACATGCATTATTATATATTAAGTCCTCAATATTTATTTACATTAATCCCATATCTTATCATATTCATTGAAAAATGGATTGAATTTATGGTCTCAGAATTATCGATCTTGTCTTGATATCTCATCTTGATCATAGGAGATGGCTTTCATATTGTTCATCGAACACTGGAGTTGAGTGGATGTCGGATTTCTGAAACATTATTGAATTTAGATTGATTAAAACATAATTAAGGGTATTATCATGTCATTGTACCTATGTAAGGGTAACTCATAAAAACCATTAACTATGTAAAGGTATGATCATATGTAAGGGTAACTTACAGGTTGAAGATAAAAAATGTAGCGGTTCAAAGACACATTTGAACTATTTCATAAAGTTATCCCCACCACTATGTAGAAGTAAATATGAAGTTCTTATAACCCTTTAATTGTGAACCTCATAAGGTTTACTGATGGTTAAAGACAATGCAGGTGTGGATTAGACAACAATGATTGATCAGATCTAGTGGTGCATGTTATATTCAGATTATTTTAAATAGATGAATAGTACACATGTCACTGTTGTCTGACATTAGATATATTCATTCTTTACTACTTACATATATTCAAAAATTATACTTAAACATAAAATATGTGAGTTTCCTGGGGTATTCTCCTAGAACTACACCACACACACTAGCTTCATAGTCTAGGCATCCCAACATAGACCCACCTACCACCAGTAACCACACTCCCATTAGGAACTCTGCAATTATTCTACTCCACTACTATGTAGATTTCCAAGATATCTCTCATACATGGTTGAGGATGATCTCACATATTTAGGATTGGGATGGCCTAGTTAACCAGTTCAGTTGACCAATGTATTTGGTTAAACCCCAAAACATACTTGGTAGTTACCAAGTAAGAGAAATTCCATTCCATCCAAATTGCTTTATAAAATTATTCTTATAAAAAATTTAAATGTATTTTTACTTTTTCATGGCATCTAAAAAAAGGCTTCCATCAAACATTTTAATTTCTTCATGAAAATAAATATTTTCATGGTATTCCCCTTTCTTATACTATTTTAAACCATGTGAAACACAATAGAACATATTCTATAACCTATTAATAATAGTTCATCAATCATCTTACTTTTATTTACTTCATCCAAAATATAACATATGATAGTTGAACTTCTTATAGATGGATATTCTTAAAAACATTACCTATATTTCAACCATGCTTGAGAACACCACAACACTCTTCCATACTAGTCTTCTTCATCAATTCATCTTAACATCACATTCTTCATCACATAATAAATTAATGAAAAAATTCATCAAAAAGAAATGGTGGTATCATAAATCCACCATCATATTTTTTTCAATAGCAATATAGAAAATGAGATGTCAATATGTCTTCTTCATTGATGCTCTTCTTTGTCATTTTATTCTCTCCTCCTTATTAATGGAATAAAAAAAGTACCTAAGAGGGTATGGTATCATTTATTTCATAAAAAATATGATATTAGTTATTTCAATATAAGTCTATGTGGGCTAACCCGATGTATAAAAAAGGGTCTAATTTAGACATTAATAATGCCCATTATCAATTTATAATATGTTACAAACCAATATAGAATAACTTGTTTCTCTATTCAAAGTGAATTAAGCTATTTCTAGGTTGATAGTAATTGGTTGATACCAATTGATACAATATAATTGTAACTTATCTAATACCACTTGTCTAACAAAATATTTTCAAGAAACACCCAACCTAAAATTTATACACCCATATAAACACACAGATAAAAAACATTCAAGTATACTTGGTAGGTTATATTCTTGGATTTAGTCCTATAACATCTTAAAACACCTTTTTCTAATTTAATTCATTAATTTATTATAAGTCCCTAGCCTTAAATGTTAATTAATCTTGAGTTATTTCAAGAATTCACATTGATGATATTTTCACGTTTAGAGTTTTAGAGAATTAGGTCATAAATCATGCATTTCATTCCACATTTAAACAAGGTGGTTACATAAAAAACAACATTCATTTTTTTCATCGAAGGAAACATATTTAAAATAAAACATGGGTTCTTTATTGACACTTCATTGACACTATCATCACATCATGTACCTTTCCCTTGACCTGTGAAAAACATTTCAAAAAATTGGGATGAGCATAAATAGCTCAGTAAGGGATATAAAAATACGGAATGAAAACATTATTTCATGTATACATAAGAATCAATGAAATCATAATTTACTCATAAAACATAAGCACTTTAGCATACCTCATGAAATCATAAGATTTATGAATAACTCATCGAAATCATAAGACATAAAGGTAACTTGAGGCTTTCATAACATTCTTACGTAGGGAGTAACTCGCATGGTTATGTTTGGAATACCAACCACAGTATATTCCCTAAATCTCTTCGGAGAAACCTTAGAGCTTAACTCCTTCGCGTTACCCAATTCATTGGAGATCTATCTCATGCTCACCCGCCCTTAGTTTATCACGGAACCACCCGATTTCATAAACATTGCCCAAGAACAATAACATAATCATAACACTTAAAACATGCATAAAAGAAACATAAAATTTCCACATCTCAATCACAAGAGATCAAATCATGATATTAACATAAATAAAACCATCTACTAAAATCATTAAAACTCTATGAGATAAAAATCCTTTTATACTTTGAAAATATTAAAAGAAGTCATTTAAAAGAGATTTTAGAATCAAAGTGTCCCATACCACTTCGAAACTTTTGAAAATATTTTAAAACATTCATGTCCATATAAATAAATCCTTAAAAACCATTTTAAAAATTGGACATGGATGATAAATGTTTAAAAGAATAAATCTTTAAAACCATTTAAAACAATGTTTTAATAAAAGATTCCTTTTCCATTTTGAACATTTAAATTATAATCCACAAGAAATTAAACAATTTTCAAACCATTTAAATGGATTTATTAAGAAATAATATGGATATGGAATGTAAAAGGGTCTGCATATAAACTTTATAAAAGAATAAAAGTGCATATCATTAAGAAATGTCTCAATGAGAAGAAATTGAGATGTAATCCCAATCAAGGATCATGCCATTAGAGCATGGATAAAGAAATGAGATAATTATGTGTGAAAAATATAAATAAACCAAATATAAGTGTATACTCAGTGTAAAATAATAAGATTTCATCCACACAAATTCATAGCAAGACAAAATCAAGAAGTAGAGGTTTAACCCAAAGAATTGAAATTGGGTTAAGAAGTTCCCCTTAAGAAATTCGACAGCCTAACGACGTCACTTTAAAGTTCAGAAAATGAGTTGATGAGACAAAAAGGGCATCTAAACACTTGAAAATAATTTTTACATAAATAATGATATAGAGGAACATATCCCAACATAATAATATATAAATTAAAAGACATAAAAAAAGAAGTCTTTTAAAAAGAGGAGGGTGAAAGGTTCCCTTACCGACTTGGGTAACTTTCGAAACGTACACCCCATGAAAGAAGGACTATACAACATTGATGTAAATACTAATAAAAGAAATTATATTACACAAAGATTAGAATAATGGTCAGTACATACACCACTCAAATTAAATGGTGGAAAATGTAGCATAAATCTGACGGGAATAAAAGTGAGATGAAAAAGCCCTTACGAAACTCGGCAGCCTAACAGTGCCACTTAAAACATCCAAAAATGGATTTATGAGATCAAATAGGGTCTCTAATAATATTAAAATAAAAATTACACAATGAGGAATATAAAAGAACATCCCCAAACATAATAAATATGGGCTTAAAATAAATGACATAAAAGAGAGTACTTAAAAAGAAAGAGAGAGGTATGATCCCTTACCTCAAGTTCGACTTGTCTTGTTCGTTTCTTTATATTCCTGAATAATAAACTTTGTTCAATTAATAATTGCTTAACTACCTAATTTAAATTTTATTATTCAATTAATACCACATATTATAATGTTATAATAAATAGTTAATTATGTGGGTTCATATCAGACGTTTTTGTCGATGTTCTGTATGTGAGTCAAAAATCAACTTGTTTGAAAATAATTTCCAATGTAGTTATAAGTAAATAATATCCAGAATGGATTTAATGATTTAAATATCATATATATCCAGTATATATTCATTTTATACTATTCCATAACATTTGGAGATAAAAATGAAATGCACCGTTCATGGAGATGGTAGGTCGTACGTACAATGAACACAACATTCATTTCTTTGTCACATTAATGGAATTAAAACTAAATGAGAGAAATATATATTATAAATCCAGTATAATATATATGTTATATAGGTCACATAAGTTCATTAATTTCATTCTTTATAAATTCCATGTATTGGATGAACGAGTCACATCACTTGAGGGGGCTGTAGTCCACACTTCCTCAAATGAAATTATCATATTTTCACAACATTCAAAGAATAAAGGTATGTTTTAGATTTAAAATACATAAGCATAGAGAGTAAAAAATTATAATATATATCATAAATAAATATAGTTCCATAATAATGGCCACCATGAGAGGTGGTAGGAGAATATAGAACAATCATCGTTTCGTGAGGCAGTAATCCGCCATCCACGAAAATAGTATGTTCTTTAACAATTAGACGGAGGTGTGTGTAAGTGTTTCTCGAATAATTCTCATAAAAACATCCTATTATATTTAAGATACTGGTGTTTTTACAAAAGATATCAATAAAAATAGTTTAAGGAGTTCTATAAGTAAAATAAAACAAAAGAACATAAGAAAAGACATTACCTTTAAATCAGGCAACTCCCTTTAGTTTGAACCAAAAGGGTTTCTTGAACAGCTTTCTGCCTAAAGTAAGGCTTCTAGGATGAAGAGTGGAATTTGGAGAGATAAAATGGGCAGAGTTTGGTCGATCAAAAGGCTTTAGATGTGTGTGTAAGCGGGTAGAGTTGGGGGCCTTTTATAAGAGGGAGGAGGGGCACTCTTGGAATGTTATAAAATGTTACTTTATTATAAAATGAGTTTAGGATTTTAAAGGTCCCACAATGATATATTTCTAGTATAAGGTGATAATGGTTCTAAATCCACCAATACAATAGGTTTTAGACACGTGAATGTCTTTTATTTCACCTTATCTTTTCATTTTATTTAAATTGTTAATTAATGAGGTAATCACTACATCATCATGGTGTCATAAATAACTTTTTTATTTAACGTCTAAAAATTATAAACAAATTACCATGATATAGGAAATGTTTCTATCTTTACATTTAATATTTCTAGTCTGAGATATAATTTATGTATACAAAATTAAAATCGTTTTACTTAGGTGTTACATACTTTGGTTACAATTTCCATTCTTTAAAAAAAATATGATAAAAGGTCACTCTCACACTAAAGTGATTCCATGGGGTCCCAAGGTTGGCACAAGGCATCCCATGGTCGGCCATGAAACCAAAAATAGAATTATGACTCATGTTGGGGTAGTTTTATATTTTTAAAATATTATTTTATTACCCTTAACTACCCGGTTACTAATTAAACACGGTAATTAAAGATAATTACCATCGTTACTATTCATAATGTCCAAAAACA
Organism: Viscum album; assembly: GCA_963277665.1. Taxonomy (NCBI): domain Eukaryota; kingdom Viridiplantae; phylum Streptophyta; class Magnoliopsida; order Santalales; family Viscaceae; genus Viscum; species Viscum album. The sequence continues at coordinate 829,673,155 of OY728127.1, forward strand.
AAAGAGTCTTAATTAAATAATTTGTACGGTATGATTACAAATATGGAATCCATTTTATCAAATTCCAAATACATAAATTTCACTAATTAATTTAAAATAATTCCCGTTGTCAAAACTAAAGACGGGTTTTTAAGAAGTAAAATCTATCTAAAGATTGATTTGTTTTTGCATCCAATCTAAAAGTGAAATTAAAGACAATGACCAAAATTTTATTAAATGATAAAAAAATAATTAAATTATACCTCAAAACCAATTAAAATTACAATCTATCTATATAAATAAATTGGCTGAAAAAGCAGTTTTGAATTAAAATGCAGTATTTTTCACTATTCATTGAAAATGAACATTTGTCAGAAAAATACCAAGAATTCACCCTATGCTATAATTGATATTCCAAATTCAAAAATGATATCAATTTTACCAAATTAAAAACATAGAAGTGGCATTAATTAATTTTATAATCAATTCCCACTTTCAAAACAAATAGCGTGTTTTTAAGAAACAATATCAATTAAAATATTGACACCTGTTTATGACCAATTTCAAAGTGAAATTAATTAAAATGATCACAATTGGATTAAATGGTAAAAATATATTTTTATTACACTTTAAAACCAATTAAAAATATAATCTGACCATGTAAATAAATTAGACTAAAAGGAGGTTTTGAATTAAAATACAATATTTTCACTATTCTTTAAAAAAAATTAACTTTATCTGAAAAATAACAAAAATTTACACAATGTAAATTTTTATGTATTTATTCTAAAGAAGGATTTTATTTTGTCAAATATAACATATAAAATTTTCTAAAATTGTATTTAAAAAGAGTTCACCTTTAAAAGGTGGTTAATCGACCTTTTAATGAATATTAGAATATTTACGCTTAAAATTGGATTCATTCACATTTTAAGCCTCTAAAATTTATTGAATAAATGTAAAAATATTTGAAAAGCATATATAATCACTTTTTAGTTAGTTTTATTCATTCCTGCAATTACATCGACTATGAGTTTACTACCATTTACAATAATATTATTAAATTATTAATGTGTATCGTAAGATTTCAAAGATACTCGTTGTTGCGTATTGGGTACACCATTGAACATAGAATCCCCTTTAAAGTAAAATTAATATTTTATTCAAAAATATTAATAAATATGAAAATGTATTATTCTTTATTTACCTGGGATGTTACATCCTTCCCCCCTTTTGGGAATTGCGTCCTTGAAATTTAAAAATTGGGCTTAGAAACATCATTTAAAGTCCCACATCAAAAAACTGGTCAATAAAGATATCACTTTAAAATAAAGAAAAATAAATAAAAAGGTCACCTGTGATAACCCATATTCAGATTCCATGTAGGGAAAACATGGATATGGAAGAAAAAACAGTGTCATGTTCTGATGGAGAGTGATAGAAAACATTATTTGGAGAAAGTTAACCATCAGAAAATCACAAACTTATGATGGGTTAAATAGTGTTTGATTCCCCTGTATGAAAATTTAACAGATGACATTTTTGTTTCAAGTTAATTTTCATTGAGGAATTTATTTATGGGTTAACTGAAACTTATGGGAACAAACTTACTTGTCATGTAGGCTTCATCTTTTACTAGATTTCCAACACAAACACATATTTTTCTCCAAACAAAGAGTATTTAGGATGACTTGTTCACATTAAGAGCGCTATTACCAACTTCTTGAGAATCACCTAATCCACTAAAGATGAACTATATATTTCCCATGTCTTTAGAACCTAACCAAAACCAAAATTGTTAGTACAAGATCAGATAATCACCAAAAGGATAATCTTTTATAAAAATAAAAGGTATTATTAATCTCCAAAATATGTCGAACAATACCCAATGTTCAACAAAGACCATTCAATAAACAGCTATCCATAAAATTTCTTCAAGGTAATCCAAACTAAGATTGAAACCCAAATCTCTGAAGGATTTAATCACATAGTCTTCCAAGATAAATCTTAACATTTATCTCCAAATAACATCCGTTACTCTTAAAGTCTCAAATTGAAAAGTAATTAACCTAATCACATATCCTCCATGGTAGGTTAATAATTTCCATAGATAACCCAAAATCAACTTATTCATGATTGATAAGATCATATAACTGAAAATAATTAGTCAAACTAACCCGGGACTTCACGTAGCCTAGTGGTATGTGATAAATACCAGTCGCACTTTGGTAGTGGGTTTGATTCCTGCAGCTTCGTCTGACGCGACGGGTTGCCACACGGTCTGTGTGTTGTCCCTTTTCAAAAACTATATAATTTTGTAACATTACTCAAAAATAGATAAATTCATCAAAAATAACCATAACATATTTTAACCTCAAAATTATCTCGTGCCTTTCATTTTCCATCATAACATATAGTAACCCATAATTACCTCAAAAGTAAGGATCATATAAACCCTAATGCTTACCTTTATAATTATTACCTGAACTTCCACATCGAGTTAGTTCTCTCATACATGATGCATTAGAGAACTCACCAAGGTTCAAGTGGTTAATCATGACTCCTTTATGGTTGGTTTAGAATAACCATGAGATTCCTCAATGAATCCCCCATTTCATCCAGTCTCTTAATCAGAGAATCACCACAGTTTCCTTCATACCCATTGTCACTTTTGTGCTTGCTAGATTCATCCATTTACTAAAACCAAAAATATTTTTGTGAGTATATCAAAAAAATCATCATGTACTAATGAGGAAGATACACACTAAGATATACTTATCCATGTTATCTCAAACTCATTCCAACATTCAGAAATAACTATGACTCCATCAGATATACTAACCATTGTGGTTATACACAACTTGTCACTTATGCTTAAAAAATACCCTAACCTCTAAAGTTATCTAAACCGACCATTGATACCAACTATAAGGCCCCCGCCTTAAGCTTTACTTAATCTTGAGTTATTTCAAGAATTCACATTGAGGATCTTTTGAGGTTTATAGTTTTAGAGAATTAGGCCATAAATCATGTATTTCATTCCATATTTAAACAATGTGGTTACATCAAAAACAACATTCATTTTTTCATCAAAGGAAACATATTTAAAATAAAACATAGGTTCTTTCGTGACACTTCCTTAACACTATCATCACATAATTTACCTTTCCCTTGACCTGTGAAAAACATTTCAAAAACTTGGGATGAGCATAAAAAGATCAGTAAGGGATATAAAAATACGGAATGAAATTTTTTTGTTCAAGTATACATAATAATCAATGAAATCATACTTTACTCATAAAACATAAGACCTTTAGCATACCTCATGAAATCATAATATTTATGAATAAATCATAGAAATCATAAGACATAATGGTAACTTGAGGCATTCCAAACATTCTTACATAGGGAGTAACCCTCATGGTTATGTTTGGAATACCCACCACAGTATATTCCATAATTCTCTTTGAAGAAACCTTAGCATTTAACTCCTTCGCGTTACCCAATGCATTGGAGAGCTATCTCGGGCTCACCCTCCCTTAGTTTATCATGGAACCACCCGATTTCATAAAAATTTCCCAAGAACCATAACATAATCATAACACTTAAAACATGCATAAAAGAAACATAAAATTTCCACATCTCAATCACAAGATATCACATCATGATATTAACATAAATAAAAACATCTACTAAAATCATTAAAACACTATGATAGATATATCCCTTTATACATTGAAAATATTAAAAGAAGACATTTAAAAGAGATTTTAGAATCAAAGTGTCCCATACCACTTCAAAACTTTTGAAAATGTTTTAAAACATTCACGTCCATATAAATAAATCCTTAAAAACCATTTTAAAACATGGACATGGATGATAAATGTTTAAAATAATAAATCTTTAAAACCATTTAAAACAATGTTTTACTAAAAGAGTCCTTTTCCATTTTGAACATTTAAATTATAAGCCACATGAAAGTAGACCATTTTCAAACCATTTAAATGACTTTAGTATAGGCATAATATGGATATGGAATGTCAAAGGGGCTGTATATACAATTTATAAAAGAATAAAAGTGCATATCATTAAGAAATGTCTCAATGAGAAGAAATTGGGATGTAATCCCAATCAAGGATCATTACATTAGAGCAAGGATAAAGACATGGCATAATTATGTGTGAAAAATATAAATACCCAAAATATAAGTGGATACTCAGTGTAAAACAATCATATGTCATCCACACATATTCATAGCACGACAAAATCAAGAAGTAGAGGTTTAACCCAAAGAATTTAAATTGGGTTAAGAAGTTCCCCTACAGAAATTCGACAGCATAACGACGTCACTATAAATTTCAGAAAATGAGTTGATGAGAAAAAAGGGTATCTAATAACTTGAAACTAAATTTTACATCAATAAAAATATAGAGGAACATCTCCCAACATAATCAGATATAAATTAAAAGACATAACAAAAGAAGTCTTTTAAAAAGAGGAGGGTGAAAGGTTCCCTTACCGACTTGGGTAACTTTCAAAACGTACACCCCATGAAAGAAGGACTATATAACATTGATGTAAATAATAATAAATGAAATTATATTACAAAAAGAGTAGAATAATGTACCGTACATACACCACTGAAAGGAAATGGTGGAAAATTTAGGATAAATCTCATAGGAATAAAAGTGATATGAAAAACCCCTTACGAAACTCAGTAGCCTAAGAGCGCCACTTAAAACTTCCAAAATTGGATGTATGAGATCAAATAGGGTCTCTCATAATATGAAAATAAAATTTACAGAATTAGGAATATAAAATAACATCCCCAAACATAATAAATATGAGCTTAAGAGAAATGACATAAAAGAGAGTACTTAAAAAGAAAGAGAGAGGTAGGATCCCTTACCTCAAGTCCGACTTGTCTTGTTCGTTTCTTTATATTCCTGAATAATAAACTGTGGTCAATAAATAATTGCTTAATGACCTCATTTAAAGTTTATTATTCAATTCATATCACATATTTTAATGTTATAATAATTATTTAGTTATGTGAGTTCATATCAGACGTTTTTTTCGATGTTCGGTATATGAGTCAAAAATAAACTTGTTTGAAAATAATTGCCTATGTAGTTATAAGTAAATCATATCCAGAATGTAGTTAATGATTTAAATATCATATATATCCATTATATATTCATTTTATACTATTCCATAACATTTGAAGATAAAAATGAAATGCACAGTTCATGGAGACGGTAGGCCGTATGTACGCATGAACGCTACTTTCATTTCTTTGTCACATTAATGGAATTAAAACTAAATGAGAGAAATATATATTATAATTAAAGTATAATATATATGTTATATAGGTAACATAAGTTCATTAATTTCATTCTTTTTACATTCCATGTATAGCATGAACGAGTCACATCACTTGAGGGGGCGGCAGTCCACACTTCCTCAAATGAAATTATTTGTATTTTCACAACATGAAAAGCATAAAGGTATGTTTTAAATGTAAAATACAGAATCATAGAGATGAAATAAATATAATATATATCATAAATAAATACAGTTCCATCATAATGTCCACCATGATAGGTGGTAGGAGAAGATAGAACAATCACTGTTTCGTGAGGCAGTAATTCTCCATCCAGAGAAACAGTATGGTCTTCAACCATTAGACGGAGGTCTGTGTAAGTGTAGCTCGAATAATTCTCATAAAAACATCCTAGTATATTGAAGATAATGGGGTTGTTACAAAAGAAAGGAATAAAAAGATTTTAAGGAGTTGGAGAAGAAAAATAAAATAAAAGAACATAAGAAAAGACATTACCTTTAAATCGGGTAACTCCCTTTGGTTTGAACAAAAAGTGTTTCTTGAAGAGCTTTCTGCCTAAGGTAAGACTTCTAGGATGAAAAGGGGAATGTGGAGAGATAAAATGGGCAGAGTTTGGTCGATAGAAAGGCTTTAGAGGTGTGTGTAAGGGGGTAGAGTTGGAGGCCTTTTATAAGAGGGAGGAGGGGCACTCTTGGAATGTTATATAATGTTACTTTATTATAAAATGTGTTTCGGATTTTAAAGGTCCCCAAAATGATATATTTCGAGGACAAGGTGATAAGGGTTCTAAATCCACCCATCCTTTAGGTTTTATACGTGTTTAAGTCTTTGATTTCCTGTTATCTTTTCATTTTAATTAAATCGTTCATTAATGAGGTAATCACTGCATCATCATGGTGTCATAAATAACATTATTTATATAATGTCTAAAAAGTATAAAAAAATTAGCATGATATAGGAAATATTTTTATATTTACAATTAATATTTATAGTCAAATAGATCATTTATTTATACAAAATTAAAATTGTTTTACTTAGGTGTTATATACTTGGTTTACATTTTCCATTCTTTAAAAAGATATGATAAAAGGTCACTATCACACTAAAGTGATTCCATGGAGCCCCAAGGTTGGAACAAGGAATCCAATGATCGGACATGACACCATCAATAGCATTAGGACACATTCTGGGTAATTTTATATTTTTATGATATTATTTTATTACCCTTAACTACCTGGTTACTAATTAAACATGGTAATTAAAGATAATTACTGTTGTTACAATTCATAATGTCCAATAACAAAAGAGTCTTAATTACATAATTTGGACCTTATGATTTAAAATATGGAATCCATTTTTTCAAATTCCAAACACCGAAATTGCAGTAATTAATTTAAAATAATTCTCGTTGTCAAAACCAAAGACGAGTTTTTAAGAAGTAAAATCTATCAAAAGATTGATTTGTCTTTAAATCCAATTTAAAAGTGAAATTACATACAATGAAAAAAATTGTATTAAATGATAAAAAAATAATTAAATTACACCTTCAAACCAATTATAATGACAATCTAACTATATAAATAAATTTGATGAAAAAGCAGTTTTGAATTAAAATGCAGTATTTTTCACTATTCATTGAAAATTAACATTTGTCAGAAAAATACCAAAAATTCACCCTATGCTATATTTGATATTCCAAATTCAAAAATGATATCAATTTTTCCAAATTCAAAACATAGAAGTGGAATTAATTAATTTTATAATCAATTCCCACTGTCCAAATAAATAGCGTGTTTTTAAGAAACAATATCTATTAAAAGATTGACACTTGTTTATGTCCAATTTCAAAGAGAAATTAATTCAAATGACCAAAATTGGATTAAATGGTAAAAATATATTTTTATTAGACTTTAAAACCAATTAAAAAGATAATCTAACCATGTAAATAAATTATACTAAAAGGTGGTTTTGAATTAAAATACAACATTTTCACTATTCATTAAAAAAATTAACTTTATCTGAAAAATAACAAAAATTTACAAAAAGTAAATTTTTATGTCTTTATTCTAAATAAGGAATTTGTTTTGTCAAATATAACATATAAAATTATAAAAAAGTGGATTTAAAAAGGGTTCGCCTTTAAAAGGGTGTTAATCGACCTTTTAAAGAATATTATAATATTTACGCTTAAAATTGGATTCATTCGCATTTTAAGCCTCTATAATTTATTGAATAAATCTAAAAATATTTGACAAGAATATATAATCACTTTTTAGTTAGTTCTATGCATTCCTGCCATTACATCAGCTATGAGTTTACTATCATTTACAATAATATTATTATATTATTAGTGTGCATCATAAGATTTCAAAGAAACTCATTGTTGCGTATTGGGTACACCATTGATCATAGAATACCCTTTAAAGTAACATTAACATTTTATTCAAAAATGTTAATAAATATGAAAATGTCTTATTCTTTATTTACCTGGGATGTTACATTTATATTCTCCCCCATAAGGTCATAGTTCATTTCATTTTTTGTATATAAGAATAGAAGAGTGTTCCATAATACCTCATAAATGAGTTATTGAACATGTACCTTATAGAGATATAATATTTATATGAAATAAAATGTTCTGGAAACTTCTTTAGATACTTCCCCTAAAGGGAGGATCTCCAAATTTACTTCATCAAGTTTATATTTTTTCCTTTAGGTGATCCTCTAAATTTTAATAGATGTAAGTAGAAACTGTTTTAATCTCATCTATGATAGTGACTTATAATTTTTTGATCAACTATAGTATCTTGATAATCTTCACCAAGGTTTATATCTAATTTTTTTAACTAGTAATATTCAGGATAATAAGATAAAGATCAATACAGGAAGGTTTCTTCCAAAAATCATGGAATGAATATTCCATCTTGTAGATATTGAAATTTTATTTCATCAAATAAGTTCCCCTTGAGTATGTGAATCAACTTGAATTCCATAAAATTATTGAAAAATCACAAATTATATAAGAATAAGGTGGATCTCATTTTCTTCTTGATGAGAGAAACAAGGATGGGAATTTATTCTCAATTATGAAACTCGTTTCTTTTTTAATCCATGTGAGAGTGATCTCTTCATATTGAATTTTTTAAATTTCTTGAATGTCTTGGATAACATGATGTCTTTACTCTCTTTAGTAACAAATATATGTGAAATCATAATTTTCAAACTAGCCATCAAGGAACATTCATCACCTAGTGCTTTCTAATTCATCTTTTTTTCTTCTTTAGGTAGAGATAAAAACAAACAATCATTTTAGATGTTTCCAAAATTCATTCACATTCAACACAATAATTTTGATATTTATTGGTTATGAATTGTTAATAACCTATAAAGTAATTCCATTTCTTAAGGATGAATCCTATGGTTTCCTGTAGAATTAACTTTCTGGTGATTTTTTTGAAATTTATTTACTCTATTCACATTAAATAAAAAATATTACATTATGTAATTTGGAATATACAAGAAATGTTACAAAGATCCACATGTATTCTCAGGTGTTCTTATTACCACTCCAATCCTTTAATTTTTCTATTAGACTAGTTTCACCTTTTGTCTCTTAATATTGATTCAATTAACTATGATATCAATGGACTACTTATAGTAACCCATGGTGTGGCCACTTATTTCACAAAATAAGTAGCTTATTATCATTGGTGTAACTACCTTTATTTATTTGTGCGGGGGGGGGGGGGAGGGGGGGTCTAAGCATAAACATTTTTTCTATTTTTACCCAAGGTTCACATTCCAATATTCGATGTAAACTTCTTAGCAATGTTCATTAAAAAATATTTATCCCAATCATTTCCCAAGGAAGACCTTTTTTTTGTATTTAGTTTTTATGGTCATTTATTATAAAATATTTTAGGGTAATTATTGAATAATTTATACTTTCATTCCTATTCACTATGACCATTACCATTACAAATACCATAGAGGTTCTTTAAACTTTCAATTATATGTATAAACTTATTATTATTACTTTTCTTATGTGTTTTTTTCATCTTCATTTTTTTCACCCATATGATGTAGGAATCCTTTTATTTTCAGATATTTTCATATTATAATAACATTAAAAAAACTATTCCCAAATATTTCACAACACGAACAATAATAAAAAAATATTGATCTCTTCATTGAAATAATATTTTCACCAGATTGATATTATTTTTTTCTGTTTCATCTCATTTTTCTAATGGGATTATTTTGGGGAACATTTATTTGAAATATTGTTTTCATTCACCAGAAATCATTTTATGATCTCTTCATAATTTTTCATTATCCAGTTTTAAATAGGTTTTGATTTTTAACTTATACATTTCATAATACTAGAGTCAGCACAAACATTATTTATAGAGGTGGATGAAACCTTATGCCTAGAAACTACTTGAGATTTATCATTGAATTATTTAACCTTGTTCTTTCCAAAAATTAGAGGTATTTTATCATAATAGTCATCCTTAGATGTTTATGTTGCTGAAAATCATGCAGTAATGACAATTCTTTTAGGTTTTTATGAAGAATCATCTTGTAAATTTTCAACATTTTCTAATTTAACTCCATGTTCATGAAATTTTTTATTTAAGATGAATTTATCACCCTCCACAAACTTCAATATATCTTCTAAAATTTCATGATATCCATAACCAATTTATCATGAATTTTATATGTCTCATTTATTAAGGTTTCAAGCTCATTGATCTTGTTTTCTTTGACCTCAATATGTGAATTATTAAAATATATAATGGATTTATATTTTTTATCTAACGCAAGGATTTTATTCTAAAATTTATTCATGGGATATTATTTCTTATAAATTTTTTTAGCCATCAGTCATCAAATTTGAGCATCATTCTTGAGGTTTAACATTTCTTGGGGAGCTTGATATTGGATTTTATTATATAATCAAAATATTTGTCCAAGTTTTCCAGTGATATCTTCTTGTATTACTTTGAATAATAAATAGATAAAAGTGAGTATTTCTCTAGGATGATTGTGATATATATCATTCGAAGATGTAATTAAATAATCATTGAATTCTCCTAATATATGATCACTCCCACTAATTCATGGATATTGTTTATGAAAATTTTGATAATATATTTTTAGTTCAACCTCTTCTTGTACGGATGAATGTCTACATGGGGTTTTACTCTTCTTCATCTCTTTCGTAGTATTATAAACTGCCAAATTTTATAATCTCATTCATCACATTTATTACATATAAATAATTATTTGGGAAACTGATTCGTCATCCTATTTACATAATAGGGATATTTTTTTCATCGTTCACAATAATTTCTTTCTTATATTCATGAAATTATCGATTGAGATGGAATTATGATTTAAAGTAGAAACAAATACTCTATTTTTTAACACCATTATGAATATTTAATTGATATAACTATTATTTAATAAGATTTAAATAATATAATCCAATTAGAGGTGTGGTATTTTTCTATGATACTAATTATTAATATCACATTGGAATGAAAAACTAAGAGGGAGGGTGAATCATTATGGGATGAATTTTATTAATTTAACCCTATATACCTTTTCATACCCCTTTCACTTATTCAGTTAATGATTCTCTTGTTTAATTCTACTATGGTTAGAAATAGTGTAGATAAAATACAAAGGGAACAAGGGGTTTTTTAACGAGATTCACATATAAATTGGACAAATACCTCTATAGTGCATTGTTGTTATTATATCACTCATAGAAAAATTTTCTTTTATTATCCATAAAATAATAGGAAATATTATTCCCCTAAACCTATTTCCTATCACCGACCATATACTGTTAAAGCTTAAACATTTAATAACAAGATACATGATATTTTCCTACCCCTTTTGAAGTGATCAACAATATAGAATAAGTATTATTCTTTAGAATCCAAGTAATATTATCAAATTCATTGAAATGTATAAATTTGAAGGGCTTAATCAACTAAAAAAATTAGTGGAGTGTCTCAGAAATGAATCTAACTAATAGGATTTCTCTTTGGTGTAACAAAGAAATGGGTGATTTCTTAATCTCTTCTTTTGAAGCTATGGACTTCTTCGTATTACTTATTTAAAGGATTAATTCATGCATGGATTTACTAAAGTTTCTTCATGGAAACACATTCACATGGATATTTTATTTCACGCAAGAACACACTATTTTTCCTTATTATTATTATTATTCTTGTTTACAGATTATGCTAAACTAGTGTTCACATGTATCTCATTCAAATTTTACAACATAGAGTAATGTACATAGTACTATTATGGAATTTAACTTTTTATTCTTAACTTGAGTACATAGGTTTATTATCTTTTCACTAACAAATTGAAAATAATCTTTGAAAAAGAAAGAGATGCTTCATTGGATCTCTAAATTCCTTCACAAAAGCCATAACAGATTCATGGAACTATGATGAAATACTGTATTTATAGGGTAAATACACATGAGATAATATTTTATTATTTATGAAACCCTCACGTATTCTTTGAACAATAAGGTTTATGTTGTTATTTATACATGAAAATGTGTTCATTGAGCCACTTCCATGTGAGGCTGAGTGGTTCATAAAACCTCTTCACATTAATGAGAGCATATATATATTTTGCTTTGTGAAGATAAAAAGGATCTTAGTTATTTTTCTTCTCATAAACAAAGCACACAAATTCTATTTTTCAAGTGAAAGTTGTTCTCTCAAGGAATCAATAAAATCTCTCACTTTCTGGTGATCAATATTTATAGAAAATGTTCATTGTGTATTATCCAATAAAAATATAGTGTAAAGGACTGATTTAACATCATGAGTTTCATTCCTTGTCATAGCTCATTTTTAAAATTTCAAAATCTTTTGGTATTTTAAACACTATGTGGTTTTCCCTCTTATCTTTGGACGATGATGAGAATCATGTAATCTTCACATAATCAGCTTCTTACTTCATGATATAATGTTTACATGAATATGAGCATATCCAATTCTTTCAAATATTAGAACATCTACCCTCATGTTCTTTTTTTTCCTCGTTCTCACCATATTATTTGAATAATTGAATGCATTCATGGTCTCAGATCGATCTATCTTATCTTGATATCTTGGCTAGATCACAAAGCTTGCATGATGTTCATTGAATGATCGGGTCTAGTGGTTATTGTTTGTCTCAAACTTGGTCATGTAAAAATTGATTATAACTTGAATAATGGTTCCAGTGACTCACTATCCATGAATAAAGGTAACTCACATAAACTATTACCAATGTAAATTTATTATTTTTCGTAAGGGTAACTCGCTAGTACGAGATGACCAAATTTATTAGTCTATAGATGCATTTTAACTATTTCATAAAGGTATTCCTTCCTTTGTGTAAGGGTACTAGTGATGTTCTTATACCATCATAGAGGTTATTTAAGGAGGAAGATAACATGGTCATGGATTATATTGAAGGGATTTATTAGGTGGAGCATCACATGTTATATCCATATGATTTTAAATAGATGAAAAATACATTTTTCACCACTTTCCCACATCAGATAACTTCTCAGTTTATTGCTTATATATATGATAATGCACTCCTTGAACATTATACATGAGTATCTCAGGGTTCCTTCATGTTACCGCACCACACATATGTGATTCATGTGTAGCGCCTCCCTACACATGCCCACCTACCCAACTAAAATCATGATTTATATGGGTGTTATACAACCCTACTACTCCTATCTCCATACTGGATTTCCTATATGGCTATCCCATTTTTTTGATCTTGCTTCCATATGTGTGGTATTGAGAGGCCGATTTATCTAGTTTTCTTGTAATTTTTTTTGCATAATCCCCAAAACATAATTTGTCATTACCAAGCATGATAATTTTCATTTAAACCAAATTCCTTCTTAAAATTGTTCTTCATGAGAAATATATATGTATTTATATTTTTTCATAGACATAAAAATACTCTTCCACCTACAATTTGAAGTTCTTTATGAAAAGGAATATTTTCATGGTGTTCCATTTTCTTATGTTGTTATTAATCATGTGAAACACATTAGTACATGTTCTTGAATCAATCAATACTATTTGATTAATCATCATAGTTTTATTCACTTTGACACACATTACATATATTCTTCTTATTCAATTCATATTTACATCAAGTGTTTCATCACTTACTAACTTATTGATATTATATACAAAAAGTTTATGATTATATGGTATCAGTTCCAATAAAGCTAAATTCTAAACTCAATCCATTCTATATTAATTTATATTGGGACTTTGTTCGATTCAGTTTTTTATAATATTAATATTTTTTAAATAATTCATACTTGATACTGATTACTTTGATTTTAATATTTCCATAAAAATTAATAATATTGTTTTGGTTCATGTTCTTATATTTATCTTGTTATGGATACAATAGTGAAAATGTTTTAAGATTGGTTTATTAATTTCCAATTTTTTTTGCAGTTTATTTTTTTCATTTATTTGGTCTATTTTCATGATTTTTTTCACAAGGTGAGATATTTCTTGGCGTTTTTTATTTTTAATTGTTAATTATATGTATTTAATAGTGTTTTGTATTGGAATTTTTTATGTGCTATAATAACTTATCTTATATGATATAAAAACTTTAGTTCTATATGTAAAATGATAAGTAATGTTCTATTCACCCATTATGTTCTTTGATGGATACTATGTTTCATGGATAATTGTAAAAATCATTTTATATAGAAATTTATATTCATTTCTTTATGTTATAAATTATGAAAACTTTTAAATTAATTATTTTATGTGTTTTATAAATGTTTTGTTTATTTTTTCATCGAATATAATGTATTAAAAAAATTTATATGCACAATAAGAATGTTATATATAAAAAATAAATTTTTGTGAACTTCATATTATCGATGATCTAAAAATATTATATTCATTTAATATTCTCTTTTAAATCCTTAAACTATAAATATCATTAAAATTTTATTTTTTAAATTTTAATTATCATACAATGTGCCGTAATTAATTTAGTAAATTTTTAATGATGTTCTTAAATTTATTTATGAATATATTAATTATTTAGATTCCATAAAAAAAACACACCTCTATATTATTATATAATATTAATATAGTTTAGTTATTTTTGATAGCGTGTTTTGATATGATAAGTATTTTTCTTCATATAGAATAAGTTATATATTATTTTCTATTACCATTCGTAATAGATTTTGGAAATATCCCGAGGTTTTATCTCTAATAGAAATCCAATCCCTGAAACTCATTATGGGTATGTTATGTTAGATTATATATTTTTTGTATATTTATTAAAAAATATCATTTATTCCACTATTAATGTTATGTGTTATACTAAATTTCATTGGTTTGTGTCATATTTTGTTTCAGTTCTGATGGTGATGTTGTGGTCATATATTATTGGATGAGTTAGGAGATGATATATTTATACAGATGTTGTGTGAGGGTGGCTATTCATTTTTGTGATAAATATTATTTTTACATTACTGTTGATAATTGAATGTTCAAGGAATTTTTGTGATGTACATATATTTTATATGTTTGTTTTTAAAATACTAATAGGGTTTCAATTTTTTGATTGAATTATATAAATTCAAATTTTGATTTTATTTTTTTTATTTTTTTTATTTTAATATTTAGCAATGGTTTAGACCAATGGAAGATAAATAAAAACCTCCTCCAAAATTTTAGTGGAAATTTTCTTTCAAAAAATTATAGAAATTAAAACCACTACTAAATAATTTAACAGGGGGTTTTCTTTATCAGTTTTTATAATACAACAATAAATAAATTTATAAATATACTATTAAATGTGAAAAATACACTTCTGAAACCCATTAAAAATATAAATAAGTTTTCAGGAATAAAATTCATAAATTGATATACATAGTGGTTTAATAAAACACCATGATATTTTTTATCAGTAGCTTAATCTACTACTAAAAAATGAAAAAAACCAATAATATAAGGTTTTTAATTAGTTCACCAGACCCAACTACGCAATCGCAAGACCAAGGAGATCGTAGTGGTTTCCAATGGGGTTTTAGTGTTGGAAACACCCTTATAGTAACATTAACTCAGCCACCAAAATAAATGCGGGTTCCCCCAGACTCCCTTTGGGAAAAAATGGAGTTCTAGAGGGACACTTATAATTTCCTCCTACTCCACTAGATATTTCATTTTCTAACCCCAAAAGTTCATAAATTTTATCCCCATTCAACAAATGAATAATTATATATTATAATATAAAAATCAAATCAAAATTTTACTTAAAATACGGATTTCATTTTTTGTGTTTATGTGTGATATGACACTCATTATCCCCTTCTTCCTCGCATTAATAAGATTATAGATAAACTATTTTTATTCTATTATTCACTTAGAATCTAACCATTCTCGACTAATAGATTCAAAGTTGTAATAATGGTTAAATAGACTTTCATGAAATATTAATAAAAATCTGCAGGTTTATGAAAAATTATCACCTTATTGATTCTATTTATCGTATATCGAAATTATAAATAAGAATGATATTTTACAAGAGGTGAAGATAAATCATGCCATCGATTCATTTAAATAAAAAAACTTTATATTTTAATTTTCTTTATTATGGATAATCTTCATAAGACATTATAAGTATAATATTTTATATATTTCATGAAAATAAATAAATAATTACAAAATCACAGAATTTATTTGGTTTACCTTTAATTTTAAGATTAATGTAATGTATTTCACTACCATAGACCAGTGTAAATGGAAATGGCCTAAGCCTCAGTGGATCTCATGTTGGGGAGAAATTGAAAAATTAAATATGGATTAGTGGGTGGGTGTTTGAATCTATTTGGTATGTTAAAACATTTTTCATAAATATCTAGGATTTGGTTAAAATTTTTGGGGGTGAGTTTTCATTCAAAAAAAAAGAGTATCAGGTCTTATGGGTTATAGAAATTACCCATTGAATTATTGGTTGAATCCCACCATGAGTACAATGGGATGATTAGGGGGAATGTCCCACTTTATATTCCACCATGAACCTAGTGAAATGGTATTAGAATCCTAATATACCACCAAACTATTGATGGGGGACTATTGGTAGTATAGTGGAATGGTCCGACCCCCACCGTGTGTGGGGGAATTTATCATTTGCTCAAGGGGATTCCATAATAAGAACATTGGGTTTCACTTATTTAGCATGATTAAGGGATGATGTGGGGGCTTCTATTTACTCTCCATTTACCATCCTTGTACCTTAATGATCCATTGAAGGTTTGGAGGGAATGGTTCATCTCTTTTTGGGAGTTCTCTCCCTGTCTAATCTTTTTTTCTATTCTCTTATATTTCCTCCAATATTGTTTATCCTAACTAGGTATTTGGTAAATTATTTCCAAATATCATGGTGATATATATATATATATAATGACGGTTATTTTATGTTTGATATCTATAGGGAGCTCATAAGTTAATGACACACACCTTCACTCACTGTAGTGATTAAAGTGCATCGACTAATGCTTAGTTTTATTAGTTCTTTAAATTCCATTTTAAATTTATGATCAGTTAAGTTGTGAAGCATACATATTTTTCTCATAGAAGAACTGGTAACATGAATTAGACCATACACATTCCATATGTTATGGTTTATATGTTTCCATAGTATTGGGGGCTCATGTTCATCGATGATGGAAAATAATTCTTAATTGAATTTGGCTGAATGTGGATCAGAGGAGTTTACTATAATAAGGAGGTACGTGGTAAATAAATTATTAATCCATGTTTTATATGTGTTTTGTTCATATTTTGATATAAAGGTGATTAAAATTTGGGCAAGGAGACTCAAATGGTAAGTATTTCTTAAAAAGATAATTTTTCTGATCATGGAATGGAGGTAGCTTCTCTAGAGTTTTCCCTAGACCAAGCCCAATCCAAACTCCAAAAAGTATGACATGTGAGAAATCATTTTTGGGAGAAGTTCAAGCTTATAGAAATCACTATGAGAACCATGATAGATGAATCACTACTCATGATGGTCACTATTTTTCATCTTATCATTTGTTCTTATACAGATATCTAAAGGGGTTATTTAAATAGAATTTAGTATGACATAAATATGTAATTATAAATGTAATATATATATATATATCACATATATTATTATATATTTCATATTTATAATTTTTATTGAATATATTTTTTTAATATAAATTTATTGATAATATATATGTTCATTAGAATGTTATTACTAGACAAGTAATATGGATAAATTCATTTTAGGTTTAAAATATATATTTTTCCTAAAACAATTTACACTATAATTGTGCCTATATTAATTTTTTTATCATTTAATTAAATTTAATTTAATAAAATAGTTTTAATATTTTTAATTAGTTTATCTAAATTTGGAGATAAGTACATTTTTATTTTTGAAATAAACATAATTTACCCAAGTAAATATTTGTAAACATGGTAAAACCATTATTCTTCAAAGAATTATTTTTATAAACATTACATAATTTTTATAAAAAAATAAAAATTGATATAATTTAAAGATTAATTCCAATCTAATTTATGAATATATTAAAAATATATATTTACATTGATTTAATTTTTAATTGATAGGAAATAAAAATGAAAAAACATAATCTATAAACAAAAAATTTTCTACTAAATAATTGTTTTCTCTATATATTGTCTTTTAATTTAAATGTTAATTTTTTTATAATTATAAATTTAATTACATTAAATGTATTCCAAGTTCAGATTTATGTTGATGAAATTAAATATTAATGGTTATATTATATTTTTAGTAAAAGAATTATTACTATGACATTTTTTTTAATCAAGGTTAATAATGATAAGAAAGGGTAAATTAAAGTGGCTCAAATTTTGCTAAATTAAATTTAAACTTAGAACTTTGACATTAATTTTTTCTGGATAGAAATACATAAACAAATATCTCACCAAAATATCTCACCTACCTCACATTAATCCATTTTGATTCTATCTTTACCCCTCACTTAACTTTCAATTTCTTGGAAACTCCCTGTTTTTAAACTATAAAAGGAGAAACATTCTACCAAATTAAATAAAAATTTTCCATTAAAATTACACATCAAAACCAACATAACCTTTAGTATAATCATATTACACATTTTCAGCCCTTTTATACTAGAATGTGTCCCAAATCCTAAATTTGTGAAGGATCCTTCAAGAGAAGATTGAAAATCTCAATGTGAGTTGTATCCACTCTGTAACTTTATCTTCTCTATTTTTCTCATCCACAATATACCAAAACTATTATAAAAATAAAAATATAATGAAATTATTATCATTAGTATAATTAAATTTTATTATATTTATAACGACCCCTAACTAATTCTCTCAGTTTCATCACACATAAATGATTTATATTTTTTTATAAAAATGAACTAAACAAATACACAACAATTATACCATACTATTAAATTTTACCAGTCTAGGTTTTAGAGAATTAGACAAACGATACATTTTTATAAGATACATTCAAAAATAAAATAAAACAAACAAAAGGAATCTATATTCCCTAACTCCATAATCAAATCGAACACCATCAGAAACACTACTAAACTTACAAAAAAATAAATTTAAAACATATAGTGAGAATTTAGTATTCCCATTAAGGGGTTTTTAAAAACAATTAATACATTTAAAATATTTCCTTGAATAAATGAATATCATTAAAATTGGTTTTTCCAAAACATTTGAATCTATAAAATTATATTTATGAAAACCATGAAGTTCTCAAAAATAATTATAATTGAAATAATCAATGGTATTTCTCCATTTAAAGTAATAACTTTTATATGGGTCATTTATGATACTTGGGAGACCATTATAAAAATTTAAGGCCACTAATCATAACACATATGTAAAATAGTCCCCTTAATATTTATGGGTTCACTCCCCATAACATAAGTGAACATTGATTATACTAGTAACAATTTTAGAAAACACATTTAATGGACCTGAAATTCTCAACTGTAACCCAAAACATTTCAAACATACATACATGAAATTATTTTCGTTAAAATAAAATAACATTTCTTATAAAATTTCATAAGCATTTCCTTGAGAATTTTTAAAACCATTTTTTGGAAAATCCCATGCTTAAATAAATATATACTTATTTAAAAGTTATAAATGAAATTCATAATTAAATAAGTGAACACTTTATTAAAAATGCTTAAAATGTCACTTATAAGTTATATGATTTCCATACCTAATTATGCATGACAAACCAAGGGGTGAAAATACAATTTCATATATGAAATTGTATCATCAACACATAAAATAATACTATATAACATTTGTATGATATACACATAAAATAATATTCATAACATGATGCCCTTTTTTAAACTTATTTTAATTCAGTATTTACATATAAAATAATAGGTTATATAAAAACTAGATAATACCTTCATAATAGGAATAAAATTATATAACATGTGGAAAATGTTATGGAATACAATAAAAAAAGATAGTTATGTTATTGTTTTCCACTTTAGTTCAGAAAAATTAAATTACTTATGAAATTACTTATATAAAAGTTGTAAATAAAAACAATTCTTTTAAATCATGGGCTTAAGAGTAAAATATTAATAAAAATAAAAACCCATATATTATAAAAGCATATAATCATTTAGAAAAAACAAATTTAAACTAAATATTTCATAAATCCATAAGTATAAGTGATTTTTAAGGAGTCTCATACCATTAAAACAGATATTTTCCATCATTTTTTAAAAATATTGGTACATATTTGTATATATGTATATATACTTATATATATATTGGTAAAATCGATTTTAAAATAGTTTGAATACTTATAAACTATAATCAAAACAATCCACTATTTTATGAATCCTAAAAATCAGAAAATAAAAGTCACATATACACATATATATATGTTTACATATATATATATATATGTCTATATATATATATCTATATATATATAAATTTATATCTTAGTAATCAAAATAGTGTGATAAAAAATAAGGTTATACCCTTACAATTCATAGGTTCAGAAGTAAAAATTTAACTCAAAATAACTTTTTTTTATAAATTCAATGAAAATGTAATCATATAAATATACATACATAATTATGTAAATCTTTGAAAAATGAATATAAATTGAATTAAAATGATAAAAACTTACTTATTTTTGGATGAAATGAGGGTCTAAAGCTTTTTGACTTCAAGGATAAAGGAAATTGAGTGCTTTAGAAGGTGAGCTCGGGTATTTGAGGGTTTAAATAAAAAGTTTGTGTTTTTTCCAGGTTGTATTTATAAGAACCTGGTTCTTCTTATGAGGTATGAGTTTGTTCTTTTTCTTTTCCTTTGAGTTTTTTGGGAAAACAAGGGAAAATGGAAAAATGTTTGGTTTTAGTAGAACACGCCGTGTACTCCTATGTAGACGCCATGTAATCTGGCAGTTTAGGATGGGGATACATAGTGTGTGAGTTTGTTGTATTGGGAGAGAAGAAAAAGCCACTACATGCTATGTAATTCTTAGTACACACCATTTAGTCATGTAGGCAAGGTCGGTGCAGGGTGTGTAAAGTAATTCAGAGAATCTAAGAACAATAAAATGATATACACATCGTGTATACTAACTCCCACGCCATGGACTAATAAATTTCAGATGAAAACGAGCATTAGACTCGTTTTTACTTCTTCTTGAATGAGGAGCCTCCAGGTGAAGAAGAAGGTGCCACGAGAATGTTTCCTTCTCCCATTTTGTCATCTAGAACCCGAATCAAGTTTCGTCAGTCTCCTTGGATTCCTCTTGGTAAGACCTTTCTTCTCCCTAATCTGTTCTTGATGATTTATATTCTTGAGATATTTATTAAAGGTTGAATTATTTACCTGTTTTCTTAGATCTATGCCATTCTAGGTCAATTCAATGGTCGTCGTCAGATTATATCAGTTATACAACATCGAGGTAGGTGGTCTTGTGACTTTTGTTAAATTTTGAGTGGATTGTATGTTCCAAAATGGTTTGATTCCATTTTTTGGTATTGTGTTTCTCTATAATTGAATCCTGTTGATACCTAATGATGTTTAGGTATTTTATTATATGAAATTGAAGCTTGTGACTACTGATTGTTTAATTTTGGGACACCCCATGGGTGTGTTTCCCTTTATTAGCCATTTAGAAAGAACACGCGTGCAAATATTTTCTATTTTTTGGGTTGATTAGAATTATATATTGTTATATGAAATGATCACCTAACTTGTTATGATTAGAACCATTAAATAGTTTAATTTTCATGTGTTTGCTGCTATGTCAATTTCTTACGTGAGTTGTTATGGTTAAAGCCACATGATAGTTTAATTCAGTTGTGTTGTTTTTGAAATGAAATGATAAATGATTAAAATAGGTAATTAGCCATGGGCGAGCCATAACATCGGTTAAAATACAATGTCAGGCTCATGTGACAAATTAAACCTTGCTTACCTTGGGTAAACCATTGTCTTAGTTAAAAGGAAATGGACAGACTCAAGAGGTTAATTACATAAGGGCCGTGAGTGAGCCACAATTTTTGTGGTCAGGATTATAGAGTCTTATTTGAAAATGTTGAAAGAATATTTGATCCATTAAAGGATACCTAGAAATGACTCTATTGGAAACTGAAAAAATGGTTATGTGCTAAAAGGGTGATATACTTAAATAAAAAATGGTTATGTCACAATTTGATGGTTACTTTAGTATGGGGTGTCAACAAGATTAGGCTAGACTTATAGACATTTCCAAAGATCACATAGCTTTTTAAATTAAATAGAATCACTTATGACATGTCTGCCAAGCCAAAGAACAAGCTTGGAGTCGGTCTTCACATTTTATCTCGATGATCTTTTGAGACATATTCTATGTTTACTTCTATATGGGGGATTGGTAGGCTAAGGACTAATCTCAAGATAGTTTCACTTAAATGAAATTGAACTGCTAAGAACATAGAGAGAATAAATGGATAGTTTATTTGAGTACATCCTAGTTAAAGTTTTTACTTATAGCTATTTCATAAATTCACTGACCGTTAGGCCTAGATATTTGGTGGTTTCCAACTGGTATTAGTCTCACACCATATTTGAATCATTATTTTAGGCCCAAACTGATTATATGATTGCAGGTGTAGATAAGGGAAAGATCCCTTATACAAGTACTTGATTGCTTCTTAGGAGCAGGAGAGCATGGAACCAAGTTGAGGCTTGTGATGCTTCTGATTTTTTACTTTTCTTCTGCACTTTTATTTTATTTTTATAAGATTTCATTGTATCATGTTTTGGTTTCTTTCATAGAACATAAAACATGTTGCATTATCATTGTATGGTTTGAGAATTAAATATTAATGTAGCACACTTCCACTATTTTGTTTCAGTCGTATACTATTTACTACTTCCGCTACTATATTGTTTTGTATTCCAATATTTTATACTCCTCCAATGAGAGCATAGTTTCCAAACTATCAAACTCAAGGCCATTTCTGATAGTTGGTAGCCTCAGAAAATTGGGTAAATGTGCTTGTGTCCATGTGGCGAACCGGTCCATGTCACGACCCGCCCTCGGGGTCCGTGCCGTGACTACCCCAAGCATGCCTTCCATAGGCCAGGGGCTGGCGACTAGCACCAAGGCGTAAATCCCGGTAAAAAGGGAAGGCATTGCCTTTGTAAAGTAAACAAACACCACAGAGTAAGCAAGCAGAAAGTAAACACTAAGGAAAAGCAGAGTACAACTGAAAGTGCGGAAAAGTAAAAGGGCCAGTATACAAACCCAAACTGAAAGTAAAGTACAACTCGAAAGGGGAAAACAACAACTGAAAAGTAAAAGCCGCTACACCGAGCTGTCCACTGGAAATCCCACCTGAAGGGTGGGTACAGATAGCTCCACTGCTCCACGGGTCCCGCCATCCGCTCCGAGCACGTCCCGCCCAGTGGTCCACCTCCGGGTACCGTCCCGCTCTGCCAGCCTCAGCTAAGGTCAACGCTGTCCGTCGTCTGCAACGAACACAACGTAGTGCGGGCAAAGCCCGTGCAGGGGTGAGTATAAGCTTCTCAGTAGGGACCCCGAGACCCCTGAAGGACTCTCAAATCCACAAAGGATAAACCACGAAGAAAGGAACAATCACGAAGTAAAAACCGACACTGCTTAGGTATATGCCCATACATATACCTAAGTCATCAATTTCAAATATGCTCCAACCTCTGAGCCCAAGTACAACTCAGTCCACACAGGAAAGTAAACGTATTCCACACAGGAAAGCAAAACGTAATCCACACAGGATAGCACAACACAATCCACACAGGAAAGCAACAGGATTCAGCTCACACAGGTATACATCTTCAAAGGACGATAAAGATGATCTCGGATCCATCTAAGTCGTCGGACCCACGAAGGATCGATAGGTAACTAACCCCCGCAAAAGACCCACACAGGATCGGGCCCACGTAGGACCTGTAGGCGCTGGTTCGCACAGGACCGCTGAGCGCAAAGACCCACACAGGATCGGACCCACACAGGATCGGGCCCACACAGGACCTGTAGCACTGATCCACGAAGGATCGCTGAGTACTGAAGTCGTCGTCGTCGAATCCACAGAGGATCTCTGTACTGTCATCGTCGCAGTCACAGTAGCAGTAGCAGTAGCAGTCACAGTAACAGTCGCAGCCAGCACTAGGGTTCCCGCATACAACAAGCTCGTTCGGAGGGTCCGCTCCACGAGCCGAGAGGCTGATACATCAACTGTCACAACGTCCAGAGTTGATGTATCCAAGAGTTCCGTATCGTCAACAGGAACTCAACGCAACAGACGGCGCGTCGATCGGACGCCTGGTCTGAGAGTTATTGGCATTTTCGTCCCCGGGGCCCGGTTGGTTTTTAAGGCAAAACCAACCCGACCGTACTCCACCTGCGTCCAAACCTCGGGTGGAGTATGCCAAAAGATCCGTCTCACTAATAGGAACACAACAAAGATGATGGCACGTCAATCGGACGTCTGTAGCTCAAGATATGAGCGTTTCCACTCCGAAGGCCCGGTTGGTTTCGTGAACGAACCAACCCGGCCGAACTCAAAGTATTCCGAAACATTGAGTGCGATATACCGAAACGACCGTCTCGATCCAAAGATCGCGTATCCGCAGACGGTTTGTCAATCAGAGGTCAGTGGCTCAAGTTATGGCCAAAAGACCAAAACTGTCACGAAAACGGGGGGTCCGGGTCCGGGCCGACCCGGCCCGACCCCCCCTGGGTCGGCCCGAACCGGGTCGACCCGACCCGCTGGACCCGGCCCGGCCGGTGGCGGCGCGGCCCGGCCAGCGGCGGCGCGGCCAGGTGCCGCGCATGTGCCGCACGCGGGGCGTAAAACCCCCCTTTTTTCGGATCTCGGCCGGCCTAAGGCCGGCAGTTTCTTTTCTGACGCGGGACTCGCGGGTCCCGCCTCCTATCTAAACCGGCGGCCGGCGCGGCCGGCCGCCTTCTTCTTCTCCGCCGCGGCCATCGCCGCGGCTCTTCCGAACTCCGGCCGCCGGTGAGGCCGGCCGCCCCTGGCAGCTCCGCCGCGGCCGTAGGGCCGCGGCCCTTCTCGATCTCCGGCCGGCCGCCGGTCGCCTCCTCGTTCCGCCGCAGCCCGTCTCCGGCCGCGGCCTCTTTCGTAAACAACGACGCGGTGCGTCGGCACCGCATTTCTTTATCGCTGCTCGCTCTGGCCATAAATTCTTTTGTTCCTGCGCGGTGCGACGACACCGCGTTGTCTCCGCTAAATCAACACGAAAGATTTGAAGGGGGAGGAGAATCGGTCGTGTTCGTGCAGTCCGGTCTCCTCCCATTATAACGATAACAGTTGGTCAATCGTATAAACATAACAATGAACGTTTCACAAATTTTTAATAAAATTTGGAACTATGCCCAACGGATTATTCTTTCGTGCTCGAGGGAATGAAAACACGTAATTTGAAAAGGACAAACCCCTACCTTGGTTCTGGAACGAAGTTCGATGATCGATAACGATTCGCGGAAGTCGAGCTTCGCGGTGGTCGGCGTCACGGAAGAAGAACGTCGATGTCACGGTTATGTCGTCACGGAAGACGGTTCCCGAGAACGTGGAGTTCTTCGTCGAAGTTCGAAGGTTCTTCGTGTTCTTCGTCAGAGTTGAAGAAGAAGAAGAATAAGGAGAAGCTCCAAAATTCCTCTCAAGGTGGTAAAAGTATTATCCCAGAATAAAATAAGCTTTAAGCTTATATTATTACACAACTTTACCACATGAATTTCAAAGGTTTGAATTTGAACAACTCACCTCAATTAATACTTAAAGTTGTCAAACATTAATTAAAAGGAGAGTTAAAGAGAGATGGAAGGTTGGGTTTCGTGTGGGCCCCACCACACTTAATCCTCCCAAGGGAGGTTAAGTGGATGTGGGTCCCACTCCCAACTCCCTTTGGAAGGATTTATAAAAAAACAACATCAAGTTAATATAAAATTTTGTATTTCACAAATTTTATTTAACCTAATCTAAAAACCCAAAAACTAACTTTCAACCCGTAACAAACGCAACTTCTGAAAAGGTCTCCTTAAGCGAATATCGGCGCTGCGAGTTCATCGGTGCCCTCAGATTTCATTTCCGAGCACCGGATCAAAATTTAGGAATTCCCGTTCGTTCGTTCACTGAACATACCCGAGCCAAACTTCAGAAATTGATTCCGGGCACTCCGGGCCTCGGAATCAGGTGCTGTCAGAAACCGCGCTCTTGTAAAATTCCAAAGAAAATTAAGAAAACATTTCCCTTGAATTTTACGGGTCTTTACATTACTCCCACCTCAGGGATTTACGTCCCCGTAAAGATACATCAAAAACTAGGGAAACAAATGAGGGTACTGAGCACGTATCTGAGCCTCCCGCTCCCATGTGATCTCCTGGAGATTCCCGTGCTGCCATCTGATGCGCACAAGAGGAATCGATTGCCCACGCAGGACCTGCTCCTGTCGATCCTCTATCTCCACTGGGACCTCCGTAAAAGTCTCCCCATCGTCAACGTCAAGCTCCCCATGGTCAATGATGTGTGTCGGGTCGTGCACGTATCTCCTCAGCTGAGACACGTGGAAGACGTCGTGCACCCAGTGCAACTGAGGGGGTAGAGCCAGGCGATAATCCACCTCGCCAATCCTGCTGAGAACCTGGAAGGGTCCGATGAAGCGCGGAGATAACTTTCCGCCTCAGCCAAATCTCCGAATACCACGTCGAGGTGAGACCCGCAAGAAGATGTGGTCGCCATCCTCGAAATCTAGTGGCCTCCACCTCCTGTCTGCGTATGACTTCTCCCGGCTCTAAACTGTCCTCATCCGCTCCTGGATGACCTGGACCTTCTCTGTCGTGGGCTGGACCATCTCCGGTCCCACTAGTGCTGACTCCCCAGGGTCTGTCCAGCACAAAGGATATCTACAAGGTCGGCCGTACAATGCCTCGTACGGTGCCATCCCGATGGTGGAGTGGTAGCTGTTGTTGTACGCAAACTCCACCAAGGGTAGGTGGTCCTCCCAGCTACGACCATAGTCGAGGACACATGCGCGGAGCATGTCCTCGAGAGGCTAAATGGTCCTCTCCGTCTGACCATCCGTCTGAGGGTGAAAGGCTGTGCTCAGACGTAGTTGCGTCCTGAATGCCTCCTGTAACCCCTTCCAAAGCCGGGAAGTAAAGCGGGCATCTCGATCGGAGACGATAGATGATGGCACACCGTGGAGCCGAACAATCTCCTGAACGTAGAGATGTCCCAAGCTCTCCACTAAGCCCTGCTCTCTAATGGGTAAGAAGTGTGCCGACTTGGTGAGTCGGTCAACAATCACCCATATGGAGTCGTGACCTCTGGAAGTGCGTGGAAGTCCAGTCACGAAGTCCATAGATATGCCGTCCCACTTCCACTCCGGAACCTCCAAGGGCTGTACCGAGCCCGCTGGTACCTGATGCTCTGCCTTCACCTGATGGCAGGTGAGACATCGAGAAACGAACTCTGCTACTGCCTTCTTCATTCCCGGCCACCAGTGCTGTCGTCTGAGGTCCTGGTACATCTTCGCCACTCCAGGATGTACCGCCAAAGGAGAAGTGGGAAACTCTCTCAGCACTTCCTCTCGCAAAGTGACTGGTACCATGATACGTCCTCTGAAAAGGATGTCGTGCTCTGCTCCAAGGGAGAAACCATCAGGTGCCTGACCCGAGGATATCTGTGCACGCCGTGTCTCACAGTCAGCATCCTCACGCTGTTCCTCTCTGACCCGCTGCAGTAGTGGAGGGGTGACTATGAGAGACTGGAGGAAGGCTGCTCCATATCTATCCACGAAGGATATTTGTAAAGAGGCTAGCTGCTCATTCGCCTCCTCAAGTAGCTGAATGCCCGTCCTCCTGCTAAGGGCATCGGCTACTACGTTCCCCTTCCCAGGAGTATAGACTATCTCAATGTCATAGTCCTGGAGGAACTCGAGCCATCGCCGCTGTCTCAGGTTCAGGTCCTTCTGCGAGAAGATATACCTGAGACTCTGATGATCGGAAAAGACTGTAAAGCGCTCGCCCATCAGATAGTGTCGCCAAGTCTTCAGAGCGAAGACCACTGCTGCTAACTCCAGGTCATGGGTAGCGTAGTTCTGCTCATGCGGCCTCAACTGACGTGATCCATAGGCGATCACTGCCCGCTCCTGCATCAGAACACATCTGAGTCCGGTCCCTGATACATCGCAGTAGACTACGTACCCTACTCCCCCCTCAGGCAACCTCAAGATAGGTGCGCTAGTCAATCTCTGTCTCAGCTCCTGGAAGCTCTGCTGACATCTGTCTGACCACACGAAGGGTTTCCCCTTCTTCATCAAAGCTACGAGTGGTGCCGCAAATCTAGAGAAGTCTGGCACGAATCTCTGATAGTATCCAGCTAGTCCCAAAAAACTCCGAACCTCAGTCACGCTCCTGGGTGGCTCCCATGCTAACACAACCTCAATCTTCGCGAGATCCACTGCAACTCCCGCCTCAGAGATAACTTGTCCCAAGAAGTGGACCTCACGTATCTAGAACTGGCACTTCGAGAGCTTACCATAAATCTGGTGCTCTCGGAGTGTGTCTAGTACAACTCGCAAGTGATAGGCGTGCTCCTCCTCAGTCGTAGAGTAAATCAGAATGTCGTCGATGAAGACCACGACAAACCGATCGAGGTATGGCTGAAAGATCCTGTTCATGAGAGCCATGAACACTGCTGGAGCATTGGTTACACCGAAAGGAATAACCAAGAACTCATAGTGGCCACACCGAAAGGAATAACCATGAACATCCTCGTCTCTGACTCTGAGCTGATGATAGCCTGACCTGAGGTCTATCTTCAAGAACCACCGTGCTCCCTTGATCTGATCAAAGAGGTCATCAATACTCGGTAGCCGATACTTTTTCCTCACTGTCACCTGGTTCAGGCGACGATAGTCAACACAAAGTTGCAAGCTCCCGTCCGCCTTCTTGGCGAACAATATCGGGGAAGCCCAGGGTGAAACACTGGGTCGGATGAACCCCTTGCCCTGCAAGTCCTCCAACTGTACCCATAGCTCTCAAAGCTCGGCGGGGGCCATCCGATATGCTGGAGTGGATATCGGGGCTGTCCCGGGGTACAAGTCAATTTAAAAGTCTACCTCTCTGTGAGGAGGTAGCCCTGGAACGTCGTCGGGAAAAACGTCCGCAAACTGATCCACCACTGCAGGAAAACCAGGACTCCGCACGTCAACTGCTCCAAGGATGAGGCTAGCCAACTGATGAGTGATGGGCTGTCCTCTCCTCCGCGGAAGTCCATCCTGTGCTGCTAAGGCTCCCTTCTCGCCGGTGAAGGTGAACCTGCTCCTGTCGGTGCGTACACATCGCACCTTGCGCCTAAAACAGTCAATCTGTGCATGGACCGTAGATAGCCAATCCATGCCCAAGATGACGTCATAAGACCTCGACGCTGCTACAAGAAGATCCCAGCCGAAGCTCTCGCCTCCTAGAGTAAGCTCACACTGCCGGCACCAGTGCGTAATCGTCGAGTCAGCTCTCGTAGGAGTCTCTAGCCGTAAGGATCGATCCAACGGCTCTGTCGGAATCTCCGAGCTCCGAACAAGGGCAGCGGCTATGAAAGAGTGACTCGCTCATGTGTCTATAAGAACTACAGCAAGGGTGGAATAGACACAGATAGTACCTCGAATCATCTCGGGTGCACCGTGGTCATAGGCCTCTGCTGCCTGGAGCTGTGCCTGTCTCTGCCCGCCAGCTCCCTGTGGTCGGGGTGGACCTCATGGTGGTGGTGGTGGCAGAGCCTCAAAGCGTCGCCCACCACCGGCTGCTCGTCCATCTCTTCTGCCTCGTCCGCCTCCTCTGTGCGGACCGCCATGGTCGACCCTCTGCCTCTGCCTCAGTGGTCCCTCAACTGTCTGCTGCTCCTCGGCATGGCGGGTCGGGCAGTCACGAGCCATGTGGCCCTGCCCGCCGCACGAGTAGCACTGTCTGCCTCTCGAAAGACTGGCTCCACACTGTGTGCTCCGTGCTGCTGAGCCAGTGTCCTGAGGTCGTCTGCCCGAAGGTCTGGTCTGTCTGGACCCCTGAGTCATCCGTCGACTGCCTGCTGCAGATGACTCTGCCACGTGCCACCCTGCGGTGGGTTGCTGCGCTGGTGTAGACTCAGCAAGGAAGCTCTCGATCAGAAGGGCCCGCTCCAGTACTCCTGTCTGAGTCGGTATGCTGAGGGAGATCAGCGATGCCCTGATCTCGTGTCTCAAACCCTGCTCGAAGGTCCAGTCCCGGAAGAATGGGTCCCGTAACATGTCGGTCGAGTAGCGCGAGAGATCGGTAAATCTCGCCGAGTACTGAGCGACCGTCATGCTGCCCTGCCGCAGCTGAAGAAGCTCCTGGATACGCACCGCACGAAGGGTGGCTGGGACGAACTCCAAGAGGAAGAGGCTCTCAAAGTCCGTCCAAAGTAGAGATGCCTCATCGTGCACCTGGAGCATCAGTCTCCACCATCATCCTGCTGCTGCGTGTAGTAGGCTCGCAACGAGGATCACCATGAGGTCTGCTGGTGTCCTCACTAGCCTAAACACACGTACCACTGCCTCCAGCCAGTCCTCTGCTGCCTGGGGATCCGTCTCCCCGCGAAACCTAGGCGGTCGCTGGCGCTGAAACTCATGCAGTGCGCTGAGGCGACATGCATCGTCAGCGGCTGGTGCTGGAAGCATCGGGGGCTCGGCGGGTAGTGCTACCGCCGGTGCTACTGCTGACAAAGGGCCCTGCACTGAGGCCTCGTCGCTCGGTGGGATGTGGTCACGCACGACTCTCGGAACCCTAGCTGGCTGCCGTCGTGGGGCCATCCTGAAAAGGAAACAGGTGCGCCACGGTCAGAACAGTATACCTGGTGAGCAGATATAAGTAATCACAAAGAAAACTTTGAAACACACACGCAATCAATGTTTTCATGCATTAAGTCGGAAATCAGAAGTCAGGGTCCTGGTGTACGGATACGTCGGCCGCCGCACCAACACTGGACTCCCTGGACTGATAACCACACCCAATACGCTAAACATTATTGCTTCACATAGAAAAGATCAGAGTTCGCGGTAGAACCGAACTCCTCTGATACCAATTTGTCACGACCCGCCCTCGGGGTCCGTGCCGTGACTACCCCAAGCCCGCCTTCCATAGGCCAGGGGCTGGCGACTAGCACCAAGGCGTAAATCCCGGTAAAAAGGGAAGGCATTGCCTTTGTAAAGTAAACAAACACCACAGAGTAAGCAAGCGGAAAGTAAACACTAAGCAAAAGCAGAGTACAACTGAAAGTGCGGAAAATTAAAAGGGCCAGTATACAAACCCAAACTGAAAGTAAAGTACAACTCGAAAGGGGAAAACAACAACTGAAAAGTAAAAGCCGCTACACCGAGATGTCCACTGGAAATCCCACCTGAAGGGTGGGTACAGATAGCTCCACTGCTCCACGGGTCCCGCCGTCCGCTCCGAGCACGTCCCGCCCAGTGGTCCACCTCCGGGTACCGTCCCGCTCTGCAAGCCTCAGCTAAGGTCAACGCTGTCCGTCGTCTGCAACCAACACAACGTAGTGCGGGCAAAGCCCGTGCAGGGGTGAGTATAAGCTACTCAGTAGGGACCCCGAGACCCCTGAAGGTCTCTCAAATCCACAAAGGATAAACCACGAAGAAAGGAACAATCACGAAGTAACAACCGAAAATGCTTAGGTATATGCCCATACATATACCTAAGTCATCAATTTCAAATACGCTCCAACCTTAGAGCCCAAGTACAACTCAGTCCACACAGGAAAGTAAACGTATTCTACACAGGAAAGCAAAACGTAATCCACACAGGATAGCACAACACAATCCACACAGGAAAGCAACAGGATTCAGCTCACAAAGGTATACATCTTCAAAGGACGATAAAGATGATCTCTGATCCATCTAAGTCGTCGGACCCACGAAGGATCAATAGGTAACTAACCCCCGCAAAAGACCCACACAGGATCGGGCCCACGTAGGACCTGTAGGCGCTGGTTCACACAGGACCGCTGAGCGCAAAGACCCACACAGGATCGGACCCACACAGGATCGGGCCCACACAGGACCTGTAGCACTGATCCACGAAGGATCGCTGAGTGCTGAAGTCGTCGTCGTCGAATCCACACAGGATCTATGTACTGTCGTCGTCGCAGTCACAGTAGCAGTAGCAGTAGCAGTCACAGTAACAGTCGCAGCCAGCACTAGGGTTCCCACACACAGCAAGCTCGTTCGGAGGGTCCGCTCCACGAGCCGAGAGGCTGATACATCAACTGTCACAAAATCCAGAGTTTATGTATCCAAGAGTTCCGTATCGTCAACAGGAACTCAACGCAACAGACGACGCGTCGATCAGACGCACGGTCTGAGAGTTATTGGCATTTTCGTCCCCGGGGCCCGGTTGGTTTTTAAGGCAAAACCAACCCGACCGTACTCCACCTGCGTCCAAACCTCGGGCGGAGTATTCGAAAAGATCCGTCTCACTAAGAGGAACACAACAAAGCTGACGGCACGTCAATCAGACGTCCGTAGCTCAAGATATCAGCGTTTCCGCTCTGAAGGCCCGGTTGGTTTCGTGAACGAACCAACCCGTCCGAACTCAAAGTATTTCAAAACTTTAAATGCGATATACCGAAACGACCGTCTCGATCCAAGGATCGCGTTGCCGCAGACGGTTCGTCAATCGGAGGTCCGTGGCTCATGTTATGGCCAAAAGACCGAAACTGTCACGAAAACGGCGGGTCCGGGTCCGGGCCGACCCGGCCCAGCCGGTGGCGGCGCGGCGCGGCCAGGTGCCGCGCATGTGCCGCACGCGGGGGGTAAAACCCCCCCTTTTTTCGGATCTCGGCCGGCCTAATGCCGGCCGTTTCTTTTCTCACGCGGGACCCGCGGGTCCCACCTCCTATCTAAACCGGCGGCCGGCGCGGCCGGCCTCCTTCTTCTTCTCCGCCGCGGCCGTAGGGCCGCGGACCTTCTCGATCTCCAGCGCCGGCGGCCCGGCCGGCCGCCGTTCGCCTCCTCGTTCCGCCGCGGCCCGTCTCCGGCCGCGGCCTCTTTCGTAAACAACGACGCGGTGTGTCGGCACCGCATTTCTTTATCGCTGCTCGCTCCGGCCATAAATTCTTTTGTTCCTGCGCGGTGTGACGACACCGCATTGTCTCCGCTAAATCAACACAAAAGATTTGATGGGGGAGGAGAATCGGCCGTGTTCGTGCGGTCCGGTCTCCTCCTGTTATAACGATAACAGTTGGTCAATCGTATAAACACAACAATGAACGTTTCACAAATTTTTAATAAAATTTGGAACTATGCCCAACGGATTATTCTTTCGTGCTCGAGGGAATGAAAATACGTAATTTGAAAAGGACAAACCCCTACCTTGGTTCTGGAACGAAGTTCGATGATCGATAACGATTCGCGGAAGTCGAGCATCGCGGTGGTCGGCATCACGGAAGAAGAACGTCGATGTCACGGTTATGTCGTCACGGAAGACGGTTCCCGAGAACGTGGAGTTCTTCGTCGAAGTTCGAAGGTTCTTCGTGTTCTTCGTCAGAGTTGAAGAAGAAGAAGAATAAGGAGAAGCTCCAAAATTCCTCTCAAGGTGGTAAAAGTATTATCACAGAATAAAATAAGCTTTAAGCTTATATTATTACACAACTTTACCACATGAATTTCAAAGCTTTGAATTTGAACAACTCACCTAAATTAATACTTAAAGTTGTCAAACATTAATTAAAAGGAGAGTTAAAGGGAGATGGAAGGTTGGGTTTTGTGTGGGCCCCACCACACTTAATCCTCCCAAGGGAGGTTAAGTGGATGTGGGTCCCACTCCCAACTCCCTTTGGAAGGATTTATAAAAAAACAACATCAAGTTAAAATAAAATTTTGTATTTCACAAATTTTATTTAACTTAATCTAAAAACCCAAAAACTAACTTTCAACCCGTAACAAACGCAACTTCCGAAAAGGTCTCCTTAAGCGAATATCGGCGCTGCGAGTTCATCGGTGCCCTCGGATTTCAATTCCGAGCACTGGATCAAAAGTTAGGAATTCCCGCTCGTTCGTTCACTGAACGTACCCGGGCCAAACTTCGGAAATTGATTCCGGGCACTCCGGGCCTCGGAATCAGGTGCCGTCAGAAACCGCGCTCTTGTAAAATTCCAAAGAAAATTAAGAAAAAATTTCCCTTGAATTTTACGGGTCTTTACAGTCCAACTATCAGTTTAGTGGTAAGCCAGTTCAGGACATTACAAATTGGGATCAGAGGATTTTTTTTCTGTGTTTTTTTACTATTTGAAGCCTATAGATAGGTATAGGAAGGAATTGGTATTTGTTAATTTTATGTGCCCAGGAGTAGCTACCCTTTGTATAGGGAAAAGAAGAATTTATTTGAAATGACATGTGGTATTTAGATTTTGAGCTATTACTGTTGATTCGATTTCACCATTGGGTGCTGCACTTGATTTATGATGTTACTATTTATGCAATTGTGGGTTCTAGTTTAGTTTAAACCTGATGATATGAGGGTATTACATATCATGCATCATATAAGAACTTGTTAAAATCACATGCCTTGCGTTATGCCCGAGAATTTAGAATGAATTAGTGATCACATGTTGTTGTGATAGATGATGGGATAGCTATGCCTACTGGTGTGTTAGGTTTATTGGTACGTTATATGATTTGGATTGAATGGATGCCAAAATATGGTTCCGGAGGAGAAGGGTCCCTCTTGGACTGGAATTTGGCTGATTATGATTCAGTTTTTTATCTATACTAATATCATGATATGTTCTCCTTAGGTTCCAAACTTTCATCTATGGGGAGTATAGACCCTCAAGGATCAGAATTTGTCATCCCGTGGGTTGGTTTTCTATAGAACATGGGATTTCTGGGCAAACTAGAGTTTTTTTCCGGAAAAACCCAGTATACATGGTGTGTAGTATAGCCTAACACGTCGTGTGTTCTTATTATTCGAGGAAGACTGTGGTCCATCTTTTAAGAAGAACATGACATGTAATTCTGTATACACATCATGTAATCCTTGACCATGTAACCTGCCATGTGAGGAGGGAACATGGGTTTTCGAGCTTTGAGGAGGACACGCCATGTAATGTGAGTACACACCAGGTATAATTAGACTGTGTATCCGGCCGTTTGACTAATGAAACTGGTGGATAAAAATTTATTTGTACACACCATGTCAAGGGTGAACATGTCATATAGTGTAACGCCCCGACCCTAGATACCCAAAGTCGGTGCATTATTACATAACATTGGCATGATCACAAGAAAGATCAAGTCTCAAAAGACCAATTAGTTTAGTATCCTTGGAATAACTAGATACATTAATAAATTTTCCATTACATCATAAAATGAAAACTACAACAATATCGTCTCCATAGTCCACACTCTTATCCCCTCATACTATCCCTGTAGGTCATTAATAAATTACTTCTTCACATCCTGGGAAAAATAAAACATAGAAAAGGGGTGAGCTCAAATTCCCAGAAAGGATAACAATATAGAGGAAACTTTCATAAATAAGAATAAACATTTAAGGCAATGTATAACTAAAAAAAGATCCTTTTAAACTTGAACTTCAACATAGTATGGAAAAAATAAAATGAAATAATGCCATTTACTTATTCACATGGATATTCTACTAATCGAATAATCACATGCAA
The DNA here is from genome assembly GCA_963277665.1 of Viscum album. Lineage (NCBI taxonomy): Eukaryota > Viridiplantae > Streptophyta > Magnoliopsida > Santalales > Viscaceae > Viscum > Viscum album. Next base: position 829,708,833 of record OY728127.1, read on the forward strand.
TATCAATAACCACTTCCATAATTATGGAATGCATAATGCCAAACTATCATAACCACATATCCAAGGCCTCGTGCCAAAACTAAAAATAAGATTTTGTCAAGGCCTTGTGCCAAGACACTAGTTTGTCTCATGAGACCTATCGATGCATCAAGGAGCTATAGCGGGCTCCACCTGTCACTTATTAAGTCCAACACATTTCTCATATGAACAAGTTTAAACATAACATAACATTCGTATTAAAACTAACATACAAAATGTCAATACATTCTTCATAAACCATGAATGGTATAAAAATAACCCATCCACAGTCAAACATATCACAAAACCATCAATACAATATGGATGTTTTGTATCATAATAAATCAACTCCAAATAAACTTAAAATCCATCAAAGGATGATGACATAGATGAAATCAGAACTCTTTTTAGAGAAATATCTCTTTCTATTTTGAAATAATTTAAGAGTCACATATTTATAAAATAAAACATTTTCTTTGAAAATATTTTTATATGCTTGTAAGGTAAGCTTCAGCAATTTTATAACGGCAGAAAATAGTCACACCCACCGTATAAGTTAAAAAAAACATTCTTACCTTAATTCTGTCAAAAAGGTTAAAAAGCACCTTGTTTGGAAAATGATGGAAAGATTACTTTATAAACCTCTTATAAAAAATCAAACAATGGTATAAATGACTTTAACCCATATTATTGTAAATAGTAAAAATGTTTTGGAATACATTTTTAAGAAACATGGATGTGGATGATAAAGAAATCCCAGTAGATTAGTATGTATAAACAACCTCAGATAATGAAGAGATTGCGAAATAAACCCTTACCTTGTATATTTCCTTGGATGAGGGTAGGTTAACCTCCTGTAGAATGGATAAATAACTGTTATTAAATTATACATGTATCATATACATTAATATTATATCATATATGATCTTTTAACATTAGTTTGTTAATAATATCTTAGAATTATCATCGTTTCAGGTGTTAACTTATTTGGTTTCTTTTATACGTTTTTCTACATAAGACATGTTTGTTATGGATAGGTTGTATCATATTCATATCCTGAATTATATCAAGTCCTTAAACATTATTTTTAATCATAAAATGAGAATTATACTTGAATGGATACGATGGAGAATTAATCTCATTTTGTTCGTGGAGACGGTAGTCCGTACGTATGCACGAGCGACAATATCATTCTTTTGATATTAAAATAATATATAGTTGGATGTTATATCATATATACAGAATCATTATCATGTTATATTTATTATTTACATGAATTACACATCATTATTATACCCATCCAAATAATAATTTATTGAATAACAATTACACCACGACGTGGAGACGGTAAGCCATACGTACGCACGTATGGTGACATGTCAATCAAAGGATGTATAGAATACTGAATATGGTTGTACAATATTTATAATAACATCACTATATATATAAGATACTAGATTTATTATTTTATAATGGGAATAACAAATAAATAAGAAGTTTAAGAAGAAAGGAACTTGAAAGAGGGTGGAGAAAACATTACCTCTTCTTCGGGTTCTTCCTTTTGATTTGATCAAAAGGGATCCTTAGGTTGGCTTTCTGATCAAAATAAGGCCTCTAGGATGAAGTGGGGGAAGTTGAGAGAGTATTTGGGTAGGATTTGGCCGATCCAAAAGGCATTGAATGTGTGAATTAGTGAGAAGGGGGAGTGCCCTTTTATAAGAGGGGTGAGGGGCACCTTTGGAAAATCTAGAAATATTATTTTATAATAAATTCATATTCACTTTATAATAGCTCCAAAGTAGATTATTTAAAGTTTAAGGTGGGGATTGGTATAAAACCACTCAACCAATAGAATTTAGACAGGTTTGGCTCATTATATTAACCTTATCTTTTAGTTTTAACTCTTAGTTAATTAGTTAGACACTTACCATGTCACTTTGTATTTTTATATTATATAGTTAATAAACTTACAATATACCACCAAGATACCCCTAAGTGGTCCATTAATAATAGAACTATAATTATATAAGTCTCTTGGCCAAGCGTTAGATTTTTAGGAATTTAATATCAATTAATAATATAATATTTTTTTAAAAACACTTTTATGTCAATTTTGACACTATTCAATAATTTATTTTGGTAAAAATATTAATAGAATGATTACTTCGAACAAAGTTAATTAATCCAATTCTAACATGTCATATTAACCTAGAAAATTAGTTTAATTCATAAAAAGTCTCAAATTATATTTATTTGGGTATTTATACTATCAATTATTTTTATTTTCCACTATTATGGTAATTACTGCATCATCATTTTTTCATAAATAAATTAAATTATTTAATGTCTAAAAATTATAAAAAAAATATCAATATGTAGGAAATATATTTATCTTTCTAATTAATATTTTCAGTCGAATTTATCTTATGTATAACCCTATATAAAAAATGTTTTAGTAAATAAACTTTGATTTTAACTCTTTTAACTCTTCTTTGAATTAAATAATAATAAATGTCCTAATCCAATCGAAGTGAATCTAAATGATAATATATTATTCCTAATGTTGTTTTTGGTTGAGATAAACTTGTCCAATAGAATTAGGACATGTGTTAGGGTAATATTAATATCATCTGTACCCTTAATTACCCTATTTACTTTTAACGGTGGTAAATAAAAGTAAAAAGTTACTATTCACCAAAAAAATATTTTCAACTCATTGAAAAACATTTTACTCCTTGATGTTAACTGTGTCTCTTGGATTTTTGAAATTCCACTCCCAAAAGCGGTAAAATTACGTTTTATGAAAAATTCAGTTTTTTAACTACCACTTAGTGGTTTCACTATTCGCCCAACAATGAAGTTTTTCAGAAAAATACCAAAAATTCACCATAGGCTAATTTCGATATTCCAAAACCAAAAATGAAGTCCATTTTGAAAAATAAAATTTATGAATTTCAAAAAGTGGGAATTACTATTCACAATGGCTAGTTTGATTGGTTGTGGTGTGTTAGAACTCGATGTTGCGTACAACACACGCTATTGCATTATTCAAAGAGAAGCGTACCGTAAGAAGCTTGGGGTGTTACATTCTCCCCTCCTTCAAATAATTTTGTTCTCGAAATTTCTAGAATACTACCACATTAAAAGACTCGGGTGGTTCTTCATCATAAGTTCCTCGGGTTCCCACATTACCTCTTCCATCTTATGGTTTCTCCACAAGATTTTTACCAGACGATTCACCCGATTTCTCAGTACTTGTTCTCTCATATCAATAATCTTGACGTGCTCTTCGCAATAAGATAGATTGGGTTCCAGTTCAATTACTCATAGGTGAGTACATGCGTTGGGTTAGGCATGTACATCCTCAACAGAGATACATGGAACACATCATGAACTTTGGAGAGACTTGGCGGCATTCCAATCGGAAAGCTACAACCCCAATTCGTTCTAGAATTTCGAAAGGTCCGATGGACCTGGGACTCAATTTACCTTTCTTACAAAAACGTATGGCTCCCTTCCATGGAGATACCTTCAGGAAAACATGATCACCGACTTGAAATTCCAAATCCTTCCTACGATTATCGGCATAGCTCTTCTGCCTATTTTGAGCTGCTTTGATATGGTTTTGGATTACCTTCACCTTTTCCATCGTTTCCTCCACCATTTCCGGGCCTTCAAGTTTTCTTTCACCAACGTCATCCCAACAGGTTGGTGTGCGACATCTCTTTTCATATAACGCTTCATATGGTGCCATCTGAATACTCGAATGGAAGCTATTGTTATAGGAAAATTCTACCAGAGGTAAATACAGATCCCACATACCCTGAAAGTCAAGTGAGCATGATCTCAACATGTCTTCTAAGGTTTGAATAGTCTGTTCCGATTGTCCATCGTTTTGAGGGTGGTTGGTAGTGCTCAAATGAAGTTCAGTACCCAAGTCCTTCTGAAGACTCTTCCAGAATTTTGAAGTAAAATGAGGATCACGATCAGAAACAATTGATATGGGTACTCCATGAAGTCTCACAACTTCATCAATATATAGTCTTGCTAGACATTCTAGTGGTAGATCTTCTCTTATAGCAATAAAATGGTCTGACTTGGTAAGATGATCAACAATAACCCATATTGAATCATTCCTTCTAAGACTCTTTGGTATCCCCATGACAAAGTCCTTAGTAATATTGTCCCATTTCCACTCCAATATCGGAATAGGTTTCATGACTCTTCCAGGCTGTTGCCTTCTAGATTTCACTTGTTGACAAACCATACATCTTGACACAAAATCATCAATCTCCCTCTTCATGTTGTCCCACCAAAATTGTTCCTTCAAGTCTCTATACATTTTGGTGCTCCTAGGGTGTATAGAGAAATTGGAACTATGAGAATCATCTAGAAATTCCCTTTTTAGATCAAGTATATTGGGAACACAAAGTCTCTTCTTGAATTTCAAAATAATTTCTTCATACACAATGTCTCTCAATCTCCCATCATTCACAGATTTAATCTTCTTTTGAAATTATTCATCATTGGTTTGAGAACTCTTAATCCTTTCTAGTAAAGATGGTTTGGAAACCATTTGAAAAAGCATTGATGTTTCACCTTCCCTGGTTATTCCCATGTATATCTTCACTAGATCCATGAAAATTGGATCCCTTTCAATTCTCATATTGTTCAAAACTCCGTGATCTTTTTTACTCAAAGCATCTGCCACCTTGTTTTCTTTCCCACGGTGGTAGTGTATCATACAATCATATTACTTGAGTAATTCAATCCATCTCCTTTGCCTCATGTTGAGTTCTTTTTGTGAGAAAATATACATCAAACTCTTGTGATCAATATAAATGTCACATTTTTCACCATAGAGGTAGTGCCTCCATATCTTCAAATCAAAGATCACAGCTGCTAACTCAAGATCATGAGTAGGATAGTTTTGCTCATGAATTTTCAACTGTTGTGATGCATAGGCAATAACCCTATCATTCTACATAAGGACACAACCAACTCCATTCTTTGATGCATCACTATAAAAAACAAACCCATCATTCCCCGATGGTAGAGTCAATATACGAGCATTGACTAATCTTATCTTCAGTTCTTCAAAACATTCTTCACACTCTTTTTTCCAAACAAATTTAACCCCTTTACGTGTGAGCTTCATTAATGGGTTAGATAATCGGGCAAAATTCTGGACCAAATGTCGATAATAACCTGCTAAACCAATAAAATTGCATACCTAAGTTATAATCATAGGTGCTGGCCATTCTTGGATTTCCTTGGTATTAGAAGGATCAACAGAGATTCCATATTTAGGGACAATATGGCCAAGAAATGAAATATCCTGAAGCCAGAATTCACACTTGCTAAACTTCCCATATAATTCATGTCTTCTCAGAGTCTTCAGGATAATGCGCAAGTGATTTTCATGATCTTAGTATCTTTTGGAGTGTACCAAGATATCATCAATAAATACCACCACAAATTCATCGAGATATTCCTTGAAAACTATATTCATCAGATCCATGAATATAGAGGGTGCATTAGTCAATCCAAAAGGCATTACTGTAAACTCGTAATGCCCGTACCTAGTTCGAAATGTTGTCTTCAGAATGTCTTCCTTCTTCACACACAAATGATGGTATCCAGATCGAAGGTAAATCATGGAAATGTATTGATCTCCATGCAGTTGGTCAAATAAATCATCAATGCGAGGTAGGGGATACTTGTTATTTATTGTTATAGCATTGATCTCCCTATAGTCGATACATAACCACATAGATCCATCTTTCTTTTTAACAAAAAGAACAGGGGATCCCCATGGAGAAACACTAGGGAGAATAAATCCCTTATTACTCAATTGTTCTTGTTGTTTCTTTAGTTCAACTAATTCTACAATGGACATTCTATAAGGGGTCTTCGATATGGGCCTTGATCCAGGAATTAAATCAATGAAAAAGTCAACTTCTCATTCTGGAGGATGTCTAGGTAAATCTTCCAGAAACACATCTACATATTCTTTCACAATAGGTACATACTCTATTTGAACATTCCTTTCCTCACCCACTGTAATTTCATTCTCTTCCTCCCCAATAATTGAATTTACTTGAGCTACTGGGGGTGAATCTAGATAAGAATTAGGTGGTGACGATTCTGCTCTAAAGATAAGGTGTTCCTTATAATCATTATAAAAAATCATAACCTACTTCTTTTTACAATAAATCTTCACATCATGGTCCGAAAGCCAATCCATACCGAGGATTATATCAAACTCAATCATAGGTATGATGATGAGATCAGCAGATAAAGAACATTTATGTGCTCTAATGGGGACTGATTCACAAAACTTTGTTGCAATGATACTTTCCTTAGGAGTTTTAATGGATAACTCCCTTTTTTAATCAAATTTGAAATATCTAATTTTCTTAGAAAACTGGGAAGATATTAAACAATGCGATGATCCAGAATCAAATAATGCATTTGCTAATCTTGAGGAAACCATTAAATTACCTGCCACCACATCTTTCAGATCTTCTACCTCAGCAGTAGTGATATCATAAGCTTGGCCTTCATCCATTGGCCATTTCTGGGGTAAGTTCCCATGATACTTAGGACATTCATTTTCATAATGTCCCATCTCCATGAAATTGTAGCATTGGACATCGGTAGATTCCTTCTTCCCCTTGAAATCATGAGCTTGGTGGCCTTTTTCACCACACTTGTAATAGACTTCAATTCCTTTTAAGCATGTTCCGGGGTGTTTCTTCCCACATTTAATGCAGGTTGGATATTCAAATTCTCCCTTCTTACCCTTATTTCCATTCCCAGATTGATTAGCAGATCTCTTCTTCTCTTACTTTGCTTTAAAGTCATAAGACTTAGAGAATTCATTTTCAATCTTGATAGCACATGAGGCAATGTCTTCGTACGACGAGAAGGATTGTGAGACTAATGCTCGAAGGAGAAACGGTTTTAACCCATCAAAGAAACGATAAATCTTACTTTTTGGGTTACGTATATAATCTCTAACATACCTTTCTAGCCTTGTAAAGTTAGCCTCATACTTTGCGACATTCTCATGCTCCTTTTTTCTCAGACTCATAAATTGCCTTTCCATATCTTCTCGATGGTCACGAGGAAAGTTTTTTTTCTAAAAACAGATCTTTGAACTCCATCCATTCTATATTTGATACTTCATCATCTTCCTTCGTGTTTTGAATCAATGACCAACATTGATCAGCATCTCCAGTGAGGCGGTAAACTTCCATGATAACTTTTTCCCTTTCACTACTTCCCAAATCCTGAAATATTTTCTCTAGGGAACATATCCATTGCTTAGTTAACAATGGATTTGTACTCCAATTTAATGTTGCTGTTTGTTACCTCATGAAGAGATCTAACATTGATCCTCCACACTGTGGATCAGGGTACCCCATACGGGTAAGGTTATTATTCATAACCTGAGTGAGTTGTCCCAGTATGGTGATTAGTTGATCAGCACCAGTTGCATCACCAGCTCCACTATAATTATCTTGAGCAGGAGGGCAATCCCTACATGTAGTGCGTGCATTGATATAGTTTCCATTACTTCCACAAGGCGCCATTTCTAAACAATGTCATAAACTAGATCAGTTTATGAATCAAAATAAATAATTCCATACTTATAAAACAGTTAAAATAAATTAAACTATTTATGGATATAATCCATAATCATAAAAATGTTTTCTTTTAGGAATTATATACTCATAAACCCTTCATAATGATTTGTAAAAAATGAGAGTTAACCTAAGCATATCCCCTGGGAGTGTCGTAACCAAGAGTGCAGCAAGGCCCATTGTCGTTTACCAGTTCCCGTTCGATTCTACGTCAAAGCGGTGTTTTCGGGTTTTACCCTTAGGTACATATGTGCCAGAGCCGCCTCTACCTACTCATATCTAGACAGGTATGTATTTATCGGAAAACTCACAAAATATCTACACTACCAAAATTCTAGGAAGTTCTTCTATACTAATCCTCAAAGTCCATCTTAGCTCTATGTCCTCTAATCAAAGTTTATATAAATCTAGCTTCCATGGTTTGTACTAAACTTCCTCTGATACCAACTATAAAGCCTCAACCCTAGATACCCAGAGTTGGTGCATTATTACATAACATTGGCATAATCACAAGAAAGATCATGTCTCGAAAGACCGATTATTTTAGTAGCCTTGGAATAACTAGATACATTAATAATGTTTACATAACATAATAAAATGAAAACTAAAACAATATAGTCTCCATAGTCCACACTCTTATCCCCTCATACTATCCTTGTAGTTCATTCATAAATTACTTCCTCACAACCTCGAAAAAATAAATCATAGAAAAGGGGTGAGCACAAATTCCCAGTAAGGATAACAATATAGCAAAAACTTTCATAAATAAGAATAAAAATTTAAGGCAATGTATAAATAAAACAAAAGCCTTTTAAACTTGAACTTAAACATAGTATGGAAAAAATAAAATTAAATAATTCCATTTACTTATTCACATGGAAATTCTACTAATCGAATAATCACATGCAATATCAATAACCACTTTCATAATGATGGAATGCATAATGCCAGACTATCATAACCACATAGCCAAGGCCTCGTACCAAGAATAAAAATAATATTTTGTCAAGGCCTTGTGCCAATACACTAGTTTGTCTCATGATACCTACCGATGCATTGAGGAGCTATAGCGGGCTCCACCCTTCACTTATTAAGTCTAATGCATTCCTCAGATGAACAGGTTTAAACGTAACATAACATTCGTATTAAATCTATCATATGAAATTTCAATACTTTCTTCATAAACCGTGAATGGTATAAAAATAACACATCCACATTCAAACATATCACAAAACCATCAATACAATATGGAAGTTTTGTATCATAATAAATCAACTCCAAATGAACTTAAAATCCATCAAAGGATGTTGACATAGATGAAATCAAAACTCTTTTTAGAGAAATATATATTTCTATTCTGAAATCATTTAAGAGTCATATATTTATAAAATAAAACATTTTCTAGGAAAATATTATTATAAGATTGTAAGGGAAGCTTCGACTATTTTATAATGGAGGAAAATAGCCACACCCGCTGTATAAGTTAAAAAAACATTCTTACCTTAATTATGTTGAAAAGGTTAAAAAAACTTGTTCGGAAAACAATGGAAATATTCCATTATAAACCTCTTATAAAAATTCAAAAAAGGGTAGAAATGACTTTAACCCATATTCTTGTAAATAGTAAAAATGTTTTGGAATACATTTTTAAGAAACATGGATGTGGATGATAAAGAAATCCCAGTATACTATTACGTATAAAAAACCTCGGATAATGAAGAGATTGCGAAATAAACCCTTACCTTGTAATTTTCATTGGTTGAGGGTAGGTTAAACTCCTTTATAATTGTTAAATAATTGTTATTAAGTTATACAAGAATCATATACATTAATATGATATCATATATGATCTTTTAACATTTCTTTGTTAATAATATCTTAGAATTATCGTCGTTTTGGGTGTTAACTAACTCGTTTTATTTTATATATTTTGTTACATAAGCCGTGTTTATTATGGATAGGCTGTATCTTATTCATATCCAGAGTTATATCAAGTCCTTAAAAATTATTTTTAATCATTAAATGAGAATTATACATGAATTGATACGATGGAGAATGAATCTCATCGCGTTCGTGGAGACGGTAGTCCGTACGTACGCACGAGCGACAATATCATTATTTTGATATTAAAAAAATATATAATTGGATGGTATATCATAAATAAAGAATCATTATCATGTTATATTTATTATTTACATGAATTACACATAATTATTATACCCATCCAGATAATAATTTATTGAATAACAATTACACCACGACGTGGAGACGGTAAGCCGTACGTACGCACGTATGGTGACCTGTCATTCAAATGATGGATAGAATACTGAATATGGTTGTAACATATTTATAATAACATCACAGTATATATAAGATACTAGATTAATTATTTTAGATTGGGAATAACAATGAAAGAATAAGTTGAAGAAGAAAGGAACTAGAAAGAGGGTGGTGAAAACATTACATCTTCTTCAGGTTCTTCCTTTTGATTTGATCAAAAGGGATTCTTAGGTTGGCTTTCTGATCATACTAAGGCCTCTAGGATTAATTGAGGGAATTTAAGAGAGTATTTGGGCAGGGTTTGGCCGAGCCAAAAGGCTTTTAATGTGTTAATTATTGATAAGGGGAAGTGCCCTTTTATAAGAGGGGTGAGGGGCACCTTTGGAAAAGCTAGAAATATTATTTTATAATAAATTAATATTCGGTTTATAATTTCTCCAAAGTGGATTATTTAAATTTTAAGGTTGGGATGGGTCAAAAACCACTCAACCAATAGAATTTAGACAGGTTTGGGGAATTATATTAACCTTATCTTTTAGTTTTAACTCTTCGTTAATTAGTTTGACACTTACCATGTCACTTTGTATTTTTATATTATATTGTTAATAAACATACTATATACCTCCAAGACACCCCCAAATGGTCCATTAATGATACAACTATCATGATATAAGTCTCTTGGGTGATCCTTAGATTTTTAAAATTTTAATATAAATTAATAATATAATATTTGTTTTAAAAACACTTTTTTGTCAATTTTGACACTATTCAATAATTTATTTTTCAAAAAATCATAACAGAATGATTACTTCGAAGAAAGTTAATTAAATCAATCTTAACTTGTCATATTAACCTAGAAAATTAGTGTAATTCATAAAAAGTCTCAAATTATATTTATTTGGGTGTTTATAATATCAATTATTTTAATTTTTCACTATTATGGTCGTTACTGCATCATTATTATGTCATAAATAAATTCAATTATTTAATGTCTAAAAATTATAAATAAAATATAATTATGTATTAAATATTTTTCTTTATAATGAATATTTATAATAGAATTTATCTTATTTATAACCCTATATTAAATTTTTCTTATTAAATAAACATTGATTTTAACTCTTTTAACTCTTCTTTGAATGAAATAATAATAAATGTCCTAATCTAATCCCAATGGACCTAAATGATAATATTTTATTCCTAAGGTTTCTTTTGGTCTAGATAAACTTGTCCAATAGAATTAGGACATGTGGTAGGGTAATATAAATATCATTTTTACCTGTAATTACCCTATTTACTTTTAACCGTGGTAAATAAATGTAAAAAGTTACTGTTCACCAAAAATTATTTTCATCTCATTGAACCACCTTTTACTCCTCGATATTAACCGCATATCTTGGATTTTTGAAATTCCACTCACAGAAGCAGTAAATTAAGTTTTATGAAAAATTCAGTTTTTTAACTACAACTTAGTGGTTTCACTATTCATAAAAAATGATGTTTTTCAGGAAAATACCAAAAATTCACCCTAGGATAATTTCGATATTCCGAATCCAAAAATGATGTCCATTTTGAAAAATAAAATTTATAAATTTCAAAAAGTGGGTATTACTATTCATAACGGCTAGTTTGATTGGTTGTGGTGTGTTAGAACTCGATGTTGCCTACAACACACGCTATTGCATTATTCAAAGAGAAGCGTACCGTAGAAGCTTGTGGTGTTACATATAGTCTTACACTGACAGAACCATGTAGTTATAGCCATGTAGAGGTACCTAGGCAGGAAGGAATCTCAAGTACATGCCATGTCTCTTGGGTAACACGCTGTGTACATGGGGTGTTACATAGCCATGTTGGGTAGAAGGGCATGCCCATGTAGAGGCCTAGGTGAACACACTTTGTAAGGAGTAATACATGCCATGTACTCCTATTTTAAAAAACATGAGTGTTTTTCCCTCTCTATCCTGCTTTTCACTTATATGTTACAGTTTTCCCTTTTTTAAACTTGCGTTGAGCTGCGTGTGCTAGTATTTACAGTGCAATTCCATCACGACAACCTCAGGCAGTGCGCAAGGGGAGTGGTGGGGAGTTTACACCAGAGGTGGTAGGTTTTGGGCTACCAATGGATCCTCTAGTTGTGCTAGATGTGGAACCAACCATTATACCAAATGTGGTTGTATACGAACAGTTCTGATATGGTTCTGTGAGATTCATGTAGACCTTGTAGGGTGCGCTTTAGGCTGCTACATCTATGGAAGAGTTGACACAAATATTCAAGCTATGATATCTGCCTAATTTTTTAGGGTATGGTGGGCCACGGGCTGCAGAATCATGGATATAATCATTACTAAAAATTATTGAGCATATGGAGACACCTCTTGAGAGGAGGGTCAAGATCTCGACTTATATGCTACATGATTCCGCTTAGAGGTGGCGAGATGTCGTCACATAGACAGAGCACCATGGGGACATGGCATGGGGAGAATTTCAGATTGTCTTCTATAACTACTTCTTTCTAGATAACCTCAGGGCCGATCGAGCATGGGAGTTCATGAATCTAGAGCAAGGTACTATGTTAGTGAGGGACTATTCTACCCACTTTACAGAGTCTCAACGATTCACACCAATTCTGATGGGTGATGAGGCATTGAGAGCAAGGCGCTTTGGGGATGGTATTCGGTACGAAATTAGAGCTCATGTGAATGTTTTTAGGTGTCCTTCTATGCATTATACTATGTATTGGGCATTGATAACCAAGAACCCCCTACGAGAATCTTGGGGTGCGTTCCAAGGCAGTTAAGCACTGAGACGCGGAACTGTCTCGACCAGAAGAAAGAAGCATCATATCGAGTTTTCTTACAGGAATAAGAGAAGTCACGATTTATATGCTAGTTGCCAGGTGATGTGATATCAGTGTGGAAGAGATGGACATATGAGGCCCCAGTGCCCAAAGGACCCAATTGAGTGCTGAGATTGTGGCCAGATGGGCCATCTACAAATCTTCTGCACCATGTTTCCACCAGTGGCTAGTGAGAGAGAATATGTAAAGACTCCACATGCCAATGAAGGGGTAGTATTTTCTCACAAGTTAGGAAACTGGAATACGTTGGGGCGTGAAGGCCCAGGCGGTGGGTGTGGCTGTGGTATCCAGACCCCAAGATCTCAGCGACGATAGGGTGGGTCAGCTCAGGGTATCCAGGCTATGTCATAGGGCCATGGTATAGGTTAGACTTATGTTGTGTAACAAACCTAACATCAATAGGATCCCGAACCTTCTACTATTAGAGGTACCATTCTAGTTTCCTTTGTTTTATCTTTTTCAATCTTTGATACTGGTGCAAAACAAAGTTTCATATATTTGTCCATTGTGGAGAGACTTGGGATTTGTGTTTAAACATATGAGAACGTTATGATGCTAGACACTCAGGTGTGCGTCAATGAAAGTAGTGTCCCCTTGAGATTGGAGGGTGTCACTTTCTATGGAACCCCTACATCTTGAAGATGACAGGATTTGATTTCATCCTCATAATGGATTGGCTGGCATCCTATTTGGCCATCGTTGACTTCTATCGCTGCAGGGTGAGTTTTACGTCACCAGACGGTCAGTCATTTCTATACAAGGGAGAATGGGATGTCTAGGTGAGATGAGATGGACCTGAGTATCGTGGGCTGGGTAAAATAATAGTCCAGGTTGCATGTTTATATCTGGATGATTAGGGAACATGTCTGTAAGATTTTCCTATAGTGGTTGAATGTTTCAGAGATCTTTTCCCAGATGACTTCTCAGGATTACCTCCAGTTAGAGAGGTGGAGTTCACTATTGAGCTAGTACCAGGTGGTTTACCAGTATCCATTCTTCCTTAAAATATGTCTACGATGGAGTATCAAGATCTCAAGAGGAAGTTATACGATTTGGAAGCTAAGGGGTTTATCCAACCCAGTACCTCTTCTTTGGATTCACTGGTTCTTTTCACGAAAAAGGTGGAAGATACCCTTAGGTTATGAATGTACTATCGGAAACTAAACCAATTGATGGTTAAAATTTGATATCCCTTACCACAGTTTGATGACCTATTTGACCAACTTCAAGGAGATTGAGTGTTCTTGAAGATTGAATTGAGGTTAGGATATCACCTAGTACATGTTCAATATGTAGGCATACCTTATACAACCTTTATTAGTAGCTACACTACCTATGAATACTTGGTTATGTCTTTTGGTCCCACAAATTCACTAACAATTTTCATGGGGCTGATGAACTCAGTGTTCATCCTTACCTAGATTCCTTTTTGGTGGTTTTTGTGGATGATATATTGGTGTATTCCTACAATCGACACGACCATGACAAACACATTGAGATCATTTTGAATACAATGAGAGAGCATCATTTATATTCTAATCTCACGAAATTACACTTCTAGATGGATCAAATTTACATCCTAGGTCACATAATCTCATAGACTAGAATATTAGTGGACCTGGAGAAGGTAAGAGTAGTTGTTACCAAGGAGCATCCCAAGAATGTTTTTTTAGGTGCAAAGTTTCTTAGGGATAGATGGTTACTACAAGAATTTTATACAAGAATTCCCACGCTTAGCAGCATCGATGATTGGATTGAATAAGAAAGGTGTGAATTTTGAATGGTCATATTCTTATGATGAAACCTTTCAGGAGTTGAAGGGACATTTGAATTCAGCATCAATACTGATATTTCCAGAGGTGGGAAAGAGTTACACTGTGTACTGTGATGCGTCAGGTATTAGGTTGGGAGAAGTGATTATGTAGGGAGATCGAGTAGTTGCGTACGAGTCTCGATAGTTGATGCCACATGAGATCAAATACCCAACACACTATCTCGAGTTAGCAGCTGTTGTGCATGACTTCCACTGTTGGAGACACTATCTTTTGGTAGAGCCTTTTGTGGTGTACATAGACCAAAAAAGTCTCAAATAAATATTTTCTCTGTGCTATTTGAATATGAGACAATGATGGAGGGTGGAATACCTTTAGTTGATTGACTTTGAGCTTTCCTATATGCCTGGAAAAGGAAATGTAGTGGCTGATTCCCTGAGTAGGAGAACTCAGATATAGATAGTGTAGGAGGCTAGTGGTTAGTGGAAGCTTATGGATTTGTTCTCTAAGATGCATGTAGAGCTGTGCAATAGTCACAGATAGACTTATTATTCATCTTTTTTCCATTAACCCTACCCTACTGAATAGAGTGAGGATGTGTCATGTATCAGATTCCAAAGACCTAGTTCTACTAGAGAGTGTGGTAGGTGAGGACCCTCCTCTTTGATGGATTATAGGGTATGATGAAGTTCTATGTGTCCATGGACGTGTGTGGGTTCTAGGGGATATAAGTGAGGAGCTTATGTGAGTGTTTCATCCTTCAACATGGGCAGTGCATCCCGGAGTCACCAAGAGGTATCGTGACTTGAAACATCAGTGATAATGGCCGAGTATGAATCGAGTAGTCATTGTTTTTGTTAAGAGGTGTTCCACTTGTCCTCAAGTGAATGTAGAATAGAAGTGGCCAACTAGAATTTTACAGCAGCTATCAATTACTGAGTGGAAATGGGATTAAGTCATGAGGGATTTTGTGATGGGGTTACCGAGGTCACCTAGAGGCAATGATGCTGTTTGGGTTGTAGTGGAAGGGATTACGAAGGTCACTCACTTCTTACTAATCAATAAGTCCTTTGGTGTTGATGTGAACAGGAAGATTTATATTCAATAGGTGGTACAACTTCATGGGGTTACTTGTTATATCATTTCAAATAGGGATTCCATCTTTATATATCATTTTAGGAAGGGTTTTTAGATGGAACTGGGTATATAGGTGCTTCTGAACATAACTTACCACCCTTAGACTGATGTCCAGTCAAAGTGTATGATATAGGTTCTAGTGGAAATGTTGCGTACATGTGTCATGAGCTTTGGGGGATCTTGGAAGAGGCATATAACCCGGGTTGAGTTCGCCTATAATAATATCTTTCACATTAATATTCAAATTTTACCATATGAGGTGTTGTATGGTAGGCCATGATGATCACCCCTGTGCTGGATAGAGGTAGGAGAGGCAGCTATGTTGGGACCTCGTCTTGTCTAGGAGACTACTGAACAGGTTTACATGACTTTGAGATGGATGAATACTGCGCAGTCTCAGCATAAATCTTATGCTGATTGACAAAGATGACATTTGGAGTTTAAGGTCTGGGATTGATTATTCCTACGTGTCACACCAAGATGGGGACACACAAGGATCATGAGAAAGGGTAAGCTTTCACCATTATATTTTAGACCATTTGATTTTTTGGAACAAGTCATGTCAGTTTCCTATCAGTTACAATTGCCTTTGAGGTACCGAGCCATGCACATCGCCTTCAACATATCTCAGCTGTGCTACTATCACTCAGACCTGTCTCACTATTTTCAACCTCAGGAGGTTGAGTTTCAGGTTGACTCATCCTTTGAAGAGCATCTGATTCATATAGTTTTCAGAAGAATGAAGGTTCTTAGAGGCCGGTCGGTTCCTCTCGTAAGGGTGCTATGGATGAACAACCGAGTACATGACGTGACTTAGGAGTGGGAGGTCTTTGTAAATTCTTAGCAAAAGGAATTATTCTATGATATTCCTTCACCACCCTTGGAAGGGAAATTCAGGGACAAATTTATTTAAGGGGGGCAGTTTGTAAGAACCTTGTTCTTCTTATGTGGTATGGGTTTCTTCATTTTCTTTTCCTTTGAGTTATTTTTGGGAAAATAAGGAAAACTAAAAAAATGTTAGGGTTTAATAGAAAGTTTCGTTTACTCCTATGTACACACAATGTAATCTAGCAATGTAGGATCGAGATACACGGTGTGTGAGTTTGTTGGCCTGGGAGAGAATAAATATCCACTACAAGCCATGTACTTCTTAGTACACGTCGTGTACTCATGTTGGCAAGGTCGGTGTGGGACATGTAAAGTAAGATGATGAATATATGAACAGTAAAATGATATACACACCGTGTATACTATCTTACACACCATGTACTACTAAATTTTAGGTTAAAATGGGAAGTATCCTTGTTTTCTCTTCATCTGGATAAAGGTGTCACCGAGTAAAGAAGAAGGATTCGTGAGAATGTTTCCTTCTCCCGTTTCACCGTCCAGAACCCAAATCAAGTGCTGTCGGTCTCATTTGATTCCGCTTAGTAAGATATTTCTTCTCCTTGAACCATTATTCATGATTTATGTTCTTGAGAATGTTATTCAAGGATGAATTATTTACCTCTTTTCTTATATCGACGTCATTTTAGGTCAATTAAAGTTCCATCGTCAGATTATATCAGCTATAAGACATTGAGGTAGGTGTTCTTTTTTCCTTTTGTTAAATGTCGAGTTGATTATATGTTCCAAAATGGTATGAGTCCATTTTTGGGAATTTTTTTGCTCTAGAATTGAAAAATTTTTATGCCTAATGATGTTTAGTCATTTGATTATATAAAATTGAAGCAAGTGATTACTGATGGTTTGATTTAGGGACACACCATTTATGTGTTTCCTATTTTTAGCCATTTAGAAAGGACACCTTTGAGTTGTGTGAGTGTTTTCCCATTTTGGGGTTGATTATAATTATATACTGTTATATGAAATTCCCATGTGATTTTTTATGATTAAATTTATGAAATAGTATAATTTTATTATGATTTCTGCTATGTGAATTTCCTACATGAGTTTTTATGGTTAATGCAATGTGATAGTGTAATCCACAAGTGTTGTTTTTGAAATGAAATGATAAAATAATAAAAGAGGTAATTATCCATGGGAGATCCATACTCTCGGTTAAAATACAAGGTCGTGATCATGTGACTAATTCCACCTTGCTTACCTTGGGTGAACCATTGTCTCAGTTAAAAGGAAATGGATAGACTCAAGAGGTTAATTACTTAATGGTCATGAACGAGCCACAATTTTGGTGGTTGAGAATCTAGAATCTTATTTGAAAATGCAAAAAAGAATATTTGACCCATTGAGGCATACTATGAATGGGATCTATTGGAATCTGAACAAATGGTCCAATGTTGAAATTCTAATATGCATAAATGCAAATTGGTTTGTCACAAGTTGACAGTTACTTTGGTACGGTGAGTTGACAAGCCTAGGATAGACTTCGATACCTTTGTAAAGATCATAGAACTTGTTAAATGAAATGGAATGACTTATAACGCATCTACCAAGCCAAAGAATAAGCTTGGAGTCGGTCTTCAATTTTTATCTTGATGATATTTTGAGACATATGCTATGTTTTCTTCTATATAGAGGATTGGAATGACAAAGAAGAATCTCAATATTGTTGTACTTAAATGAAATTGAACTTCTAAGAACATAAAAATAATAAATGGATAGATTATTTGAGTACTTCCTAGTTACTATTTTACTTATAGCTGTTGCATTCATTCACTGACTATTAGGCACAGATCCTTAGTATTTTCCTAATGAGATTAGTCTCACACCTTATTTGGGTCATGCTTTTAGTCCCAAATAGATTATATGATTGCAGGTGTAGACAAGGGAAAGATCCCTTATACTGGTACATGATTGCTACTTAGGAGTAGGAGAGAATGAGACTAGGTCGAAGCTTGTGATGCATCTGAGTTTCACTTATATTTATACACTTTTATTGTATTTTTATCTGATTGTAGTGTATCATGTTTTGGATATATTCTTAGATCATTCAACATGCTGCATTATCATTTTATGATTTGAGACTTGGATTTTTATCTACTAGACTTACACTGTTTTTTTTTCAGTTGTATACTATTTGCTACTTCCTCTACTGTATTGTTTTGTATTCTGTTATGTTATACTCTACCAATGAAGGAATTGTTTCCCCACTATCACACCTAAGGCCCTCGCTACTAGTTGACAACCTCTCGAATTTGGGGAAATGCGCTTGAGGCCATGTGGCAAACCAGTCTGACTATCAGTTTAGTGGTAAGCCGGGTCATGATGTTACAACATTAAATAAGGATACTGAAGGGATTCAAAAAGTGACCCGAGTTAGATCAAAAAAAAAAGATTTTATTTAAAGAAGAACATAATGAATTTGAAAAATCATATATATGTATATATATAAATCTAGAATTATAGAGGAAGCCAGGTTTGAGTCACTGTTTCAATTTTAAAATATCCATAATACTGTCATTGCAGTAGAAACAAAATGAGTTGGGGCCATGGAGGGAGGTGAAATCGACGATGGAGGTAGGTTCGGTAGTCGTCAACCTACTGGTTGAACGGAGTGAGGAGGAAGAAAACACTTCCTTTTCATTTTAGTTTCATTCTTTTTATTATTATTGTAGTTCCATTTTTTATGTTTTTCTCGATTGCATTTAATTTTTTTCATTTTTTATGAGTCATGATAAAACAATTATCCCTTTCGGGTAAGTGTTTCATGAGCCTTTTGTTTTTAATTTTATATAGAATTTTTTTATAAAACTTTGAAGTAAAACATTTTTTCCATTAAAAAAACAAGTTGCTTCACATAAAATTTTAAAAACATATATACATATATAATAAAAATGATAATTATTTATATTTATAATATATATATTAAATCACATTTTTATATATTAAATAATTAAATATATTTATAAAACTTATAATTTATATTTTCAGGTAATGTATATATTTATAAAACATTTCAAAATTTCACCTTTTGTTTAATTATTTAAATTCAATTTTTATATGATAATATATACATTATAATTTCCGAAATTTACAAAACAAAAACATAATATAAAGTATTATATTTATAAAATATATTATCTTAAAAATAATAGTAATAGTTTTCATAACAAAAATGTTTTACCCTCAATTATTATTACTATTATTACAATTATTATCATAATTAAAATATTAATAAAGTTATATTTATTACAAAACATTGTTAAATTTTTAATTATAAATTGTATCTTAAATATTAAATTATATATATACACATTTCATTATATATGTGTAAAATGTAATCATTCAAATAAACTTAATTACGCAAAACTTATATTTTTACAAAATTAACAAGTAAATATATATATATATATATATTAATATACACATTTAAATAAATTAATACCACGTTAAGAAATAATATATTTTATATAATAATAATATATTCACAACATTAAATATTAAAACATACCTTTATGCACAGAATATATTTTAAATTGTAAAAAAATTTTAAAAAAAATGTACTATTTGAATTTCATGGGGTGTTAAATTCTTATCCTCTTAAAAGAATCATTCCCTCACAATTTGTTCATTAGACTCTAAAAAATTATGAATTTCATTATTTATAATTTTTAAAATATGATTGAAAAACTTGTATAATCTACCTTTTATAGGAAAAAATCTAATATCTATATCTATCTAGACCATTTCTCTAATACCAAGTACAATAGCCCTGAACCCACACTCCCGGGTTCAGCCCACATAAATGTTTTGTATTTTTTTTTTAAATGAATTCACATATACAAAACCTTTATATCAAATCATGAACGTTTATTAGTCTAGGATTTGGAGAATTAGACAAAGCATATATTTTTATTAGAGTGATACAAAAATAAAATAAAACAAACAAAAAGACACCACATGATATAACTCTATAATAGAAGAAAATTCCATCGGAAACTCTATTAAACCGATAGAAAATTAAATATAAAACATAGGTTGAGAATTTAATATTCCCAATAAGGGGTTTTTAAAAACCATAAAAACATTTCAATATTTCCTTGAATAAATGAATATACTTAAAATTAGGTTTTGTAAAACACTGGAATCTATATAAATATATTTTTTAAAAAACTATTAATTTCTCAAAAGAATTATCATATAAAGAATCTTTGGGATTTCTTCATTTAAAATAATTATTTTTTGGTGGTTTATTTATGATACATGGAAGAACATTAAAAAAACATAAGGCCACTAGTCATAACACATATGGAACAAAGTGTCTTTAATATTCACGGGTTCACTCCCAATAACATTACCCAACATTCATTATACTAGTTACAAATTTAGAAGACACTTTCAATGGACATGCCTTTCTCAATCATAACCCAAAAAAATTAAAACCAACATAAATGAAATTATTTTCGTTAAAATAAAATAAAATTTCTTATAACATGTCATAAACATTTCCTTGAGAATTTCTAAAATAAATATTTGAGAATATAATGCTTCAAAATAGCTATAATTATTTTAATGCTATAAATGAAATGTATAAGGGAATTAGTGTATACTTGATTCAAAATTCTTGGAATATAACTTATAAGTTAGATGATGTCCATACCAAATTATGCATGACATACCAGGGTGTGAAAATACAATTTCACATAGGAAATAATATCATGAACACATAAAATAATACGAGATAACATTTGTGTGAGATCCCCATAAAATCATATTCACAACATTATTCCATTTATTGAACTTATTCTTATTAAATATTTACCCATAAAATAATAGATTATATACACATGAGATAACATCTGCAGAATCATAATAAAATTTGACACCCCTTTTATGATTTTAAGGTATACACTAACAAAATAATGTTTTGTTTTTGTTTTCCACTGCAGTTCAGAACAATAAAACTACTTATGAAGTTATTCATATACAAGTTGTAAAAAATTCATTATTATAAAGCCTTGGATTAGGAGTAAAATTTTAATCAAAATAAAAACCCTTATATTATAAAATCATATAATCATATAAAAAAATAAACTAAATATTTCATATATCCATAAGAATAAGAGATTTATAAGGAGGCTCATATCATTAAAAAAATATTTTCCATCAAAATTATTAAAACAAAACAATACGTATACATATATATGTATATATATATATATATTGGTAAATTATAATTTAAATTATTTTGAATCCTTATAAACTAAAATCAAAATAGACCATTATTTTATGAATCCTAAAAATACGAAAAGAAAATAAACATATGCATATTATGTATGTATAGACAAGTATATATATAGATATATGTATAAATCATAGTAATAAACATGTTTTGATCAAGAAAAGGACAAACCCTTATAATTCATAGGTCTATGAGTATAAATTTAAATCAAAATATTTTCTTATATATTCTATGAATAGGTAATATTATATATAAATGTGTAAATATTTTTAAAATGAAGACAAATTGGATTAAAAGAATGAAAACATAATTTTTTTGGATGAAATGAGGGTCTAATGCTTCTAGACATCATTTAGAATGGAAATGGAGGGCTTTAGGAGGTGATCTTTGGTAATTGAGGGTTTATATAAACAAGTGTGAATTTTTTGCCAAGTAGAAATAAAAGTGGATACTAAAGGGATTAAAATATTGACCCTAGTAATATCAAAATAAATATTTTATTTACAGAATAACATAATGATTTTGTATAATCACATAAATATATATATTAAAATCAAAACATATAGTGGAAATAAGGTTTGAGTCACTGTTTTGGTATTAAAATAACCCAAATCTCATTATTTTTATGGAAACAACAAGTTGGGGCCATTGTGGGAGGTGACATTGACGATGAATGTGGGTTGGCCAGTCATTGACCAACTGGTTCCAGGGTGTGATGAGGAAGACAAATCATCCTTTTCATTTTAGTTTTATTATTTTTTACTAATATAGTTAAATTTTTAAAAATGTTTTCTAACATTATGTTTACTTTTTTTATATGTCATGTTTCAACAATTATCAATTTTCGGTAAGTTTTTAATGCTACTTATGTATTTAATTAGATTTATGTTTTTTTAAATGTTTCCATAGAAATATATTTTTTATCTTAAAAAAACAAATAGATTCACATAATATAATAAAATAAAACATATATATATATATTAATTATGGATATTTATAAAACACACACATATATAAATGAATATATATATATATTAAATAGTGATTTTATATATAAAATAAATACATATATTTATAGAACATATAATTTGTATTTTCAAGTCAAGTATATATTTATAAAACATTTCACATTTTTGACCTTCTATTTTATTCATTAAATTCTTTTTTATATGATTATCTATTGTTTATATATTGACCCATACTTTACATACATTGTTTATACTTCAAAATTGAAGTACACTTATGATAAAATATAACAAAACCATTAACGGACCATATAAGTATGGTGTCTTTAGAAACTTGTAAACATAAACAACTGGTTCATAAAGCATCTACATTGTCTCCCATTTATTTCTTCATATCTAGAGTCCCTTTTGGAATATCCTACTGAATAACTTTATTCCTGACCTGGGGAAATAAAACATACAAAAGGGTGAGCTCAAATGCTCAGTAAGGGTAAACAAAATAAATATCAATCACATCATATTCATAAGAACATAACATTTTGGAAATCTTGACCTGTAAAAGAGATCATAATTTCATAACATGGGATAAATCATAGTAGTGAAATGTAATCCCAATAATCATAACTTAAAACATGAAAATTTGTGGGATACACAAATAATCATAGGGAATGATTTCTTAGTAGTCAAGACTCATAGCCAAGACTATCTTAGCAGAAAAGTCCATTTCTGAACCGAGTTCACTCCTCGTTTCAGTCCTGTTTCACTGAACCGGATTAACCTACCATTCTAGCCAAGTCTATCTCATGAGATATAAATCTTTACCCAATTAATTGGAGGTATATATAGGTCCCACCCATCTCATAATGAAACAATTCTTATGTGTGCCACAAAATCATAAATCATACATCATAGCGTAACCCATATAATAAAAATTGGATTCTTAAACATCATGCCATCATAAGATAAAAGGACATCATAAAAATAATTCCATCATAACATAATCAATTCAATGTAAAAATAGGGATAGAAATAGAACCCTATATTATGTTAGATGGAAAATAATTTTGATAAAATTCTTGAACTCCATTCTTGAGGAAAATATCCTTTCTACTTGAAAAACATTTTCCTTTATTAAGATATCATATAATTTTAAATTAAAAGAAGTTGATTAAAAAAAATTTAAAACATTTAAAGTAAGATTCATGTAAATAATGTTCTAAAAATCCATTCATTCCATATAAGTTAAAAAAACATTCTTCTCGTACTTTGGCCGGAAAAGTCAAAAAGTACCTCGTATAAAAAACGACAAAAGATTACTTTCATATCTTTTAATAATAACTCCCCGAAGGGTAAAATTGGATTTAAACAATTTTTGGAGGATGGAAATAATATTACATATTGAGGAAACATGGATTTTGATGATAAATATACCCCTGTAAATACCAATGTATAAACAATCTCGGATAAAAATGAGATTGTGATATTTTCCCTTACCTTAGGTCATATTTTCTTCGTAAGTGTCCGAACCTCCTGTATAATGATTTAAATAATGTTATTGACTTATTCCAGAATCATAATTATTTTTATGATATCATATATGGTCATATTCTTAGCTTCTTATTAGTGATATTTCATTGCTACTTGTTATTCGGGTGTTTATTACGTTTTGTTCTTATGCGTGTTTTTTCCAATAAATTATTATTCTTATTTTTAGGTTATAGATAAGTCATTTATAGAATGGTATTAGTGTAATATATATCATATTCATTCATTCAATTCATTTATATAATCATTATGCAATGAAGATCATGTAGAACAGGTCGCATCATATTGTGGAGACGGTATTTTGTACTTACGCACGAGCGATGATATCGTTCCCATGATCGTGGAGTTGTATTGGAGTGTATGTATACTATTTCAGAATCAATATAAATTTAAAATAATCATATATAGTTATTCTTTACACGATTATATCCATCCAAGTAAGGTGGTGGTGGATAATAGATTACACCACGACGTGGAGACGGTATTCCGTACGTACGCACGCGCGGTGATTTTGTTTTCTGTAGGATGGATAGGTGGTGAAATAGGGTTGTTTCATACATATAATAATATATAATTATATGAGTTATACTGGTGTTATTAATTCATAATTAAACAACTAATGAAGAAGAAGTGGAAAAAGAAATAAAGTTGAAAGAATCGGTAATAGACATTACCTCTTCTTTGAAGCGCCTCTTTGAGACCTCCTTTTAGGGAAC
Source organism: Viscum album (assembly GCA_963277665.1). Taxonomy (NCBI): domain Eukaryota; kingdom Viridiplantae; phylum Streptophyta; class Magnoliopsida; order Santalales; family Viscaceae; genus Viscum; species Viscum album. The sequence goes on from OY728127.1 coordinate 829,733,920, forward strand.
TAAAATTGGTCTTTGAAGAATACCAGGACCTCTAGGATGTTTCTAGGGAAGTGGAGAAGAGAATTTGTCATGGGTTGGTAGAGCATGAAGGCTCAAAGTGGTGTGAGGAAGAGAGGGAGGAGGTTCCCTTTTATAAGGGAGGAGAGGAGTACCTTAGGAAAAACTAAAAATATTATTTTATTATAAAGTCATATTCGGTTTTTAATATATCCAAATTGATTTATTTTGAATCCAAGGTTGGTATGGGTAGAAATAATCTCATCCAATATAATTTATACAAGTTTATGTTTCTATTTTAACCTTATAATTTAGATTTAACTTTAAGTTTGATAATTTTACTTTTACCGTGTCTTCTTGTTGTCTTACACTATAAGGTTAATAAAAATACTATAAAAATCCAAAATAACTCCAAGTTGTTTATTATTAATATATATAACCTCATCTAAGTCATTTGGACGAACCTTAGATTTTTAGAAATAAAATAATAATTAATAATATAATATTTGTTTTAAAAACTATTTTATGTCAATTTTGGAACTATTTGGTAATTGATTTTTGTGAAAATCATAACAGAAATATTAGTTCTACAAAATCAGATTAAATCAGTAAAAATATGTAATATTAACCTAGAAAATTATTTTAATTCATAAAAAGTCTCAAATTACATTTATTTGGGTATTTATAACATCAATTATGTCAATATTTCATTAATAAGATAATTACTGCATCATCATTGTGTCATAAATAAATTAACTTATTTAATGTCTAAAAATTACAAATAAAATATCATTATGTAGGAAGTCGTTTTATCTTTCTAATTATTATTTATAGTCGAATTTATCTTATGTATAAACCTATATTAAAAATGATTTATTTATTAAACTTTGATTTTAACTATTTTAACCAATCTTTAAATAAATTAATAATAAATGTCCTAATCTAAATCAAGTGGGCCTAAATGATCATATTTTATTCCTAATGTTGTTTTTGTCCGAATTACACTTATCCAATAGAATTAGGACATGTTTTAAAGTAATAAAAATATCATTTGTACCCTTAATTACCCTATTTACTTTTAACCGTGGTAAAAAAAAGTAAAAGTTACTATTCACCAAAAATTATTTTCATCTCATTGAACGACATTTTTCTACATGATATTGACCATATCACTCGGATTTTTGAAATTCCACTCACAAAAGCGGTAATATTATATTTTATGTAAATTTGAAAATTCTCCTAGGAGGTGGGTAAAAGACGGTGAAAAGTTCAATAAATTTTTTATATATCTAAAATCATTATAAAATGACTCTAATGAATTAATTTGAACTTATAAAGGTATTATGTATCAATTATGACCTAAAATAAATTTAAATAAAATAAATAATTATTTAAATAAAAAGTCGGTTTTTAAATAGTAACCTAGTGTTTTCACTATTCATCCAAAATTGAAAGTTTTCAGAAAAATAACAAAATTTCACCCTAGGCTAATTTCGATATTCCGAATCCAAAAATTTAATCCATTTTGAAAGATGAAATTTACAAAATTCCAAAAAGTGAGTATTTCTATTCATAACAGGTAGTTTTAATAATATTTTAATAGCATATCGTCGTTTTGTGAAACTCAGTATTGCGTATAATACAAGCTATCGAGGAAGGTCACGATTGTGTGTAAAGAAAGCCAAGATAGCGTTGTGTGTAGTGAAATATTCATTTGATGATTTATATTACATAAAAACAAAATATTTCTCATAAAAGTCTCGGGTGTTACATTCTACCCCCCTGAAAATGAACTTCGCCCTCGAAATTCGTCACTTTGTAACAAACAGATGAGGATACCTCCCCCTCATCATATCCTCAAGATCCCATGTAGCTTCATCTACTTGGTGGTTCCTCCATAAAAATATCACCAAGTGAGTGGTCTTGTTCCGTTGGACTTTTTCGCTAGGATCCAGAATCTCTATCAGTTGTTCGTCATAAGAAAGATCTTTCTCCAGCGGTACAACTTCTGAGCTGAGTACATGTGAAGGATCAGGTATGTAATTTTCTGGAGAGATACATGGAACACATCGTGAACTTGAGAGATATTCGGTGGAAGTTCCAATCGGTAAGCTACCTTCCCAACACGATCCAGTATTTCGAAAGGACCGATATACCTAGGGCTCAGCTTTCCCTTCTTTCCAAATCTCATTACTCTCTTCCAAGGAGATATTCGTATGAACACTTTATCACCCACTTCAAACTCTAGGTGTATTCTTCGGTTGTCGGCATAACTTTTTTTTCGACTTTGAGCTGCTCTTATGTGTTGTTGAATAGAACATGCCTTTTCTTCCATCTCATCAACAAGATCAGTTCCTAATAACTTTCTTTCCCCAACTTCATCCCAGCAAGTTGGAGTCCTAAATTTCATTCCATAAAGAGATTCCTAAGGATCCATCTGAATACTGGAGTGAAATCTATTATTATAATAAAATTCTACCAAAGGTAGGTGTTGATCCCAACCACTTTTGAAATCCAAAGAGCAAGCTCTCAACATATCTTATAGAGTTTGAATTGTCCTCTCAGATTGACAATCTGTCTGAGGATGATAAGAAGTGCTGAAACTCAACGCTGTATCCAGAGTATGCTAAAGACTTCGCCAAAACATTGAGGTAAACCTCGAATCCCGATCAGATATAATATAAAGTGGTACTCCCTGCAACTTTACCACTTCCTTTACATATATACTGGAAAGATTATCCAGAGAGAAATCTTCTCTAATAGAAATGAAGTGTGCAGACTTTGTAAGATGATAAACTATGACCCAGATAGCATTATTTCCTTTGGATGTTGTAGGAAGTCCAGTGACAAAGTCCATAGTGATGTTTTCTCATTTCCATTCAAGTATTGGTAATGGTCGTAACATCCCCTTAGACTTCTGTCTCTCAACTTTAACTTGCTGACAAACCAAGCATCGAGCGACATATTCAGCAACATATCTTTTCATGCCATTCCACCAGAAGTACTATTTCAGGTCCATATACATCTTTGTGCTTCTAGGATGAATAGAGAATGAAGTACTATGAGCCTCATCCAACAACTCCTTCTTTAATTCTGGGATGAGAGGAACACAAACCCGATTCCTGAACCTTATTATTCCATCACAATCAAGGTTGTATTCAGGAACATTTCTCACCTTCTTTTGTAACTCTAAATCTTCTTTCTGTGCCTCTTTAATATTCACATGTATATATGGTTGAACATTCATTTGAGAAAGATACGATTTTTACCCTTCCATTATAATTCCAAGATCCATCCTTTGTAAATCCATAAATATTGGATCTTTTGTGATCCTCATAATGGATAAGCTAGCATGGTCTTGTCGACTTAATGCATTTGCCACCTTGTTTTCTTTCCCATGGTGGTAATTAATTGAGCAGTCATATTCCTTAATCAGCTCCAACCATCTTCTTTTGCGCATATTCAGCTCCTTTTGTGTGAAAATATATTTTAATCTTTTTTGATCAGTATAAATATCACACCTTTCTCCATAAAGATAATGCCTCCAAATCATTAATGAAAAGATTACCGCAACTAACTCCAAATCATGAGTTGGGTAATTTTGCTCATGGATTTTCAACTGTCATAAGGCATAAGCTATCACCATATTGTTTTTCATGAGAAAACACCCGAATACCTTCTTGGATGCATCACTGTAGATCAGAAACCTTTCTCCACTACAAGGAAGTGTGAGTATAGGTGCACTGGATAACCTTCTTTTCAACTCCTTGAAATTCTCTTCAAATTCCTTCATCCACATGAACTTAACTCCGTTTCGAGTCAACCTGGTGAGTGGATTAGATAATCATGAATAATATTTCACAAAACGTCGATAATATCCAACCAAACCAAGAAAACTTTGGATCTCGGTTACTGTTGTCGGTCTCGACCATCTTTCAATAACCTATGATTTTGCTAGATCCACTGATATTCCCACTTTTGAGATTATGTGACCCAAAAATGAAACTTTTTGAAGCCAAAATTCACACTTGGTAAATTTGGAATAAAAATTATCCTTTCTCAAGGTCTTCAATATAATTATAAAGTGATCTTCATGTTCTTCCTTGCTATTTTAATATATAAGAATATCGTCTATAAGGACTACCACAAACTACTCAAGATAGTCTCTAAAGACTCTATTCCTTAGATCCATGAAGATAGAAGAGGCATTAGTAAGACCAAATGGAATCACTATAAATTCATAACATCCATACCTTGTACGGAAATCCGTCTTTGGTATATCCTCCCTTTTGACCCTTAATTGATGATACCCTGAACGAAGATCAATCTTGGGAAAGTATTGAGCTTCGCATAGTTGGTCAAATAAGTCATCAATGCGCGAGAGAGGATATTTGTTCTTGATTGTGATCTTGTTAAGTTCTTAGTAATCAATGCAGAGTCTCATTGATCCATCTTTCTTCTTAACAAACAGAACGGGTGCTCCCCAAGGTGACACACTAGGGCGTAAAAATCCTTTATCATGATTCTCTTGGAGTTGCATCTTCAATTCCTACAACTCAATTGAGTCCATTATATACGGTGTCTTTAAAATAGGAAAATCACCTGGTATGAGTTCTATAGAAAACTCAACTTCACGATTTGGTGGAAGACCCGACAATTCCTCCGAAAAGACATCGTCAAACTCCCGTACAATGGGAAAATTCTTAATCATGAGTTTCTCACATACCATTTAAGATAAATATCATTCATTTAGTAGAATCAAGTCCCATAAGATGGAAGAAACTTCCACTAGAAGGTTATGTTCATCCTTGCATCAATAGACGATCATAGATTGATCTGGAATAAGAAATGTGACTTCCCTTCTTTGGCAATTGATATGAGGTCCATATTAAGAAATCCAATCCATGCCAAGAATCACATCAAATTCCACTATAGGAAGGATCATAAGATTTTCAGGAATCACTTTCCCACAAACTTCAATAAGAGAAGAATTATAAACTTTTGATGCGACTGTTGTGCCATTAGGAGTTGTCAAAGCTAACTCAACATCTAATTTTTGAGGTAATACAACGATACTGTTAGAAAATTCTTCAGAAATAAAAGAGTGGGTTGATCCAGAATCAAATAAAACATTTGGTACTTTAGAGTGGACGGTATGTGTACCTTTAACCACTTCGTTATCGTACTCCACATCGCTGATAGAAATTGCATGTGACTTTCCTTTATCTTTAGCCTTAAGAGTTTGTTTATGTAGATCATCATAAACAACCCTTGGATTAGGGAATTGATTAGCATAATGACCCATTTCCTTGCACTTGTAACATTGAAGTGTAGGAGGTGAACTCTATGTAGCCTTTTCTTTCTTCGCATCACTAGACATCTTCTTCCCATCATTGCGGCATTCAAATACCCTATGACCTTCCTTTCCACATTTGAAACATTTACTTGTCCCTTTAAGACAACTCCCTCCATGTTTCTTTCCACACTTTGAGCATAAGGGAAAACTCATATTCTTTTCAGTGTTCTCTTTATATTTTCCTTTGAATTCCATTTTACTCTTCTTCTCAAACCCATATGACTGATGGGTTACTCCAATCTCCATCTCAACCTTGAGAGCACATCGAACAATTTCCTCATAGCTATTGAAGTCCCTTATGGCTAACACCCTTCGAAGACTTGGTTTTAAGCCACTAAAGAATTGACCGACCTTACTCTCAGGTTGGATAATAATACCAGAAGCATACCTTGCATGTTTTGTAAAATTTGCTTCATAGGTACCAATAGATTCATCATCCTTTTGCTTCAATTCAAGAAACTCCTTCTTCCTCTTTGTTCGAAGAATATGAGGGAAGTACTTATTTAAAAATAAGTTCTTTAATTCATCCCATTCCATGGACTCAATTTCATCTCTTTGCCTCGTATTCTTGATAAGATTCCACCGTTGATCAGCATCTCCTTCCAAACAATATACTGCTAAGATGAATTTATCATGTTCAGAACATTGAAGAACTGAAAATATCTTTTCAGTAGTACTGATCCATTGTTCAGCCACTAATGGATCAGTAGACCCGCTGAATGAAGGTGGATGCTGCCTCCTGAAGGATTCAACAGAATTTTTCTCCTTCCTTTGCTCGTTTGGAAGTCCGACATGATTCATAGCTTGAGAAATTTGTCTGAGCATGGATACAAGATTTTTCATTCCATCTCCCATAATGTTTAGTTTCTCAGGGGGACAATCATTGCATTGCCCATCGCATTCCGCATTAACACAGTTCCTTCAGGTTCCAGCCATTGACTAAAACCAATAAGAATAGTGTGAGCAACACTAATTATAATAGGAAAACCACATAATCAAGAATAAAATCTTACACTTAAGGTCTTATCATAGGTTATTCATGGCCATTTTTAAAACACTAAGATTGTGTTCTATGCTTAGACTTATCCTTAGGGTTCTTACTAAGGCTTTCACAACCTAGTTTCCAAAGGTTGACTATACCTTTACTCTGATACCAACTATAACGACCCATACTTTACATACATTGTTAATACTACAAAATTAAAGTACACTTATTACAACATATAAAAAAACCATGAAAGGACCGTAGAGGTATAGTGTCTTTAGAAACTGGGAAACATAAACAACTGGTTCATAAAGAATCTACATTGTCTCCCATTTATTTCTTTATATCTAGAGTCCCTTTTGGTATATCCTACATAATAACCTTCTTCCTCACCCGGGGAAAGAAAAGATACAAAAGGGTGAGCTCAAATGCTCAGTAAGGGTAAACAGAAGAAATATCAATCACATCATATTCATAAGAACATAACATTTTGGAAATATTAACCTTCAAAAGAAATCATAATTTCATAACATGGGATAAATCATAGTAGTGAAATGTAATCCCAATAATCATAACTTAAAACATGAAACTTTGTGGCATACAAACATAATCATAGAGAATCATTTCTTAGTAGTCAAGTCTCATAGCCAAGACTATCTTAGCAAACAAAGTCCATTTCTGAACCGAGTTCACTCCTCATTTCAGTCCTGTTTCACTAAACCGGATTAACCTACCATTCCAGCCATGTCTATCTAATGAGATATAAATCTTTACCCAATGCATTTGAGGGAGATATAGGTCTCACCAATCTTATAATGAAACAATTCTTATGTGTGCCACAAAATCATAAATCATACATCATAGCATAACCCATGTAATAAAAATTGGATTCTTAAACATCATGCCATCATAAGATAAAAGGAAATCATAAAAATAATTCCATCATAACATAATCAAATCAATGTAAAAATAGGGATAGAAACAGAACCCTATATTATCTTAGATGGAAAATAATTTTGATAAAACTCTTGAACTCCATTATTGAGGAAAATATCCTTTCTACTTCAAAAACATTTTCCTTTCTTAACATGTCATATAATTTTAAACTAAAAGAAGTTGATTAAATATAAACATGAAAACTTGTAAATGTATATTCATGGATATAATGTTCTAAAAATCCATTCATTCCTTAAAAGTTAAAAAAACATTCTTCTCTAATTTGGCCGGAAAAGTCAAAAAGTACCTCGTATGAAAAACGACAAAAGATTCCTTTCATATCTTTTACTAAAAACTCACCGAAGGGTAAAATTGGATTACAAAAATTGTAGGAGGATGGAAATAATATTACATAATGAGAAAACATGTATTTGGATGATAAATATACCCCTGTAAATACCAATGTATAAATAATCTCGGATAAAAATGAGATTATGATATTTTCCCTTCCCTTAGGTCTGATTTGCTTTGTAAGTGTCTGATCCTCCTGTATAATGATTTAAATAAAGTTATTGACTTATTCCAGAATCATACTTATTTTTATGATATCATATATGGTCATATTCATAGCTTCTTATTAGTGATATTTCATTGCTACTTTTTATTCGGGTGTTTATTAGTTTTTGTTCTTATGCGCGTTTTGTTGAATAACTTCTTATTCTTATTTTTAGGTTATAGATACCACATTTAAAGAATGGTATTAGTGTAATATATATCATATTAATTCATTCATTCAATTCATTTATATAATCATTATGCGATGAAGATCATGTAGAACGAGTCGCATCACATCGTGGAGACGGTATTCCGTACGTATGCACGAGCAATGATATCGTTCCCATGATCGTGGAATTGTATTGGAGTGTATGTATACTATTTAAGAATCAATATAACTTTAAAATAATCATATATAGATATTCTTTACACCATTATTTCCATCCAAGAAAGGTGGTGGTGGAAAATAGATTACACCACGACGTCGAGACAGTATTCCGTACGTACGCACGCTCGGTGATTTCGTTTTCTGTAGGATGGATAGGTGGTGAAATAGGGTTGTTTCATAAATATAATAACATATAATTATATGACTGATACTTATGTTATAACTTCATAATGAAACAACTATTGTATAAGAAGTGGAAGAAGAAATAATGTTGAAAGAATTGGTAACAGACATTACCACTTCTTTGAAGCGCCACTTTGAGACCTCCTTTTAGGGCACTAAAATTGGTATTTGAAGAATACCAGAACATATAGGATGTTTCTAGGGAAGTGGAGAAGAGAATTTTTCAGGTTTTGTCCGAGTGTGAAGGCTCAAAGTGGTGTGATGAAGAGAGGGAGGAGGTTCCCTTTTATAAGGGAGGAGAGGGGCAGCTTAGGGAAAACTAAAAATATTATTTTATTATAAAGTCATATTCAGTTTTTTATAGCTCCAAATTGATTTATTTCGAAGTTAAGGTGGGTATGGGTCGAAATACTTTCATAAAATATAATTTAGACAAGTTTAGGTTTCTATTTTAACCTTATCATTTAGATTTAACTTTAAGTTAGATAATTTAACTTTTACTGTGTCTTCTTGTGTTCTTACACTATATGGTTTATAAACTTACTATAACAAGAAAAACGAACCCCAAGTTGTTTATTATTAATATATATAACCTTATCTAAGTCATTTGGTCGATCCTTATATTTTCAGGAATAAATAACAATTAATAATATAATATTTGTTTTAAAAACAATTTTATGTCAATTTTGACACTATTTGGTAATTGATTTTTGTGAAAATTATAACAGAAATATTAGTTCCAAAAAAGTTAATTTAATCAGTACTAATATGTAATATTAACCTATAAAATTATTTTAATTCATAAAAAGTCTCAAATTAAATTTATTTGGGTATTTATAACCTCAATTATGTCAATATTACATTAATAAGATAATTACTGCACCATGATTATGTCATAAATAAATTATATTATTTAATGTCTAAAAATTAAAAATAAAATACCATTATGTAGGAAATATGTTTATATTTCTAATGAATATTTATAGTCTAATTTATCATATATATAACAATATATTAAAAATATTTTAGTTATTAAACTTTGATTTTAACTATTTTAACCATTCTTTAAATAAATTAATAATAAATTTCCTAATCTAATCCAAGTGGGCCTAAATGGTCATATTTTATTCCTAAGGTTGTTTTTGGTAGAATTAAACTTATCCAATAGAATTAGGACATGTGTTAGGGTAATAATAATATCATTTTTACCCTTAATTACCCTATTTACTTTTAACCGTGGTAAAAAAAGTAAAAAGTTACTATTCACAAAAAATATTTTCATTTCATTGAACCACATTTTAGTCTTTGATATTAATCGTGCCTCTCTGATTTTAGAAATTCCTCTCATAGAAGCGGTAAAATTACGTTTAATGTAAATTTGCCAATTCTCCTAGGAGGAAGGTAAAAGACGGTGAACAGTTCAATAAAATTTTTATATATCTAAAATTATTATAAAATGAATCCAATGAATTACTTTGAACATATAGAGGTATTATGTATCAATTTTGACATAAAATAAATTTAAATAAAATAAATAATTATTTAAATAAAAAGTGGGTTTTTAAATAGTAACCGAGTGTTTTCACTATTCATCCAAAATTGAACGTTTTCAGAAAAATACCTAAATTTTACGCTAGGATAATTTCGATATTCCGAATCCAAAAATGAAGTCCATTTTGAAAGATGAAATTTAAAAAATTACAAAAAGTGGGTATTACTATTCATAACGGCTAGTTTTAATAATAATTTAATATCATATCGTTATTTATTGAAACTCGGTATTGCGTACGACACAAGCTATCGAGGAAGGTCGCGATTGCTTGTAAAGAAATCCATGCTAGTGTTGTGTGTATTTAAAGATTCCTTTGAGGATTTATATAACATAAAAACAAAATATTTATCATAAAAGTCTTGGGTGATACATTTTATAATTTAAAAAATTAATGAAAAAACATAATATAAATTCATATATTTATAAAATATATTAACTTAAAAATAATAATAATAGTTTAAAAAAAATTCCCATCAATTATTATATCTATTATTATAATTAATATCATCATTAAAATAAAAAAATTATATTTATTTCAAAATAATTGTAAAATTTTAATTATAGATAGTATCATAAATATTAAATTATATATATACATACATATAATTATATATATGTAAAATGTAATCATTAAGAAAATATAATTATTGAAAACTTACATTTTTACAAAAACTTATCAATTAAATATATTTATATTAAAACACACATTAAAAAAATTAATACCATGTTAAAAAAATATTATATTTTGTACAACAATAATATATATACAACATTAAATATTAAAACATAACTCTAAATAAAGAATATATTTTAAATTAAAAAAAATATATTAAAATAATCATACTATTTGAATTTCTTGGGGTGTAACAATATTAATGTTTAAATCATTGCCTATCTCCCTTTAACCCATTTGAAAAATTAAAACATCGCTTGTGTTATGTATAAACTACTACTTCCATGAGCAACATATTTCATTTTTAAACATCACCTTAGATGGATTATTCTATGAACGTATGTAATGAATAAATCTTATATTTATTAAATTATTAAAATTATATAAATAATTATGGAATAATTATTCTATAACTAAATCACTTCATAATCATACTTATCCAATGATTATGGAATGTTCTTGTTTGGGTCGGTTTAACCACCTACATGAACGATGCTACAATTTTTTTTTATCATGGATGGTTATGAAAATAAAATAATTGGAATAATATGATATTAATATATAATTATTATTTGGTTTTTAGTTTTCTTTAATGTTATTATTAATATTTAACTCATTATTAAGATACTACATTTTGTTTGTTAAAAATTACCAAAATAAACTCATCATTATTTTCATATTTTTAAATCATAACTAAAACTCTATATTAATGAGTTCAAAACATTAGAAATAATTAGGGATATTAAGATATACTATCTTTTATATTTTGGGAATGATTAAATTTTTACCAAATAATGAGGATCAATATCTCTATTATGAAACATATATGAAACAACCAAGGTTACTTACATCCATTGATAAAAATAAAAAATAACTAACTAATAAATGCATAATGAATGAAATTAATTAAAGTGTAAAAAGGTAATAGATATTGATAAGGTTTTGAAAAGGTTATTAAGATAGTTGTATTTATTATATAGTTGGTCAAAGTTCTTTTGTGGAAGCTGAGAGTAAAGGTAAGTGTTTTTACTAACTTAATCACCGTTTATTGAGTTATGATAATTTTTCTTAAAAGTTATTCATATAAAGTGAGAGAAATATATAATTTGATTGAATTATATTTTATTTCATCACAAATTTCTAAGTATTTTCATTTGTTACTCAGGAAATACTTTTCAAGGTATTGTTACAGTAATTCTCTTTCTTTAATGGACTTAAATCTTCATAAAAATGAAACATTTTTCAGAATAATCCTCATCCTGATTGATTTCTGTTCATCCTCCAAATCCATTTTTTATAGAATTTTTTTTCTTATTTTGAAACAATAAAATTTATTACATCATGTGATATTCATATTTTTCTTCACCACTTCTCAAAATAAATTTATATTATTATTTTTAATGATGTGGGTTTCAATAAATGCATTTTAAAATATTAAAAATAATTTTACATTTATGATCATATATATTATTATCCATTCCACATTTAATTTGGATAAAATTTATTTAATTTTCAAGGATTTATTTAATTTATTTATTTTAAGGTTGTGTTTTAAAACGTTTTTAATGTGCCGTTTTGAAAATGATTTTTAAAGTGACTTTATAATTCATCAATTTATGAAGAAGTCTAGAATGTTTTTCTAAAAACTATTTTTCAATTTTTTTTCCATTTCCCTATTTATATCCAAAATATCTATCTCATTTAGAGTAATTTTGGATTAAATAAAAACTAAGTACAGTTATTAAATACTCCTTTTATGTCATTAAAGTTTTTGCATCATATGATTGAATTCTTATTGTCATTTTTAGGTAATACCATTTGAAATTATGTGAACCATATTCTATTCCCATGGGGTTTTCAGGATATGATGTATAAATGTTTCATCGCGGCACACATAGATATGGTTTATCATTTTTATACATTTTGGGTCCGTTAAATCCCTGAGGCATATTGGGCATGATAAATCCATATGATGGGTTGTGTTCATTAGATCTACGAGATAGACCAAGTCCATTAATAGCCCTATAATGTATTAGTTAAGATTTTGTGTGTCATGAGATAAAATGATGCACATAAATTATTTTTACATTCACAATATGATCTATGTACATTATTTTTATGTTCATAAAAATGGCGTGTACATTATTTAGATGTTTAAAATTTGATGAATGTACATTATTGTTATGTTCACAACATGATGCATGTATATTATTGTTATGCTTACAACATGTTTCATGAATATTATGGTTATATTCAAAGCATTGCATATGGAATTAGGTAAAGTTAAACTTTCCCACTATGTTATGATTTCCCATGATTATGTATGTGCCACATTCTTATGCCATAGTATAAGTTTGATCATTTAGGATAACAATTCCTTGTATGTTGACTTGTGGATAAATCTTATTATTCCATGTTCTTTTTAATCAGATATTTATCACAGGATCATGTTTTAACATTTTACGTATGATCTATCAAGATTGCGAATCTTTGATACTTTTTTCCTTATTGAGCGTTTTATTTGACACCTTATTATGTTTTCCATTACCCATATTATGGAGATGAGTATAGCATAGGAGATGTATAAAAAGGGATATAGTGCGGTGATTTTATAGATAAATCTTCATAGTAAGGTAAAATAATTTATTTATGTTGCTAAGATTCAAATACACTAAGCCTTTGGTTTCTCGGTTTGTAAGATTATTTGTAAGATGTGATGTTTAAATTATAAAAACGATGAGAAATAAATGAGAGTTTATCTTGGATCATCTCATTTAGTATTGAAGACAATATATAAACTATACATTTTTAGAATTGGACCTGAGAGTTCGAGTTCATGGAATCTCATGAATTATTTGAGATAATGATTCCTCATATATTTTACCATGGTTTTTACCATGAAAAAATGTTTACTTGAGGTGTTTAGTAATGAAAATGAATAATAATTAGTCATAGATCTTGAGGCCTACATTACATGTGACTGGGGTATTGATATGAGAATCGATTTTGTTACAAAGTTATAGAGTGAGAGGTCCCACTTAGGGTAGGATAAAATATATTGTTATTAAATTATATTATGTTGAAATTTCAGGGGTGGAATTTTTTGGGTAACATCCAAAATATCTAGTGATCATTTTATTAAAGATCATGGAGTGTGATGAGTTGTATCTATGAAGGATGATCTCAACACAGAGATAGTGAGACACATGACATACACTAGTGATTTCTAAATTACTATATATTCTATGTTGAGTTATGGGAAGTAGGTATACATATAAATGTATAACTAAGGGTTATTGTGGTCTGTCGAATGCTAATTTTTTTTTGGATATTTTTAGATGTTAGGGACCAAAAAAGATATCATGGTGTATATTGAGTGTTAGATTCTAATGTGGTATGAGTAACTAGGAGTTGAGGGTTAGTCCCCTAAGGATCATAGTCTGGGATTAATCTTGAAAGATCAAGATACCATGGGACCATATGGCTATTCTAATAGCACCCCATGGTCTGGTTTTTCACAAGTGAGATGTCTATGTTACATCCCACCTACGATTCATATGTTCCTTATTATAAGTATCATATTCTAGGTGAATAGTAGGAACCATTGTAGTCACATTTTTATTTATTCATGAGGTATTTACTATGTAGTCCTCTAACTTGATTAATATTCTTATCTCTAAGTTTTTGGTGTAATAGACCCTATCCTGCACTCTAAGATTCACTTCTAAAAATACAAAATTTATGTTTCTAGATTTTATAATGATAAATGTGACCATATTTTTTCCATCCAATCCTTAAAACATCAAAAGAAAATATTTTATCACTTAAATAATAAAGTATATTTTAGGTTTAAAGTTTTATAGAATTAGTTAAAACTCATAATATATTGGATTCATAAAAAACTGGTCTATAATGATCAATTTCATCTCCCACTATACCTAGCTTTTCATAACTCATTTTAAATCATTAACATCTCCAAAAATATTCTTTACATATGAGACCTTTATAAACACAAATAATTTATCATAATTATTTATAACTTTAGAAAAAAGGAAATATAATATGGGTGATATCAAATGATAATTTAGGGTAAAGATAAGTATAAACAATTGAATGGAAATAGTGAGAATAAGATGAGAATAGGGGTATGATGACATAATAAAAGTTCCTGAATATAACATAAGATAATTTATAACCTTGAATACCTTGATCATCACTTATAAAACATGGAATATATATTTAATAAATAAAAGAGTAATTATAATCAATAATAATGAGATATGTGAGGTCTATCATGATCAATGGACTCATTAAAAACCTATAGAAAGCATAAAATTTTTTGTTAGTATCTTAGAACATTATCTTCATAGAAACCTTATAGAACCCTTAAAAAATTGAATAAATATACAGAATATTTATAATATAATTATATATAGAAAATAATCATTACCCATTATATTATAGAGATATAATAGGTCCCAATCATCTCTTAAGATATATTGGGTTCACCCAATGCTTTTTGGATGCACCCATCGTATAAGCTATATCGAGCTCACCCGATGCTTTCTGGGCTCACCCACTGTACACAATATATTGGGCTCACCCAACTCTATATAAATTAAAACATCATATAGGATATATTATGAACACCTAGTGGTATTCGGGAACACCGATGATCATCAATAATATCCATTTATCGCTCATTAATAAAAAATTGAGAATCCTTTACTTTTTAACATAACAAAAATTGTTATTCTTTCTTTGCGGAATTCACCCATGAAAAAGAAATAAATTCCATTTATATCTCACAATACATACAAATAAATAATAATTATTGTATAAATTCCACATATCCTTAGTATAGTGTATGTAACATCAAGGGTTGTGGACATTGGTGAAGGACAATATCATTGAATGCTCATTAAAAACATTCTTGAGGAAAATATCAATTTGAATTTAAAAATAAATTTTAAAAAATAAAACATTGGTAAAATAATTTTATTTGAAATTAAAAATGGAAAGTAATTATGGAATATTTAATGAATATAATGGTCATTATGGTAGGAAATTCCATTCATGTTGTAAATGTTAAAAATATAAATTCCTTTCAAGCATTTTATAAAGGGAGTCAAAAGTGAACTATTTGGAAAATGTTATGAAATTTAAATTTTAAATAAAATTAAAAGATGGTTAAAGATAATGTGAAATATATTTATAAAATATCTTATGTTTATAAGGGAATATTTTGTAAAAAATTTAGGAAGAATGTTTTTTGGAAGAAAAATATTCACGATCTAAAAGAAAATACATGTTCTTTATCATTTACGAATAAATTTCTTATAGTTTCTATAATAAAAAAGGAGGAACCATAAATTAAAAAAGTGTAATAAATTCATAACCATATTATAATAAATATATGTGGTTCAAGAGAACATGATTATATGATTTCTTCTAAAGGAACCGTGAACATAATAACCCCTGAAGGAAATGAGATTGTATCATAAAGCTATTGTTACTTTGTTAACTTTTCAATCATAAGACCCATGAAAGAATAAAATATAATGAAACATTAAATATCATGAAATAACTATATTCATGATATAACATTTTAAAGGGAATATATATTCATCTCATAATAGAATATAGGTGCATATCATAAACGTGTGTCCCAAAGAAATATAATTTGAGATGCGTAACCCTTACAAAAAATATATCATTGAATTGGGAATTAATAAATGAAGAAATTATGTGTAAAAAATTTAAATTCATAAAAAATAAGTTAAAATTAAAAATAAAATAATTTATTTATCAATTCACACATAATCGTGGCATAAAAATCCACTAAAGAAGAGATATAACCTAATGAAAGGAAATTGAGTTTAGAATCTTTTTACCACTTGGTAACTTTAAAATTAAATCATCTTGGATAAAATTATTAAAATTTAAACATTAAATATAATTAGTTATGAATTATTCATTATATAACATTTTATAAGGTATGTATATACACATTATAAAAGAAATTAAGTCCATAACATTAAAATATGCCTCAATGAAAGGAAATTGAGGTGAAATCCCAAACATCGAGTCCAAAATTTCCATACATGTCCTTTATCTCCTATAAAATAAAATAAAATAAAATATTTTAATTTTAATAATAATTTTATTGTTTAATACCTTTTCCTTTATAAATTTATTTAATTTATTTTAATGAAATATATAAATAAATAATCAGTTAAGTCCACATTGGGTATTTTGAGGACGTTCGATCTATAATTTCAAAAATGATTTGGTGTGTAGACCATGGTCAAAGGAGTAATTATTAAATAATATCCAGAACAATAATAATCACATAATTATAATTTTATAAATCAATTATATAATTAAAAAATTCCATTAAAATGGATATAAAAAATTAATTACATTACAATCATGGAAACAGTAGATTGTATATACGCATGAGTAACATTTACATTATTTAACGATCACTATGGAAAAAAGAAAAGAATTATTTTATCTTTATATAGTTATAATAATTGTATAAATACATTCTTAATTATTTAAATCCACTTATATAAATAATCCATGTGATGTGGTGATGAAAAATGAATCACATCACTTTGTATAGGTGGTAGTCGACACATACACAGAAACGACACTATCATTTTTCAGCGAATGAAAAGGTATGAAAATAAATGTTATATTATATTTAAATTATTATAAATATTTAATTAATCTCATATATATTTATTAAGATCATTTTTATAACCATATTGAGAGGTGGTGATGGGAAAAAAATTACACCCGTCTGTGAGACATTAGTCTTCCATACACATGAATGATGAATTCCATTCCCATTTAATTGAGGTTGGAGATGGATAAATGTTATGATATTAACAAAATCACATATAAATAAATTTTATATACTTAGTTTTTATCTCAGAATGGTTAAATAATATTTTAAACTGATGGAAGAATAAATAAAATAAAAACACTCAGTTTTTTACTATACATCTTCTTCGGACAACCTCCATTTCCTTACACCTCAATGCCTCCAAGGTTAGTATGATTCCAAAAATAAAGCCTCTATAATTTTTGGCGGCATATTTATAATGGATTTTTTCAGGGATTATCCAAACAAAAAATTATTCTTATGTGTTAATAAATGATTAGAATAGGTGCATTTTTATAAGAGGGGAGGTGTAGTCCGGGAATTTCTTAAAAAATTAAATTAATGAAAATTAATTCTAATTTAATAATTTATTAAAATTCCTAATTTTATAATATAATATGAGGGTGAGTCTAAATAATCTCATACAATAAAATATGTATATGTCTAGTTAATGTGGTTATCCTTATCTTTTTATTTTAACCATTTTTGACAATTAAAATGATAATAATTTTTTTACAATTTTTGGATAAAGATAGATACAATAAATAGGAAATCATACAATAAAATGAAAAAAGTTTATATTTTAAACAATATACTCATAAAATGAAAAAATATAGTATTTTTTTTAATTTTAAACCATTTAATAAAATGTAATTTTCATAAAATATCAATAATGTCAATTTTAGAACTATTTATTTACGTTGACATTAATAACAGAATAAAAAACATAAATTAGAATAAAATATCTAAATACATCCCTAAAAATTTATTTTTATTTATAAATTCATTTATACCATTAATAATTTAAAATTATATTGTTTTTATCATTTTTAGAATCATCTATTTTATTTCACTATTAATTGAATAATTATTACATAAACATTGTGTAAGAATTTGATGTAATTATTTATTCAGTAAAAATTAAAAGTCAAATACCATAAAGAAGATAAATAATTTTTGTTTAAAATTAATATTTATAACCTAAATTATCCTTTGTATATATCCTTAAAATATTATATTTATAAAAAAAGACTGAGGTTTTTGACTTTTCAATACATAAAATTTTATAAAGGTTAAAATCACATCCAAATTGAAAAAATGGTCATATAATTTTTTTTAGATTAGTATGGATGGAATGGAATCATATAATAAAATTAATTCAAGTTTAGGCTCATTTTCTAGTTCTTATCATATTATTTTTAACCCTTAATTACTCTATTTACCCTTAAGTGGTTAAATTTTTTTTTTCGAATGTTACAATTTAAAATGTCCAAAACTAAAAGGGAAATATTTACCAAATTTTGACCTATTTAATAAAAATATGTAATCAAAATTTAAAAATTCAAAATTTATAATTTTAATAATTTAATTTAAAATTAAATTCACAAAATATGACGAAAAACATGTTTTAGAAAAATGATATTTTAAAATATAAAATGTCTTTATATTGAATAAAAGTATAAATATAATTTAAAAAATAATAGTAGGATTATATTAAATTAAAATGAACTAATGAAATTTTAAAACCAATCCAAAATATAATTTAATTTGTAAATATTTTAAAATAAACCCCTGGTTTCAATTAAAATCCGTATTTTTACCATTCATTGAATAATCAAACATTTCATCAAAATATAAAAATTTCATGAAAGATTAATTTTGATATTATTATTTAAAAAATGATATGATTTTTATAAACTAAAAATCCATAAAATTCTTGAAATTAATTATATCATTCCCTTAAAAAAATATATAAAAACCATTTCTAAAGAATAAAATAACATTATTAAAAATTGAATACTTATTTTCATAACGTTAATTAATAAATTATTAATGAGTCACACAATTATATATTTCTTAATGATATTAATACTACTCACTACTCTAAAATTAACAACATTCTTGTAATAGTGTCATTTAAATAAAAATATTTTTAGTTAATTTAAGCTTGGTGTTATGTATCTTATACACTATCGAACATAATATATCAATTTTAAAATATAACAATATTACATTCTACCCACCGTTAATAAATTACATACTTGTTATTTGTAGTTTGGATCGGTAACATGTGTTTGAATTTTAAAATTTTTTTGTTGACATCCCATATCATAAAATTTTATATTGAAAAATCCTCTTGATAAGAGATAAAGGGAAGTAATAAGGTCATCTAAAATAACACATAACTATGTTTAAAATTAAGAAAACATTTATGCGGAGTTAAAACATGGATATGGATGAAAAAAATAACTCCCAAGGACTGATATATATTTCTGGAGAACATGGTTGGGAGAAATTTAACAACCACAAAATCATAAATCTGAAATGGGTAAAGAGGCTATTGATTCATTAGAAATAAAGGTAATATGATAATATTTTTGTTTCATGATCCCTTTTATTTGTTTTGATGAATTATATACCATCAAGAAAATTAACATAATGAAATATTCACACTAGAAATGTATTGTTTCACCATTTATTAAATTTTCACCACAATCCCATATTTTACTCCGAATAACGAGTATTCAAGATGAATTTTTCACATCTGAAGTACAAGAATCTACTTCTACCAAATTGAATAATCCAAAAAAGTGTAACAACATATTCCTCTGATATTTTTTCATTATCCAAAATTAAAATATAGAGGGAAAAATAATAGAATTCTTGAAAATTAAAAAACCTTTATATGAATAAATACAACATTAATCACTAAAATTTGACAATAATACACAAATTTCAGAGTAAATAATTCCATAAATTACTATAAATAAAATTTCTCAAAATAACCCTCAATATGATTGAGACCCAAATAACATAATTATTTTATAAAATATTCTTTAAACATTTATCTCTAAATCACATTATTAACTCTTAAAGTCTCGTAACAAAAATATAGATTATGTAGTTATATAATTACCATGATAGGATAATAATTTCCATAAACTAATAATTCTCAATAAATCCAATTTCAAATCATATATTCCCCCAAAAGATAATTAAACCTTCAATCCTCAAATAAAATCCCATAATGGTTTGTTTACCTTATTCATATAAGGCTTCCAAAATAGAGAAATACTGAAATGACATTAATCAGAAAATCACCAAATCAATTTTCAATCCCATGGTTACCTTTATGATATAGGATATGTTAAAACACCCATAATTATTAAAAAACTTCATACTAACTCGGAAATCACATTTTCTAGTTGTAGGAATTACACCCCTGTGACCCTTCTATTATAGGTTCAAGCCTACGACCTTGCTAGATAGGATGGGTCATTTCCCGACTTAAGGGTTTTTTTTATAATACTATATTAATATAATTTCGATAATGTTTCCAAAAAATATGAATAACATACTAATATATGTAATAAAATTATTTTTGCACAATCCATAATGTTAAACCTTAGGCTTACATATACCTCAACCCAAAAATACTCCCAAAATCTTATTAACCTCTTTAAGATTCACTCACTTAAAACCTCAAAAGGGGGGTCTAAGATGTTGAAGTTATGATCAAACTTAAACACATAATCTAATGATGGTGTCCATAACTCTTTAGAAAACCACATATGAAAACATAAAAATCTCAAATGTTATTTATTCCATGCTCTAATACAAATTGTAACAGTTATGAGACCGCACTCCCAGACCTAGTTCTCAGAACATAAAATTTACATTTCCTTGTTTAATACCATTAAATGTGAAAAATATTTTTTCCTACACAACTTCCATCATAAAAAGGAAATATTTAATCACATAAAAACCAAATAAACTTTTGTTTCAGGGTTTTATAGAATTTATAATTACTCTAAACAACAAGGATTCATAAACAGTTGGTTCATAAAGATCAATTCCATCTACCACTTACCCATATTTCTATAATCTATATTCTATATTCAATATATTCTACAAAAAAATCACATATATAACCTTTCAAGACTCAAATAATTTATCATAATTAACTATAACCTAATTAAAAGGATACAAAATAAAAGTGAGATCAAATAACTAGAAAGGGTAAACTAAGAAATACAAATCCAATGTAATTAGTGTGACTAAGAGGAGAATAAGAGTATTATGACATAATAAAAGATTATGAAAAAAACATAAGATAATTCACACCCTTTGATACCTGGATCATTACTTATGAAACAAGGAATAATTATTTAACAAAGAAAAGAGTCATTAGAATCAATAATCAGGATCCATGTAATTTCAATTTTGATAAAATGAATCATTATAACCCCATAAAAAGAATAAAGAAAACATATTGGTGTCTTGGAAGATTATCTTCATAGAACCATTAAAGAACCCTTACAAATTTAAAAAACTATTTGACCGACTTTCAAATATAATTATTCATAGAATATAATCATTAGCTAATTAATTTTAGAGATATAATGGTTATCACCTATTGTATAAGAAATATCAGGCTCACCCAGTACTATCTGGGTGCACCCATCATATAAACTATATTAGGCTCACTTGATGCTATCAAGGGTCACCAATTGTATATGTTATATCAACCTCACCCAGTGCTATTTGGAAACACCAATCATATAATATAAATCAGGATCACCGAAAAATATCTATGTTTATTTTAAAATAAAATTAGAATATAATAGATAAATCTTCAAATAAAACAATTTTAATTACACAAGGGAAATATTTTCATGTTGTAAATAATAAAAATAAATATTATTTTCACAAGTTTTGTAAACGGATTAAAAAGTTACCCAGTTAGAATTTTTTTAGAAATTTCACTTTTAAAACTATTTAAAATAAGGTTAAATATCATGTGAAATAGATTTAGGAAATAATTTTTGTATAAAATAATTTTTTTGAAACCTGGGTTTTTGTGACAAATATTCATGATCTAAAAGAAAATATAAGATCTGTATCTTTTAAAAATGACTTTCTTGACATTTCATAGAAAATAAAGGAGGAAATTGAAATTAAATATGTTAACCATATTCATAAAAAGATTATAATAAATATATATGGTTCAATAAAACAAGATTACATGATTTCGCCATAATAAACCCTAAACATAAACAATTCCGAAAAGAATATAGATTGTATCATAAATCCTTTTCCACTTTAGTAACATTGCAATTATAAGCCTCATGAAAGAATAACATTAAATGTAAATTTAAATATCATGAAAATAATTAGATTCGAGATATAACATTAAAAATGGGTAGTATGTACACATTATAAAATATATAGGTATATATGACAAATGTTTGTGCGAAAGGATGATAATTTGAGATGTGTAACCATTAAAAATATCATATAATTGAATTGAGTATTAATCAGGGAAGAAATTATGTGTACAAAATGTATATACGAAAAAATTAAATAAAGGATAAAAAAATTATAGATAAATTGAAAAATAATCCAGGCATACCATGTTCAATAAAGATGCTTTATAACCTAATGAAATGTAATTCAGTTAAGAATACTTTTTCCACTTGGTAGTTTTCAAGTCAAATATCTTTGAATAAAATAATTAACATTTTTTACTTAAAATAACATAAATTAAGAATTATTAATTATATATCATGTAATAGGGTAATTATACACACCATATAAAATAAATTAGGTGCATAACATTAAAAAAATGCCTCAATAAAGGGAAATTGAGAGGATACCCCTACCTCTAATCCAATTTTTCTAAGTATGTCTTTTAACTCATGTAAATAAAATTATATTAATTATTTTCGTTTTTAGAAACTTTTATATGTTCAAACCCTTATCATTTATCAATTTAATTAATTAATTTTAGGAACATATTTAATTACTTGATTAGTTAAGACCATGTTGGGTATTTTTTGGACGTTCAATCCATAATTTTAAATTAACTTCGGTGTGTTGACCATGGTCAAAGGGGTAATTGTTCAATAATATAAAATCAATAATGATATAGTTATAATTTTTATACATCAATTATAAATTTAAAACCAACCATTTAAAATTTATATTAAAAAGGAATTAAATTAGAATAATATAGATGGTAGGTTGTACGTTCACATGATTACCATTTCTATTTTTCAATGATTTTTATGGAAAAAGGATAGTACTATTTTATCTTTAAATAATGATAATAACATCATAAATGAAATATTATTTATTTTTATAAACTTATATATAATACATGTGAATTGGTTATGAAAAAAAAACCACATATCCTTATGGAGGTGATAGTCAACACATACACCCAAATGAAAACTAGAGTGAAATTTTAGATTTTTCTTTACATAAAATATTATAATGGTAATAATCAAATCAAAATGGACGAAATGGTCATATAACCGAATATTGGATGATTATTAAGGAAATTTACTCATCCAATAAAATTAATTCTAATGTCAAGTAATTTTTAAGTCCTTATAATATGATTTTTAACCCTTAATTACTTTATTTACCCTTAATGTTTTAACAGAAAATACTAATGTTAATATTAATAATGTCCAAAAATAAAAGGGTCTTATTAAATAATTTTTTTCTTAATGATTAAAAATATTGAATAAATTTTTAAAAATTCATAACTTTTAGGTGGAAGAATTTCATTTAATATTAAATCAGAAAAACTTGATGAAAAACAATTTTTTTCAAAAAAATGTCCTTTTTAAATATATAATGTTTTTATACTAAATTAATATATAGAAAAATTACAAAAATAATAATTGGCTTATTTTAAATTAAAATAACCAATTAAATATAAAAAATAGTCCAAAGTATAATTTTACTTTGTAAATAATTTAAAAAAAATTCTGTTTATTTTACTATTCATTAAAAAAAATCAAAATTTCAGAAAAATATCAAAATTTCATCATATGATAATTTTGAAATGATATGATTTTTATGAATAAAAATTTCTAAAATTTGTAGTAATTAATTATATTATTTGGTACTCAAAAGCAATAAAAACCAATTTTTAAGAAAACATATTTTCGAGGTATAAAGTTACTTCACTAAAATGGTGTTCTTATTTATTAATAATTAATTAATATACTATTAATTAGTAGGACCATTATATATTCAGAAATTATCTTAATACTATTTATTTTTGTAAAATTAATATTTTTGTTTTAACTATCACATTTAAATCCTGATATTTTGTACTTTTATGCTCGGTGTTTCATATCTTGTATGATATCCAAAATAGTATTTATATTTTAAAATATCAAGATATTATAGCTATATTGATTATGATATAGGGGAAACACTATGGTACACAATTTGTATAATAATAATTATTCATTGGAACTGGATTAAATGGGTATGGTCAAGTGTTGTGGGGGCCTAATTAGTACATGATGTCTTCACTTGCATGAGAATATTGTGTGTTATAGCATTATATATTTATTTTTACATGAATTCACATATATGTAGTGTGTTGTATATAATGTTCCCCATTGGTAGTGGTCTATTGAGTTTTTTACTCACATCATATACATTTTCAATGGTGGATGCAAAACTCTTATCTTTGGGATATAGGTTATAGATGTGAGTTAATGTATATTAATGGATATATGGTGATGTTTCCATTGAGTTGATAAGTACATATTATAAGTGGAATTTATTTATTTATATTCTATTATTTTTATATCATTCCATGTATATAATTTAACAACCAAGGGAAATACAATATATATATGTCTATTTTATGAATCTATGTGAGTTTTATTTTGATATAACATGTGTTATATTACCTGTAATAGTTGGATTTTCAATTTAATTCCATATTATAATATGTTATATGTTTTATCGGTTTATCTATTTCCTATAATTTGATATTCATAATATAGATGGTATAGTCTCTCTATTTTATGGGTTAGAGACTCACCAATAGAACACAATCTCAAGAGTATAGGGTGGCATGCCTGAAGTTTATGGTGATCTGACTTTGTTAATATTCAGGAAGGCTAGGTTAGGGAAATTATAAATGGAATTCATGAACCCTATTAAGGGTAATTTAATTATTTAATACTTATAGAGAGTGAGATATAGAAAAAACTCAGTAATAAGTCCATGAGTGTCCATGTTAAACATATCCTAGTGATAGTATGAGTTTTCAGGTCAGTAGGATGTTTTTAATTGGATTTGTGGTTATAATTGAGTTATTTTTAATAAAGGAATGATTTATGTGTTGATATAATTTTACTCTTGGTTTGACATGGACATAGGGTTCCCGTTCATGCATCTTACTTGGTATTTAGGTTCACATGGAATGCACATGAATATGTGTTACTAGAAAATGGAATTATAGATGTTGCTTTGGGTAATTTTATTTAAACGAAATAATGTTTGGATAATGATATTAGACTCATGATAGCACGAGACAAGATTGGTATTTGGATGGTGTAATAGTTTTTTCATCATCATTGGGGACCTCATATTTATGTCTTCTCTCTCAGTATGAAGTTAATATGGTTGGTTTTTTTAATATATAATTTGTGAGGATTTAGATTTGGTTGGTCTTATCTTTCCATAGTGGTTAGAGTGGGTGCATTTATATAATGTACGAGGTATGTGGGATAGTACACTAGTTGATAGATTTTGTAATAGTAACAGATGTGGTTTCCATTAGATGTGATTGAGATGTAAAATTATATAATGTATATATAATATATGATTACAAGACTTGTGAAGTTATTTTGAGCTCATATAATAGGGGAATACCACTATTTCAAATTATGGTAATTCTAGAAGAGTAGTTATAATATGGAAATGATTATGATTCACTCCTATAGAAGATAATATGTTCTAATAATCATATATTGGATAGAAATTTACTTGGTATAGAAGACTACTATGGGACTCTTAGATCATCATAGATGTGTAAGTGTGGTTAGAAACCCTTATGGTCATGTATAATACTAATTTTATTGGGTAGTGTACTAGACAGATCCATAAGAAATTTCTTTCAAGTGATTGGACTTATATTGTAGAGATGTGTTTGAGAGGATGTCACCCATGAAGGGGATAATAATATTTCAATGATGGGTAGTTCCTTGTAAATAATAACCTCTATAACATATATGTTTTATACCTTCAAAAATCATCATTATGGTTCATGGGGGGATAAATGATGGCAGCTAAAGTTTCTATAAATTATAGAGAGATCCCACCAAATCTTTGTATAATCACAAGATGATCCGAATTGGATTATATTTTTCAATATATGATTTATTATATTGGTCCTACGATGGAAACAAGTGTAAAATCCCACTACCGATATGTTAGGTATGACTTTAAGCATGCCTTTGTTTTTAATTTTTTTCAATTTGGTAGGGTTGATAATGATTTGGGAGGATACTTGTGATGGAAATGTCAAAGAATTTTTTAGACTCTTAGATTTAACTAGTCATTTCTACATCTTGTAAGAGTGTTTCCCACTCTGTAACATGATTACAAGATATGTATCATGGTTTCACGTCATGTACCTCTTAAACAAGTTCGACCCATTTTATATGAAAATGCGTTTGGTTTCTTGGAGTATATGAAACTTAACGGTTTCACAACATGTAACTTGAATAAATGTCATGTAATTGCCTAATAATTGTATATAAATAGGTAGCATGACTGATTTCTCTTTTAATCAACTGAAGCATTCATTTCTCTGGACAAAAGAGCCTTTCCTAGGCAATTTTTGGGCCATAAAACCCTTCCAGGTCTATTCTTTAAGCAATTGATTGACATTTCGGTTGTATTGTGAATTTTCTGGTAAGCATTATATATGACTGTCTACCTATTTCTTTCTCATTCCTTTCATCTAAAATTATCATCTAGGGATGGATGGATATACACTCTATGTCATTGAATATCATTTCTAGGTTGAGTTTCGAGGACCTTTATGCCTTCATTCAAATTGGTGGGTTTTGTTGAAGACATTGAGCTTCGGTGAAAAATTTAGGAGATTCCGTTCTGATTTTCCAAATTTATTAACCTTAACTTGCTTGATTTATTTCAATTGTTTATTCAAAATCAATTTTATAAACTTTATTTCATCTGACTTACTAAAACCTAAATCCAGTGAATTGGGAGATTTGGAATTGTTTTAGCATTAATATTTGAAAAAACACTGACTTCATTGAATTGTGGTGTGTTTGTGGAAATTATTTTATTTAAATTATTTAATTTAAATTTTATATTTGATGGAAATAATTTGAATTAAATTGTTGATTTTAATTAGGGAAATGAATTGTGAAATTCATGGAATTTGTTTTAATTTATTTTAAACTTGTGTAAATAGATTAAAATGACTTTTGATAGACACCAAATGATTTTATCTTGGTAAAAGACATGTTTTGATTAAAAACCTGTTTTGATTTTTAAATGGAAACATTTTTATATTTTTAAATGGGGGAATGGGATTTAATTTTATTTTAACTAGTTTTAAAATAAATTTCCTATCATTAATTGTTTAAAAGAACATGAAATCCACAGGTAGTTTGTAAATTATATGGACACTCTAGGATTATACAGTGTTCCAAAAAAATCCATAGGTCACATGAATTGGACGATGGTGACGAGTCCTTTTTTACCACTGTGCGGGTACTATAGTAGGAGTGTACACTGTACAGGTACTGTAGTGGAACTGTACCCTGTGCGGGTACTATAGCAGGCACGGTAGCAGTTACTGTAGTAGCTACTATTCGGTACTATAGCAGTTGAAACTATACACCTTCGGGCACTAGTTTGGGCTTGGAGTCCTTAAGGATTTTGGGCCACCCAGGCCTTCGGGTTAGTAGGGATTTCAAGCCACCTCAAGGCCTTTAGGCCACGTGCAGTTTCCCCAGACACACTACAAAAAAGAGCTACCCTAGAAGAGGATTCAGAGTAGGTGCACTCACTAGAGCAGAGCCAAATGGATTTTTCAATAATGAGAGGGTATGTCTATGCCATCAGGACCAGCCTATGCATGCATGGGAAGCCTAACCAGATGACCATACAAATGTGGAGAGCTATTATCATGACGCAGACGCTGGGGGGGGGGCAATTCCTTATAGATAGTCTGGTTGATTTCCCTAAGACCTTCGGGTCATGTAATCTCCTAAGCATAAGATCCTTGGTATCTCTTTTCCTACAGGCCTTGTAAGGGTTCCCCCTCATCCCTTAAAAGGGGCGTTATCAAAAATTAATAAAAATGAAGGCATTTGGGCCATTCGGAGTGGAGGCCTATAGCTTGTAAATTTCATACCTATTTGGAAGAGGACCATGTTGCTCATTTGTTTATATTTGAGATATAAATTATTTACAATTTAGATAAAGTATTTTACATGCCTTCAAATTTATATACAGTATATTATATATAATGACTAATTAATCCATTTATTTATATTTATTCCATCACTTTAATAGTAAAGCCTTTGATTAAAGTATTTTACATCATTTGAAACTGTATAGAATGTTTTGATTAAATATTCTTTGAAATAAAAAACCTATTAATTCAAATTTAATGTATTATTTTGGGAAATTTATTTTGGAATATGTTATGGTATCTTTGGGTGATATCCTACTGGGATTTGGATCCCACCATACTTGTGCCTTCGGGTGTTTGTTTATTATATCCTTCCATGATCGAGTTGGGGTAAAGAAAATCTTGGAAGTGGTTCTAGATATTGATCCATGGACTTGATGAGTGTGTCCGTTTGGATATGGATAGTTTTTTCTATTTTTCTAGTATTTATGGTACATTGGGTTGTTAAAACTATTTGTTTCTAGTACACTTCTCCAAGTGGAGACTTCCTTTTTATGCATACTAATTTTTTATCTTTTTATACTATGTTTATGGTAAAAATCATTACCAAATTCATATTTTATGACTCCAAGTGGTTGAATCCTGCTCATGGGGAATGGGAATTCCCTCAGGGCTATGTTAGAGTTGTCTTGGTTATTGGGTTATCAGGGTACTCAAGCTGGTTTGTAACAAATTGGTATCATAGGTGCTGGTTGTGTATATTCCCTTGATGATAGTATATGGTATGAGTATCTTGTCCTGACTTAAGAGGTAGTTTCTTTGAGTTCCTAGACATGTCTCACCATAATGAACCATAATTTACTAGGGGTGGTTTGAGAAATATGTCTTGTGGATTATTTCTAGTATTTTTATTTCTTTTTATTTGGATAAGTTGAAATCCAAATATTGTTTTCTATATGTTGGGATTTATTTTCCTTGTTACTCATTTTGAGTTTCAATATTATGTGTTCCTTATTTTTTTAAGTCTATGTAGCATCATGACTCCGAGAAGATATTAGAATCAGATCCAAGAGGAAGATGATACTGAACCACAACAAGTGAATCCTCATCTGGACCTAAGTTTTGTTAAATTGATCATGCGTGCTATCCAAGATCTTGGAAATGCACCACCACTAGTCCCCATTCAAGATCCAGTTGTGGAACCTTAGAGGTATATTATTAGAAATAAATTTCAAGAGTTCCTTCACTAGAAGCTGTCATTTTTAAAACTCTCCACTGATCCTCAACATGCTGAGGAATGGTTGGGTAGGATAGAACATCTTTTTGAGTTCTTAGAGACACCTGACGAGATCAACGTGAAGTGTACCACCATTATGATAAAAGGTCTGAGTAGGAGATGTTTGGAAAATATGGTCTTGATAAAGAATCATGAGGTATTATAGTGGATGGGTTTTATGGTTTTTTCCACCAACTAGTTCTATCTAGAGTTAATGGTGTTTTCCAAGGAAATCATGTTTTTCAAGCTTGATTAGGCTGATAGAACTGTGACTGAGTATTCAAATGGCACGGCTAAACTAGTGTAGTTTTCCCCTGAGATTTTATCTAATGAGAGGATGAAGGCTCAATAGTCCATGTTGGGACTTATATCAGATATCAATTTTTAGGTTTTCTTACTGAAGCTTCCCACTTATGCAGATGTGCTATATTGTTCAATGATGGTCGATATGGACCTGGATGGTAAGTCAGGGTTTGGTGAGTTCCCTTTTCTCCCAGTGTAAGTGTGCATTCCTCTAAGATATATAAGAAGCATGATGATTCTCGCCATGGTTCTCAATGTTAGTGATTTTATTAACATTTTATAGTGCCATGAAGAGGCCCTTTGATATGCTACCAGTGTGGTCAACAAGGACATTGAATGTGGATTTTAACTAAGGCACCCAATATTTTTGGTTCCTACAGACACTTAGGAAACTTTTAGAGGTTTTTACATAATTTTTCCACTCCTCATAGTGGCACAATATTATCCAAACCTTATAAAACTACAACACAATGTGATTCTTCATTTGAAAAAGGGTTCCATCCACATGCATATAGAATAATGATTTTCACATAGTGAAAGAGTCTCCAGAGGAAGCAGATACAAGTCTGGTGACTGTGAGAGGTACCATTACTATAGATTTGTTATTAGTTACTTCTATATTTGATACTGGTTATAATAATTCATTTATTTAAACTATTTTTGTTAATATGCTAAATCTTTCTATGAATCTTTTATTGAGTGTAATGGATTTTACTAGACCCCCTAGTTTGAACAGAGATCAGGGTCTCCATAGTCCTTATTGTGCTTTCTATCTATTTTATGTTGAGCTTGGTTTGAGTTTTCTAGTTCTTGACATGAATTCGATTGACATCATATTCAGTATGGATAGGATCATTGCTAATAAAGATAGTATTTATTTTTATCTTTGACGGGTCTCCTTCAGTACAGTCGATGTTGTGTGCCATGTATTTCAAGGAGAATGTGACCCAAGGTAGAGTAGAGTCGAAACATCTTATTCGATGTTGGGGAAAGTTATATCGATTTATTATATTGGTTTAGAGTGGTAATATTTTTTGGATTATCTCCCTATAGTCGTTGTTTAATTTTCTGATGTGTTTCCTTATGACTTCACTAGTTTCCACTAGTAAGGGAGGTAGAGTTTTGTGTTGATTTTGTTCCTAGTACTCAACTAGTTTATACTCCCTCTTACCATATGGAAGTATTGGAAAATAAGGAACTAATTTCCTAGTCGGAGGATCTTCTTGAAAAATACTTTACACACCCTAGTATATCACCTTGGGTGGTGCTTGTTATCCTTTCTAAGAAAGTTAATTTCTCACTTCACCTATCTTTTGACTGCCATAATCTCAATCGATTCATGGTAAAGATAATATATCTATTTCCATGGATTGATGATCTATTTGATTAGATTAATAGGGAAAATTGGTTCTTAAAGATCTACCTTCGATCTAGTTACCATTAGTTAAGAACAAAAGTATCTGACATTCTGAAAACCTCCTTTTGTAGAAGGTATGGTCATTATGAGTACCTTGTTATCCCCTTTCACCTAACCAATAATCCTACAGTTTTCATGGTTTTGATGAACTAGATTTTCCCTGAGTATCTTGTTACATTTTGGTAGTATTTATTGATAACATCCTTGTTTACACTAAATATTAGGAGGATCATGTGTACCATCTAAGAACAGTTATGATTTTGCTGATAAATCACCAACTTTATGCCGAAATTTTGAAATGTGATTTTTGGATCTGGGAAGTGATTTTTTTAGACACATGGTGTCAGAACATGGTATAGTATTTGATCCAGAGAAGGTGAAGGCTGTTATGAAATAGGAATAACCATGGAATGTCTACGAGATCTAGAGATTCTTGGGTTTAGCTAGGTTTTATCATCAGTTTAAAAATAACTTTTCAAATTTTGGTTCTCTGATTACTAAACTAAATCCGAAGGGAGTGATGTTTTATTGGGATGAAAAATGTCAACGTTTTGTTGAGCTAAAACATCTGTTGACCAGTATGCTGGTGTTGACTCTCTGAGAGGCTGGGTAGGACTATATGCTCTTTTGTGATGTATAAGGTCCATGTATGGAATGCGTTCATAGGAAGGATGATGATGTCTTTACTTATGGATCTCATTAATTTAGGCAACATGAGAAGAATTATCCAACCCATGACTAAGAACTGGTAGATGTGATGCATGTACTTAAGATTTGGAGGCATTACCTTTGTGGATAAAGGTTTAACATGTTTTCAAACTAGAAGATCTGGAGTTATATCTTCTATCAAAGATATTTGAATCTCTACTTGTGGAATTGTGTGGAATACCTGCAATTATATGACTTTTAAATCACCTATACCCTAGGGAAGGGGAATGTCATTGCAGATTCTCTGAGTAGGAAACTTCTGACCCATGCAGTGAAAGAATATTCAGGAGAGTGGAACTTGATGGCTCTTTTTCCATAGTTGCATCTCCGATTCTAGGAATCAAGTGATGCCATTTTCTTGGAGAGAATTTGGTTGACATACACTCTTCTCAAGATGATTCTTTAGGAACAAAAACATGATGATGAGTTTCAGAGCATTAGAGAATATATTTATGCTGGGGATACTAGTACTAATGTGTAATTATCTAAAGAGGTCATGCTTTTATATTAGAATTGTTTTGTGGTACTATATTCAATGAGGAAAGATGTGATAGGGTGGGAAGTGAACCCAGGAACCATGAAGATGTTCTATGATATGTGATGATAGTTTTGTTGTCTAAGCATGAGATGTAGAATTTTCTTGTTTGTCTCCCATTACTATACGTGCCAAAAGGTAAAGGTTGGGCATTAGAAACCTTCATGTTTGATTTAGCTACTTCCAGTATGGACATAGAAGTGGGACGATATCTCTATAGACTTTGTTGTTGGGTTTACTCATACCAAGAGAAATAATAATGTTATATGGGTTGTGATCAACAGGCTGATGAAATCAGCTCACTTTATACCCATTCGCGATACAACCAATGTTGAGGAGTTGGGAAATATCTATGTGAAAGAGATTTTTCAGTTTGATGGAGTTTTTTATGATATAGTATATGATAGGGATCCTTGGTTCACTTCACGTTTTTGGAGTGGTCTTCAGGAGGAACTGGGATCATAGGTCCATTTGAGCATGACCTACCATCCAAAGTTGGATATCAAAACAAAAATATCTATAAAGATTATAGATGATATTATTTTCTCCTATGTTTTGAACTTTATAGGGGCTTGGTATGATAATTGGGTGTCATTTGAGTTTTATTATAACAATAGTTACCAGTATAAGATCAAAATGGCTCCTTTTGTGGCCTTGTACAACCAACCGTGAAAATCCAAATTATGTTGGTTGAAGGATGGTGAAAGTTCCTTGTTTTTAACAAGCTTAGTCCAAGAGATGACATTAAAGATTTAGTTAATTTGTTAGATAATGATGATGGAACAAAGATGATATAATTATTATGATGATCATAACCGTAGACCATTAGGGTTTTTTGTTGGTGATCAGGTGCTCTTAAATGTTTCACCTAATTTGGGTCATCAACGACTTGGTTGGGAAGGGAAGATTTCACCTTGTTTTGTGGGACCTTTTGAGGTTGTTTTTAATGTGCGGAATGTTTCCTACTAATTTGAACTACCAAAAAAACTAACATAGATACATAATGAGTTTCATGTATCTCATATTCAAAATTTTCTCTATGATCTATCTCACATTTTGAGCTAGAGTGATCTAGAGGTTGAAACTGATTTATCTCTAACTGAGCAGCCGATTAGGATAGCCAATTTTAAAACCAATGTACATTTCAGAATGATGATATGTTTGGTTAATGTGCTATGGTAGTATGTTCTGTTTTATCACAATAATTGGGAATGAGAGGCACTGATGTGAGAGTAGTGGCATCATATATTTGGCATGAAAGCATCTTCAAATTCTTTTAGTGGACACAATATTTTTATGTTAGGGATGTTGTAAAATTCCATTACCAATATTACAAGTACATATTAAAACTTATTCTGAATTTTTCCTTTTCATGAATTGGGTATGGTTGATAATGAATTGGAGGGATACCTTTGATGATGATATTAGAGATTTGTTAGACTATCATCTTTAACTGGTTGTTTCTACAGCAAGATGGAGAGTATCATGTCATATAATATGGTAACATGACACATAGAATGGTTTCAAATCATGTAAATATAAAATGAATTAACCTGTTTTAAATCAAAAGGTGATGAGTTTATCGGTGTATATGAAACTTAATAGTTCCACGATCTGTAACTAGGTTACACATCTTGTAATTTCCTGATAACAGTCTTTAAACAGGTAGCAGGACTGGTTTCTTGTTTAATCCTCTCTATATATCATTTATATAAACCCAAGATCCCTTTTTATGAGATTTTTGGTTCCTACAATCCTAATGGGATTGTTCATTCATGAATTGATCATCATTGCAGTTGCGGTTTGAATTATCGAGTTAGAATTTTCTATGTTTCTCTAACTATTGTTCATTCCCTAGAGTTTAATAGATCATATTGGGATTGATGGATCTAAATTCCATGTCATAAAATATCATTTCTAGGTTATGTTTCGAGGCCTTTGTAACATTCCTTCTTGTTGGCAGGTTTCGTTGAGGGCATTGAGTTTCCATGAAAAAGGTAAGTGATTCCGTTCTGATTGGCCAAATTGATTAACCTCAAATTGACTGATTTATTTTCATTTTCAATTTAAATTAAACTTATTAAACCTTAATTAAATTGATTTATTAAAATCCAAATCCAATTAATTGGGAGATTTGAAATTGTTTAGTGAGGAAAATTGGGAAAACCCCCATATCCATTGAATTGGTGTGTGCTTGTGGAAATTTGTTGATTTAAAATGTTTAATTTAATTTATAGAATTTATGGAAACTATTTCACTTAAAATGTTGAATTTAATTGTGGGAATGAAATTTTAAATTGATGTATTTTGTTTTGAATTGATTTAAAACTTTTGAAAATTGATTAAGATGATTTTTATAGAATCACAATGGATTTATCTTAGGAAAAGGCATGGTCAAATTAAAAACCCGTTTGAGTTTTTAAAAGAAAACATTGGATTTTTTTTAAATGGAAGAATCTGATTTCATTGTATTTTAATTAGTCTGAAAATAAATTTCCCATCATTGATTGTTTAATAGAACATGCAAGCCTTATGTTGTTTATGAGTTATTTGTACACCCTCTATGATTATACAACGTTCCAAATCATAAATGCGACAGGTCATGTCCCTTAGGTGATGGTGATGAGTCCTCTTTGACTAATGTCTAAAGGACATCTATTTACACATATTTCCATGATAACATAAAGAGTGTGGAGGTTAATATCCTGGAACTTATGTACCTATTTTGTAGATGTCCATCTAGCTTGATTTTTTATATTTGAGATATATATATGTATGCCTATGTTGATAAACTATTTTACATGCCTTATAATTTATATAAAATGTTTTATAGAAAATGTTTACTTAAGCCAATATTTTAGAAATATTCCCCCACATGAAAATTAAAGCCTTTTCTTAAATTATTCTCCATCATTTGAAACTGTATAACTTGATTTGTTTAAATATGCTTTGAAATGCCATACCTATTTACTAAAAATTGGAAGAATTCATTTGGTTAATTTATTTTGACATATGTTATGGGATCATTAGGTTAAATCATATTGGGATCTGGTTCAAACCCTACTTGTTCCTTCAGGTGTTTGTACATTATCTCCATCTATGTTTGAGTAGGGGTAAAACACCACTTGGAGGTGGTTCTAGCTATTGATCTGTGGACTTGGTGAGTGCGTCCGTTAGGACTTGAGAAATATTTCTTGTTTGTCTAGTGATTTTTTAGTACTTTGGTTTTCTATACCTGTTTGTTTATGGTACTCTTCTCCCAATGAAGACTTTCTTTGTATCGATACAAATTTGTTTATATACTTCTACTATGTTTTTGAAAAATATCATTACAACTATTATATTGTATTATTCTATGAGCTTTTTGCCAACCCATGGGGATCAGAAATAACATTCGGGCTATGTTAATTGCAACTTGATTATCAGGTTACCAGGGTACCCAGGTTGGATCATGATAAAAAGATTCATGGGGGTTTTTAGAAATTATGGAAGGAAAAATTCTATAACCAATTAGAAGGGAAAGGTAAATGGATTTCTTAGACATGTTGAGTTGAGATATTGGTGAATTTTTTCTAGAATTATTGTATACAAGTGTAATTTTTGAAGAGGGTTATAAGTTGTAATTGAGTGATAGTTATTAGAGGTCATGAACTTAATAAATGTAAAAAATATCATATTTATATAATAGATTTGGGAGGTGACCTATCTGGTGTTTAGCTTTCAACTTTTTGAGTCATATGAAATGTGTTTTTAGGGAATGGGTATTATGATAACAAGTGGGTGATAATATAGAATTTTGGTATGGGTGAGAATTAAAACACCTAAATACCATTATGTTAGGCACAAGGGATGGGTTTATCAGATTTTCGAGCGAGTCTCATGAGTAGTGTTCCTTATGGGAAACTAGGACTCGTGTGAGTTTTCATTAATTAGAAAATGGCATGGGTAATATAATGGTGGGGAGCACCCTATAAGTCACCCAATGGGGAAATCCTTGAATTTGGTAATTATTAGGAGTATTTTAGGTGACATAAGAACAAAAAAGGGAGGTTACTGACTAATGTATCATTTGGGATACTAGAATATAAGTAGATAATGTTTATATTTTTATAGATGAAATAATAGATTGGAAATTATTTAGTAATTCCTATATAGGGTAAGTTCTTGTGCCAACTGATGATGGTGATTTTTGATTAAAATTCCATGTGGAAATCAATTATATAAAATTCTAGTACTTATAAGTGGTATAATATGACAAACTTATGTAAATTTAGAATTCAATATGGAAATCCAAGAGTAAATTATGGGACTATGGGTTGATTATGGATGATTGGTATGAATAACAAGTCCACTCAGATTACACAAAAACCATAAACCGACAAATGATATCGATCATTGGAGTTTGAAATCAGATATATCATATTTTAATTGATATCAAAATAGTATAGATATCACTGGTTGAAAAGGTAGAGATAGTCATCAATACAATATATGGGCCATGTATTTTAAGGAGAGTGTTGGTACATTGGAGTACAAATGGGTTTTTCTTTTAGCGACCCATATTTTTTACATTACTAATTTAATTATAATTTTAGTCATTCATCTAATAATATATTGGATTAAGGAGGGAATGAAGTCAATAAATTTATAAATGAGATTTAATTTTAGTATAAGAGTTGAACTATGTACTATCAACTGGTGTTATAAAAGGAGAGTGTAGAAGGTACAAAAAAACATAGTAAAGAGTATCGAATAGTATCTTATTGAATATGTAGAACCTAATTATTTAATAAAATGTACCTAGTGTCCTTATACCAAGTAATCAGTATCCATAGGGTGGACAATAGTCCCTCACTGAGATTATGATTGTTCTATAATGATTTTCTAATTAATCATAAAATTATAATTTTCTATAGAAATTAACTTTACATTGACCTATCCCTTATGGATTTTAAAAAACCCATAATTTAGATCTCCCTTAAATTATCTCAACCTCTTCTTATCTTCTCCCAATGTGATTCCATATTTGATCTTGGTATGATTATTCACCATGTTGTTACATGATCTTATACTAGGTGAATATAAGGTAGGAATTTCGCATTTTTTCATACAAATTTCTGATATTTCTTTTCCAATAATAGAAATTCCTAATTTCTCCTATTCTATGATTATAAAGTTTTTCATGCTGTGAAATATCTTATTTTTTATCATCTAGAATAATTTTTAGCTACCTAATCGGTTAGTGACCCCACCTTTATTCAAAATTATTAAAGGGAATTGGTTGGTAGTAGCATGGGGTAGAATGAGACTCAACTTGATATGATATTTTTTTCACAACAAAAGTTTTCTGAAAAATAGTTTTTTAAGAGATGTTTTTGTAGAGTTAATTATCTTCTTCATTTTTTTATGATTGGTTTTTTATGTTGTATCGGTTAGAACATTAAAACAAAAAATTAATATAATTACTTTATTTTGTTCTAGTACTTACATGATAAAATTTTTATTTTTATATTGTATTAATTTTCCTCATTAGATTGTTATAGTATACAGTTGGCCTTATGTTAGATTAGTAGGTGATGGGTGGTGATAGTGTACTAGGTGAACTATAATCATTCCCAACATATATCCCTGATGATATGTATAGATATCATTATTTATGTTTTTGGTAAGGTAAACTCCAGTAAACATGAGGATTCCTAGGAATCAGTGAAAGGGTATGCGATAGATTTTTTTAGAAATGATGGTGGATGGATAATGTTGTCATTGATAATTCTATTTTTAACACTTTTTTTTGGATATTATACTTACGGATTTTGTTATAGTTGTGTATTTTTCCAACTTTATTTATTTCCATATCAGTTATACCTTTTGTTCCAACTGTATCCATGTTATTAATCTTCTAACACATTAACATTTTCATGCATATTCTTGTATATTTCATAATAATGCCTATTATTATTATTTTGAAATACATAGTTATGTTAAATTTCATCTCATATCATCCTATTTGTCTGTTAGTTTTTAGACCAGTAATTGGATATTTGGAAGCATGTTTGAGGTATTTTGGATATATGGATCATCCAGGGGATTTGAATTTGGTTTTTATATGTTTGAGTGGGTTTATATTTTATGTTTTTATTTATATTTATTTATTGGAGTCTCATGCATCACTACTATGAATGTATAGGTAGAAACCTATATAGCAGCATGAAATTGGGTGATTTTATGTACTTTTCTAGTTTATTATTAGATTTATTTTGAAATTTATATTAAATAAAACATCAAAAACAAATATAAAATGTCTTCCAAACTATTTATTATTGAAAATTAGATTAATATAAAAATTTTATTTACTAAACGAATTAAGATATCCATTTTCTTATAATTTTTAACTAGATATTTTATGTTTATTCAAGAAATTATTATTTTGAAGAACTTTTGGTTTAGGTATTAAAATATATAAAAATATGATTAATAAAAAATATATGAGAGAGGGTTAATGGTTTTGGTCAGACCTCTAAATCCCTGAACCTTCTTTAGGTATGAAACCATTACAATTTTTTCCAATCCTTTTGTTTTACACCTAGTTATATTGGTTTTTAAGTGTTCATGGGGAGTTGGGGTTTCCTCAGAGGTATTTTGGGAGGTTAGATTTATAAAATATGAATAAAGTATGGAATTGTTTTACTAGAACATGGTTTATAAAACAATACATTTTTTTAAGGAAAGCTATATGGAAGATGGAACTCTTCTGAGTGCTCATGCATAGTTGGTACATGATTTTTAAAACCATATAGACAGAGTATGTGAAGAATTTCATAATTTCTAGACATTAACAC
Organism: Viscum album; assembly: GCA_963277665.1. Classification (NCBI taxonomy): domain Eukaryota; kingdom Viridiplantae; phylum Streptophyta; class Magnoliopsida; order Santalales; family Viscaceae; genus Viscum; species Viscum album. Next base: position 829,773,727 of record OY728127.1, read on the forward strand.
CTAGTTGTCATAAAATTTACTAAATAGTGTGGCCTAACAATGCAAGGTACATCTTCCATAGACAATGGTAATTGCATGGTTGGAACATTATTTTGAAAAATATACATCCCACCCCACCGTATGACCTGTTTTTAATAAACTATGATTTTAAAAAATCTCCCTTAATGTAATTAAAACCCATCAACCCTCTTTTCCATCCCCTCACTCGACTATATGTCCCTCTCAATTATGCCTTTTCCTCTTACCATATTATTTTTGGTGAATCTCCTTTAATACATTATGAAATCAGTTTTTGTTCATCTTGGGGGAGTTCTAGAGGTAAGGAAAACACTTTATCCCCATGATTTCTAGTTTCTTTCATTGACTAGATGTCTTTCATTTCAGATTTATGTTTTCTACCTATTTCAAGGTTTTCATATAGTTATTTTATTCTCACTATTTGATCTTAAATCCATGGCTAGTGTTGGAGAGTAGAAATATCTTAGTCTATGGTTGTTAGTCCTTAATATTTTCATTAAAGTCTCACTTATTTTTTTTAGTGAATGTGTTATAGGGTCACACCGAACTACTATGTTCTTGAATGAAATCACAAAATAAATGTAGTTACTAAAAACTGAATGATGATAAGGGTGTGGAAAAATTCAGGTAATGCAGAATGCAAAATGATTATACTGAGATTGATATTATTTTATAATGGGGCGCATTCCTATCACCAATTTCCATATGACTTTTTCTTGTTTTATGTTATGGTTTCTGCCCACCCTCAATTAAAATGACATTTTCATGATTCCTACTGGGGTTTGTTCCTTCCCCTGGGTTCCAAACGATTTTTCCCTTTTTTCTAGTAGGGTGTGTGCATCTAATTTGGTTTTAAATAAATATATATTGACTAATAATGGTGATTTTATACCCTTAGGATCATGTTGACATTTTCTTGATTCTTGTAGTCGTTCTTGTGTATCCCAGGTTCTAGTTGATGACACCTTGTTAAATGACATGAAAAAATTCCAAAGCATGTATGGTCGATCTTGGGTGTCACCATGGTACCCAAGGATCACCAATTGTTTATTTATTTATTATTTAAAATATTTATTATTTAAATCATCAAGTAATTTCTGTTATATTTGATATGTCATATAAGATGTTGGTGGTAGCTTACTATGTTGTACTCACACACTAATCAGGCTACTATTGAAACCCAAGAAGACATTATGGTTTCATATAATGAGAGGTCCAAAGGCCCTATGATTGACAGTTAACCTAGTTAGATTGGATAAAGAATATGAGATGAGAATTGTTTACGACCGGTGAACAAAATTTAATTTTTTATAATTTAGTATATTTTGATTATTTTTAGACCATGTTTTACAAAATCCTCCCATGGTAGATTTTATATATATAAATATTAAGATTTTTATCAAATTTACTTCGGTATATAATGGTTTATTTGTATTTATTCAAACAATTCAAGACATATCTATCTTGTTTTATCTATAATATTGATGTTACTATTATTTATAATGTTATTTCTCTCTCTAATATGAGGGTACAGTGTCCGCATGGTAATACCATAAACCCTCACTACTAGTTTCTTGCCTCTAGAATATATGTAGGAATGCTTGAGGTCATGTGGAACCCCTCGACCAAGGCATCGTTGAGTAATCCATGGCCGATGTGACATTACAAAGTGATATCAGAGAAATTTCCTTTTTCTGACTATTTTGGAAAGGGTGAAAGGAGATATGCCATTTTCAGAACATGGTTTTGATCTTATTATAGGGAGAAGCTAACTGACATAGGAGGGAAATACAAGTTACAAGGTATGGTACTATTGCTATTAACCATTTTTTATAGTTGAGATTTTTTACATAGTGAGACACACTTGATTTTAGGTTTATGACTTATTGGATTTTCAATATTCGATTGAATGTCATTAGATCTTGTGTTCATGAATTAGGTATGGCATGTGTGATTGAAAAATTCTTTTTATTGCATTCATTTGAGTGGTTATGTTTTCCTCGTATATAGTTCAATTACATAAAGTGTCTATATCAACTTATATTTTGTTTTCCCATTAAATTGGATGGTAGATTCTTATATAACCAATAATTTAAATGATAAACATGAATACTTATTTTGGTTATAAAATGGTATTTTTTAATTAAAATATAAAACCAAACTTATAAAGTTATTTATTCTATAAGTTGTAATTGGAATTTCATTTAACTGAGAATTGATTATAAAACTATTTTTAAATGTGAAGAAATAAAAAATGATGATATGGATCATATATGTGTATGGTTTTGATCCTAAGAAAATGTATAGTAGGGATAGAGAGTATTCCTAGGTTATTAGGATTCTATGATGATATGTGTAAATAATAGTGGGTTGTTTTTCCTATTATTTTTCCCCAAAACTGTGATATTTAGAACTATTATAGTGATGCATTATGAGGTATGTGTTTGGAATTATATAGGTATTCCTCCATAATGGAATCTATTAGAGTTCCATAAAGGTGTAGATGATCATTCCCAACTAGTGTTTGGTGTAGATTCTATTATAGGGAAAGGTTTGGGAAGGGATGATCATCCACATGAGAGATTATTATGAGTTTTACAATCGACGGAGAGAGAGGCTCCTGAAGATAAACCTATGATTTATTATCTTAATAAGAAGTTTAAAATTAAAAATTAACAATTATTCATAGGTATGGTGGTACCATAGCCATATAGTTCTAAATATATACAATTTAGATAATTCGGGTTCATTTAGAGACACACTCAAATGGAGGGTCAAGCTTGAATTACATAGGATATGAGTTCAATTTAAGAATTGGTGGCATACATTGGTTCAGGAGGAATAACATGTGGGTTCTTCTAGAAGTATTTCTAGACCAGATTCCTTGAATATTTCTTCATAGAGACCATGTGGGAAGATATGTCTAGGGATTTGATACACCTCATGTAAGGAGGAATTTTAGTGATGGATTATGCTAATCGATTCATGAATGTAAAAAAAATTTCTCTTTATACTGGCTTGGGTTGAGATAGTCAGAGTGAAAAGTTTTTAGGATGGGTTGAGGTATGTGATATGAATTTAGTTGAATGTATTTCATTTTACATATTTTATAGAGTCTGTGAACTAGGGACTTTTTGTGAAATAAACCTAAGTGACGGTAGAGTCTCAGGGTTTGTGGATTCTATTGGGTGGATTGGTAACTAGTCTTTAGGTAGTATGAAAAATTATTTTGATTCCTAAAACTATATAAATAATGGGTAGAGTATCTAGAGACCCAGATCCTCTATTCCTCTATAAGGAGGAAATTTCGTATTGTGTTATCAATGTGGTAGACCCAATAATATTCATACCTAGTACAAATGACAATTGCTAATGTGATATGCATGTGGTAATATAGGACACTTGTAAAAGTTTTGTATGACAAGTAAAAAGTGGACTAGTGATAGAGGATTAAGATAAGACTCTAAATTTGATCAAGGATGATGTTGTATGTTGGTAGTTCCTCCAATATCCATTAGGGTTAGGGTAGAGGACATTTTGAAAAAGTATAGAGGAAGAATGAGTAAAAGAGTGGTGATTCACAAGGGACTTTGGGACAAGGTATATGATAGTTATATGTCATTTAGCTTAACCCCACTAATTAGGATGTTGGATGTTCTACTATCTAAGTTACAATTTTTGTGGCTCCAACTATATTATCCATATTATTTAATACCATAGAATAAAAACATTTAGTATATTCTTATTTCATGGATAGATTGGGTCTAGCCTCAGATTATTGATATGGGGTAATTTTAATTAACACACATTTAGGGGTTTGATATGATGGAATTCTATAATCTATTAAAAACACCATAATGATAGTTGGTCAATGATTCCTATGTGATTTGATTATTCTAGAGATATCTATATTTGATTTTATCCTTGTGATAGATTGATTTGGACCATAAGAATCCCATATTGATTGTTATATTCTTTTAATTTAATTTACATATCATGAGGGTGGAAGTTATATCTATGTTGGTTAATGTGAAATACATATGATACATGGAAGGATAGACTATCAGTAACTATAAAAAATTATAGCCATGTTTTCGGGTTAAGTATTAGATAATGTGGTGGTATATTGGATTGTTTTTCCTCCTATTATTTACTATTTCAATGATGTTTTCCCTAATTATTTACTTGGGTTTCAACTTGAGAGATAAGTAGATTTTACTATAAATATCATGTCAGGTGTAGAGTCCATTTTCAAACCACTATACAGGATGGATCCTATGGATATTCAAGAGATAAATGAAAAACTAGACAACCTGGAGTCCAATAAATTCATACAGTTGAATACAACCCCTTGGGATGTTCTAGTACTATTCTCAAAGATGGTGGATTGATAGTTGAGTATATGTGTATACTATAAAATTTTAAACAAAGTGGGGATAAAAAACCAATATGTTCTTCAACACATCAATAATTTAATTGGCTTTCATATAGGTTCCAATTAATTCTCTTGGATTGACTTGAGATCATGTTATCACTAGATAAGGGTGAGGCCATTATACATACCTCACATGATATTCAATAGTATGTATTTATGTACGAGTACCTAGTGATTTTATTAAGACTAAAAAACATACCAATAGTTTCATTTAATTAAGGAATTAGGTCTTCCACTAATACTTAAACACTTTTAGCCATTTTTCATAGGTCATATACATGTGTTCTTTAGGTTGAGGGAGGATCATACATGATATAAGGAGACCCTTTTGAGTACTTTTAGGGGGCATTGAATATATATTAGGTTCTCGAAGTTCCACTATGGGATTGAAGAGGTCCACTTCTTGGGGAATATCATATAAGGGGTGAGATTATTAAAATACCTTAATTAGGAAAGACCATTACATTCGTGAGAGTTACACAAGGAAATTTTTTAGATTCTAATATTTTTGGGATTATCTAGACATTACAGGAGGTCTATTTATAAATTATCCCATTTGAAAGTGCTGCAAACAAGATTATTTAGGAAGGGAGTAAATTTCTTTGATCATATGATTGTGAGTGAACCTGTCATGTAGAAAAAATTATATAAATAAAAATCAATTTTTAATGAATAAATGAATAAATGAATTATTAATTAATGTAATTATAGGCATCACATTCACTAAAATACATTTGTTATTTTGTATTTTTACAAAATATAACCAAAATATGTCTACCAGTATTAAAGAACCATTAAGAATCAGAAAAGTTGATAATATATATATTCTATAGTGATAATTATGATTATTATATATTAACAGTTATTATTAGGTCTAATTGACATAGAAGGAAGAAGTGATGACCTTGACCAGTATGATCATGCACTATGAAGACCATTTAGCGAAGCTTTTGAGGGAGATGGAAACACCAGGCTTTGCCTTTGACAAATCCCAAACTAAGATTCAACAACTAAAACATGAGAGAAACCATTTATGGGAGAAGTTCAAGATTATCGAGATCATGAACCAAACCATGTTTTCGAAACCATCCAAAGAATTTAGCACCTTTTCACACCTTACCTTAAGGGCGTTCATAGGTGCAACTATGGGTTATGAATCTAGACCCATGAAATATGATTTTTTAATGAATTAATGATAACATTTATCCCTTTTAATTATGAAATATAAATATATATATATATATATGCATGATTATATATTGATTTTGATAAAAAAGTGTTTTTTACATGAAATGAATATCATATTTTTGAGAAATATATAATTTAAAAAATCCCTATTTTTCATAAATTCAATAAATATTGGAATAAATTTTATATTCATGAAATATAATTATTAAATAATATTTATTTAAATATAAAGGATATTATAATTTAATGAAGTCTAATATAATTTTTCTAAGAGTATTTTTTATTTAGTGTCATAAAAAAGAGCATTTCCACTAAATAAAACTTTTTAATTAAAATAATTCATTATCGTATTAAGAATATTATTTTGATAAAAAAAATTATTATTTTTTAAATCATCGTGTCTAAATTATACAATGATATTTATTTTTATTTTTCAATACAATCAAATTTTTGGGTAAAAATTAAATATATTATAAATATATGATATGTATTTTGACATGATTATATCTAAAAAGTTAAATAATAAATAGTATAAAAGGAATAAATGGAAAAATATATTTTCTCTTTTGAATATTGTGTTTTTAATTTATTTTATTAATTTTAGAAATCTATATTGAGTCCTCCAAATACTATATTATATTTTTTGGTTTTAAAAACAGGTAATATGGCTCAATTTCACAACACTAATGGTATTAATTTAATTAGTTATATTATAGACCTAATAAAATATCTAAAACTAATCCTCCTTGGATGTAACCATGGGATGATTTTTGGTTTTGAATATTTTATCACATAGACTCAAAAACCAATGTTTAAAAAATCAATAATCAATTTCCCTATCTTTTTTAATAAATAACCACCTAAATCCCCATTATTCATATATAAAAACCCATTTTGAATGAATTTAATCTCCCTATACCTCTCTAAATCCTTCCAAAGGTGTTCTAAAGATATTAATATGCTCCTACTAGGATTTTAAAATCACCCACTCAAGGTAACAACTTCTCTTCCTTTTCCTTTTTATTCAATTACTTTATTTGTATTAAAACTTTTAAATTCAAATTTTTCATGATTTAATGTTTTTTAAACATCAATTAACTATAATTAAGATTCCAAATTAGTTATATACCACCTTTCACTTTCATTAAACCCTTCCATGAACCTCTTTGTACACTTTTTATGCTGCCAAAATTACCCAGTAATTTTCCATTCCAATATTTTATGTTGTGAATACCCATCCCCACTTCCACTCAAGGTTATTAAATTATATATACATACCGTTAATATATTTTGTAAATAAATTTATATAACAAACACTCCTTAATAATTATATTAAATTTTATGAACAATGTTTGTATGTTGTGTGATCTACATAGACACAAATGCACGTATTAAATGTAAATGTGGTGGGTGGACCTAGAATTATATAGCCATCAAATGAATTGGGTAATGTTTTTATCTCATGATATAACATATATGGTTCATGGGATGTTTTACCAATAACACTACGTTATATGTATCCGTGGTTATACTTTACATATGATTATGATGTTATGTTTTATGTTGTTTCCACATTCCTCTGATTCCTGGATGTTATCCCATTATGCAATGATTCAAAGTTCATTATTATGATTCTCACCTTTTTATTTAACCATTTTATGCCTTTTAATCATTTTTAATTCCTTCTTCATTATATTCTTTTGTTATTACCTTATCGGGTTTTACAGCTCACGCCCTTCTAATGTACATCCCCAAGTTATCCCATACACTTTTAGAAGATCAATGGAACTTAAGGGCATGTTTTGGAGTTTTTACATAATATAATTTAACACATGGTTCATGTTATTGTTCTATGTATATAATTAACGAAATAAAATAGGCATTATGATAATTTGGGATTTTTTTAAGTTTATATTTATTTAAAAAATCATAAAATAAAGTGTATAAATGATATTGGTTTTCATTGTTGTTATTAGAGAAATGAATAGTTATTTTTGGGTATTAGGATTACAAAACCTTATTGAAAACAATAGTGGTAGAACTAAACATATAAAAACATCCCAAGAATTTTTTAAAGCATATAGTACTTGATTGTTTGAGAAAATAAATCCCATTCTGGATACCAGAAATTAGATACAACTATAGAACCATTTTACCTTGGGGTAATAACCCCCCCCCCCCAATGAATTGGGTATTAACTATATCATCACCTGGGGAATGAAAATGAGTCCTAAGACTCCACACTCGTCTAGACACTCATAGGGGATATGATTTGGTTAGTTATTATCATTTTAAAAACCATTATGGTGGGAAAAAAATCCCATTAAATTTAATGTTATAAAATTGACTATTGGTAAGTTAGATCAAAACCAAGAAATTCATATGTTAAGGAACACTTTTTATTTACAGTTTATCCATTAAATGTTCATATTTTGACATAATATTTTTAATAATTTAATATTCTCATCCCAAATTATCCTTTATTATAATAAATTGTTGGAAATAGAAGGAAATGAGTAAACAACCATTGTAATGGACAATGTGATGACTACCCAAATGAGATGCCCAGCTCGATGGGATAAAGATTCTAGAACATCGTCAAAATATTTTCAAATTTAACTCATGTTCTAAAAAGAATCATGAAAAAGTGGGAACACCAAAATACCCCTAATAAAGGTAAAATTTATATTGAGACCTTTATTTGATAAATGAATCAGACTTTAAATGGATCTTATGATACTATAATCACAAAACAATGGATCAACTATATAGAAAATATCTCCTCTATTATTAAATCATTTTTTCAAGAGACGGTCCTGAAATATTTTTATCACATAGAGGGAGAAGATAATAAATGTTGGACATTTATCAAGAATATGTAACCTAAGGAATAAATTTTTTGTGAGGAAGTGGAAATAATTCTGTATTTTTTAGATATATTTTCATCACACTATCAAATATAAAATGGAGAGGTATTTCATTAAACATAACTAAACATAGGATAATTACTTTGGTGTGTATGAATAAAACATTAAAATACTTGTATGATACACCTACAGCTTTTTCATTCACCTCAAAAATAAAATTTTCCACTTATTTAGAGGGATAATGTTGAATGTATGAAAATATTTGGTGATTAAACCCGTTGAAATATATAAAGATATTGTTCAGTGCTCCCTAAAAGTTTAAATAGATATAAGTGAATCATATGGGTATCATGGGTCTCAAAATAGGGAGGGTATATTAGATTTTAATTCCAATGGACTAATGGTTAAATATCATGAGTGTTAGAAAGTAAAACACCCCACTTGTCAAATGTGAAGGAATAACTATCCCAAAACTATATTAAAGGGGATAAAGGAATTATTTATGTGTTGGAAGTAAGGGAAACTAGCTAGTAAAGGCTGATGACAGAAACCCACCAATGTGATGGAAGAAATTAATGCTCCAGCCAACCCTTAGCATACTACCCAATTTTTCAACTCTAAGTAATGAGGACACAATGAGATAAAATTCACTAATATATGGGTTTTTATAATATCCAATGAAAAATTAACAAAGGCCCAGAGATCATGGGTGCGAATAATCCATCACAAATACTAAGTAAGATACCTATAATAAAAATGTGATAGGTATTGTAGTTATTATTTCAAGGATTAATAACATACTATATGATTATAGTTCTATTAATTCTATCATTTATGAATTTTTATTATATCTATTTAAACACCACATAAAAATATGGAAGTAGAGTTGTTTATGATATTGAAAAAAGGGTTAAGTATTTCATCCCAATCATATAATGCCTCCCAAATCAATATTTGTGGGATTAATTTTCCAACAAACCCAATGATACTACCTTTTGTATAATTCAATGTTATTATGGGAATGTGTTGGATTTAATTATATATAGCTAATATGGATTTACAAGAGAAGGATATCACCCTCCGTATCATGAATTTCCCGTCAAATCTATACAAGTACATGGAGGATGAATCTCCTTTGGAATCATCATATAAATCTTGGATATTATTTTTTTTATAAGTTATCATATCTAGAATAAATGACTAATACCAAGGAAAAGATAATCCTTGATTACATACCCATTGCAAGTTACTATATTGATGTGTTTTTTGAAGACTTTCTTGGTCTTCCTCTAATCTTAGTGGTTGAGTTCTCAATATAATATATACCCAGAGCATTGCCAATATCCAAGACTAAATATATAATGAACCATATTTAACATGAAGAGAATAAAAACAAAACTATAGGTGAATTTTTATAAAGGGTTTATATGAACATGTTCTCTAACACAGGGTTCACCATTCCTCATTGTTAATAAGAAGTATGGTTCAATGTTACAATACATTGATTATCAAAAATATCATGATAAAGAATAGATGCCCCATTCCTTAGATTGATGACCATTTTAATCAGCTTCAAGGAGCCTAATACTTCTCGAAAGTGGATCTTTGTGTTGTATATTATCATGTAAAAGGAATAAGGGGGATATTCCCAAGATAAAAGTTTCAAAAGTCACATGCACTATGAGTTCAAAGTGATGCCATTTGGAATCACTAATTCTTAAAATATATTCCTGTAAATAATGAATATCGTCTTTAGGGATTACCTTGAATATTTTTTTAGTATTTATAGATGATATTATTAACTAATAAAAAATCATGGAGGAACATAAGGATCATTTGTATGACGTAGTTAATACTCTATGAAAGGAATATTCACATGGGATGTATAATACACTTGTGTTTTGGATGTAGTATGTAACATTTTTAGGGATTTTAATTACTATAAAAGGGATATATGTGGATCCTTCGAAGAAAAAGACAATTAAATCCAAGGCTAGACTAGTATATGTGATAATGATCCATAGTTTCCTTGTATTACCTGGGTACTATCATCAATTTTTTGGAAAACTCATAATTTTAACACCCAATAAGCAAGCTATCATGGAAGAGAGTGAAGTTTTTTTAATGAAGAATGTGAGTAGATTTAAAGAGATAAAGAGGAGGCTAATCACTACACCTATTCTCAGATAAGCCACCACTAGGGAAGAATTTTTTATCTAAATTGATTCAACCAAAATGGTAATAGGTTGTGTACTCACAAAAAATGACAAAGCGATAGACTATGACTCCCACAAACTAATGATCCATGTGTAGATCTATCAAATGAACGATATGTAATTATTTATTGTGATCCCCGCATTAAGGATTTTATGACATTATCCCTATGAGGATATTTTTGAAATATATAAAAATCATAAAATCCTAAAGTATATAATCACACAAAAGGAGATTACTATGAACAAATGATGGGTTTTAGATTTGATTTAGGTTTATAATTTATCATTCCCTTACCATCCTCAGAAGGTGAACAAAGTGGTCTATGCTCTATGTAGAAAGGATCTCACAACCCAATCTATGATGATGATTAAAAGGGATCTAATTTTATTGGAAATAAAAATGATGGACATGGAATTCATAAAAAGGGAATTATCCTACCATGATCAAATAACTTCTCAACCATAAATTCTTGATAGGATAAAGGAAGAACATAAATATAATGAGAATCTATAAAGGAAGACAATAGATATTCTAGAGTTGAAATTTTATAAAGATGGAGTTAAAATCATTGGAATATATATATGAAACCCATAAAAAATTTAAAATATCACTTATGGATGATGAGTATAGACAATACATATCTATTCATCTAGGAATTAATAATATGTATATATATTTGAAAAAAACTTATGGTGGGATAACATGAATTGGGACATTATATAATTTATGTCCCAATTTTTGTTATGCTAACATGTTAAGGATGAACAAAAAATGTCTATGGGTATGATGCAACCATTTCCCATACCATTATGGAAATGGGAAAACATAAATTTGGTTTTAATCATAGGACTATCTTGGAAAGCTAAGGGAAATAATTATATTTGCGTGATATGTTATCAACTTATGAATTCATTGTATTTCATTTATATCAAGGAAGAATTATCTCTTTACAAAAAAATATTTAAATTAGAGAAGTGGTAATTTTAGAGACCCTAACCTTTCACACATATTATTACATGATTTATAACATAAACATATATTAATTACAATCCAAATATCTTGAATCCAAGTGTATTTGGAAGACTAGGTTCATAATAAATCAAAGTGAGTCTAAAATAAAACATTAATATTTTACTCTCCATAATGAGATCCAAATTCATTTTGATATCCTAAAACTTCATGGAATAACCCGGGGAATAAATAGAAAATATTTTTGAGATAAAGATTCTAATAAGTTAGAAACATGATAATGAAACATAACATGAGAGTTAAAGGTATAAAATGATATTATAAAACATAAGAATTGAGGGAAAACAAATAGGATCATAACAAAAATAACATTTTATTATAAGAATATAGAATCATTAGAAAAATGGAAACATAAAACATGACACAAAAATAACTTACGTAAAGACACTAATACAACATCACATGGTGTAAAAAGTCCCATAATGTATTTGGTTCACTCTTTAATCCCATACACGATGTCTCATGAGACTAAAACGTTATGCAATGAATTGGAGGGTTATATAATTCTAAGCCTTCTAATAACATTAATTTCACATACATGAATATTTGTGGTACATATGAAAGTAAATAATAAGGCACAAACATAATTATTACACATGGAAAAAAATGGGTTACATAATCTTGACTCATATCATAATAATAAGATATTTTTTAATGAAGTAATTTGAGAAATGATCATATGGAATATATTACCCCATAAAAGGATGATATGGTTAGATATGTATATATGTAAGAGAAATATATATATAATTTATAATCATTTCATAAAATTAATGGTTTTTGTAATTGATGAATAGTAGTACATTTAAAAAATTAAAACAATCTTGAGGAAAATAACCATTCCATAATGATAATTGATTTTGTAAAACCGAAAATTCACAAAATATTGTGGGAATAATTTTATTTAAAAATAACATTGGAAAATTATAAATGAATCCACAATGAAAATAATGGTCTTGGAGATGGGAATTTTTGTACATTCCATATAATTTAAAAAATATTCCTTTTACACTTTAGAAAAAATTGAAAAGGTACCTCGTTCAGAAAATTATAAGAAGATTCTTTTAAAACCAATTTTTTTTAAATAAACATGGTTAATAATAACTATAAAAATCAAATAATAATATTAATTTTTTTTTTGAAAAATCATAATGAAAAAATGGACATGGAATAGAAAAAGTTTTTGATTAAATAGAGAAATAATGTTGATCTCCTTAAAAACAATTACATAATCATTTTATGTAACAAAAAGAGGAAAATGGTATTGTTACACATAAAGTTCATGAATAAAAAAATAAAGATAAATAAGTTTAATATAAAATTATCAATTAATGTACATAAATGGAAACTCAACCATTAATAATCCTGACAAAAATGATATTGAAGCATTAACCCTTACGACCTTGGTATATTTTGATTCATAACCTCATGAATGAAGTAAGATATTTGTAACATAAACTACCATGAAGTATAAAGGATTAATTATATTATATGAGAAGAGGAATTATGTTAACCATGTTAAACAAATTAGGTGCATATTATAATTATTAATACATTATATAAGGTGGAAAACGAATAAGTAAAAAAGTAAGTGCTTCGTAAATATGATTACCTTATCTTCGAAGAACCTCCATTGGATCTATTATTAAGGACCCTAAGGTTGGTATTTTGGGAACACAATTATCTTTAAAATGTGATTGAGGATTTTGGGGAGAGATTTTTTGTAGAGACCCGTATCTTGACGTACATTGACATTACATTGCATTTTCGGAATACTTAGTACATAACAAAAACACACACACACAAGGATCGTAATAGTTTAGTGTCTTTGGAAACTCGGAACGTAATCTTCTAATCGCGGTGAAAGATATTCAACATCTCCCATAAATATCTTCCTTTTTTTTATTCCTAAAACCTTTCTTTATATCCTGGGGAAAAGAAAACATAAAAGGGTGAGCTCAAATGCTCAGTAAGGGTAAACAAAAGAAATATCAATCACATCGTATACACAAGCACATAACTTTTGGAAATCTTAACCTGTAAAAGAGATCATAATTTCATAACATGGAATAAATCATGGCAGTGAAATGTAATCAAAATAATCATAACATAAAACATGAAACTTTGTGGCATACACACATAATCATAGAGAATCATTTCTTGTTAGTCAAGACACATTGCCAAGACTATCTTAGTGGACAAAGTCCCTTTCTGAATCGAGTAACCCTCGTTTCAGTCCTGTTTCACTGAACCGGTATAACCTACCGTTCCAGCCATTTATATCTCATGAGATATAAAATATTTACCCAATGCATTGTAGGGAGATATAGGTCCCACCCATCTCATAATGATACCATTCTTATGTGTGCCACAAAATCATAAATCGTACATCATTGCATAACCCATGTAATACAAATGGGAATCTTTAAACATCATGACATCATAAATCAATTCATATAATATAAATGAATTCATAAAAATAATTCCATCAAAACATGATAAAATCAATGTAATAATAGGGATAAAAACAGAACCCTTTATCATCTTAGATGGAAAATAATTTTGATAAAACACTTGAATTTCATTCTTGAGGAAAATATCCTTTCTACTTCAAAAACACTTTTCATGTCATACAATTTTAAGCTTAAAGAAGTTGATTAAAAATAAACATGAAAACTTGTAAAGGAATCTTCTTGGAAATAATGTTTTAAAAATCCATTCATGCCGTATAAGTTAAAAAAAACATTCTTCTCGTACTTTTGTCGGAAAAGTCAAAAAGTTCCTCGTATGAAAAAATGACAAAAGATTCCTTTCATATCTTTTAAAAAATCACCGAAGGGTAAAATTGGATTTAAACAATTGTAGGTGGATGTAAATAACATTAAATATTGAGGAAACATGGATGTGGATGATAAAATATACCCCAGTAAATTTCAATGTACAAAACAATCTCGGATAAAAATGAGATTGCGATATTTCCCTTACCTTAGGTCCGACTTGCTTTGTAAGTGTCCGAACCTCCTGTATAATGATTTAAATCATGTTATTGACTTATTACAGAATCATATTCATTGTTATTATATCATATATGGTCCACTTATGACTTTATATTACCTGTTCTTTTGTAAATTCATGTTAAAGTAGCGTTTTGGGTAAAATTGTCTCACTTGTCGTTCGTGTTTTTAACTTGTAATTATTCATATGATTACTTAGATCATGATTACTTAATTCCAGAATATAAAACATGATTTATATATATATATTCAGAATATACATATATAATAAATCAGTAAATGGAAAGAAATACACCGTTCATGGAGACGGTAGTCCGTACGTACGCATGAACGCTGTTTTCGTTTCCTTGTTGAATTGAACGGAATTAAGTAGATGACATACATATAAATAATTCCAGTATCATTATTATGTCATATATTTCATTATTACGTATTATATATACTTTATAATCATTCATGAATGGTTAATCATTGAGAATAAATCTCATCGCGTCTTGGAGACGGTAGTCCGTACGTACGCACGAGCGATGATATCATTCCCATGGTCGTGGAATTGTGTTGAAGTGTATGTATACTATTTCAGTATCAATATCACTTTATAATAATCATATATAGTTACTCATTAAACCATTATACCCATCCAATTAAGGTGGTGGCGGAAAATAGATTACACCACGGCGTGGAGATGGTATTCCGTACGTACGCACGCGCGGTGATTTCCTTTTTCCGTAGGATGGATAGAAGGTTAATTAGAGTTGTTTCATATATATAATAACATATCAGTATGTAATTAATACTGATTTTATTAATTTATCATGAAACAACTAAAGAAGAAGAAGTTGAAGAAGAAAAAAATTGAAAAGATCGGTAATGGATATTACCTCTTCTTTGGAACGCCTCTTTGAATCCTCCACTTAGGGAACTAAGATTGGTCTTTGAAGAATACCAGGACCTCTAGGATTATTTTAGGGAATTGGAGAAGGGATTTTGGCAGGGGTTGGCCGAGCTTGAAGGCTCAAAGTTGTGTGAGGAACAGTGGGAGGAGGTGCCCTTTTATAAGGGAGGAGAGGGGCACCTTAGGAATATCTCAAAATATTATTTTATATTAAAGTCAAAATCGGTTTATAATGGTTCCAAAGGGTCTTATTTCTAAGCTAAAGTGGGGATGGGTCGAAATCCTATCAACCAATAGGATTTATACAAGTTTAGGGTATTATTTTTAACCTTATCAATTAGATTTAACTCTAAGTTAAATAATTTAACTTTTACCGTGTCTTTTTGTTTTCTTTCACTATATGGTTAATACACTTACTA
The DNA here is from genome assembly GCA_963277665.1 of Viscum album. Classification (NCBI taxonomy): domain Eukaryota; kingdom Viridiplantae; phylum Streptophyta; class Magnoliopsida; order Santalales; family Viscaceae; genus Viscum; species Viscum album. Next base: position 829,789,809 of record OY728127.1, read on the forward strand.
TAACATGCCAAACGAACCCCAAATTGTTTATTATTAATATATATATCCTTATCTAAGTCATTTTTCCGAACCTTAGATTTTTAGGAATAAAATAACCATTAATAATATAATATTTGATTTAAAAACTATTTTGTGTCAATTTTGACACTATTTGATATATGATTTTTGTGAAAGTCATAACAGAATTATATGTTCGAAAAAAGTTGATTAAATCAACAATAATATATCATAGTAACCTAGAAAATTAGTGGAATTCATAAAAAGTCTTAAATTATATTTATTTTGGTATTTATAATATCAATTATGTCAATATTTCATTAATAAGATAATTACTGCATCATCTTTGTGTCATAAATAAATTAAATTATTTGATGTCTAAAAATTACAAATAAAATACCATTATGTAGGAAATATTTTTATCTTTCTAATGAATATTTAAAATCGAATTTATCTCATGTACAACCCTATATTAAAAATGTTTTAATAAATAAACTTTGATTTTAACTCTTTTAACTCTTCTTTGAATTAAATAATAATAAATGTCCTAATCTAATCCAAGTGGGCCTAAATGATAATATTTTACACTTAAGGTTGTTTTTGGTCGAGATACACTTGTCCAATAGAATTAGGACATGTGTTAGGGTAATATTAATGTCATTCTTACCCTTAATTACCCTATTTACTTTTAACCGTGGTAAATAAAAGTAAAAAGTTACTATTCACCAAAAATTATTTTCATCTCATTTAACCACATTTTACTTACTGAAATCAACCGTATCTCTCGGATTTTTGAAATTCCATTCACAGAAGCGGTAAAATTATGTTTTATGAAAAATTCAGTTTTTTTAACTACCACTTAGTAGTTTCACTATTCATCAAAAATTGATGTTTTTCAGAACAATGCCAAAATTTCATCCTAAGCTATATTTCATATTCCGAATTCAAAAATTAATTCTATTTTACCAAATTCATAACATAGAAGTTACATTAATTAATTTTATAATTAAATCCCACTGTTAAAACAAATAGCGTGTTTTTATGAAACAATATCTATCAAAAGATTGACACTTGTTTATGTCTGGTTTAAATGTGAAATTACATCCAATGAGAAACATTTTATTAAATTGTAAAAATATATTCTAAATATACTTTAAAACCACTCAAATTAATAATTTATCACTATTAATTATTTTGATTAAAAAAGTTGTTTTTAATTATAATTTAGTAATTTTAACTATTCATCAGAATATGAAGGTTATCCGAAAAGTACCAAAATTTCACCTGAGGCTAAATTCGATAATCCAAATCCAAAAATGAATTCCATTTTGAGAGCTAAAATTTCTAAAATTTTAAAAGGTGGTTATTACTATTTATAACGACTAGTTATAATAATATTTTAATAGCATATCGTTGTTTAGTGAAACTCGGTATTGCGTACTACACACGCTATCGAGGAAGGTCGCGATTGCGTGTAATACAAGGCAAGTCAAGGATGCATGTTGTGCAAGCTCCTTTTGGTGTAGCGTACAACACAAGACATTAGTGAAATTAAAAATAATATTTTTCATAAAATCTCGGGTTGTTACATTCTACCCCCCTTAAAATGAATTTTGCCCTCGAAATTCGTCTGGGTTATAAATGGTTTACTACTCGAAAGTTTGTTTAATAGAAACTCACATCGTAAAGAGGGAATACCAAAACCAATCTTAAAAAACAAAGGTATGAAACGTAATGGTTACCCAAATAAACTAATCACTGGGTTTCCACATAGGTGAAAATATTGATATGGAAGAGAAATCTAACCATCATGTTCTGATGGAGAGTGGTAGAGAACATGGCTATGGAAAAGCCAACAATCACAAATCCATAAATTTGTGACGATCTAAGGTACCATCTGATTAATCAGATATAAGAGCACTAGGACAACATTTTTGGTTTTCAAGATCGTTTCCCTAAAGTTGAAGAATTTGAATTAGAATAAATACTTACTTTATTTTGGTACAATCTCACTATTGTTCGTGCCTTGAACAATTTTCACTTCATCTCTTAAATAAATGAAGTTGAATTTGTTATTCGTGAAGTGTTAGCAGATCATGTGATAAAATTATGGGTCATTCCATCTGTCTCAAACAAAAGGTTAGCAAAATTTATTAAATATACATAAGTCATTCTGTAGTGAGATTAATCATATATGGTTCCTAAAATGGACTTATACATCATATATCATACTGCTTAATATAATAAAACTAGCTTCTACTAAACAGGGACTTCCTGTAGGCTAGTGGTAGGCGATAAAGGCCAGTCGCACTTCGGTTGTGGGTTCGATTTCCACAGCCTTGTCCGACGCGATGGGCTGTCGCCAGTCCTGCAGGTTGTCCTTTTTCTAAAACTATATTACTATAACATCCCATCAATAATATCGAAAAAAACTTCTATCCTTAAACAATAATAACTTATGTCCAACATAATCCATTCTAATCTTTAGGCTTATCCATAATACTGCAGTCCACTCTCATAACATAGTGAAAACGATTACCAGAGATTTAACACCATCGTCGATCCCCATATTTCATAAGATATGTTTTGTTGGTCACATTCCAAACATTCAAAGTCCTTAATCATGTATTCTCTTGAATACCTTAGTGAAAACATGAATGCAGTTAAAAGTTAACACTTTCCACATACCAAAATCCTCAAAATTATTTATACTCAAACCATGATATCACTTAGTCCTTATATCAATCATGAGCTCATGAATACTGTTAAACATATCATTTTCTCGTTTTCCCTTCATTATGCGCATATCATCGTATTTCCAAAAAAAAATATCTCAATCACTCTGAATACCACATTAGACCAATACATAAATATTCCAATACTTTATGATACAACATTATTTTGGAATCCCATTACATAAACACTTAATCATTCCACCACATCATTTTCATATTCAACATTGCCAATAGTGATCGCATGTGACTTCCCTTTGTCCTTTGCCTTAAGCGGTTGCTCATGTCGATCATCACTAACCCTTGGATTAGGGAATTTATTAGCATAATGCCCCATTTCCTTGCACTTGAAGCATTGAAGTGTTGGTGGTGCGTTCTCTGTAGTGTTTGCTTTATTCACATCATTAGAATCCCTTTTTCCATTACTTCGACACTCAGCTACTCGATGACCTTCTTTTCCACACTTAAAACATTTTCTAGTCCCTTTAAGTCAATCTCCACCATGCTACTTTCCACACTTTGTGCATAAGGAAACATTCATCTTCTTTTCACCATTATTCTGAGATTTCTCCTTGAACTCCATCTTTCGTTTCTTATCAAAACCATGAGATGGATATGTAACACCAACTTCAATTTCTACCTTGATAGCACAACGCACAATTTCTTCATAGCTACCGAAGTCTCTTATAGCTAATGCCCTTCGAAGACTTGGTTTTAAGCCACTGAAAAATCTATCAACTTTACTTTCAGGTTGGATGATAATACCAGAAGCGTACCTTGCAAGTCTTGTAAAATTTTCTTCATAGGTACCAACAGATTCATCATCCCTTTGCTTCAGTTCAAGAAACTCTTTCTCCATCTTTGTTCGAAGAATACGAGGGAAGTACTTACTGAAAAACATGTTCTTGAACTCGTCCCATTCCATGGACTCAATTTCATCTCTTGGCCTCGTATTCTTGATAAGATTCCACCATTGATCAGCTTCACCTTCCAAACGATATACTGCTAAGATGACTTTATCATGTTCAGAACATTGAAGAACTGAAAATATCATTTCAGTGGTACTGATCCATTGTTCAGTAACAAGTGGATCGGATGTCCCACTGAAAGAAGGTGGGCATTGCCTCATAAAGGACTCAATAGAATATTGTTCCCTTCTCTGCTCATTTGGAAGTCCAGAATGATTCATAGCTTGTGTAAGTATAGAAATAAGATTTTTCACTCCATCTCCCATAACATTTTTTTGTTCAGGAGGACAATCATTGCATTGTCCATTGCATTGATCAACACGGTTCCTTCGGGTTCCAGCCATTGTCTAAAACCCAAAAAGAATAGTGTGAGAGGCAAAAATCATGCTAGGGAAAACAACATAATAAAGGGGGATTAACTTCAATATCTAACATCTTAGGTTTAATTCTAAGATCGTTAGCGCAATTCTAGGACTATAACCTATACGTATACTTAACCTTAGAGACATCCCTAGACATACCTTAGAAATATCTCTAGGGATCTCACTAAAGTTCTCGCATCCTAGTTTCCAAAGGTTGACTAAACCTTTCCTTTGATACCAACTGTAGAGACCCGTATCTTGATGTACATTGACATTACATTACATTTGCGGAATACATAGTACATAAAAAAAATACACACACACAAGGATCGTAATATTTTAGTGTCTTTGGAAACTCAGAACGTAATCTTCTAATCGTGGTGAAAGATATTCAACATCTCCCATAATGATCTTCCTTTTTTTTATACCTAAAACCTTTCTTTATATCCTGGGGAAAAGAAAACATAAAAGGGTGAGCTCAAATGCTCAGTAAGGGTAAACAAAAGAAATATCAATCACATCGTATACACAAGCACATAAATTTTGGAAATCATAACCTGCAAAAGAGATCATAATTTCATAACATGGAATAAATCATGGCAGTGAAATGTAATCACAATAATCATAACATAAAACGTGAAACTTTGTGGCATACACACATAATCATAGAGAATCATTTCTTGTTAGTCAAGACACATTTCCAAGACTATCTTAGTGGACAAAGTCCCTTTCTGAATCGAGTAACCCTCGTTTCAGTCCTGTTTCACTGAACCGGTATAACCTACCGTTCCAGCCATGTCTATCTCACGAGATATAAAATCTTTACCCAATGCATTGGAGGGAGATATAGGTCCCACCCATCTCATAATGATACCATTCTTATGTGTCCCACAAAATCATAAATCGTACATCATTGCATAACCCATGTAATACAAATGGGAATCTTTAAACATCATGACATCATAAATCAATTCATATAATATAAAGGAATTCATAAAAATAATTCCATCACAACATGATCAAATCACTGTAATAATAGGGATAAAAACATAACCCTTTATCATCTTAGATGGAAAATAATTTTGATAAAACACTTGAACTTCATTCTTGAGGAAAATATCCTTTCTACTTCAAAAACACTTTTCATGTCATACAATTTTAAACATAAAGAAGTTGATTAAAAATAAACATGAAAACTTGTAAAGTAATCTTCTTGGAAATTATGTTTTAAAAATCCATTCATGCCGTATAAGTTAAAAAAAACATTCTTCTCGTACTTTTGTCGGAAAAGTCAAAAAGTTTCTCGTATGAAAAAACGACAAAAGATTCATTTCATATCTTTTAAAAACTCACCGAAGGGTAAAATTGGATTTAAACAATTGTAGGTGGATGTAAATAACATTACATATCTAGGAAAAATGGATGTGGATGATAAAATATACCCCAGTAAATTTCAAAGTACAAACAATCTCGGATAAAAATGAGATTGCGATATTTCCCTTACCTTAGGTCCGACTTGCTTTGTAAGTGTCCGAACCTCCTGTATAATGATTTAAATCATGTTATTGACTTATTACAGAATCATATTCATTGTTATTATATCATATATGGTCCACTTATGACTTTATATTACCCGTTCTTTTGTAAATTCATGTTAAAGTAGCATTTTGGGTAAAATTGTCTCACTTGTCGTTCGTGTTTTTAACTTGTAATTATTCATATGATTACTTAGATCATGATTACTTAATTCCAGAATATAAAACATGATTTATATATATATATATTCAGAATATAAATATATAATTAATCAGTAAATGGAAAGAAATACACCGTTCATGGAGACGGTAGTCCGTACGTACGCATGAATGCTGTTTTCATTTCCTTATTGAATTGAATGCAATTAAGTAGATGAAATACATATAAATAATTCCAGTATCATTATTATGTCATATATTTCATTATTACTTATTATATATACTTTATAATCATTCATGAATGGTTAATCATTGAGAATAAATCTCATCGCGTCATGGATATGGTAGTCTGTACGTACGCACGAGCGATGATATCATTCCCATGGTCGTGGGATTGTGTTGAAGTGTATGTATACTATTTCAGTATCAATATCACTTTATAATAATCATATATAGTTACTCATTAAACCATTATACCCATCCAATTAAGGTGGTGGCGGAAAATAGTTTACACCACGGCGTGGAGACAGTATTCCGTACGTACGCACGCGTGGTGATTTCCTTTTTCCGTAGGATGGATAGAAGGTTAATCAGAGTTGTTTCATATTTATAATAACATATCAGTATGTAATTAATACTTATGTTATTACTTTATCATGAAACAACTAAAGAAGAAGAAGTTGAAGAAGAAAAAAATTGAAAAGATCGGTAATGGATATTACCTCTTCTTTGAAACGCCTCTTTGAATCCTCCACTTAGGGAACTAAGATTGGTCTTTGAAGAAGACCAGGACCTCTAGGATTATTCTAGGGAAGTGGAGAAGGGATTTTGGCAGGGGTTAGCCGAGCTTGAAGGCTCAAAGTTGTGTGAGGAAGAGGGGGAGGAGGTGCCCTTTTATAAGGGAGGAGAGGGGCACCTTAGGAATATCTCAAAATATTATTTTATATTAAAGTCAAAATCGGTTTATAATGGTTCCAAAGGGTCTTATTTCTAAGCTAAAGTGGGGATGGGTCGAAATCCTATCAACCAATAGTATTTAGACAAGTTTAGGGTATTATTTTTAACCTTATCAATTAGATTTAACTCTAAGTTAAATAATTTAACTTTTACCGTGTCTTTTTGTTTTCTTTCACTATATGGTTAATACACTTACTATAACATGCCAAACGAACCCCAAATTGTTTATTATTAATATATATATCCTTATCTAAGTCATTTTGCCGAACCTTAGATTTTTAGGAATAAAATAACCATTAATAATATAATATTTTATTTAAAAACTATTTTGTGTCAATTTTGACACTATTTGATATATGATTTTTGTGATAGTCATAACAGATTTATATGTTCGAAAAAAGTTGATTAAATCAACAATAATATATCATAGTAACCTAGAAAATTATTGGAATTCATAAAAAGTCTTAAATTACATTTATTTTGGTATTTATGATATCAATTATGTCAATATTTCATTAATAAGATAATTACTGCATCATCTTTGTGTCATAAATAAATTAAAATATTTGATGTCTAAAAATTAAAAATAGAATACCATTATGTAGGAAATCTTTTTATATTTCTTATTAATATTTACAATCTAATTTATCTCATGTAAAACCCTATATTAAAAATGTTTTAGTAAATAAACTTTGATTTTAACTCTTTTAACTCTTCTTTGAATTAAATAATAATAAATGTCCTAATCTAATCCAAGTGGGCCTAAATGATAATATTTTACACTTAAGGTTGTTTTTGGTCGAGATAAACTTGTCCAATAGAATTAGGACATGTGTTAGGGTAATATTAATATCATTCTTACCCTTAATTACCCTATTTACTTTTAACCGTGGTAAATAAAAGTAAAAAGTTACTATTCACCAAAAATTATTTTCATCTCATTGAACCACATTTTACTTACTGACATCAACCGTGTCTCTCGGATTTTTGAAATTCCATTCACAGAAGTGGTAAAATTATGTTTTATGAAAAATTCAGTTTTTTTAACTACCACTTAGTAGTTTCACTATTCATCAAAAATTGATGTTTTTCAGAACAATGCCAAAATTTCATCCTATGCTATATTTCATATTCAGAATTCAAAAATGAATTCTATTTTACCAAATTCATAACATAGAAGTTGCATTAATTAATTTTATAATTAAATCCCGCTGTTAAAACAAGTAGCGTGTTTTTAAGAAACAATATCTATCAAAAGATTGACACTTGTTTATGTCTAGTTTAAATGTGAAATTACATCCAATGACCAACATTGTATTAAATTGTAAAAATATATTCTAAATATACTTTAAAACCACTCAAATTAATAATTTATCACTATTAATTATTTTGATTAAAAAAGTTGTTTTTAATTATAATTTAGTAATTTTCACTATTCATCAGAATATGAAAGTTATCCGAAAAGTACCAAAATTTCACCTGAGGCTAAATTCGATACTCCGAATCCAAAAATGAAGTCCATTTTGAGAGATAAAATTTCTAAAATTTTAAAAGATGGTTATTACTATTTATAACGACTAGTTATAATAATATTTTAATAGCATATCGTTGTTTAGTGAAACTCGGTATTGCGTACTACACACGCTATCGAGGAAGGTCGCGATTGCGTGTAATACAAGGCAAGTCAAGGATGCGTGTTGTGAAATTTCCTTTTGGTGTAGCGTACAACACAAGACATTAGTGAAATTAAAAATAATATTTTTCATAAAATCTCGGGTTGTTACATTTTTTAAGGGTTTGGTTGAGCTAAATGGCTTCATATGAGTGAGGAAGACAGGGTAGGGGGTCCCCTTTTATAATCAAGGAGGAGTGGAATTCTTGTAAATACCAAAAACTATTTAATAATGGGATCATACTAGAAAATAGTTCCTAAAAAATTTATAAATAATTTATTATATGTACTATATGGCTGATGCACACCTCTAAAATTCAAAAGGTGAAATGTTTTAAACATTTTATTCTCTTTACCACTTCAATTTAGCCACCCATTAAACTAGTTTTAACATTAACCGTGGTATTTGTTTACTCTTTTTACAATTAATTATGTAAAAAAATTAAGGTGAGATCATTATATAATATTAAAAATTATTATTAAAAATATGGAAACCATTTTATCAATTCAATTAAAATAAATTGAGGAATTTAATTTAAAACTAAACTCATAAACATGTTACAATAAATGGATTTTCATGAAATATATTTCCCTAGAATTATATGATCTTATATTAACTATATGAAAAGTAATAATAATTTAAACAATATAAATAAATATATATAGATATATAATTTATACATTTCATTTAAATCATTCATCCTTAGGGGTTATTTTAATCTTTTAAAGTAGACAAATAGTATTCACAATAAACCAATTTTCAGAAAAATGTGTTTTGAATCCTAAAAGTAAACTTATAAAAAAATCCATTATAAATATGATTTAAATTTACTTAATTGTAATAAATCGTATTAAATAATACATACTTTCATTTTATAGAAAATTAAATAATATACAGGCTTCTAAAATACATATTTTTTTTTAAAAAAAAATATATGATTGTTTTACCAAAGATCCGTATTGTTTTTTTAATATTCACTAAAAATTAATATTTTCTAAAAAATAAAAATATTTAACAAAATGATTATTTTCGTTCGATGATATAAAAATGGAAATAATTTTATAAAATAAAGTTTAAAAATGTTTTGGATGTTAATTATAATTTTTTCTCACAAAAATAAATAAAAAATGTTTTTGAAGAAAACAAATTTTTAAAGAATAAAAATACTTACTTAAAATAAATGAGTGATTATTTACTAATAATTTATCAATAAATTCATGTTGATTAGAAATTTTATATCTATTTAACAATGTAGTTAATCATATTTATACCCTCTAATTTAATGGAATTGTTGTAATGGTCATATCTTGGTTTTTTTGGGTTCAACTTTTCATGTTGTATATTCTATCAAACATAATGTTCTTTTAAAATATTTGGCTGTTACATTATAACTCCATTAAATAAATTGTGTCTTTGAAATTTGATCTTTTCCTCAGTTTGACATTTGAAAATTCCTTTCAAGAAAACCCACTTTTTAAAAATGGTTAATAAAAATTCCTTTTAAATGAAGGAAAGGGAAATACAAATTTCATCTATGATAACACATATGTAAGTTTCCAAGTAGGAAAAAATTTATGGGATGTGAAATATAGACATGAAAAAATCATATATAATTATGGAGAGTGATAGAGATCATTGATCACAATAAATTGAATTATAAAGGTAAATTTATTGAACAAAAAACCATAAATATGCGATGAGTTAAAATACCATTGATTCATCGAATATAAAAGTAAGAGGATATATATTTTTTAAGGATCATTTTACTAGAGTTGAGGGATTATTTTACCCTAAAGATATAGAACACTATAAAATATACTTACTTGATATATTTTTATTTTATAAACAAAATTTCATCTTTTGGTTGTGCTTTAACAACATTCTTATTCACCTATTACTAAAAGGAATGGATATTCAATAAGAACTCTTTTATGAATGAGGAACTAAAATTAACTTTTAATGGATCATAAGATCCATAAAAGGAAAACAAGATATTTATCCTCTCTTTATTAAAAAATGGTTTCAAAATTGTAATATAATCCCCAAAATTAATATGAATATAATAATATAAAAAATTAAACAATAAAACCAAAAGTTTAACATAGATCATTCCTTAAATAAATTACTATATATCCCAAACAACCTCAGTATAATCAACAATAAAGAATGTTTTAACCTCAAAAGTTATCTCATAGCCTTTAAGTTACATATCCAAAAGCATAATATCAATCTTCCCAAATAATAATTTATATTAAAACTAAAAGTTATATATATCTCAACATAATAAAAAATTTCCCAAAATATGTAAATCACCTAAAAAGTCATAAACAATAAAAAATATTTTATCCTTTAATAAGTTTCTAAAAAACAAATTAATTATTGAAAAACAAATGTTTTACAAAAAAACAATTGCAAACTCACAAAAACATCACATTGTCTAGTGGTAGGAACTGATCCCTTAACACCCTTTAGTTGTGGGTTCCATCATTGCTACATTTTATGATGTGATGGGTTGTCTTTCGAATTATAGTTTTTCCTTTTTCCAAAGATGTGGAAGAATAAAAGTGATAATAATATTCATAATTCAACTTGATCCTATAAAATTATCAAGAAGATGATTACAATATTCATAAAAACTAGTAGTTATGAAATCATCCATTTTTAACCTATAAGGATTTATATCCAACTCATTATTTTCCACAAAATAAAAAAACATCAATTGAATAAATTTATCTAAATTTCAGGCACATATCAATTATTATGTTTTACTCAATCATGTTTTTCAATGAATCATTACGTTACAATTAAACCAATTTTCATGACCATTAGTACCATTCAATATATTCTTGAAAACCGTAATGGAAAACTACTACAGGATAATTCTAATAAGATTCATGATTCTTATAACCAGGATAACATTGATTAAAATACCTCAATAACATGAAATCCAAGTTAGAACACCTAAAAACATCAATAATTCCACTTCAATGATTATCAAAACATTGGACCCTTGTAATTAATACTTGGATTAAGTATTTAAATTAGATAATGAGAATGTTCCCCATATCTATAACATCGAACTATTAGTGGTGCCTTAGGTTGAAACGTATTTCACTTATTCTTGTAAACCATACTCTTTTTTTTCATTGACATTTAGTTGCTATGTTGATTACTTTCCAATAAATAAAAAATCTTCTATTTCCTTTAAGGCATTTTACATGGTGTCACTTCCCACTTTTTTAACATGTAGAGAATTGAATCTTCCTTTATTTATCATCTTTAATAGTTTAACTTATATGAGATGCAACACTTCTCTACTTTATTGTGGTTGAAAATACACCCATACTACAATTTTTAATAATAATTCATGATATGTCATTTGTAATGATCACAATATGTCTAAAATCTATTCCCATTAATTTAACAATATCATTTGGGTAATTTTTACATGTTCTATCAAATTGGTTGTTGGAATTATTTCTCTTATTTATCCTCATTAGATAAAAATAATAAAATAATCATGATGATAATTCATTAACATTCAAAAGGGAAAAAATATAACACTATAACTAATAAATTTTAAATAAATAGTATATCCTAACATATGAGTCTATAGGTTTTAATCTAGGTTGCCAATGGTAATTTTTCTAGTTAGGTTTTACAACCTAATAATTTGGTCAATTCTTTCATTATGGGATACAAATAGTTTGGTGAATTTATAAAGCATATCCCTTAGGAGTCTCATTCCAGGTGTGTATAAAGGCCCAATGTCATGTACCTAGGGGATGATTGAGTGTAGATAAATGTGGCCTTTTTTAGTTTATTATCGCTATGTTAAACTATTCCAAAACCACATGAATTTTAATTATCTATGAATAGATGTAAGATATTAGAACCCACTTAATATATAACTCACCAAAACTCCAGGATATTTTTATGTAATTATTATTATACTTATAATTGTTTGTAGTGTTCTAAATATAGTATTCTAGTCATAATAAAAAAAAATAACTAGACCATGCTCTGATACTATCTATAGTGATCCAAGCCTTTTACACATATTATTATAAGATTTTTAATGTAAATACATATTAATTACAACCCAATGATGATGAGTCCTACTATCTTTGGAAGACTAGGTTCTTAATACATCAAAAGTGAGACTAATGTAAGACTAATTTATTTTATTCTACATAATTAGATCCTAAATACTTTTGATCATGTCAAAATCCATGGGATAAACTTATGAAATACATATACAAAAGGGGTGAGTTATGAATCCCAGTAAAGGAATAAACATGATAAGGAAACATAACTTCTGAATCAAAGGTATACCGTGATATCATAAAATATATGGCTCAATGGTAATCAAATAAAAGCATAAAATAAATAACATGGTATCATAAAATAATAAAATAATAGGAAAAAGGATATATACATAAAACACAACATAAACATATGTAAAGGATAACCACTAATATAATATTATTTGGTAGACATAGTCCCAAGATTGATTAAGTTCACTCCCTAATCCCACACATGATGTATCATGAGACTAAAACTTTACATAATGAATTAGATGAGTATATAATTTTGACCCCTCTAGTAAAATTCATTTCATGTACATGAATATATATTTCACAAAAGGATATCATTTATAAGTCATAAATAAATGAATTATGAATGGAAATAAAATGGGTTGCGTAATCATTCTTCGTACCATAATAGAAAATGATTTTTCAAATAAGGAATTTGAAAAATGATCATAAGGAATATTTTACCCCATTAAAAAGGAAGATTGATCTAGGTATATATGTAATATAAATATACAAAGAATTTATAGTCATTACATAACATTAATGTTTGTTTTCATTGATGAATAAAAATTATTGAAAAAATATTAAAAACAAATTTGAGGAAAATAACCTCTCCACATTGAAAATCACTTTTGTTAAACTAAAAATTCAAAAAATAATTTGACTTAATTTTATATGAAAATAACCATGAAAATTAAAATTTAATATTCAAATAAAATAATGGTCATTATGGGGGTTAATTATATACCTTCTATATAAGTTAAAAAACATTCCATTCACACTTTGATAGAAAGTAAAAAAGTACCTCATTCAAAAAGTGAAAAGAATATTCCATTTAAATTTTTTTAAAAAAAATTAAAATTTGATATTAATTAATTTAAAAAATAATAGGATAATATTAAGAAATATTTTGAAAATATTTTAATGAAAATATGGACTTGTAAGGGAATGTTTTTTCGACTGAAGAGAGGAATAATGATGATTTTCCTTAAAGTCCTTCACTCAACAATTTTAAGATAAAAATATAGGAATATGGTAATATTATTTGAAAAGTTATTGAATAATTAGTGGAGAATAATATTAAATGTGTTTAATATACAATTATATAATAATTTTATTCAATGTAAATTCAAGAATAAACAGTCCTAATAAAATTTAGATTGAAGCATACACCCTTGCCGCCTTGGTAGTTTTTCAATCATAACCCACATGAATGCATTATGTGAATTCTAACATAAAATCATGAAAATAATTTTATAATATGTATTTTTTCATTATATAAACCATATAAAATACATTATGTGTATAAAATAATATGTGTATCAAAGAAGGAATTTTTGAGATGAAATTCCTTTCTTTAAGTCTTGATGTGTTGAGTATGTCCTTTATCTACAATAAAATAAAAATAATTTTTTTATTATGATCCTTTTAAAGGATTAGTAAATTATATATAAACCATTTACATCATTAGTATTTAATTACCTATTTGATTACATAATCAGTTATGTCCATGTTGAGTGTTTTGAGGACGCTGAGTTCATAATTTCAAAACCACATCGGTGTTTTGACCGTGGTAAAAGTCGTACTTGTTAACAAAAATAAATAACAATAATAATGAAATAATTATAATTATATATATAATATAATAATAAAAATAACCATTAATGATGTATATGAAAAATTAACTACGTTATAATCAAAGAGAGGGTGCGGCATACATATTCATGTATAACATTTCCATTTTTAGACGATAATGATGAAAATAAGGTAAGTGTTATTTTTACATTATATAATATTAATAATATAATAAATATCATATGATTTATTTAAAAAAACATACATATACCATTCATGTAATGATGTAATAAAAAAATGGAAACACATCGTTTCACGAGGCGGTAGTCTGCCGTACGCACGAATGACATTATCATTATTCCATGGATGGTAAGGTTAGAAAATATATGATATATTAATTTCTATAATGATTAATATTACATTAATATAATATATAAATACTAAATTTATCATAATTAACATCCATGAGAGTGGATGACGTAAAACGAACTACACTGGTTTGCGAGGGGGTAGTCTGTCATTCACATGAACCATGGATTCATTTCCCATTTGATGGAAGAGGAGATAAATAAATAATATGGAATAAAAATAATAAAAATATAAATATATAGTTGATACTAGTTAATTATATTATAATTATTTGTACATAATTCACTGTGGAAAAGTGTAAGTAAAAAAAGGGAGCTCAGTGATGGTGATTACCTTCTCTTAGAAAAGACCCCTTTGGATCACTTATTAAGAACCCTATGTTTAGTATTTTGGGAAAACCAGAAGATATACAATGTGTATAAGGATGTTTTGGAGATATTTTGGTAGGTATTTTTCAATCAAAAATAGCTTTCTAGGTGTTAATAAGTTAGGGATGGGGCTCCCATTTATAATTGAGGAGGAGTTGCATTATTCTAAATACCCATAAATATTTAATATTGTGAATCCACTCTAAAAAAAAGTACCTAGAAAATTAATAAATACAGATTTTTAGTGGTGATATGTCTAATAAATACCTCCAAAATAAATAAATAAACATTTTTAGTACATGTTATTTCGCTTACTTATTTAGTTTAACCCATAGTAATCTGGTTTTAACATTAACCGTGGTAACCGATTTTTAGTGTTTCTACTATTAATTACGATGAAAAATTATGTTTTACTCATTATATAATGTTAATATTTATTATTGAATATATAGAATAAATTTTATCAACTTAAATTTATATATGTTAACAATTTTAATTTAAAATTAAAATTGAAAACTTGTTAACAAAATAGGTTTCCAATAAATGTATTTTCAAGAATAAAATGATCTTACATTAACTATAATACAAGTAATAACAATAAAATGAATTTTGAATCATATTTATATATATAATCTATAAATTTCATTTAAATTATTCTTTATTAGTTTTAAATTTAATTTTTTAAAATGGAAAAACATTATCGAATTTAATATAGTTTTAAGAACAATATGTTTTAAGCCTAAAAATAAAATTATAGTAAAATACAGTACAAAGATTATTTATATGTAATTTATTTGATGAAATATAACTAATGAATACTCATTTAATTTTGAAATTAAATTAATGTAATATTAGTAATTTAAAATTATATAATTTATTAAAATGAAAAGATAGACTTACTAGTGTTTTTTAGTTTTTCAAAATTTATTCAAAAATCAATATTTTTTGTAAAATCACAAAATTAAACCCTTAGATAATTTTTATAATATGATTTCAAAAATAAATATAATTTTACTAGATCATTTTATAATTTTTTTATAAATTATTTGTAATATTTTCTCATAAAAATTAATAAAAATACTTTTTAAAGATTACAGATTTTTGAAGAATAAAATAAATTTATTAAAAAAATGAGTGATTATTTTCTATGAATTAATCAATAAATTTATAATGAGTTGAATTTTTATATGTGTTTCATGAATTATTTAATCCTATTCATACCCACCAAATTAATGGCTAGGTTATAATGGTCATATCATGGTTTGTCTGTGTCTAGTGTTGCGTGTTGTATAGACTATGGAACATGGTATTATTTTAAAATATTTGGGTTCTATAGTAATACTATACAGACTTACACTCTTCACTATATATTATTGAGAATAGAGGTTTAAATAGAGGTTCTGGATAACCCTTTAGTAATAATTGGATACTTAGTTCATTTTTAATACTACTCATCACCCTTATATGGATAATTAGTTAGAAAGAACCATTAAAAGTCTAGATGATATGATGAGATTATTTTTAATGGGTTTTCATGGATTTTGGGATAAACAACATTCCATAGTGGCTTTATTATATAATAAAAAAATATAGTATTAAATGGGAACCTTATAGGGCTCAGTTCGGAAAGGGTTATCAGACTCCCGCTAGATCAAATGAAGTTGGATAGCAAAGATTATGGGATGTAATATTATCCGAGAGATAACGGATAATGTTCAAACTATTTATCATTATATGAAATATATGAAAATTTTATAGAAAACCTATGCACAAAATCAAATATGAGGCCTAGAGTTTGAGATCATAGATAAAGTATTCCTTCATATATTACCATGGAAGAAAATAATGAGGTTCGGAAAGAAAGGAAATCCTAGTCCTAGATATAGAATCCCCTTTGAGATCAATTATTTCTTCGAATAAGTGAACTATTTACTGGAGCTTCCACCTAAACTATCTCATGTTCATGATTTCTTCCATGTATCCATTTTAATGAAGAACATTTCAGACTCCTCACATGTACTAAATCCTGAGGTGGTACCTTTTGAGAATGATCCTTCATATGAAGAGTATCAATTAAAGTTCTTATATCTTATATATGAAGTTAAAAAAAGACAACTCTATTGGTTAATGTACTATGGAGTAATCAAACATTTGAGGATGAAACATGAGAACCATAAGAGGTGATGAAATAGAAGTACCCTCATTACTTCTAGTGTGTGAAAAAAAATTTTGGGGGTGGAATTTCTGAGGTGGGAAATAATATAATTACCCAATAATTTATAAATTAAATTCCATTCTATATAAATAAATATCTTATCGTGTAATTTATTTATATAAAACAAATGCACTATATTCCATTTGTTATTTTTGACTATTATAAAATATCGCAATAACTTTTATATTATGTTTAAAAGATCATTAATATCAATAACTACTAATAAAATAGTTTTCCTATAGTTACAATTAATATTTTATCTATTAAGGGTTATGATAAGGACTAATTTACATAAAAGGAATAAGATATTTCCTTGACCAATAAGATCACACCATATGAAGACCATTTGCAAGAGATTTTAAAGGAGATGACATCATTGGGATTTTCCTTTGACCATGACCAGGATGGGATTCAATAAATAAAACATGAGTGAAACCATTTATTAGAGAATTATAATCTTATCTTGATCACATCGAAACCATATTCTCTGAACCACCCAAATAAAGCTCCAACATCCCACACCTTACCCTTAGGGCATCCACTGGTGTAATAATGGGTTATGTATCTAAACCCTAATAGTATGAATTTTTATTATTATATAAATAATTATTATATTAATCAAATTGTAATATAAAATTATACATATACATATATATATATATATATATTATATAATGAGTTCGATAAAAATTGGATTTTGATATGAGGAAATATAAATTGTATTTTGGAGAAATATGATATTTCAAATAAAACACCGTTTTTGATAAATTAAATAATCTTTGAAATAAATGTAATTTTCAAGAAATATTATTATTATTTTATATTTATTTAATTATAAATGATAATATAATTTAATAAAGAATAATGTAATTTTTATAAGAGTCAAAAAGTTGTTATTACCGTAAAAACTAGTATTTTATAGTAAATAATGATTTTTATATAATTTTTTTAATTTTAATATTTATAAAATTAATTTGGTAAAATGGATATTATTTTTGAAATCATCACATAAAAAATATCCAATCGGTATTTTTTCATAATTTTCTATGATAGTAAATTATTTGGGTAAAAATTAAATATGGTATAAATATTCAATATGTATTATGACATCACAATAGACCAAATACATTGTAATAAATAATATAAAGGGATTACATCACCAAAAATATATTTTACCTTTAAAATAATTTTTTTTGAATTTATTTAATTAATTTTGTAAAACTATAAGGAATCCTCCAAAACATATATTATATTTTTTGGTTTAAAAAACATTTTTTATGAAAATGAATCACTTCCATATCACAAATGGTATTGATTTTAGTATTTACATAATTATTCTAATATAATGTTTATATCCAATCATCTTTGGAATAAACCATTGGCAGAAACCATATGAATGTTTTTGGTTTTGACTATTTTATCACTTAGAATCGAAAACCTATGTATAAAAAATTAATAAATAAGTCCCCTATCTTTTTCTCCAAATACCCACCCAACGTCCCATTCCTCTTCACTAAAAACTCATTGAGTTCAATTTTTATCTCCATAATACTCTCTAAATCCCTCCAAAAGTGTTTCCATGATCTTAAGTATCCCATATCAAGTATTTAAAAACACATACTCAAGGTAATTCTCTCCCTCTTCCTTTTTATTAATGTACATTCCTTGTATTAAGCCTTTTTTATTTCCAAATATTCATCTAGTAATAATTTTTACGCATACCATTACTTTATTTAGGATACATAGGTATTTAGAGATCAATATTATCTCTCATTAGACCCTTACATGAACATTTTTAACAATCATTATGCTTATACAATTATCCAATGATTTTCCAACCCAAAAAGTTTATGTTGGGAATAACTATCTCCATTTACAATCAATGTTATTCACATAGTTTTAATATTCCTTCTTTGATTGGGGACTTCAATTTATGTGACCCTCACTCTTTAATCATGGTATTAAATGTGATGTAATACATTCTTATTTTTTATGATCTATGTGGACCACCAATGAACACACACACATATATATATATATAATATGAATGTGATGTGTGGCACAAAATTTATATATCCCTACAATGAATAGAGTAATGTTTTTATCCCACCATAAACCATGTATTTTTCATGGGAATTTAGTCTAAGAATCATATGTTTTGAGGTATTGGTAGTTATCCTTGACTTAGGCTTATGATGTCATGTTTTAGGGTGTTCCCACATTCATGTGATTCCTTGATGGTGTCCTCTTAATTTGTGATTAAAAGTTTATGATTATGATTCTCAACATTTTGAGTCACCATGTAATACCTTTGAATCATATTCACTACCTTAATTCATGTTATTCTTTGATTGTTCCCTTACTAGGCTATATAGATCATCCCTTTCTAATGTATATCCCTAGGTTATCTATAATGACCCAAGATTAACATATATGGATATTACATCATTTTAGATGAATATTCAACATATTACAATAATACATGTCTGAGTACCATGAGATCTTAGTGTTTTTGGAAACATGGAAACAAAATATTCTAACATGGAGAAAGAACGTAAAAATATCTCTTAAATATATCCCCCTTTATTAAGCATAATTAAACCCTTTCTTCACAACCTGTTTAGAAGAAACATTTGAAAGGGGTGAGCTCAGATGCACAGTAAGGGTAAAAAATGGAGATATGTAAGCATAAAATTAGTATAAGGGTATGAGAACATGATCGTAACATTATAATATCATATCCTACATATCAATGATCATAATCTTGAGTCACGAAAAAATTATTGGTGGTTCATAAGACATGAATCATAATGGAATCAAGAGGATAATTAATGAGAGTATAACAAAGGAATAAGACATGGAATTTAGATATACACATAATCATAGAAAATAATATTTCAATGCTACCTACCAAGACCTTCATAACATGTTAATATTGGGATAATCACCCATGTTCCTACTTTGGGCTTAGGATTACCTCTTTTGTACCCTCTTGTTTTGGGATTGGAATTCCCTTCTCATGTACCCTCTTGTTTTAGGACTAGGACACCCTCCTATGTAATATATTTTTTTTATTGGGATTCCATTATGTCTACCCTTTTGTTTTAGGATTGAGATTCCCTCCCATGTACTCCCTTGTCTCAGGATTTATATTCCATCAAGCGTATTCTATTTTTTTTTTGGATTGGGATTCCCTCCCATATACCCTCTTATTTCGATCATTGGATTCCTTCCGATATATCCACTTGTTTTAATATTGGGATTCCTTCTCATGCACTCTCTTGTTTTGGATGTGGGATTCCCTCCTGTGTACCCTCTTATTTCAGGATTTTGATTCCCTCACATGTACTCTCTTGTTTTGGGATTGGGATTCCCTCTCATGTACCCTATTGTTTCAGGCTTGGGATGCCCTCCTATAAACTCTCTGGTTTTGGGATTGGGATTCCATCCTATGTACCCTCTTGTTTTGGGAATGGTATTCCCTCCCATTTAATCTCTTATTATGGAATTGGGATTCCCTCCCATGTACCCTCTTCTTTTGGGTGTGGGATTAACTCCCATGTACTCTATTGTTTCGATATTGGGAAGCCTTCCTATGTACCCTCTTTATTTGGGTTAGGGATGTGATTTCGTGTAACCTTCGGAGCCCATAAAACCTTTGTTGTTACCCAATCCATTGGAGGTTGTTATAGATCCCAACTTTGACATAATAAAATCATACATTAATGTTCCACAAGATAACAAAAAATACATCACTTCATGACCCATAAAAAGAGATAGGATTCATAAACATCGTAGCATAACCCATGAAATAGAATAGGTATTATAAGACTATCATCATAACATAACCTATGTGAAAAATATAGGGTTCATAATTTTTTGATCAAAACATAACCCATGCATAGAAGCAGGTTTCATAAGAAATATAACTCATGGGAGAGAAATGGGTGTCATAAATATCATTTCATGAAAACATAAACCATTAATGAAATAATATGAATGGTATTCTTAGATTATGTTTCCAATAAATCATAAACCATATCAACGGATTCAATATTATATGGAGAAGAATGTGGAATGTTCACGTAAAGCATTTCTTAAGAAAATAACCTTTATTTGGAATTTAATTTTTATGACATAGAGCATATTTAAAAACAATTTATAAAAAAGTCATTGAAAATATATAATGTAATATTTAAAATAATTTAATTTTTTTGATGAAAATATACATTTTTTTGAAAAATTGTTTTTCTAAACATAAAACCTTTTCAAAAACAATTTTATTTGAAAATAACAATGAAGAATGTTTGAAAAAACATTCCTTGAAAACTTATAAAGGAAGATCAAAAATATTTTGAAATACAATTTAATTAAAAACATATAATAGAAGACTAAAAAAACCTTAAACCCTTTTTCATTTTAGACATATAATGGAATATTGAAAACATTATGAAACCCATTTTCCTTCAAAACTTATAAATGAATATTGAAAATCATTTTAAAAAATATCTAGAAATAAAACATTTTTAATGAAATTTTCATTTGAAAACAACATTAAATATAATTAATGTCTCGAATATAAGTATAAATTTTTTCTTAAAAATATTAGCCTCCTAAAATTTAAAAGGAATCTTCAAGGAAATGATATTCATGTCAACTGGTAAATTTGTATACACTGAACATTCCTTTTGCACCGTAAAATATTTAGAAAAGTGGTTGATTAGAAAACGACAAGGATACTCCTTTTAAAACAATTTTTTTAAAAAAGTAAAAAATTCGTAAAAAAATAATTTAAAAATAATATAAAAAAAATTAATTTTTTTTAGAAAACATCATTCTGGAATAACACATATTTTCAACCGAAAAGAGAAATAAAGTCATATTTTCTTAAAAAAATTCTTAATTATCATTACTACCAATGAGTGAATTTTTTTACCATTACATGAATATATATTTAATAACCAGATGATATGAAGATTAATGAGTGTTCTAGATATATGGATCATAATATTTAATTAATTGAAACATAACCATAAAAAATCTCGATAATTGAGAAGATTATAGCAATAAACGGTGAGTACTGGTAATATTAATGATTAATCCCCATGAAATAATATGTTTTCATAAAAAATAAAATATCATGAAAATAAAGAGATTAATTATAAAAAATTTCAATGTTAAGTATATAAACCTCATAAAATAAAATATGTGCATAATATAACACGTGTTTCAAAGAAGAAAAATTGAAACAACCTTCCCTTACCGATTTGGTGACTCTTGAACCCTAAAGTACATGAAGAAGAGAACAAAATGGATATGTAAATAACCACAAATTAAATGAAATTAATCATAGAATACATTGATGGGTAGTATATACACCACACAAAATAAATGATTTTTGAACAAGGAATAAGTCTAATAGAAATAAAAGTGAGACCAGAAAATCCATTACCACTTGAATCACTTTTGAATCATGAGCCCCAAGAAATAATAATAAAAAATTAAACATATTATATAATAAAATAAATTTTATTCATGATATAAAAATTCATAAGGAATTTTATGCACCACAATATAATAATTAATGGTGAATATAACATTTATATCACAGTAATAAAAGTGAGATGAAAAAAACCTTAGCCTAATTCTTGAATTTCTTCGCACACATTCAAAACTAATTTATAATAAGTATATGTTTTTTATAGATCTACCCCATAACCATATTATCATATATAAAACCATGTATAATTTTATTACGACTTTATATTACCCATTTATTAACAATTTTTTGTTAATATTTCATTTTGGTTAATATATGCTTTGTTTTTCGTATACATTTTGACTTGTTAATCTTGATCATATTACTTATATCATGATTTAATTAATTAAAAATTTTAAAAAAGGTTTTAAATATCATATATAATTATTATATAAATATTTATAATAATATATAAAATATAGAAATATTAAATTTAATACAACGTTTATGGAGATGGTAAGTTATACGTACACATGAACATTGTTTCCGTTTTCTTGTCATATCGAAAGAAGGAAGTTAAATTGAATATAAGTATATATATATATATATTATCATTATATTAGTATTATTATTTCATATATATCATATAATTTTATTATTACACATCTTTAATACATTCCATGTAATGTGTGAATGAATCACATCGATTTGAGGAGGTTTTAGACCACACGTCTACAAATGAAGTTATCATATTCACAAAAAATAAAATGCATGAAGGAATTTTTTATATACTAATTAATGAAGAAAAAATAAATCATAAATACCATAAATATCATATAAAATATAAATTAAATCATTATTTTTAACCTTGAGTGGTTGTAATGGAATAAAGAACTCCAAGAGTTCGTGGGACGACAGACTGTTGTTCACATGAACGATGATTGCATATACCATTGAATGGAAGTGTGTATCAGTGTAGATATAAAATTTAAAATAAAAACATATTATTATATTTAGAATTTTAATGTTATTATATAATAATTAAATAAGAATAATTAATCTGGTGGATAAAGAAATTAAGAGAAAAGTGCTTGTTGAAGGCTGTTATCTATCCTTTGGGTAATTCCTTTTTGTTTTCACCAATGGACTAACATTGAATGATTTTTTCCCAAAGTGAGGCTTCCAGGTTTTTAGGATAGAAGTTGGGAGATTATATTGGTAGGGGTTGGATAGGATATAGTTGCATGACAGGTGTAATGAAGTGTGTATGAGTGGTTTTAATGGAATAAGGAACTCGAAGAGTTCATGAGACGGTAGTTTGATGTTCACATGAACGATGATTGCATATACCATTGAATTGTAGTGTGTATGAGTGCAGATATAACCTTTAACATGAATAAATATTATTATATTAAGGACTGTAATGTTATTATATAACAATTAAATGATAATAATTAATGTGGTTGATAATGAAATTAAGAGAAAAGTTCTTATTGAAGGCTGTTATCTATTCTTTGGGTAATTCATTTTGGTTTTCACCAATGGACTTACATGGAAAGAATTTTTTCCAAAGTGAGGATTCAAGATTTTTAGGACAGAATTTGAGAGAATATATTAGTAGGGGTTGGACAAGCTATAGTGGCATGATAGGTTTAATTAAGTGAGGGGTTTTTGTGCCCTTTTATAGTGTATGAGGAGTGGCATTCTTGTAAATATAAAAATGTAAACACTATTGAGAGGTATCCCTTACACCATGTGCCTCCAATAATATTACATTTTAGATATAGTGGAGAGTTGATCAATATATGGCCATCCAATCGCTTTTGTACATGTGTCTATGGTATTTTGACCATAATGTTAAATTCTAACCACTATGTAAACTCGTTTTACCCTAATCTCAATAATTAATTTTCATTAATTCCAATAATATTTTTGGAAGAAAACTAATTTGAACAAATTACACATTATAAAATTTTCCCATTCCAAATATGGAATCTAATTTTCCAAATTATAACCAAATAATTTTCATAAATTAATTTATAAAATATCCCTACAGGAGGGATGAGCCAACGAGGTTTACAAGTGAAAAGTTCAAAAGATTAAAATGTTTATTACAAACTTTCAATGGGAAATTGATTCTAATGAATTAAATTTGATTGTTTTTTTATAATTAAACTAATTATACTTTAAAAACAATTTCATATATAATTTAACTATATATATAAATTAGATGTAATAGTAGTTGTCTATTAAAATTTATTGTTTTTTCACAATTCATCAAAAAAGTGAAACTTCATAGAAAAATAAAAAAGTCCCCCAAAGAAAAATTTTATATTACTATTTAAAAAATGATGTTTAATATTTTAGATAGAAATTATAAAAGTTTGAAAAATTATATTTAAAATAGGTTCTTCATTAAAAGGTAAAAAAAAATTAGAAAAAATAACCCCTTTTATTTATATAATTGGATCCATTCATTTCATTTTTCTATCAAATCTTTTGTATGAGTGTCAACTTTTTAATATATAATATATAAATTATATTAAAAAAATTAATTAATTTTTTTTTAATTTTTTTGATATATAATGGTGTTTGTATGTAGAGAAATAGTTTTCTTAGAAATTAAAATTCTTTATTTTCATATAGTTATTACTTTCATTTATAAATAATTGATAACCAAAGAACTCATTTTCTATACATGTTTAAAAAGTATTTTCTCACTTTATTTAATCATATTTGTAACTTCCATTCCAATAGCTAGGTGGTAACTATAATAATATTTTAATAATAATGTTAATAGTATATTGTAGTCTTGTAAAACATGGCATGGAATTTAATGAAAGATATCGAGGGAACTTAGATTTATGTGTAATAGAATTCAAACAAAGTTTTTCTTGTACAAACAGTTAATCTATGTTTTCTATTTGGCGCAAGCTTAACATGGTGTTGTTTATAATTCAAGCCAAACTAGTTCATTCATATAAAAAAACTATATTCAGTTTCGCGTAAAATGAAAAATATAAAAAAGGATAAATTAATTAAAAAATATTTCAAAAAATATTAGGGTCTTACATTACCACATTAAAATGAATTTTTCCTCAAAATAATTCCATATTTTCAAAGGATTAATACTTTATAATTCCTTTCATATAAACCAACATCATAAAAATGAACACTAAAAATTTATTTATAAAGGGAAAGTTGGAACTGTAATGGTTACCCATAGTAACTCATAAATAGTTTACCATATAAGAAAACATAGGATTAAAGTGAAAACATATACATGGAATAGAAATCTAACTATCATGTTTTGATTAAGATTGATAGAGAACCTGGTCAATATAATGTTAGAAATCAAAAATCCATAACCCAAACAGAAATGAAGGAGGTAATTAATATCATCAAAAATTATAATAAGGAGACAAAATTTAATTTTAAGAAAATTTCCTAAAGTTTAAGAGTTTTAAAAATGATATATAATTACATTATTTAATTCCCTTTCATAAGGAAAATATCACCCTTTGGTTATGCCTTGACCAATTTCCACTTCATCTCTTACTCCAATAAATGAAGGTGAATATGTTATTCCTAAAGAATTAATAGACCATGAGTTCCATAAATAGAATTACAGGTCATTCAGTCTATCATTATAACAAAAAATGGTTATAATTTGTTATATAATATGCATAAATCATAATATCACGAGAATATACATTAATCTATAAAACCCCAACAAACTTTAAAAATAGAATATTCTATAAATGGTTAACCTTATAACCCTTCTAAAAGTTGAAAGTTCAAAAATCTAGAAATAAGGCCAACAAATTTTCGAATATTTTGTATAACTAATCCCCTACATATCATAAAGTTTCTCTTGGTTGTAACATACCAAACATGTGAACACCTTCATCATGTTTTCTCTTGAAACATTGTAATAACTATAATTACCATAAAACCATAATGTAAACATGCATGATTTATTATTCCAAATGTTATTGGATATATTCCTTAATTCAAAAATATTTGTAAACATTATCCATGATAAAATACATCACTTTTTCAAAAAATTAACAATCATTTATATAGTAATCATTACTTTCTAATTTAATTTATTCTTAATCATCTCTATATCCAAGCTAAACACAATTTTCTCAACATTAGGAACTCATTAAGGCTTGCGTCCCCTCAATCAAAATCTCACTTTTCAATTAAATCAATTTTACTGGACATCATCTCCATTAAATATATTTTTTCAAATCCTTAATGGAAAACATATACTTCATGATTCATATAACAGAATTATTTAATTCCTTTACATATACACTTTAATCATTTAACCTTATTATTAAACTATTACTTATTCATTATAATCTTATTACATAATTCCCCTTTCATAGAATATGAAATAAGAATAGTTTATTAAAATTCTTCAAAATCAATTTAATAATTTAAAAAATAATTTTAGATCATCCCATAAAATTGAAATTTCATTCACAGTCTCTTTAGCATCATCAGTATAACCAATACCCATTCCACCTTCTTGATTCTCTTCATGGGATTTCTACCTTGGACATCGATTTGTATAATGAACATACATTACACTTCTGAAACATTCAACGTTAACCATGTTCCTTATAGTTCAAGATATTTAAAAAGTCCAAAAATTATTGTGTGAGAAACACTTATCATAGACGAAAAAAACATAGTCATGAAAAAATATTTATAGGTTCCCTAAAATTTGATACCCCCTTTTAAATATAAAATAACATAGGATTATCCTTAGACACAAACCTTGAAATCTTCTTAGATTTACCCATAGGCGTATTAATAATTTTTTTCATCCCAGTTTCAAAATGATGACTAAACCATTCCTTTGATACCAACTATAACGAACCGGGATTAACATATATAGATATTACATCATTTTTTTTTGAATATTCATAACATTAAAAAAATACACACCCAATGACTATAATAGTTTAGTGTTTTGGGAACCGTGGAAACATAATTTTATAACTTTGTACGATATCTCCAATAAACCCCTTAAAGAACTTCCTCTTTATTATTCCTACATAAAACATTTATTCGTAACCTGTTGAAAGAAAAAATTAGAGAGGGGTGGTCTCAGATGTTCAGTATGGGTAAAAAGAGAGATATATAATAATTACATTACCATATGTTTATTATAATATTATTATTACATTATAAGAGCATAAATTTCTTAAAAAAGTCATAGTAAAGAGTCATGGAATAATGATTGGTGGTTCATAAGATATGAATCATAAGGGAATCTAAAACATAACCAACGAGATAATAATAGAGGAATATGACATGGAATTGTGGCATACACATAAGAAAAGAAAATATCATGTCAGGTATACCTACCTAGACCATCATAACATGTGAGTATAGTGATAATCACTCATTTTCATGCTTTGGGATTGGGATTCCCTCCCATGTACCCTCCTTTTTCTAGCATGGGATGAACCCATGTGTACCCTCTCGTTTTGGGATTCAGATTCCCTCCATCGTACTCTCTTTTTTTGGGATGGGGATTCCATTATTTGTACCCACCTATTTTGGGATTGTGATTCCCTCCTGTGTACTATCGTATTTTTGGCTTGGGATTCCCTCCTGTGTACCCT
This sequence comes from Viscum album, assembly GCA_963277665.1. Lineage (NCBI taxonomy): Eukaryota > Viridiplantae > Streptophyta > Magnoliopsida > Santalales > Viscaceae > Viscum > Viscum album. The sequence goes on from OY728127.1 coordinate 829,818,159, forward strand.
CTTGTCGTAGGCTTGGAATGCCAACCTATACACCCTCCTTTTTCAGGATTGGGATTCCCTCCAATTTACCCTCTTATTCTTGAATTGGGATACCATCTTGTGTTCTCTCCTATTTTGGGCTTAGTATTACCTCCTATGAACCCTCTTGTTTTATTTTTGAGATTCTCTCCCATGTACCCTCTTATTTCGGTCATAGGATTCCCTCCCATGTACCATCTTGTTTTCAGATTACAATATCCTCTCATGTATTTTCTTATTTTGGTCATGCAATTCCCTCCCATATACCCTCTTATTTAGGGCTTAGGAATCCCTCCCACATACCCTATTGTTTCGGGATTGGGATCCCATCCCGTGTACCCAATTGTTTTAGGCTTGGGATGCCCTCTCATGTAGCCTCTTATTTTGTGATTCGTAAGGATTCCCATGTACCATATTTTTGGGATTTTAATTCCCTACCATGTAACCTTTTGAGTTAATAAAATATTTATCATTACCGAATGTATTGGAGGGGGATACAGGTCCCACCCATCTGATTATGAAATCAAACATTCATGTTCCACAAGATAACAAACCATTCATCCAATCATGGCTTATAAAAAGAGTTAGGTTACTTAAACCTAATATCATAACCCAAGAAATGAAATGGTTATGATGAACATGTCATCATATCATAACCTGTGGAAAGAGACAAGTTTCACAACCATCTTATAAAACTATAACCTATGGAAAGAATTGGGTTTCACGAGAATATACTAGTGGAAGTTAAACGTGGGTCATAGACATCACTCAATCACAACCTAAACCATTAAATAAAGAATATTAATGGTATTCTTGGATCATGCCCCAATAAATCTTTATCTATATCAACTTATTCCATCTTAGATGGAGAATGATTTTGAAATATCTCATGGAGAATTTCTTAAGGAAAATATCATATCTTTGAAATTCACATTTTAAAAAATTGAGCATATTAAAAATTTATTTCTAAACAATAACATTGAAATCATATAAATCAATATATTAAATCATTCAAAACATTTCTCGAGTAAAATATCATTTTTTATTTTAAAAAATTATTTGAAAAAAATAAAAACTTTTCAAAACCATTTTATTTGAAGATAACCTTTAAGACATGTTGGAAACCGTTTTTCATGAAAAAATATAAAGGAATAATGGAAAAATTTGGAAAACATTTTCCTTGAAAACTTATAAAATTTGCTTGAAATTATTTTGAAAACCCTTTTCCTTGGAATCATATAATTTAATATTGAATTTTTTTTGACTATCTTATACCTTGAAAACAAAAGGGAAGCATGAAAATAATTTAAAATCGTTTGTAAACATAAATTATTTTGAAAACCATTTCAATTGAAAACCACATTATAAATAAATAATTTATTGAATATTAGGAAATATTTTTTCCTTAAAATGGTAACTTGGTAAAGTTATAAATTATAATTCAATGAAATGATGGACATGGTGGTGGGTAAATCAATACATGCTTAAGGATTCATTTTCATTATTAAATATTTAGAAAAGTGCATTGATCTAAAAATGAAAAGGAGATTAGTTTTAAACCCAATTTTTATAAAAAGGAAAAAACATGTGTAAAATTTTCATTTAAAAATCATAGTAAATTTTTTTTAATTTTTTTAGAAAACATGGTTTTGGAAGTACATAGTTTTTGACTTTAAAGAAAAATAAAGTCCGATTTTATTAATTATCTTAAGTACTATATAGTTGGTACCATTAAATGAATAATCATTAATAACTAGATAATAATAAAATTATTTAGTTTTATTGGTATATGGATCATAATATTTCATATGTGGGAGTATAATCACAAATAATACTGATAAATGAAAAGATAGTAGCAATAAACATGTAACACTTTGGTAACATTGCATCATAAATACCCAGAAATAATAAAATTAAAAGAAACATAAAATATCCTGAAAACAAATATATTAATTATGCAACATTTTATTGGTCAGTATATACATATTCTAATGGATTATAGGTTCATAACGTTACATGTGTCTCAAAGATGGAAAATTGAGGCAATATTCCTTTACCGATTTGGTAACTCTTGAACCGTAAACCAAATGAAAGATAGATCATAAAATTGATATTTAAATAACCATAAATTTAAAGATATTATTCAAATAATACATTCATGGTCATTATACACACAACACAAATGAAACGAGCAATGAATAAAGAATATGTATGATAGATATAACAGTTAGACTAGAAATTTCCTTACCACTTGAGAAAATTTTGAATCATGATCCCCATATAATAATAAGATAAATTAAAACATTTAATATCATTAAATAATGTAAAATCATGATATAAAATGGCATAGGTTAGTATATACACCACATAATAAGAATAAGCGGTGAATATAGCATATATCTCACATAAATAAAAGTGAGATGAGGAAACACTTACATAATGTCTTCAATTTCTTCATACCCATTCCAACCAAATTTATAATAAGTATATGTTTATTTTAAATATAAAAAATCACTATATTATTATATATAATTCCATATATTATTTTATTATGACTTTATATTTCCTATTTATTAACAATTTTATGTCATTGTTAAGTTTTAGGTAATATTCTCTTTGTTTTTCTATATAAATTTTGACTAGTTATTATTGATCCACTCACATAGATCAAAATTTACCTATTTTAAGAATGTAAAACATTATTTAAATATCCTAGATTATTAGTATACAAATATTAGTAATAAATTATAAAATATAGAAATATGAAATGGAATATACAGTTCATGGTCACAGTAGACCATACGTATGAATGAATGATGTTTCTGTGTTCTTTTCATATTAAAGGAAAGAAAGTTAATTAAATATACACACATATATTATAATTATAGTAGAATTATTATTACATATATATAATATAATATTACTAATACCCATATTTAATAAAATCCATGTAAATTGTAATCAAATTACATCGCTATGAGGAGGCGGTAGATCACACATCGACAAACAAAGTTATTATATTCCTAAATAACTAAAAGAATGGAGGAATGTGTTATATAATAAATAAATAAGAATAAATTCATCATAATTATTATTTAAAATATAAATTATATCATTATTCTCAACCTTATGTGGTGGTAATGGAAGAACAAATGACATCAGTTCGCGAGGTGGTAGTCCACCGTACATACGAACGATGATTTTATATCCCATTTCATGGAAGTTCATGTGATTTTAGGTATAAAAATATTCATAACAACATCTAATTATATTTAAGATAATCTGGTTATTATATAATCATTAAATAATAATAATTTAGGGGATGGGGAAAGAAAATAATACAAAAGTTCTTGTTGAAGGATGTTACCTCTTTGGGTAATTCGTTCTTGTTTGCACCAAAGGACACACTTGGTTCTATTTATTCCCAATGTGAGGATTATAGGTCGGTAGGAGGAGATATGGATGATTATTTTATTTGGTTTTTAATGAGCCAAAGTGGCGTTATATGTGAAAGGATGTGAGGGTTGAGTTCCCTTTTATAGTGGGGGAGGAGTGACATTCTTATAAATATAAAAAGGTAAATAATATTGAGAGGTATCCCATACATCATTTTCCACCAATAATATACCCTATTTGATAAAAGAGAGTATATTGTTTAAATATTCCCAGAAAATGGTTTTTGGACATGTGTATAGGTTATTTGGCCCCTTAAGTTAAATTTTAACCACTAAGTAAACTCATTTTCCCTTAATCAATCAAATTAATTTTAATTACATTAAAAAATATTTTTGGTAATATTTAATTTGAAATTATTAAAAAATATAAGTTATTTTCATTCCAAATACGAAATAAATTCTTCTAAATTCTTATAACAGAATTGGATAAAATTAATTTAAAAAATAATCCTATAAACGTGAAAAATTATGGGTTTACAAAGTGAGAAGTTCAAAAGATTGAATTGTTTTTATATTAAATTTCATTGTGAAATTTATTCCAATGATCTAAATTTGATATATTGCTATATATTTTAAATAATAATACTCTAAAACAAATTTAAAATATAATTTTACAATATTAAAAAATAGATTAATAACAAGGTTTCAATTAAAATTTAGTGTTTTTTATTATTAATCAAAAAATGAAACTTCTCATAAAAATACCAAAAATTCCCCAAATTTTTTTGATATTAACTTTTAAAATGGGAGTTTTTTTTGAAATAAAAATTATAATAGTATAAAATTGTAGATATAAAAGAGGTTTTCCATTAAAATGGGGGAAAATTACCTTTTAGGAAAATACCTCTTTATTTTTATAATTAGAATTATTCTTATCTTATGTATATAAAAGCTTGGCTGGGTCACTTGATCTTTCTTGGTTTGTTCGCGGTTTTCTGACTCATCGTCGTTGCCCCCGCTTGGAGCTCTCAGCCACTCAACCACTGCTCTGACCTCATGTTCTACTCCTCCTCTCCTGGTCGGATCTGGAGTGACAGTAACATTCCAGTTTATGGAGGTGTGGCTCGCTGGCCGCCACGTTCTATGTGCATCTCTTCGACGACGGTTTTTTGTTTTTAGATGTGGTGTTTCAGTTGCTTCTGGTTCAATGGGAAATAGATGACTTGGTGGATTGTTTATGGTGGCTTCACCACTCTCCGACGGTCTACGGTGTCTGGTGTTGTGGTTGGACGGTGATGACGACATGGTGATGGTTGGCGATGGAAATAGTGGTAACCCATTTTGTGGATGATCACTGTGATGTTGAGGAGGAATGTGATGTTCGGTGTAATTTGAGAGACATCTTTCAGCTATGACGCACTAGTGTCATGACTAAGACGATGTTATTGGTGGGTTAGGTCACCGATGACAACACGAGTTGATGGTAGGAGTCATGTCTCTGGCTTCCGCGGGCCTCGTGAATTGTGCTTTATCGGGTTATTTGTTTTGCTGTGTTTTTGAAATTTGAAATTTGAATATGCGATATATGTTTTGTATCCCACATGTATTGTTATGTTTACCACCCATTAGTGTCTTTTTGAAAATCTAAAAATTGAATTTTCAGTCAGTCATGTAACGAAAAATATAAAACAGATTAAACTAATTCAGAAAAAAAATATTTCACAGAATACTAGGGTGATACATTATTGCATGAGGTATTAAAATATCAATGGAATTAAAGGGTATGTTTTCGAATTTTTAGATAACAAAATTTTATCCATGTTTGAAATTATTATGATATATATCTAATTACATAAAGACACTAGGAATCATGGAATTTTCAGATTAATTAAGTCTATCATTATGTAAAATATTAGGAAACAATTTTTTAAAAGATATGGGTTGTAAAATTTCAGGAGTTGGATGATAAATCAACTATAAAACCAATATTGAACATACACGAGTCGAGAAAAAATATTACTCTATACTATGATGCATCATGATTTAGGGATGAAAGTAGTTTTGATTCTATATAGTCATGTAGTATCTTATGGATCGACACAACTGAGGCCACACAAGAATAACTACTAGACACGTGACCATGAATTAGAAGTAGTGTATTAAGACTTGATATGTTGATGAAAATTCCTTTTGGGTGAAAGTTTTATGGTATACATAGACTATAAGAGCCTAAAATACATTATATTATTGTGGGACATAAATCTATAGTAGAAAATGTTGGTCAATTATTTATAGTATTTTTTGAGCCAACATATACCCCTATGAAGTGTAACATTTTTTTGATGCATTGATTCAAAATACACACACTAATGTGGTCCATGAGTTTAATAATGAGTTTTATATGATGTACCTATTTGGTAGGATATATCTTTAATTTTAGGATTACTAGGGCTGTGTGACCCTTCTCTATTTATCCATTACATATTCTTTGCTAAAAAATATCCTGATATATCAACTATCAAATTTAAATTTTATGGTCATGATTGAAAACATATATAGTGTGGAGATACCACCTTAATGGTATCCTAACATAGAAAAGATATATCTTGTCTGAGTTTGTATCATTGTCCCCATGATATGTGTGAGGATCTAATGAGGTATTCTATTTCCTTGAGTAGAGTGATGAATCCATGATTAAAAAACATATACCATCACATATGTAGAAGGTATTTTTATTCTAGAATAAAGAGATACATTTTAGGCTTTGTCACATGGATCACCACCATTCACCATGTTAATGTAAAGCACCTATGGACCACTATGATATTGACTCCACTATATATTTTTGTGTGGAAATGGCATAATGTGACTATAGAATTCATTAAGGGGTTTCTAAGGACACCCTCAGGTAGAAAAATTATATGGGTGATAGTGGATTGGTTGACCAAGGTGGATCAGTTGAACGATGTTTCATTTTCAATGACCTATTTAGATAAGAAGCCTCCCTCTTTGTTGATGATGGTAGACCCTAGGGTTTCACATCCTATTCCAACATCATCATCAGATGATTCTCTATGTAGGTTCAGAGCCATGAGGCATTCTCCTTCAATTATACAATCTCTGTCCCTTCTCCTTCAGCTTCTTCGATATATTTACCTATCATACCACACAATCCCCTTATACCATGTTGTTCTGCTCGACCGAATGGATGTTCGATGGTGGATATCTCAGTGGCTAAAATTGGTTCAGCCTTGATCTCTCATAACTGGACGTTGGTGATGAAATTCATCCATTAGAAATCAAATATCTCCAACTGTAGAAATTTCATGGGATTGTGGGATCTCGACCATCCAATAATGTTATCGACCATTTGAAGGAAAGATTTCTCTATTAATCTGTCCTCATTAGAGGATTTTATAAAAGAATAATCTTGGGAGGTTTCTCTTTGTGGGTCTTAGAGGCTATCTCTCTCCAAGTTGTCTTAGGATATGTGTTTTGGGAAGGACTCAATCTTAGTGGATTTTTGGGAAAGATTTTGAGTTATTCCACTATTTCTTCAAAAGACTTCGATTTTAAAAAGTTTAGGAAATTCCATTGGTATATTTATTTGTTTGGATTAAGAATGTTAGAGTTTTCAATGGCATCTTCTTCTCACATTTTTTGGAGTTATATTTTCCAATGTATTTTACCATACAAATTCTCTTAAGGGCTGTTGAGAATTTCTTCTGATGGAAAAGTTTTTTCTATCATAAATTTAACCAATTTTTTCAGGAATTTTATCTTTAGGGCCATTCTGTTATTGTTTTCAAGAACATGTGATATAGATTCAACGTAGAGAATCAGGGGGGTCAATGAAAATCTAGGTGATTCATCTAACTAGGCTGGTGTGCTTATGGTTAATGATCAGGATCCTCCCCCTCTTATAGCTACGATAGATATGACACAATGACTTACCAATTCCATGGGTTTCCATATTCTTAATTTTACAAATATTGTTCTTATTCTCTTGTGGTCTTCCTCCCCTCCACAATATATTTCCCTCTTGGATTTTTTTCCCTTGGTCTCTTCATATTGGGAGTTGGGTCACCCAATCGGTGCAGTTTTTGTAGTCTCAGGAAACCCTTTACTAGTCCTAGTATTTGTTATAGAAGAAAAAATTTGTCCACTTCTAGTATCTCATGAAAGGTTGTTTGATCGAAATGAGGTGGTTACATAGGACCTATTTACTACTATGGTCCTCTCAAAGGAGGTTTCTCTAGCCAACATTCTGAATTTAGGTGTTCTCAAGGGAAATTATGAGCTAAATTATCTGATCCAATTTTTGTGCATATTGAATAATTTTTGTACATTGAGGGACATTGAGGATAAGGTGGAGATTTTGGAATCACCATCTTCTAGGAAGGGAGGTGGTATGAAGACATTATCATATATAGTGGATTGTGGCCAGATCAGTCACACTAGATGAATATAGAATCTCATCTGGATATGATAGTTGGTAAACCAATTGATTCATTAGGTAGTAAGGCCACCAAGAATATATTCCAATGATCTCTAGTTTCATATGGAATTACATTTTTGTATGGTATTTTGTAATGATCACCTTTCTCTCTATTGATGTTTGAAGGAACCAAGCTTTTGTGATGCCCATCCCAGAACCCATGTGGAATGAGAACCTCATATTTTCCTTCACTAAGTGAATTTAATTTTCATATTTCATTAATGAGAATACTTAAAACTCCAAAATATAGATTTTTTGGATGTAAAATACTTCTATGAAATGATTAGATGCCTCTTCTTATCACATATCTTATAAGGCGACATAGGGGGAACTGAATCCTTCTTCCCATTCATTTATTCAAAGTGAGAGGCAACAAAAAGGTTGGATTTGTGGAATCATCGGTCTAACATCCAATTAAGGAAATCGTAAAGGTTCATTAGAGGATATTTAAAATCCATAGTAGATTTATCAGAAAATAATGGTGGTGCTGCATAATCTAACAAGTAAATGAAATATTTTAGATATTTTTACCCACAATGGGATCTTGAACATGGGTTTATCATTATAAAAGATCACCTTGTGTAAAAATAAAAAGTATTTTGGATTATATGAATCATAACGGTCCAATGTCTATCCCATTATTAAGGTGTAAATTCTTTCCTCCTAGCCTCCAGTAGAAATCTTACCCAATCATTATCATATAAATACCCTCTTATGGTGCAAAAAAAGTGTGAGTAAAGGATAAGAAACTCTTTTTATTCAACTAACTGGTACTGGGATGGAGTATTCGTGAATTTTTTAATGAGATCTTGGTAGAAAACAGTGTTTGGATACTCATTAATGGGTTTAACCAACCATACAAAATTTCTGAAGAATAGCCTATATATATCGAACTAAAACAGATCCAACAGTAATTTCAGTCTTGGAAATATCAAAATGGATATCAAGATGATATAGGAGAGGATACAATATCATTATGATGATGATTACTTCATTAATATGGTAAATAAGAAAAACATGTTATATAAAAACTACTAGAAATAGAAAGAGTTACTATGGAAATGTTGAGGGATCTTTGGCATATGGAGAGGGATACGAACACAACCTACTTCCATGAATGTGTGAAGGAGAATAATGTTTCCAAAAGGATTAACCATAAGATCAAGGACAGATCATATACAAAGGAAGTATAGGTGGTAGGTAAGGTCAGCATGAAACACATTAGAGAGATATTCTTAGTGATTACTAACGTGAATGGAGGAAGGTAAACATGGGATATAAAATAGGATAATTTTATTCATAATATTCCAAGACTGGTGGAGGAAAAGGAATATATGGTCATAGAGCCATCTCAATGAGAAGGAGATCAGGGAGTCAATTTCCAATATGAACCCAGAAAGTGTACCTGGTCCTGATAAATTTCCTAGAAAATTTTTCATGGTTGCATAGGATATCATCATGATATAGGTAATTAAATTAGTAAAATATTGTGTTTTGGTAGAGTGATCACAATGGAAGTGTGTGCTTTCATAGTCATTATGATCCCCATGATTAAAAGGCCCAAAACACTCATCCAATATAGACATATATACCTATGACATTTTAACTACAACATTTTCACATATCATATAAACAAATGTTTTGGATGGGTTATTCATAGGCTCATCTCAAATGAATAACACGACTTCATCTAATTCCAGATCATCCACGGGTGATTGGAATTTCCCAAGAAATTGTGTCACAACCCATCCTCGAGCCCCGTGCCGTGACTACCCCAAGCCCGCCTTCCATAGGCTAGGGGATGGCGACTATCACCAAAAGTGTAAATCTCGATAAAAAGGGAATTCATTTCCTTTATATAGTAAATAAACACAATTGATTACGCAACATAAGTAAGCACAAAGTAAAACTATAAACAAAAGTAGGTGTTGAAAAGAAAGGGGCCGAAAATACATGCCCAATAGTAAGTACAGTACAACTGAAAGTCTAGTACAATAGTAGTAAAGTAAAGCAGCAACTACTGAGTCTTCCTCTGAGAATCCCACCTGAAGGGTGGGTACAGATGGTCTCCTCAGCACCTCGGGTCCATCATTCCGCTCTGTGTACGTCCCGCTGAGTGTTCCACCTCTAGGTATCATCCACCTCCACAAGTCTCTACCACGATCAGTGCTGTCTGTCGTCTGCATCCAACACAACGTAGTGCGGACATAACCCGTGAAGGGGTGAGTATAAAAATACTCAGTAGGGACTCCAAGACCCCCGAAGTTTTCCCATAATCCATGAAGGATAAATAAAAAAGGAATGATACAATCATGATGTGTCAACAAACTCTAATTAGGTATATGCCCGTACATATACCTAAGTCATCAATCCCAGTTTGGCTCCAACTCTCCAGCCCAAGCACAACCTAGTCCAGACATGAAGGAAGTCAACCACATCAATGATAATGATTGAATGTAAGGACTCAAATCACTCAGGTACAAATCATTCAAAAAGTGATAAAGATGATCAGATGTAGTCACTGATTCACCTAAGCTATCAGACCCACTTAGGATACTTAGCCAGCTAAGATGTCGGAACCATGTAGGAAACTAGACCAGCTACTCTGTCGGACCCACGTAGGATACTAGAATAGAAGTCAAACTGTCATACCCACAATGGATTCAAGTACAGTAGTCATCTCTGTCGAACCCACAGAGGATCCCAGTATAGAATTCATCGCTGTTGAACCCACGGAGGATTCTAGTATGGTAGACGTCATCGTCGAACCCACGGAGGATCCCAGTACGGAAGATGTCATCGTCGAACCCACAGAGGATCCCAGTACGTTAGTCATCGTCATCGAACCCATGTAAGAACCTAGTATGGTAGTTGTCATCATCGAACGCACGGAGGATCCTAGTATGGTATTCATCGTCGTCGAACCCACGGAGGATCCTAGTATGGTAGTCGTCATCGTCAAACCCACAGAGGATCCTAGTACAGAAGACATTGCAGTCGCAGCCAGCTCTAGGGCTCCCTCACACAGCACGCTCGATTCCGGGAGTGTCCGCTCCTCAAGAAAAGGGGGTCGATTCATCAACTGTCACGAAGTCTAGAGTTGATGTATCTTAAAGTTCTGTCTCATTAAAAGGAACCCAACGCGACAGACGACGCTTCAATCAGACGCCCAGTCCAAGAGTTATTTGCATTTTTTACTCCGGGGGCCCGGTTGGAAATATGTTCGTTCCAAACCTGGACATTTTTGAATGTTTCCCAAAACTCACTTAAAGTAACTAAAAAGTACCTCCACGTCATGAGGGTCCTAGTTCCACATACGACGCGTCGATCGGATGCGCCGTCTTCAAGTTATTCACCTTTACGTGAAAATGGGCCCGGTCTGTTAAGCCCCGGGGGCTGGCGGGTCGGTTCAACCCGGTTTTGGCGGGTTTGACCTGGCAGAGGGTCGAACCAGCAAGGTGAATCGTGAGGCCCAGCCCGAGGGGCATGACCTGACATGGCACGGTGCGGCACACCCCAGCTCGGCGCGGTGTGGCCCGGCTCGGCGCGGCCCGTCCCGGCAGGACGCGGCCCGGCTGGCCGAGTGGCTTATCTCAGAGGGGTTGAGCGGTCTGAGGGGGGTGGGCACTTTCCCGAACCGGTGGCGCTGAGAGGCACCGCCCTCCCAACTGGCCAGCCGAAGCTGGCCGGCCTTATCGGTGCTAGTGGCCTGCTCGGGTGGGCCGCGGTCTTGCTCTGCGGCACCTTCGGGTATCGGGACTCCTTCACCCTACCGGCCAATGAGCCAGCCGGTTTTCCGTCGAAGCGGACCCCAGTGTGCGGTCCGCGGTCCTCCCCAGTGCGGCACCCCTTTAGGATCCACGGTCTTCCTTCGGCCCAACCAGCTTTAGCCGGCTGGTTCTTCTTCAGCCGAGAGGCCCGCGGTTGTAGGCCTCAGTTCGTCTCAACACGGCTGGCATAAGGCCGCCGCTTTATCTGGTCGCTGTCATCCCTTCCATCACTGTCGCCATCAAAATATTAAAGAACCATCGGAGGGCCATCGGGCCATGTTCGTTCGGTCCGCGCCCTCCACGTTAGGTGATAACATAAGGCCGATGACAATCTAGAAAATTCATCAAAAAATGGGTACAAAATATTCAGTTAAAAATTGTACAAACCCCTACCTCAATCAATTCTTGTTCGTCGTAGTCATGAAAAATGAATGTCACGGTGGTCGGGCGTCGCAGATGACGGCGTCGCAGAGATCGGACGTCGATTCTTTGGATGTCGAGGTGCGTCCGAAGAGGAAGTGGCATCTCCTCACTTGTCAGGGAGAAAGAGGAAGTAAGTCATGTCGTTATTCTCAATGGAATCAGAATTCTTCGTTGAATAAGACATATTTCTTCATGGATTGTCAAATCTCTCTTTTAATTCACCAAGGATTCCCCCACCACAATATTTTCCAAGCCAAAATTTTATTAAGGCTTCCCACAATATTTTAAAAGATATGCCATGACATTTCAAATTAATTCAAAAGAATAAATTAATTAAGGGTGATCACTTAATTATTTTGATAAAGTTGTCACATTAATGAAGAGGGTGGAATTTGGAGAGGCTCCACCCAATTAAAAGAGGGGGATTTGTCAAAAATTAAACAAGGGCGGTTTAAGGGAGTTGAGGGGAGTTATGGGGAGATGGAAGGTTAGGGCTCGTTAGGGCCCCACCTCACAAATATCCTCTCATGAGAGGTTATGGGGGTGTAGGCCCCACCACTAACTTCCCCATGTAGGATTTAACTACCCAAGATAAATAAAATTGTTCAATATAATTTTATTTACCTTTTTTATGAAACCCCAAAAATTAACTTTCAACTCGCATAAAACACAATTGTGGTAAAGGTCCCCTTAAGCGAAAACTGGCACTTCATGTTCATCGGTTCCCTTTGATTTCAATTCTGAGCACTAGTTCAAAAGATAGAAAAACCCACACGTACGTTTACTGAATGTACCCGAACTAATATTCATAAATTGATTCTGGGCATACTGGGCCTCGGAATCATGTGCTGTCAGAAACTGCAGACTAGTAAAATTCCAAAGTTTTTAAGAAAAAAATTTCCTTGAAATTTTTGGGACATTACAAATGGTGGATGACAGGAATAAGAGGAAAATTGGATCTAAAATTTGGATCAAAGTGGAAATAGATAATGCATAGGACTGGATATAGTGGGGTTTCATTGTCAGTGTATTGATAAAATTTGGATTCAGGGAGTGGATTTGTGACCTTTTCTTTAGATGATATGTGTCTCCATGAATTTCTATTTAAATTATGGGGAGGGGGTTTAGTGTCTCTATGATCGTTTGGGGATTAAGATAATGATATCCAGTGTTTCCCAACCTTTTTTTTGTAATTGGAGGCCCTCACCCGAAACATCCAATGTAGAATGGACGACAGGATGATCATGCCTTACAGAAATAGGTCTGGGGTTGAAATGGTTTCATATTTCTTGTTTTTTGAATACATATCATTCTTTATAAATGGAAGGAAATGATCCATCAAAAATAAAAAAAAAATTATATTCGTATAACTGTTGGAGTAGCCAAATGATAATCTAGGGAAAGAGTAGTGTTTAAATTAAAAAAAAATCAAAACATGAATGGAAAAATCATACAAGATAATCAATAAATGTAATGAAAAAAATATTTTGATGGAGTTCCTATGGTTACCTATCTTACATAGAAAAATCATAATGATTTTATTTGAAGGAATCATAAACCATATGACTAGACACATTTGAAATTGGAAGAATCTCTTCCCCTAATTTGGGTTATGTATAACACTAGTGAAAAAGTAATTACGTAAATGACAGTGAACATCCTCTTGGTCATCAAGGTGACTAAGGTCGCTATCAATGAGATTGAAACATCTTGGTGAAATTCCTCTAGGATTCCAACCATGGAGTAAAATTACATTTCGATTCTTATAAGATAATGGAAAATCCAAAAAAGTATGAGGGTATTAATTTAAGAAGTGTGTTATGGGACATGCGTAGTACGAAGGTGAGGATAGTGTGGGATATGATCCAAGGTAATTCCTTATGGCTGAAATTTATGACTAATAGGTGTGGATAAAAATGGAGAGGATTAAAAAAATGGTTGTGTCTATCCTTGCACATTTCATGATCGAGAATATTGAACTTATGAAGGACAAGGTGAGGAGGGTGGTAGGATGAGGTGTTATTAGTTATTGGAAGAATAACTAGGCCATTGATAATCTATTCCTCCTAGATTTACCAATCCCAAATAGTTCTGTAAGAGAAGTCATGTTTTATCCCATATTTACCGACACAACCCTTTGATAGGAGAAGACTATAATCAATGGAAACTTTATCCTAGTGGATGTGCCCGATATGTGTGTTTTTTAGAGTTGAAATCCCGACATTTTAATGGTCGTGATTTATACTTGACGCCTCATGAAAACTAGGTGTTTGATAAGTTGGTTAGAAAACTATTATTCAAAGACATAAGAGAAAAGAAGAAGATTCTATTTTGGTGTTTTATGAGAAATGTAATCCCCATAGATTATAATATAAAAAATAAGGGTATTTATCTGGACTCACATTGTCTATGTTGAGAATACCCTAGTCCCGAATCAGTTTAGAACCTCCTCTTCAACGAGGAATGGGATAAAACCAATTAAAAGAAAATATTTTAGAGAATGGGGATTTCAGTTCATGGGGATTCATGTTTATATTTTATCAAGGCTTGGTTTCAATGGGATGAACAACATGGTGCTGGAATAAAAATTCAATGCATATTTATAATAGTCAAATACTGGGTGTTATGGGAGTTTAAGAACATATAATGAGAATGAAAGTGCTACTTTCACTTATGAATTTAGGTTCATGTGAAATAACATGTGTTAGATATTTATTATCTTGTCCTAGGTATGGGTTCTTCAACTTCATTAAGGGGTATTCTTCTAAGGATCACCAAAGTCAAAGAGAGAGGAGGTAGTGCCAACCAAGGGTATTGGGTTTAATAAAGGCCACCCAGTACTGAACTAAAGTAGATTTTTTATAGATCTTGTGTATTTGGGGAGATGAGATGGGGTGGACCGGTGTGGGATGATAGGGGCTTAATGATATTTAGATTTAGTGCATACTATAGATCAAGAGTCTTCATTTGGGTTAGATAGAAGTTCAATTTTCATTTTTTCTATGTTATGAAGGCTTTACAATATCGATATTTTTATAGTGGAGTCTGACTCTATAGTAATTATTGAATACCATCAATGTGGTACTATAACTCTACAGGATCTTACCTACTACATCTTGATGTGTAGGATAGTCACTAAATAAGGAATTTAGGTTATCCACACTTGGGGGGAATGGAACTTTGGGTATGAAATCTTGGCCAGTAATGGGATCTTGAGAAAAATTATCATTTTAATAAAAAATACATTTTCTTTACCACATGAATTTAACCTCATTATATGTGATGAGACACATTTTATTCAATACTTATTCCCCATATTTCATGGTTGTTTTGAATAAAAATTTAATTTTGATTTATTTAGAGATCTTTTCTATTGATGAGATGGGCAAGATATATGTCTAAGACAAAAGACACTTCCATGGGACACCATAGAGTATCATTTTATAAAAATATTACCACTTTATGTCACTCATATTGTAGGGATTATAAAAGGTTCTAATTACAATGTTGTATTTTGGCATTACCTATCAGCCATAGACGGTTTGAAAATCTGAGTACACAATTGTGATATTAAAGGGAATGCTAAGATTATATGTCTTTAATTTTAGACGTTATTGGAAGAACCACATCACTCAAGTATAGTTTTTTACAATAATAGTTATCATGAATGGATTTAAAATGATACATTTGATTACTTATAAAGTAGTAATTTTCATTCACCCTTTTACTGGATATAAATTGGAGAGTCTATGATTATTGAACTGAGTTTCATTTAGGAGATGTTAGAGCATATTCAATAGAAGAAAAAGTGATTTTTTATTTTATAGAGATATAATAGGACATATGTTTACTCAAATTATTGTTATATCAAGTTTTAGGTTGGTGATCATGTATTCTAATTGGTATTACCAATGGTAGTACATCACTTCGTCCTTAGGCATGGGAAGTTAGGGCTCATGTATGTAGTCCCATTCAAAATTGATGTGAGGATTAATATAATGGAATACTAGTTGGATATCATTCAATGATTCAGTTCTATTAACAATGTATTACATAAATCACAATAAATAATTTAATATCCTTATCCATATCACATGATTTTCACTAATGACGTCAAGCTCAAAGTTGAAACATCCTTTGTGTACTGTTTTTTTTCTTAATATAGATTGTAGTCGGAAGAATAGTTATTGATTATAGTTCCTACTGTATGAGTGTTGTGGTATGATTCCCATATCCTAGTAGAGACATGGGATAAGGATTCTAATATGCAAGATCATTGGCTTGATTAATCCACCAAAGAGGTCTGGTGACATTCTGAAATGCAGCTCTAAGATGAACTACTATATGGTGGGGAGGTTGTAAAAATGTCAACAATATTGAGGTATGAAACTATTATAATGTTTTCCAAACATTTTGATTTAATTTGTCTATAATTATTTGGAAGTGTTTAATAGTTGTTGGGTTTTACTGAGAGGTATTTTGTGAGGTTATAGGTCTAAAATTAGAGGAATGTATAGATTTTTTCATAGCCACAAGGTATGGAAAACCATCACAGGTATTTTGGGAAATAATGTAGATTATGGAACACCTCTATGATATATTTAATGGTTATAATATTCTCTATAATACCATGTTCCCAAACCATGAAAACCCTATCATAAATTTTTGACATGGTAGTATTGTTCAAGCATGGTTTACCAAACCATGTGAAATAACCATCCAGAGTATGTGTTCCTTAGATTGTGGGAACCACAGGGTTGGGACATGGTTTCAAAAACTATGGGGTGAAACCATTCATTCTATCCATTTTTTTTAAATGTGATTTTATCAAAATGGTCCTAATAAAATTAAAATCTTGTATCCCTCTTTCCTTTTCCTTTACTTGACTAGACAACCCTCCCATTTTTGGATACTCCTACTCCTCCATTACATTGATTGGATCTCCTTTAATAAATAATGGAAGAAATTTTCATTCATCCCACGTGAGTTCTAGAGGTAATCCTAACACTATGTGTCCACCCTTTTCTAGTTTATTTCACTGGCTAGGGGTATTGAATCAATTATGAATCTTTACACCTTATTTCAATGTTTCCACCTGGTTCATCGATTCATTTCATTTAATCTAAATTAGTGGATGGTGTTTGATTATTATACTTCTCCAAGTATATGGTTGGTGGTCCTTGAGATATCCATTAATGTATATCTTTTCTTAGTGTATGTTGTCTGGGGTCATGATGACCTACTACGTGCTTGACCTAAACAAAAAATCTATATGATTACTATAAAAATTAAAATTGATAAGGGTGTAGTAAATATTGAGTAACATGGAATAGAAAATGACTAATTTGCGATGGTTCTTATTTATTTGTTGGGAATGTTATTTCCTTCATGTTCTAGATGACTCATTCATATTTCTGGATTGGTTCTGTGCCTACCCCTAGTTCTAAATGACATGTTCTTATTTTCCAAAAGGGTGTGTACCTTCCCATGGGTTTGAAATGAATCATTATTTTTTTATGGGTGGGCTGTATTCCTACCATGATGTTATATATGGAACATTCTTGACTCCTAATAGGGATGTTATACACCCCTTTTTCTAGATGACATGTGATTGTTTCCTTATAGGGCGTGTGCGTACTCTGATTTCCTAATAATGGTAACCTTTTAATATTCATTTGAAGATAGATAAAGGAGGTATGGTCCATGATTTGTGTCAACATGGAACCTAGGGATTAATGATGGGTTTTTTATTATTCTCAGTAGCATGAGATTTTTATAAGACCTGATATGACATTGATAACAATAGTGGTCACATAATGAGTCATAGTCATACCATACTCGAGTTACAATTGGTACCTGAGAAGACTTCATTGTTGTAGTTCTGGACAAGGGAAATAAATATATGATCTATGGTTGACCTATTTAGAATAAATGGATATTGGGATATGTGAATGGGATATGAATTGGGACCAGCTTTTTATATCTTTTAAGCTTTTTATATTTTGATTATTTTTGGATGAGTTTGTATATGATCCTCTCATAAAGATATATTCTATATGTATGACTTTTAAAACTTGTATAACTTTTATTTAATTATTTTATGGGTTCTGCTGAATTATTAACACTTTATGTGGTTTCTTATATCTTATTTAATCATGATATATGATTTTATTATTGTTTCTCTAGTTATTTATAACACTAATACGAAGGTATAGTCTCCACATGGTAATACCGTATACCATAATTTCTAATATCTAGAATCATGTGTATGTGGAGGCATGCTTAAGGTAATATTACACCCATGACACATGTATTTTTTTGTAATCCATGGATGGTTGGGAATTATATAATAATTCTCATTCTACATTAAATTCTCAAGTTTCCTATCATTGGATAGATAATCTATTGTAATTCTATATATAAATGTAGTGTATCTATCCTTAGTGACAATCTACATACATATAGAAAGGGGTAGATGAGAATATATATCCCATTAGTCCTATCATTTATCCATTGGTTCTAGATGGGTTGGATCAATTACTTTATCTTAGATGGTGGGGAATATGTTTATGGTAATCCACCTCTACCAATGTTATAAGAGACTTTCATTTTAATCATCCCCAAATATTTTAGAGTAATATTAGAGTACCTAAAGTGGAATAATTTACTGATCAGATCCATCCAATATTAAAAATATTTGAACCCCTGTGTAACACAAAGTGTGATAGGAACCCAGTATGATAAATGGGGATATCAGTTGTTGGTAGGATGTTATGATAGAAGAAAAGGATGATTAACATGGAAAATCCTTTAGAATATTTTATACATGAAATTATACCTAGATTATCTTTATTATATTATGTCAAAATAATTCAATTATATTATAAAATGGTATATAATAATGATGATATAATCTTATAATTTCATTGATCTTCTTTTTTACCTACTTACATTATTGTGGATTAGGAATATAAATCCTGAAACATAGATGGGATTGAAATAAACCTTATAGACTCTGGTGATTCTATTAAATATATATACCTTCTCAGAGGCTATGGAGAAGTTTTTTCTATCTAATACTAGATCCAAGGGATGTTCAAGGACTGCTTTTTTACATCCTAGATGAATCACAAGTGGGGGATTTTCTTGTCGGATGAAGAAGGGATGAATAGAAATGAGTTATGGTGAAATTTTTAGAGTGTCTAGAGTAAAAGTACTCCTCTTACTCCAATGTTTATTAGATCAATAGTTCCCTAAAATCAGTGTGGACCCCCAAGATAGAACATTCATAATTATCTATTTGAGTAAAATTTATGTCATTTGTGTGGGAAATAAAATATCCATTTATTTTTTAAGTGAATACTTCAAAGAGCATTGGACCATGATCTCAATGGACTTAAGCATATCTTGTTTAGTTTGGTGGATAATAGACAAGGGGAATTTGATCACCCATTATAAGGTTTGGTAGGGGATATAAGAGATTTAAATAGAGTTAGTATCTAGAGGTATCACCCTTTAGGTAGGGATCAAAACCATGCGGTAATTTATAGGGAACTAACAAGGTCTTTTTAGCTAATCAGTTTATAGTTAATACAGATGAAAGTACATCCACTATGAGATGTACTATAGAGACTTATAATTGTTTCATTTATTATCAATTTATGTCCTTTTAGGGGTTTAGTTTATAAGTATCTTATAATATTTTTAGTATCGACACACTTTTGGGAATGAATTTATAAAGGAGTAAGAAATGTCATCCCATGTTATTATAATGGTTAGTTATGGGAATTTATAGGATTTTTTCACCCTTGACATGAAAATATTTGATGTTATTCTAGGAATGGATTTATTTACCCAGTTCCAAGCATATATTGACTAATATTGAAGGTTGGTTTCTTTCCCTTTTATAGCTAGTATTCAGTATACCCTCATTGGAGATTCATAATTTCATTTAGATCAAGTTGGATCAAATTAGGTATAGGGTAGATTTATTATCATCAAAATTGAAAATTTCATGAATGGATCTATTGAAGTAGTATAATGGACAATATTACCTCTTATGGTACATATTTTTTTGAAATTTATTTCCTGAATTTTATTTTGGGATTAACTCTTAAATGAGAGGAAGAATTCATGATTAACCGATTTTCTGGAGTAGAACCTGTAATGAACTACACTTTTGTATATGTAAATTTAATTTTAAATATAATTATGTATTATATTTAGGAATATGGTATAGTATAAAACACATAAACCATGTAATAAAATCCAACGATACTTTATTTATCAAAATATGGAATGTTATATATGGATAATATATGTGATCTATAAAATTAATAACAGTAAAATGGGAAAATAAACATAAAAATATAACATTTAGAATAATATTGAATGTTTTTAAATGATATAGTGAACCTTGAGATTAAAATAATTAAACAATGATTAAATAATATGATATGACTTTATAAAATTTTTAAAGTCAATAGGATTGTTGGAATATTAGAATGCCTTTTAGAATAGTAACCCAAACTTTAGAATGGTAATATTACCATTAAAATAGTTATATGACCATTAGAATAGTAAATAAACCAATATAATATTAAAATGAATTTGAAATAATATTTACTATGAAAAAAGGAATTAAATAAAAATATTATAGTTCTATAATTTAAATAACTAGATTAGGAAACTCAAAGAAAGTAGAAGTGGGAATATTTAAAAAAGTGTATTTTTACCTAATATATAAAAAACCTAATGTCAATTTTAATAATTAAATATTAAAACTAATTATTTTAGAAAATTATTTTTACAAAATGTATGAAATTTTTATAATCATCACATTGGTATTTTCTAAGAGTGATTTTTTGTTAATTTTATGAAAACTAAATTTTTTTGAGTGAATAGTAAAAATAATGTTTATAAGATAATGATATTTTTTGATATAATAATTATATAATAAAACTTAAAATGTTAATATAAAAAAATATATTTAATAAAATAAATAATTCATTTAAATATAGTAATCTCAAATTTTACATTCCTAAAAATTAATTTCCAATGTCTAAAAAGATATGCATTCTATTAAAAACTAATTATTAATTTTTATTCATTTCTTTTATATAATATAATAAATTAAGTGTTTAATTGCGTTTAAATACATAAAAAATAATTTCTTTTTTTAAATTTTATTTATAGTGTCAAATAATACAACTATTACAAGTCTTGGTCTTATAATAATTTGCAATTCATTATTTTTACTTAAAATACACCTCTCATTCATGTATAGATACCCCTTCTCCCCCATGGAAAATAACTTACCTAAAACTTCTCATTTCCCAAAATTTACACAATTACTAACACATAAGTCTTATTATACCCCTAAATAATTTTAACGTCATTAAACACTAATCCATCAAGGCTTTAGTTCCATATAAAAAGTGTAAGGGTTAATAAAGTGTTGACCCCAAAATCCTCTAATTTTTATTTATTCTCTCCAATAATTTAATATAATTTATTTCTATATCTTTATAAACTATTTAAATCACAATTTAAAACATATTAATTTTAATATGATATTGCATTACTATTTTAATCAACTTAAAATATACATACCATTTCTCCCCCTCTTTAGAAAATTTCGATTAATGGTTGGTTTTATCCACCCATTGGGACGATGTTAATTAATTAAATATCATAGACTTCATATATGGTATAGATACATTATTTTTATTGAATAAATATTTAATATAATATTTTTTAAATATCATTTTGGTAACTTTACTAATTCACTAATAATATTAAATCAAAACCATGACACCAAAAAAATAGAATAATTTCAACAAAAATGACATTGACCACTTCATCTTAAAAAATTAAATAAATAAATTTAAATGATTATGATTGATCAAGAATAAAAAAAATTTAATTTTATAAACTAATGGATTTATTTTTTCATAAATATAAGTTGAATATACAAGATGTGTGAGTACAAAGAAGAAAAATGAGACCAAAGGTAAGGGGATTCTTATCTCAATCTCATCTCTTTGGGTAATACATAATTTTATTTATCTAACATAATTTATGTGGATTTTATACTAAAATATAAAAGTATTAATATACATTTCCTAGGGATATAAATATATTGACAAATATGTTCTATTTTCTCCCAATAATTGATACATTCTTCGTATGCTACAAAATCTATATAGGGAATCTCTCTTAACATTTCTTTTTTGGGATTTTTTAATCTTTATATAACACTATTTCACAATGTTTTTAATATATATTATTATCCCACTGACTAATTAATTTTATTATTATTATTTTCTGAGTATTTATATATAATTTCATTGTGATCTCAATTTTTTATGATTATGTTACAACTTACAATGTTTATAAGGGAACTCTTAACCCATACTTTTTATTTTTGGTTTATCTTCTATTATTTTAAATTTTCCATTTTAGATTTCTATAATATCTTATAAATGTACTTTTCTTTTATCCCCTTTTTATTTTTATAGAGATATTCAATTTCTCTATTTTTTGGGATGATTTTTTATCCACCTTCATGATTAATTATTAATTGTTTATTCTCAAAGTCTCTCCTTGATTATTCCACTAATTATTCTTCTCCTTTTATAGAAATACAATATTATATTTATGGATGAAACCCTTAAATGCCCAAAATATTATTTTATCTTCTTATTTTTTGAAATAGATTAGTTTATGCATCAATATCTTCCACAAAAATTAATTATGAAACACATTATTTTATCACTAGTATATATAATTTTAATGATTAGTATATGGTTCCTTTGTATGTGGCATGAATTATTATCATAATTTTATAATGTTCTAGGTGGGGATAAAATTATATATACCTAAATTTAATTCGATAAATTGATGTATTTCAATAGATTATTATGATTGAACATTATGTTATCTTTATTCACATTCTATGTGGGGGATTTTTCCATAATGTTATGATGTTTCATTATTATGCATGTTCCACATTCCTTCACTCATTCAATTTATTTCCTTATTCTTATGATGATGATATTATTCTTACAATATGATGATCATGATTATACTCACCCATAAACTATATTGATTAATTTCACATATTTCATCCCTATTATCCTTCCCTTTACTAGGATTTTATCTCACCCTTCATTTTATGTATATCCCCATATGATTGCATGTAGTAAGGGGACCATTAAAGCATGTATAAGGATTATGAGTATGTTTTTAAATAAATTTGAATTTTTTATATGAATTCAGTCCATATGTACCTAGTTTTCCTCAGACAAAAAACTTATCGATTTTGGGATTTTTAATATTATTTATATTTGTATTAAAAATGATGTAATAATAATATATATTAGATGTAGGCCACTATAGTTGACATCATATTAAGGTTTAGTTTATTTTTAAATTGAATTAGTAAAATACGAACTAGTTTAGCCTTAATGAGTCATAAGTTTGTAAATTATCATTGATATAAACATATGAATAATTTTTCTACATGATTTATTCACTTATGCTATGTTCTAAACATTCCTTGTTTATAAAAATGTCTAGAACTCGACTCAATAAAAATTAAATGGTCAAAATACAAAATTAATATTCACTCATGAAGGTGAATGTTTTATTTAATTACTGTCAGAATCGTTCCTTTAGGTCCTATATGTTTTCTAGTACTATTGAATCAACACCTAGATCCCTTTAAATAGAGATATTTGTTAAAAAATAGAGTGGTTAAATCATTGAATCCAAATAGGGAATTTGATTCAATATTGGGTGTGGATTAGCTCTTCATAGATAGATCTCACATTAACTTTTGGGAAATGTAAATGTATTTTTATATCTCAAACCATCCCATGCTCTCATAAAAAAGTAAGGAAAATAATAAATATCCTTTAATGAAGCGTTTAAAGGTTTGAGTGTTGATACCTAATGAATAATCATATCAGTCTAAAATAGTTGAGGAAAAAAACCTAATTGACCTAGAATATATTCCCATTATAAGGGAATATATTGATGTATTCCTAAATAACTATCTGTACTTTTGTTTGATTATGATGTAGAGTTATCAATATAACTTATACCCATTGAACCACATATATCCAAGTTCTCTTACAGGATATCCCTAACAGTTCCAATGGAGTTAAATATTCAACTACAAGACCAATTCGAAAAGGGATTATATTCCTTAGTTCATCACCATAGTGTGAATTGATGCTCTTTATCATGAATAAGGATGAGTCAATGAGGTTTCTCATCAAATAACAAGAGTTCAACAAGGTCACCATAAAGTAAAATTATCCATTAACAAGGATTAGTTATTTGATCAATAAATTTTAAGGATTATGATACTTATAAAAAGTAAATTTTCATTCTAGATATAATCAATTGAATATGAAAATAGAAAATATTCAAAAGACAACATTCCATACATGATGTGAATACTATGAGTTCACACTAATTACATTTGGGCTTACATTCACCATAAAAATATTCATAGACTTGATGAATAGATGCTTTAGTGACTACATCTATAAAATCATCATTGTCTTTATTGATGATTCAATCATATATTCCAAGAGAAATTAAGAACATGTGGATAATCTTAGGATTGATTTAAAAAAATTAATGGAAGAAACATTATATGCTAATTTTTCAAGTGTGACTTTGGAATATAATATGTTACATTCTTATTGCATGTGATCACACATGATGGAATTTATGTATATCCATATAGATATTGGTAAATTTTTGGAATCCCAAGTTTCATCAAGATCCATAATGTTACAAAATTAGCAAAGTAACATTGAAACTTTGTTATAAAGTATTTATGATTGATTATCAATCCCACTAACCAAGCTAACACAAAAGTTAATAAAGTATGTCTTGATAGAATATTATGAATAGAGGTTAAGGAGATTAAGAAGATATATCCTCATAAAGAAAGATAATTTGATATCATATGCCTCATAGAAATTGATGATCCACGAGGAGAACTACCATACACATAATTTGGAGTTGACAGTTGATATCCTTACATTAAATATTTAGGGGAACTACATTTGTGGATAGAAGTGTGACATATACATTAATTAATAGATTTTAAAGTATATATTAACACATATATAGATGAAAATTAGTCAATGAATACGATCAGAGTTAATTATTAGTCAATTAACTACCACCATAGAATGGTGAATGAGGTAGTTGATGAATATAGTAGAAATAAACCTCCCACCCTAACCTTGATGAGGATTGAGAAAGATCCTATCACCATGGATATATAATTAATTGATTTAGAAATCATAATGTTAAGGAGGAAATACTACCTTTATCAAATGATACCCTAACCATCCATCCTAGAGAAAATGAAGGAGGAAAAATGGATGATATAGAGCATCAATATAATGTGAGGGTAAAAATGAAAAAGAACATTCCTAAATTAAACAATGATTAATATGGAATCATTCTTTTTAGAACTAGTCTATATGGTCCATCATTTATTGATATAAATAAAAATATATTATACAATACATATAGATCACATTTCTCTATCCACCCTGGATATACCCAGATGTATTGTGATCCTTTAGTGCACATTTTGTGGGACAACATGGGAAGGTAGATTGCCGAGTACACCTTTAAATTCAAGGTGTGTTAGGAATTTATATAAGAGCATTAAAATTACAAGTGGATGATGAAACCATTAACCATTTAAATATGGAAATGCTAGAACATCGCCATGGGATTTTTCATGTGTCATTACAAGACACTAAGGGAAATCATTTCATCCGGGTTTTTGTGGATTGACTCAGTAAGAATGCCTACTTAATCACTATTATGTTAGTTTTATCAGTCAATCAAATTTCAATCATAAATTAAATGGAAGTGGTGAGGAATAATGTTCCACCTATTTCAATCATATTTGATGAATATCCTAGTTTAGACTCTATGTTCTAATGGAGTCTTCAACACTGCATAGTTATTGTATTGAAATTATGTATGGTCTATCAACCTCATACTAACTTTTAATCTTGAATAATCATCTAATAACTCAATTTAACAATTAGAGTGTACTCAATGAACTTCAAAGGAGGTTTGGAATAACTCCTTCCTTTGATTGATTTCTCAGAAAACAATAATTTTCATTTAATTATTCATATGACACTATATAGATATCTATATAAGAAGATATATAGAAATATGAGATGCTAATATGATGTTTTAATGGAAATTTCTTGGACCCAAAATTGTGCATGAAATGTCATGGAATTTTAATTCAATTCCTCAAAACATTAATTTTGTTCAAAGTTGTTAGAAGTGCTATTCTAACAGTCATCCATGTGACGTGATGTTTGGAATCAGAGACAAAGTGATCATTTAAATATAAAATTTTATGTGATTCAAGAGATTTTAAATTAATGGAAATATCAACCCTAGGTACATTGTACCATTTGATATCTCTGATCACATATGATCTATGGGATATCAAATGGAACATTCACCAAGAATGGATCAAGTGCATGATGTGATCCACATATATCCCCTACAGAAAGACACACCCAACCCCTAACATGTATTGAATTTGATGGTGGTACAAATGCAGAATGAGAACTCCAATGAGGATGATTCAATGAACATCATGGACCCTAAGATAAATTTCTACACTATAAGACAAGATACATTATCATATAACATTGGTGAAACTATAAGTATGAAGAGAAAAGATGGAACTAGATGATGTAATGAAATTCAAGTACCCCATAAATTCTTGGTTGATGATACGAGTTAAAAATTCATGGATGAAATTTATAATGTGGGAAATAATGTAATGACCCTAACTTTTATATATTTATTTTCCTTAAGAATATACTCATGTGTTATATTTAGGAATGTAGTTTAGTATAAAGCACAACCATCATGTAATAAAAAAACAATAATATATATGATCTATATGGAATGTTAAATATAGTGAATAAATATATTCTATAAAATTAAAAATAATATCCTGGTACAATATATATTATAAAATAACCTAATAAGAATTTTTAATTTTGGAAGGTCTTGGACTCCAAAAATTATCATGATCAAGAACAACACTGTAAAAAACAAAACATTAAGAATTTGAGTAATTTTTTAAAGGAGATGAATAACCTTTATGGAAAAATAATTAAATGAAAATTGAATTAAATTAGAGGTAATTATAAGAAGTATAAAGTCAATATGAACATTAGAATCATAATATTTCTATTAGAATAGTAACTGAATCGCTAAAATAATAATCTAACTTTTAAAATATTAATCCTGCTATTAGAATATAAAATTAACAAATAAAATAGAAAATTGGCCTATAAATATTATTTAATATGAAAAAATAACTAAATATAAACATTGTAGTTCCATAATATAAAATGTTAAATTAGTAAAATCAATGATATTTAAATTTTATATTTTAAATAAAAATCATTTCAACTTAATTTATAAAGCCATAATTTCTATCTTAATAATTAAATATTAAAATTAAGTATGTTAACAAAATTAGAAAATTAATTTCATTATTTGGAATAGTAAATTTAAAATTGACTAGGAGATATTAAAAACATGTATTTTTTGGGGAATAATAAAAATACAGTTTTTTAAATTCCAATATTTTTTATGTGTTATTGATGTAATAATTATCTAAATAACCTTAAAATGGCCATATAAACCTAAAATTGATTTAATAAGGCAAATAATTAAATTAAATTAAATTAAATTCATTTTTATACCTAAAAAATACTTTCCAAATTATAAAAATATAATGTATCCAAGTATTTTTTCCCTTTCATTAATTTTTAAAAACAAATAAATTTTGTATCTAAATAGTTTGAATTTCAATAAATATTTAATTTTTAATCTAATAATATTTATAGTCTCAAATAATACAACCATTAAAATTATTCTCCTTGAAATAATTTTTATTAATTATTTATCCTAGAATACCCCTACTATTCATGTAAAACTACCCCTCTCCCTCCCCTTAGAAAATCACTTCCTAAAAAATTATCATTTCATTTACTAATTTCCTAATTAAATGTTTTAGTTGTTCCTTAGGGATGTAATGGCGTTATACAACACCAATACCTTAATTATCTAGTCTTATAGGAAATGAGTAAGTATAATTGAAGAGATAACCCGACAATCCTACTCTTTTTATATATTTTCTTTCCACTATCTTAATATCCATTGTTTTTCAACCTTCCTAAACTATTTAATTCACAAGTATATAATATATTAATCTTATTATGATATTGTATAACCATTTAAATAAATTTAATATATATAAACTCTTTCTAACTCTATAAAAATGTCCTATAAATGGTCAGGTTTATTTTGTTACAAGAACTATGCCAATTCTTTAATTAACACTATAATAACCCAGAAATTTATTAATGGAATTTCTCATCTTATAATTATGTCATATTTAATAATGTATTATAAAGATAATTAACCACATTATGAAAATAATAATAATTTCAACATTACATTTATAGAATTAAAATGGAAATAATAATTGAAAATATTACAATGAGAAAAAAATAGAAAATATGATAACTACAATATGATATTTTGGATCTTATTTATCCACCGATATAATTACACTAATGGAAAATAATATAGAAATGAAGCATAATATTAGAAATGAAATATTCATCTTGAAATTTTAAATAAAACATCAATATAAAATATATGATATTTTTGAATTAATTAAGTATGTGATATATAAAGGAATTGGGGACCCATATGAATGTTATAAATACGATCATTGGAATATTAATCTTTCCATGGGAATAGTAACTAAACTACTGAAATAGTAATTTTACCATTGGAGTAGTTACATAATCGTTAAAATAGTTTCATAACTCATGGAATTGTCAAATAATATTTAGCTCTCTTATAAAATGAAAATATGGAATATTTATATAATTATAAAATTAAATAAATGTTTTAAAAATTATAAAATAAGTATTTGTTTTTTTATAAAACATATATGTTTTATACTCGTTTTTTTAATATTATAATGATTTAAAATAAAGTATATTTTCATAAAATGTGTTTATAAGTTAATTTTATGTTTAATTATGATGATAATATTATATTATGATACCATATGTACTTTTTAAAACGGTCATAAAAATATCATAATATTAAAATTATTATTTTTCAAATAAAGGGGGTTTTGTATAAAAATTTTATTTCTCATAATTATATAATTAATTTTATAAAATGGATTTAATTTTTTGTAATATAAAAATTAATAAATGGTTAGGGTGATGGTTACATCCTGAAACTATAAAATAATAAAATTTTATTTTATTACATATGTGACACACAACACCGAGCTTAACAACCCACAAAATATATTTTTAAAATTTAATCTCTGTGATAGCTTGCAGAACACGCAACCCAATTCTAAATGAACTATTATTTAGTATTCCATTATAAAATATCTATTTAATTTATGGATATGAATATTAATAACCTAATAACAAAAATTATTATTATTTATTGATATGAAATAATATAAGAATCATTTAATATAAAAAAATGTTTTTTTGAACAACATTGTTTTTATAAAAGACGGTTTTGTTAGGGTTTGTGCAAATAATTTAAAGTTTATTTATACCAATATTAATTTATATTGATAAAATGGTCTTCATTTTTTGAATTATCAAATAAAAATTAATTTAGTGTTCATTTTTGTTATTTTTCTGAAATGTTTCATATTTCGATTAACAATGAAAAATATTGATCTTTATTGAAAACTAAATTTTATTTTAAATAATTTACAAGATTAAATTACATTTAAAATTTAGTTTAAAAAAAATTATTTAAATTATTTTGAAATTTATTTATTATAGGTAATTAAAATAAATTTCATATTTATTTTTTAGATTAAAACCTTTTATACTTATGAAAATTTTCTTCATGAAAACTTGTGTTTTCATCATGTCTAGGAGATTTGTTTATATTTAATTTTCCAATTCTATGAATTGAATTAGGTAAAATTGATTCTATATTTTTTACCAGAATTATCTATATTTTTTTATAAGTTCAACTTAATTTTTGAACATAGTGAATAGTGAAAAATGTAAAAAATAATTACCTTGGTTATGGTACAAAATGGTTACCTGGGGTTAAACTAAAAATATGAGAGTTAAAATGATATAAAAATTGTATAAAATATATTATATAGTCAAATTTATATATTATAAAATCATATGATTAATAATACTCAATTTAATACCCTTTTATCATATGAAAAATGTGGGTAAAACTTTATCTTTTAAGAAATTACAAGTTTTCCACTAAACTCACTTATAAAAGGCCACCACATATCTCTGTTATCACACCTTCAAACAATTTTTGATCAGAAAAGTACTAAAAAATCTCTTCGAAAAATCCATACACTTTTCCTCGAATATTGTTTTTGTTCATAAAACTATTATATTAATATGTTAAGTATAATCCTAAGGGGGTAGTCATAGAAGAGGTAAAATTCCTAACCATGAATTTTTGTTTTATTTATTCTACCACCTCATTATAATATTATTAATTTATGATTACATAATAAAAAATTATCTAAAATATAATTATATTTATTATTTTTGTTTCACTATTTACATACATATCCTACCCCCTAAAATGGGAAACAATAATATTTATTGTTTTTAAGGTAGACTAACGCCTCATAAACCGATTTGAAATTTTTTTCATCAACATCTACTAGGGTGAGTAACTATAATAATATTAGCTATGTTTTTAATAATATTGTGAGTTTATTTTTTATTTATCTTAATTTATTAATTTTTTGGATTCCCGCTTTTTCCTTAATATTTCTTTGATAATAATTTTTTTAATTTGGAGTGTGTATGATGAACTACCACCTCGTGGAGAGATGTGATTCATTTTTTCCTAACACTTTACAGAGAAGGTAATAAGAGTAAATTTATAGAATATATGTGATATAAATGAAATAATTATTACATTTATGAAATATTCATCATTATCAAAACATAATATATCATTTTTATTCCCTTTTCACACACTGAATAATGATAACATCGTTCATGTACGTGTGAACTACTGCCTTTATGAAGCGATGTGACTATATTTTCATCACCACACTTAACTTATTATATATATAAGTATATTTAAATAAATAATATGGTATTTTTGATATTATTATAATTATATAAATAATAAATATTATTTACCTCCTTTCCCTGATGATCGTTGAAAAATGAAAATGTTACTCATGTGTACGTATGACTTACCATCTCCATGATCATAACATAACTCATTTCTCAAAACCATTTTTCATTATTGGTTTTAGATGTATAATTGATGTGTAAATATTATAATTATTTAATTATTATTATTATTTATATGTTTAAATAATGAACTCTTAGACCAATAATCATCCTATTGGAGTCATTTTTGACACATAAGTCAAATATCATCAAAACACCCAATGTAAACTTAACTGATTAATTAATTGTATATAAAATTGTAATAAGTGAAATAAAAGGAATAATAAACATGAAAAGGTTTAATAATCAAGTTATTAATTAATATAAGTTGACTATTTAGGAAGATAAACAATGTAATAGATAAGTCAGGCTCTAGGGAAGGGTCTTCACCTCACTTTTCATTCATTGAGGTACATCGTAATGTTAGGAACATAATTTTTAATATATGGTGTTTATAATTAAAATTTGACATTTAATATTATGAATCCTAAATACTTATTGTTATTTTAGCTGCCAATTTTAAATATTTTATCCCATGGGATTTGAAATGTAAGGTACCAAGTGGTAAATAATTTCATAATCCAATTTATTTTCATTAGGTTATATTGAATCTTCATTGTCTTTGACATTAAGAGATTATGTGTGAAAGGAATTTTATATATATTATGTTTTATCTATAATTGTTTTATGTGTATTTTAATGTGATAAATATAATCAATTCATTGATTTATCATCACATCAATTATATAATCTTTGTAAGGGTTTATTTAACAATCTCACTCTAATCAAGATGGTTTATTATTGAATTCTATTTGAAGGAAATAACATAATAATTTTCAAATAAAAATATTTAATTTTCTTCTAATATGGTTATTCATGTTATTTTTAATAAATTTTACTATTTTTCCACTTTATGGAACATAAAATAATTGATAACAAGTTTTGAAGAAAATTTGACTTCATTTCTATTTTCGGTCTGAAATAAATTTTCTTTAAAAAACAATATTTTCAAAAAAAATTATTTCAAAATGTTTTTAACATTTTCAGAATTAATTATTAATGAAATTTTTGCCCATTTTGACTTTTACAAAACGATTATAAATTTATATTCTAATCATTTTCAAAACAAGAACCGTTTGATTTTTTTAGAAAAATTGAATGTAATATTTGTTTTATCATACCCAGCATATACAAAATTTCTTACCATCATGTCCACCAAATGTTATAAAAAATCCCTTTTAAGTATAAAATTTTATTTTAAAATACATTTATTTTAAAAATGTCAGTAAAAATGTATTTTCCTCAACAAATTTTATACATTTTTAGGGTATATCTATCCATCCATGATAAAAACCCATTATTGTAAATAATATCCACTAGGAATATATTGTATTTATATAAAAATTATTCTCTCTTTAGAGGGTTTATGGTCATTTTTACTGAGTAATGTATTGACATTCACTTTATTCATTAATCTAGTGACTAACATTCCCTTGAAGTATTCACATTCCGATGAACATTGGACATTACATTTTCCCTAACAATTCATATTATTTGTCACAAATATGTTTATGGATTAAATTTTATAAAATTTCAATATATGGTGTTAGAAATTGAATGTTATTTTTTTATATTGGAAAATATTGATAAATATGTATTCTATATGGATAATAGATGATATGGCACATTGGTCAGGAATTAAATCGATTATTCCATATATGAGGAATTATTTGGAAACAAAATGATCGGAGGTACAAAAAATTATATATCCCATCAATGCAATGGTTTTATAATGAAGTAAATCAGTAAGAAATAATTAAAAAAGTTTATACTTATAGTTTTAAATCATCTTGTGAATGATCATGACGATAGATGTATCATGTGCCTAAGAACATGAAGTCCACTAATTAAGAATCTCCTTTATTGGGAATTCAATTATTGTTATCCATGATATTTTAATAATTATATTATCACTAAATACATTTCATTTTTATGTTATTGGTTAAATGGAATGTGTTTTTGATTATTTAAATGTCTATATTGATTATGACTTATCATATTATCCCTATAATTTTCATAATGATATTATCTATGGATGAATTTCATTGCCAATTTTTTGAATAAATTTCACATCTTTTTAGTTATTTACCTTTCCATATCAATTATACCTTATCTAAAAATGATAGTCAAGTTATTTAAATGGAATATGTGTTCAGTTATTTACATTCTAAAGTTGATTATGCTTATTGATTCATGATAGATAATAATATACATAATCTGTATTGGAAATTTGAGATCACCCATATTTTATATCATTTCTCATGAAATTAGGAAATATAAGAAGAATTATATACAATTATATTCTAGAGGTAATAATGTTATTCTAAAAAATTGTTTTAAAATGTAATATATGGATCATTCTTGAACATAGTTTACCATGGCTACTAAACGATTCTGTCCTTCCTGAAGTGATTCCTTATATATTATTACAATAAAATAATGTAGACATTAGATTCAGGCTACAGGGGTTGAGTTTTTGATATTTAGTATCAACGGATTATTATTAGAAAACATGGGAACTAGATTTAGGTAAACATATATTTGATATCATAACCATATAACAGACATTGATGATAAGCATAGAATATCATACTAATGTTTTATTAAGGAAAATATTATGTGTTGTTTTCTAAGTATTCATACCTGTCTGGATACTAAAAGTGTACATGGTTCTCAAACAAATGCTCCTAGTGGTAATATCTCCAAAAATGGATCATCAGGCTTGGCCCGATCATCACCTGTTGCCTAAAAATATGCCTTATTGTGCACCTGGTTTGAATCTACTGAAATATAATCATAGGATAATTCAAATTTTATTTTCAAAAAATTATGAAGGATTTGAATAGATGGTTATAATTAATTGTCTAGGTTAAAACTATTATTTAATAAATTTAAAATAAGATGTCTTCATTTAGAAATCCTATACATAATTATATGGTTTTCCCATTGTGATTATCATAGATCACACTATATTTTTTTTGTTCTTGTCAATGGTTAGAACCTGAAAGAATATTTTTAACAAATAATATGATTGAAAATATTGTGACTATTAGTAACATAAAGGGATGATGATAGAATTGGAAGATATTATGCTAATTCTTAGTTAGTTTTCTCTAAATATTACAAACAACCTATACCATAATGGACTCTTGGACTCACTGAAAAAGGGGATAATGGATCCCTCTAAGAGATCAAGTGGTAGAGACCATGGAGGTAAGAATGACCTATTTTTTTCATATCAAAAAAATGAGGAAATAGACTCCCATTAATGTCACTCAAAGGAATTGGAAAATTATTTACTTGTGGAAAATATGGGAATAAAGCTCTGAATTGTTGATGAAAAATAAAGAGTATTATGGAAGAAGATATATCTCATCATAGGGATATATTTATAGTTTGTTGTCTAAAAAGAAGAGAACCAAGGGATTATTAAACTCACTTCAACTTTCTAAAGATTAATCCCTAGAATAAGGAAGGACCAATGTTGAAATAAAATGGTCGAAGTATTTATCTATTGGGAATCAAGAATTAAATTGGAAAATTAATTTTACCAATGGTATTTTTGTTAAATGAATCCTAAAACATCTATGAGTGTGTTAAATTTTAGATGCATATATATATTCATTAATATAAGAGGTATGGATACCCTCTTGGGTTTTCTGTTTACTATATATCATAAGATCAAAGTCTTAAACACCCCTTTTTGGGTAATATATTATGGGAGCTTTCATTGATTAACCTTGTAAAGACCCAAAATTTCCATGTAATTTTTTTAAATATATGGGAATTTTATGAGTCTGCGAAAATTGACGGCATGGGATTCTGAGGCCCGGAGTGCCCCAAATGAATTTATGAACATTATTTCAGGTACTTTCAATAAACGTGCGAGCAGGTTTTTCTATCTTTGGAAGTAGTGCTCGGAATTCAAATATGAGGGCACCGTTGAACTTGCACCACTGGTATTTTCTTAAGGAGACCTTCACCTTGACCATAGTAGTTCGAGGGTGAAAGATAGAATTTTGGGTTTTCCGTGGAAACAGAAATAAAATAAAATAAACTTTTCTTTTTCTTTTCATTTTGTTGAAACCTCCCATGTGAAGGTTTAAAAAGTGGGGACCACCAGAAATAAACCTCCCATGAGAGATTATGGAGGTGGGGACTCCTTGAACTAAAAACTCTAATCGGTTTTGGGGGTGGGGACCACCCGAGACTAAAACTCCCTTAAACTCCCTCTTAAATTTGGGTAAGCCTCTTAAACATCCCCCACTTTAATGGTGCCACCCACTTTAATTAATTAAACCAACTCAATTAATTAATTAATCCAATTTGATATTATGCCAACATATTCTATAATGTTGGATAATTCATTTTTGTGTGGATTTGGGGAATGTTTTTGGAAAAGTAGAAGGAGTGAGCCTTTGGGAGAATTACACTTCTCCGATGAAGAACTTCTTCCACAAGAGGTTATAGAGTTGGGGACCACCTAAACTAAAACATGTCACAGGTTATGGTGGTGGGGACCACCCAACACTAAAACCCCCTTGAACTCCCTC
Organism: Viscum album; assembly: GCA_963277665.1. Classification (NCBI taxonomy): domain Eukaryota; kingdom Viridiplantae; phylum Streptophyta; class Magnoliopsida; order Santalales; family Viscaceae; genus Viscum; species Viscum album. Next base: position 829,854,192 of record OY728127.1, read on the forward strand.
TTAAATTTGGGGAAGCCTCTTAAACATCCCCCACTTTAATGGAACAACCCCTTTAATTAATTATACTAACTCAATTAACTATTTAATCCAATTTGATATTATTCCAACATATTATATAATATAGGTTAATTAATTTTTGGCTAGACTGGGGGAATGTTTTTCGAAAATGATAAGGAGAGAGCCTTTCGGAGAATTACAATTCTCTAACGAGGAACTTCTTCCATGAAGAACCTCTTCCACAAAGAAATATCCTCCAACGAAGAGCGCTGAATTTGACTTCTTCTTCGACACATCCTCTAATGTGGGACGTCTTCAATCGATGATCGTTCATCAATCCTCATCGACATCAACAAACTAATGAGGTAGGAGAGTGTTTTAATTTGACCAATGTTAAATTCCTTCTCACATTGAATCATCTTCCTTGAGCCGTATTCTACCGCCCTAACGTGGAAAGTACAGGCCAAACAAACATGGCCCAACCCCTCTGAAAATCTTGTGGATATTTTGTGTGATCTTCTCGATGGTGGTGGCGACTGGTGAGGGTGGTTGGAAATAATGGAACTCGATAACCGAAGTGAGGACAGTGAACGAGGGGTGGCCGGTCAAGCCGGCCGTCGATGAAGGCAGGGATCCCTACCGCCCCGCGGCACTCCTCCCCTCGTGGCCTCCGCTTCCCCATGGCCTCCGCGTCCAGCGGCGCTGTGTCGCCCGCAGCCGCTGCCGCCCCACGCTGCTCCGCTGCCCGCGGCCTCCGCTGCCCCACGACCTACCTGCCACACGGCGTTCCGCCTCACGTGGCCTCTTCAGCCCTGCGGCCTCTACCGACCCATCGCCTTTGTGCCCCGCGTTGCTCCACGGCCCCCGTGGCCTTGAGCCCCTCGTGGCCACCGATAGAATCAGTGCCGCCCTCGTGGCCCCAGCGGCCTCGCGCCAACCGATTCCTCCCACAGCCTCGCACTGCCCTCATGGCCCTGTGGCCTCCGCACTTCCCTCGCAGCCACTGTGACCTCATGCCCCCCCATGGCCTCCCGGGACCTCAGCGACCCATCGGGGCCCCCACAGCCCTCCATGGACCCTCACGGCCCTCGCGTCCTACCGAACTGCCCAGTATGGGCTGGGACAGACACAATGGGTCTGGGCAAATGTAGTGGGTCAGGTCGACCCATACTGGGTCGGTCCGACCGGGTTATACTAGACTCAGACCAGCTACGAGATTTACGCTCTTTTAGTCATAACTTTGGCACTGAGCATCCGTTTGAAAAACCGTCAAAGGCACTGTAAACCATGGAATACGATGTTCCCATTGATATAACCCCACTGGAGTTTTGAGTAATGTTGAGGTACGGTCGTGTTGGATTCAGCATGAATCCAAATGGGCCCCTGGGACTAAAAGGCTAATAACTTACAAACCGGGCGTCCGATTGACGCACTATCTCTTGCGTTGATACCCCTATGATGTGTGGTTATCTGAGATACTTCTTCATGGGACTTCATTCCAATTGAAGTGTTGACCAGTGTCTTGTGGAGTGGACTCTCCTTGAGAGGAGCAAGCACATGCGGGATCCCAGTAGGTGGCTGTGACATGATGAATGCAGAGAGATCCTATTTGGGTCAGCACCTAGCGATCCTATGTGGGTCAGCACATAACAATCATGTGTGGGTCAACACCAAGCGATCCTCTGTGGGTTAGAACCGAGAGATCCTATGTGGGTCAACACTGAGCGATCCTATGTGGGTCATCACCGAGAAATCTTGTGTGGGTCAGCAGCAGAGCCTCTTAACAGAGTAAGATGATTCAGTAGTTATATCTAATTATCTCTACTACTGTACATATGTTATACCTGGTGTGAGCTGAGTATGTCCCTGTGTGGTACTTTACATTGTGATAATACCTTGGTGGTATTCTTCAGTGTGGCGTACTTGTGTGGTACTTACCTTCATGGTATTTCCTTCCTTTGTGGAGCAGTTGAGCTTTGGGCTCTTGGTTTGGACCCGATGTCTCTTCATGATTGAGATGGGTATACTTGATAAGTTAGGTATATGTATATGAATATACCTTAATAGGGTTTTAAATTGATTTCTTCATTTTTGGTTTATCCTTTGTGGATTTTGAGAGACCTTGAGGGTCTCGGGGTCCCTACAGAGTATCGTTATACTCAACCCTACACGGGCTATGCAAGAACCTTGTTGTGTTTGGTGCAGACGACAGACAATGCTGATCCAGGCTGAGGATACCAGGACTGGATGATGCCCAGTGGTGGACCATACGCCGTGTTATTACACAGAGGAGATTGGTAGATGTGGATTGATGAGGATAAGATCTCTACCTACCCTTCAGGTAGGAACCTCGGAGTACGACCCAATATATGTCTTTGTTTTTGTTCGGTTGTATAGTATTTTAATTGTACTTGCACCTTTACTGTTGGACTTGTATTCCGACCCCTTTTACTTTCACCACCTTTTTTGTTATACAGTTGACTTGTGTTCTTATCATGTTGTGTGCTTGTTTGAGTGTGTTTACAGGATATAAAGGCAATGTCTTCCCAGTTTTAGGGAATGTGCCTTTCGGTGCTAGTTGCCAGCCCATGGCCTATGGAAGGTGGTCTTGGGGTAGTCACGAAACGGGCCCCGGGGGACGGTTTATGACAAACCGTATTTTTTTGGAAACATTTATGGGAATAAAACCAATAAAATTAGTATAAGAAAGAGTTATTTGTGGAAGAATATATTTTCATGTTGGAATTATGATTAAAAGAATTAGTAAACATTAAAGGTTTATCTTATCATTGATGTGTAGTAATTATGGGTCATCAAAATTTGGTAATTTTATAGGAATTATATTTATATAGTTTTGGAAAAAGTAAATGTGATTACGTATGGAAATTTCCAAATGGTGCGAACCCACAACTGAAGGATGATAAGGGTTTGCCAACTACCACTATCGTACATGGGGTCCGGGTTAACATGTCATTGTTTTTATTTAAATTATTTGATGAATAAATATTAATAATTAAATAGTGGTGTTACTATTGAGGTTTATAGATTTTTTTATTACATTAGATTACTAGTGCTAACCTTATAGTATTTAAAAAATATTTATTGACATAAATATTTATGTCACTATTTTATAAATCTTATGATATGTTGAAAGATAATTTTAGTACTTTTGGTATAAAAAACTTATTTTTTTATTTTAATTTCTTGGATAAAGAAATGAATCAGAAATTTCTCGATTCACAACCAAATGTTGAAATTAATCTTATAAAATAGAAACATATCAAGTAAGTATATTTCCTCATATTCTTATATAGTAAAATAATTCCTCAACTTTAGGAAAATAATCAGGAAACAAAAAATTTATCCTATCACCTTCACATCTGATGAATAAAATGGTCTTTTAAATCATCACATATTTATGTATTTGAGGTCTCTAGCCTTCTATTTGATCATTCACTTTCTTATGATTAAGTAACACAATCACTCCCCAAAATTGTTTATTCTATTCATATTTGTCCATAACATCACATACCACTAATTTTATCCTACTAAGAAACCTTATTATCTTTTATTCCATATTAACTCTTTAATTCATTTCTCTCTTATTAAGATAATGTTTTATTAACACTTTTTACTATGTGGGTTTTCAAAAAAAGAATTTTCAAATATCAAACCATTGATTTAAAAGTGCCAGACCAAATTGCAAGGAAAAAAAGTATTTAATATGGGGAGAATGAAGAACCCTAAAATTATAATAAATTAACATTGTATTTTATAGAATATGAGACATGAAACATAGAGATGAAAAAATTCATGAAATATATGAAATTAAATTAAGTCTCTTTAGTAGCTTGTGGAACATGGAACCTCAATCCTAACTGAACTATAATATAGTATACTGGTATAACATAGCCATTAAATTGGCAGTTATGAATATTCATAACTAAATTATGAATATTATTATTATTTATTGATTATAAATAAAATAAAATCCATTTAATTAATAGAAATGTTTTCCCCAAAACACTGTTTTTATATAATATAGTTTAGTGTCACATTGCACACCTAATTTGAACGTAATATTTACCCATTTTTAAAAAATATATTCGTTAAAATAAACTTCATTTTCAAATAATCATATCAAAAATATCTTAGAGCTTATTTTTTCTTTTTTTATAAAATGTTTCATTTTTTGATGAATAGTGAAAAATACTGATAATTTTTTAAAACATTATTTCTCTTTAAATAATTTACATGGTTAAATTAATTTTTAAATTGGATTTAAATTTAAATTAGTTAAATTATAAGAAAAAAATATTTTAGGTCATTTTAATTAATTTCATATTGAAATTTGGTATTAAAACCTTCCATACATATGAGAATTTTCTTCTTGAAATCGATATTTTTTCATCACGACTACAGGTTTTGTTTTAAATTTAGTTTTTTAAATTATGTGAATTGAATTTGGTAAAATGGATGAAATTTTTGAAATATGAATAATTTATATTTTATAAGAATTTAAGCTTAATTTTTTACCATAATTAATAATGAAAATAATAAAAATTAATTACCACAATTAATGTAAAAATGGGGTTTTGAGGGGTTAAACTTAAAAGATAATAGTTAAAATGACCTAAAATTGTATAATATATATATATATTTGAAATATATATTCATTATCATGTATAAATATATATAATACTCAACTTTTTACCCTTGTGACATGTGAAAAACATGGGCCCACCTTTAAAAAAATTAAAAGTATGCCACTCACCTCACTTATATATGGAAACCCCTCTCCTCTATTCATCACACCTTAAAACATTTTTTTATAAACATTCCTGAACAAATAACCTCCCATATTCCATATCTTCATCTCATTGTTATTATTTTGGTTTTAAATCCATTCTATGAATACTTTAGGAATAATTCTAAAGAGGTGGTCTAAGAAGGGGTAAAGTTCATAACCATGTGTTTTTTGTTTTATTTATTCTTCCACCAGCATAAAAATTTATTAATTTATTACTATATGATTACACTAGTATATAAAATATAATTTTATGTTATAATGTTAAGGTAATGACCTAAATCCATATTTTTTCCATAGAATCAGAAATGATAACATCGCACATGTGTTAGGCAGACTACCACCTCCCGAACTGATGTGAAACATTTTCCATCAACACTTCTCAAGATTTAGTATGATGACAAATATAAATTATATATATGATATTTATAATATAATTATACCTATGGAGTTATTATATAATTTATGTATTTTAATTTCCATTTTGTAGGGGATTCAATAACATTGCTCAGGTGTACGATGGAGTACCGTGTCCTGAAGTGATGTGATTGGTTTTTCAAAAAAATTTTTAAAGAAGGTAATAATTACAACGTTCAGGAATTTGTGTGATATAAATGAAATAATTATGATATTAATGACATATATGTATTTATTAAAATATAATGTATAATTTTATTTCTTCTATTTTCACTCACTGAAAGATGATAACGTTGTTCGTGTACATGTAGACTGGCTCTTTCACGAAGCGATCTGCCTCTCTTTTCATCACCACACAACATGGATGATATATTTAATTATATTAAAATAAATAGAATTTTATTTATTATATTATTATCATTATTTAATGATAAAAAATTTCATACCTCCTTTCAACAATTATCATTGAAAAATGGAAATGTTATTCATCTGTACGTACAACCTACCATCTCCATGATCACAAAAAACATCATTTTTCATAACCATATTTCAACATTGGTATTAATATAATAATTTATGTATAAATATGATAATTATTTCATTGTTAATATTCTTTATATTTTAAAACAATTACCTCTTAGATAGAGAGTCAACCTACCAATGTAATGTTTTACACAAAAGTCAAATATCATCAAAACACCTGACATAAACATAGTTTTTTATATAATTTTATATGTAATAATAATAAATGAAATAAAAGGAATAATATAATTGAATAAATTTATTATGAATTTAAATAATTGGACTATGTTTTTTATTCAGCAAGATAAAGAGCATAACTAATGAGTTAGACTCAAGGTAAGGGACTCCATCTCGATTTTTCTCCATTAAGGCATATTGTAGTGTTATGCACCTAATTTCTTTTATATAGGGTATATACTAACCCTATAACATGTAATATCATTATTCATTAATAATTTATGTTATTCCATGTTTTAGTTTTAATTATTTTAACCATGATTATTTGACAAGAATGTTACCATGTAGTAATGAATTTCATAACACAATATCTTTTCATTGGGTTATATTACTCATTCGTTGTCTTTGACATTCTAAGATTATATGTGTAAAAAATATAATTATATTATTTTTTATTTCCACTATATTTATGTGTATTTACATTTGGGACACATATTATATGTTTTGATTAATACCCACTTCAACGTTTTGATCTTTATAAGGGTTTCTTTCACAATTTCATTCTATTCGAGATTTTTATTTCTTAAATTTCAGTTTAAGGAAATTATTTGAAAATTTTCAAATAAAATCATTAAATTTTTTTCAAATATGGTTATTCATGATATTTAAATGTAATAGAACAATTTCTACAATTTATGGTTCAAAAAATATCTGATAAATTCTTTTGAATAATATCATACTCTATTTCTCTCCTTGGTAAGAAATCCATTTTATTCCAAATTTGTTCTAAATATGTTTTAAAAATACTTTTAAAAATTTTAAACTAATTTAATAAATAAATATATACCAATTTTTAATATTTTAATTTTTTAAAGGAATCTTTAAGTCATTTTCTAAATAAGGCATGTTTAGATTTAACAGAAAATGTGAAAGAAATATTTTTTAACATACGCATAATGTATGGAATTTCCAACCATCGTGACCAATGAATGTTTTAAAACAACCATTATAATTTCATTATTTTTTTAAATAAATTTTTTTTCAAAAAATTCTGAACATTTAGTTTTAAAATTATTTTTAAAGTAAAAAAATGATGTTTCCGCATGAATTTTTTGAATGAGATTTTTATGATTTTTTATTCATTAGTGACATCAAAAATTATTGTACTTATGTTACAATGTGTTTATGTTGTGTTGATAACATCCTTATTAACTATTCAGATGGTTTATTTTTATTTTTACCAAGTAATGTATTGAAAATCACTTCCCTAATCCATCCATATAATAATTAACTTTTCCATGAAATATTCACATTCCTGTGATCGTTAGACCTTAAATTTTCCCTTAATATCTATATTATTTATCATGATTATGTTTGTTGATAAAAGTTTATATCATTTATACATAAAATTTTCTACGTAATTTTTTTATATGGGAAAGTATTTATTAATCTATATTTTATATGGATATTTGGTGATAAGTCACATTATTCATGAATGAAATCAATATTCTATATGTGAGAAATGATTTGGACATATAGTGACGGGTGGAGCCATGAATTATATAGCTCCTAAATGAATAAAAAATATCATGTGGTGAATCATTGAACTATCATTAAAATTATTTATACATATAGTTATAAACCATATTGTGAAACACCTTGACGGTAGTGGAATCATGTATCTGAGAACATGACATCCAGTAATTAAGCATTTCCATTATAAAGAATTCAATTATTAGTATCCATGATATTTTTGAAATGATATTATCTCTGAATGTATTTCATTCTTAGTTTATTGTCTAAGTGGGATTTGTTTTCAATTATTTACCTTGCCATATTGATTATATATTATATTATCATCCATAATATTTTTAAAATGATATATTCTTTGGATGAATTTAATTTTTAGTTTACTGTTTAAATGTCATATGTTTTTAGATATTTAAATATCTATATTTATTATTAATTATCTTATCATGATATTAATGTTATTTAAATGGAATTTGTGTTTTTTATTTCCCTTTTCCAAGTTGATTCTACATACAGAGTCATGATAGCTTATGTTGTACTTAACCCTTACTAAGCATTTGATCCCAACCATATTTTTACACCATTCCCAATAATACAAGAAGTGTAAAGAGAATTATATTCAATTATATTCTAGAGGGAATAATGTTATTATCTAGAAAAATAATTTTTAATTTGTGTTTTCAAATGTAATATGAGAATAATGTATTTATCTAGTTTACCAAGACTACAAAACTATTCTATCCTTTTAGATATGATTCATTATATAATAAATAAATGTTGAAATGTAGAAATCATATCTGGGATACTATGGTCAAGGTATATATAATGAATTTTTGGTATTTTTATTAAAATGCATAATTTTTTGTGAATAGTTAAATATGATATTTTACATTATAATCTTTTTACACGAATTTTAAGTCAGGGATTATATAATCAGAAATTAATTAAAAATGAAATGAACAAGTAATTTTATATAGTCACATGAATAAATACTATAATTATTTTTGATATAAATTAATAAAATAATGAATATAATATTCAAAACACCCCTCTCCCCCTTATAAAACCCACGCCTCACAACATCTACACCTCACAACTTCTATGCCTTGGAGATTTCCTAATTGTTTAACCAATTTCCATTATAATCCTCCAACCTAAATCCATGTTCTTCAATTATCATCCAAATTACATTTAACGGATACTTAAGTGGTATCCTAAGAGAATAAAAGAAAAGGAATAGGTATGGTTCTCAACTAATCTATTTCGATTTTATTCTTCTTATACCACCACTGTATGTTCTCTATGATTCTAAAATAGTAACATCAGTATCCTAAATACAATAAAATTTTATTATTATGGTGTAATATCCATCTTAAACTCTTCCATACATTCTTTTAAAGTTAATTCATTTTGTACAATAGGGTTTTCTCACCGGTTCCATAAACAACACACATCGTGTTCCATTATAGCCATTAAGGATTGGTAAAAAAATATTATGATGAAATAATGTGATAATAAGTTTATAATGACTTAAATATTTATCTATAATGATTATATAGAGCTAATATTAAATAAAATGAAACTATTTTTGATGGTTTATAAAATTACCTAAATGAACTAACTAGATAACAATAACATTTTTACATTTTGAATCATCTCTATACCAGAACAAAAAAATGACATTTGTGAGCATCTCAATTTTTTTGAAGTTGATGAATAAAATTTCATTTTAATTTTATATTTTTATTCCCACTTTTCATGTTTTTACAAAATCATAAATAATTGATCTGACTATGGATCCATGATGGAAAATCCTAAAAAAAGAAAAAGTATACTTTATATCTCATTAAAATGGTTAAAAACTTTTGTGACCCCAACCCTAGCAGCCCAGATCCATTTTCTACTTTATTACATTGTGATAATATATAAGTAATCACATTGTAAAAGAACTAATAGTTTACTAGTTTATTTTACTCGATACATTCATGATTACCATATACATTTGAAAACACAAATTACAAAAACAAATCATGAGAATAACATTATTCTATCTGGTATATGCCTTTACACCAATCATAGTAAAATTCATAGATTCCTATGAGTGGTAAAAAAAATGAGGCTGAGATCAAGTGCCTAATTAGTGGTATGTATCAATAACAATAATCAATATAGTAAGGTAAATAACTGAAAAAAATTCCATGTATTCAATCAACTGAGAGGAAAGTATATCAAGAGATAATGTCAATGAGAAAATATCATGCATAATGATTATAATGGTAAGGTGAATAGATATAAACACATTACATTTAATAAAAAATATGAATATCATAACTGGATAAATCCTAATCAATATTTATAGATTAATAACTAGACACACATTCTATGAAATAAATAACATAGAATTGAATTCATCCATAGATATTGTCATTGAGAAAATATCATGGATAATAATAACTTAATTATGAATAAAGGAAATTATTAATTATTAGATGACATGTCTTTTGATCATGATACCTATACCATCTAGATCTATTATAAAGACTGTTTAAAATAATTGGATACAAACCTATCGGGTTTGTTTAAATTATTTTCTAATATTTTACTGATTCACAACACTAGACATGTTAATGCATCTAGTGGATATGTATTACTATGTCTTACCCATTCATGTTTTTCCATGCCATTCCTCTTATATCAAATAATCAATTTAATTAATGAAAAACATGTTCTATCATCAAATATATGTATTGAGTAAGGAACATAGATTTATCAATACTTTCCTAGTTAAACAAATAATATTAAATATATAACATTCTATGTAGAAATTTTAATATACTTGTATAAATAAAAATATAAAATGAAAATAATTTGGATATTTGGGGAAATTTAATTTCCATAAGAAAGTGAAAAATTCAAGGGAAAGGTAATCACTATAAAAGTGAATTAAGGAAGTGAATATCAATACATTAACTTGTCAAAATTATTATAAACCATCCATATGAAGAATAAGGATGGTATAATTACATCATATAACCATTAGAGTAAGAAAAATGGTTGTTTTAATTGATGAATAACGACACTATAAAATGTTCATTTAAAAATATTCTTGATGAAAATAACCTTTTCATTGTGAATATATATTTTTAAAACTAATTGAGAAAAAAATTGAAAAAAACATTCATTGAAAAAATCCATTCAAACTTTTAAATGCATCTTTTGATTATTTTAGTGGTCATGATGGATTGAAATTATGATAATATCGTACACAATAAAACAAATATTCATTTCACTTCTTCGGTAAAAACCAAATAGGCATTGTTTATGAAAATAACATGAATATTACTTTCAGAATATTTTTATATAGGAAAAATGGGAAAAAAATTATTTAATAAATCATTTGAAAAATAGATAAAAACATATTTGAAAACAATTATAGAAAATATGGGTTTTGTTTGAAAACAAATGTCCGACCGAAGAGAGAAATGATGGCCAATTTTCTTTAAAAAAATTCTCAATTATTTTAACTAAAAAAGTGTGGGAAAAGAAAAAATTACCATAAAATATCATGAAAAATCATAAGAAAATAAAATTAAATGGTTTTACATGAAAATGATCAAATATTTTTTTTCAATTGAAATTGAATAATAAACAATGTCGATGAGAATGAGATTGTGAAATAAACCCATATAATGATCATAATGTTGATTTGAGAATTAGAAAATAAATCAACTATGTTTATCAAATAAAAATATAAATTGAAAAAGTGGAAATAAAACATAGGATAATAAAAATTCATTTCATATATAATATATGTATTTCAGAGATGATGAATATGTAATATAACCCAATGAAAATAAATTGAGTCATGAAATTCATTACCACTTGGTAACTCTTAAGTAATTTATCCTTGGATAACATAATTCAAAATGAAACATAATATTACATGAATTATTAATATATTATTATATTACATGTTAAATGGGAAGTATATAGACAATATATAATAAATTAGGTGTATAAGATTAAAATATACATCAATGATGGGAAATTGAGGCGAAGTCCCTTAACTTGAGTCTGAATCGTCATTTTATTCCATTATATTCCAAAATAATAAACTTACGATAATTGGTTTATTTTTTAAGAATATTTTTCAAGTTTATTATTCCTTTTATTTCACTAATTACCATGTTATATATGATTATTTAATATATTTAATTTTACATTAGTTGTTTTGATGATATTTGACTTATGTGTCAAAAATAACTCTGGTATGTGACTATTGGCCTAAGAGGTCTTTATTTCAATATCTACATAATAATAATCCTGAAAAAATTAACATACTTATATATCAATTATAATTTATATACAATTAATTAAATTTTGTTTTGAGAAATTATGTACATTAAAATCAAGGAGATGGTAGGCCGTACATATGCGTGAGTAATATTTCAATATTTCAACGATCATTATGGAAATGAGTTATGTAATATTTTGTATTAACATAATGATCACAAAATAATAAATACTATATTATTTATTTAAATATACATATATATTCCATCCATGTGGTATGGTGGTGAAAATAGAGTCACATCACTTTGTGAAGGTGGTAGTCCACACACACATGAGCGATGATATCATTTTTCAGTGTAAGATAGAAAATGATATATTATACCTCTATAATGATAAAATTGAAATAAATTTTAAAATTATTTAATTAATATTTCATATAATAATTAATGTTATCATTATCATCTTCTATGTAAAGCGTTAGTCAAAAGGAATCACATCGCTTTGTGAGGTGGTAGTTTGCCGTACACACGAGCGATGCTATCATATACCCTACGGAATGGAAAGTAAAAAGGTATATATAATATAGTTACTAATGTAGTATAATTATGTTTTAAATATCATATATATATATATACTTTATATACAGCATCATATATAACATTTATAGGTTTTAATTGAAAATCGAATGACTTTGTTTCATGAGGCAGTAGTCTGTTGTACACACGAATGATGATTTTTGTAACTATTTTGAGGGAAGTGGAGGTGGTTTTATATCATTTAGTTAACATAAAAAAATATATTTATATGTAATATACTATGTTCAATATATAATTATGTTTTAATAATAATCTATGTAATTTGACTAGTAAATAAAATAAAAACACTTGGTGAAGAACGTTACCCCTTCTTCGGGTATCCTCATTATGTTTTCACAAAAGGGTTTACTAGGATGGAGTTATGACCAAAAAATGCTTCTATACTAATATAAGGTAATTTTTTGAAGTTATTTGGAAATTTATTGGTTGAACTGAAATAGTTTTAAGGTGTTGGGAAGAAATTATAGGGGCATCATTTTATAGGTTAGTTGAGTAGCACACTTGTAATTCATGAAAGGATTGAATCATACCCACATTTTTATCACTCCACAGGCCTCCAAAATTTCCAATTATTAAATATATAAGTTATAAGGTCAATATATGACCATAAAATTTGTTTTTTAAAAGTTTTAGGTCGTTTTCATACTTATCTTTTTAGTTTAACCCTCTGAGAAGTCCATTTTTACCTTAATTGAAGTAATTAAATTTTAATATTTTCACTGTTCATTTTGGTAAAAAATTAAGTTGAACATATTATAAATTATAAATGATTCTAATTAAAAATAATGATTTTTTTAAAAAATTAAATTAACATAATTGGTAAATATTAATGTTTAATTAACTCATAGTTGCAATGAAAAAGAATGTTTTTAGGGAGAAAATACTCACAGTTTAGAAAGTTCTTATATTAAAATTCAACATTTTAAAAATAAATTAATTGGATTAATTTATATATAATTTAATTAATTATAATTTTAGAACAATCAAAATATAAACTTACATTATCAATTATTAAAATGAAAAGGCAGTTTTTCATTACAATTCAGTATTTTTCATTATTAATCAAAAAAATGAAATAATTTAAAAAAATACCAAAAATTAACAGTAAGATAATTTTGATATTTTGATTTAAAATATAATTTAATTTTTTATAATTAATTTTCTAAAAATTGTGAAAAATTAATTTTAAATTATATATGCAATGCGTGACTAAAGTGTTCGTTAGAAAAAATTCATTTTTTATAAAATATTTTTATTTATTTTAAAAGATTATTATTTTATATCTAATAAATAAATAACTATAACTTTCATAATTTAGTTACTAATATTCACTCCCACCAATTAAATGGATAGGATATAATGGTATATGATATTATGATTCATTTAGACTCAGGATTGCGTGTTCCATAAGCTATCAAAGAGATTAAATTTAAAGAAATATATTTCATGGGTTATTTAAGATTGGTGATTCATTTCACAAACACTATTGAATAAAATGTTCATATTTTATAATATTGGGATGTTACATTCCCCCCACCTGAAATAAATCATGTAATGACAATTTAATTTGGATCTCGGTAATCAAGGGATTTACATTTGGAAATACGATTGTCAAAAAACCCACATTGTAAGAAGAGTTAATAAAATATCTTCTTAATATGAGAGGAAAGGAAGTTAAAAGGTCATATGGAATAAGACATATTTGGTTTTGAAATAATATAACATAGGTAAGAAGTGAAAAAATGGACATAGAATATAAAACTAACACCCAAATAATGACGGCTAATGACTGAGAAGATGGCCCGGAGGACGTTAATGTCCACAAATCCACAAAATATAGGTGTGATAATGGTCATTGATATCCTCAAAATGATAATAATATGATATTTTTTTCAAGATCATTTTCAAATATTTTTGTAATTATTTTAATATCTAATAATATATAGAAATATACATTATTGATATATTTTATTTCATAGGAACAATTTCAACCTTTAGTTGTGCATAGAAAAATTTCCACTTCACCTCTTACTCCATTAAAGGAATATCCATTTTTTCATTCATGGAGAACTAAAATATACTTTTAATAGATCTTATGATCCATAAAAGTTAGCAAGATATTCAACCTGTCTTTACTAAAACCATAATGGTTCGAAACATTTATCCAATTAAAACTCAAAGTTCAACTTAATACCTATAAATAGTTAACCTTAAGTCTCATCAAAAGTATGTCTAACCAAATTTAGAAGTAAGGTCACTAAATCAAAATTATATTCCACATAAAATATATTTTTTCTATTAATGTCACATTCCAATTATGTGAATACCTAGATCACCATTAAAACGTAATGAAAATATGAATTCCATAAAAAATAAAATCCGAGGATTTCAGATGTATTCTATAGATCCCAACATGTAGTAAACTACAAAAAATATAACATAATCCTTCAAATTTATGATAAATTTTATGGTCACCAATACTATCTCAATAAAATACCATTTTAATTATTATCTCAACATATATCTCAAATTAATTTATATCTCCCCATAATCATGTATTTTGCAAAAAAGTGAAACTTTCCACTTAATCAATTTTCTTGGTACCATTCAACACATGATTTCAAATCCTTTAAGAAATAGTTATGAAGTACAATCCTTATAAATTTAGTGATAAAAATATTGATAATATAATCAATAAGATACTTTTGAATCACATTGAATGTATCCGAATACAAATTTTAAAAAATCATTCCACTTTAGTTGTATTAATAGCATAATCTTGACCTTGACCCCATAGCTTCTTATAATGTATATTCCATTGATTGCAGGAGAATTAGTTTTTATAGTTCTTTCTCTACATACTATGTAACCATTTCTCATTTGTCATTTCATATTTTCCCATGATATCAGGAGCATGTTGGAATTTTTATCCACACTTTTAATAAGCTCTCATTCCATTCAAGAATGTACTAGTGTATTTCTTTCCACAGTTATCACATGCGAGAAAAAACTTCTTTACCTTTTTCAATTTATCTATTTTTTCTCTTCCATCCTCTTATTCTCTTGGTTCTCTATAAATACATTTGCGTGGATAATTATTTCAATGTCTTGAGAACACATAACATTATTATAGTATATAAAAAAATATTACATTTCATGCACCCATTGAATACATGGTTTAATCCCTTCAAATAAATAGGAAATCTTGATCTCTCTGTTGCGTATGTAATACATAGAATATCTAGATAAACTTTTAAAGGTAGGTTATTACTCCATAAAACATTCTTATTTCATTTTTTAGGATAAGGAACATTCCCTTAATATGATTTGTTTCTCTTAAGGGAAATATTTTTCGAATAATGTCTCCTTAAAATACTTCCATCCCAGGAGTTATATTTCTTCTTAGTTCCTGGTATTACTATAATAACATGGTATTAATGTATATAGACATTACATAACATTTTTTGGAAAACAAAATACATTACACAAATACATTCCCAAAGACCGTATCGTTATAGTTCCTTTAGAATCTTGGAAAAAAATCTTCTAACTCAGTGAAATATGTTTGATGTTTCACACAAATATTTCGGGCCTTATTAATCCAAATTAAAACCATTTCATCATATCGTGTGGAAAGTAATAATTATAAAGGAGTTATCTTGAATTCTAATTAAGGGTAAATAAATAAAATAAGTATGAAAAACATTAACATAATGATAATAGAACATGATAATAACACTGGTAGATCAAACCCTACATATCAAAAATCAAAAACATTCATCAACGCATTAAGGTTGGGAGTTCATAAGATATGAATCATTAGTGAACCAATAGCATAATCCATGAATTAATTACAGAATAATAAGGAATTTAATTTGTGTAAAACACAAAATCATAGAAAATATTATGCCAAGGATACCTACCAAGACCTTTATAACTTGTTAGTCTCGGGAGTCGACACATGTACCTAATTAATTTTATTCTTGGTATTTAACCCATATACCATGTTGTTTTCAGGCTTGGGATACAACCTATGTACCCTCTTGGTTTTCAGATGGGTATAGAACTCATGTACCCTCTTGTTTTCGGGATTGTGATACAACATGTGTGACCTCTAGTTTTTGGCTTGGCCTACAACCTATATACCATATTGTTTTCAGGATTTTGTTACAACCCATACACCCTCTTGTATTCGAGCATGGGCTACAACCCCCATACCCTTTGAGCTAACATACGACATATAATAACCCAATTAATTTGAGAGAGATATAGGTCCAAACCATATCATAATAAAATCATTCATATGTGTTCCATAGGATAATAAAACATTCATCATATCATTACCTAAAAAATAGGTTTTATAAACATCAATCATAACCCATGAAATGAAATGGGAATCATTAACATTTCCTCACATCATAACCTATGGGAAATAGATAGGTTTAATAACCATGTCATTAAATCGTAACCCCTAAAAATAAGTACGTTTCAAAATTATATAAATTGTAAAAGATAAACTGGACACATAATCATCATTCAATCAAAACACAATCCATTCATCACATAATAGGAATGGAACCTTTGGATAACTTACCTGAAGGGAAAGAGTAACATCAACAGATGCCATCTTAGATGGAAAATAATTTTGAAATATATTTTAGGAAAACATCTTGAGAAAAATCCACCTTATTCTGTTTAAAATGAATTTGAGAACATAAAATTTTTTAAATTCATTTTTTAGGAATTACTTTTAAAACATAGTGAGAATTCATAAAATCAATTTTTAAAACTTTTCCCTTGAAAAGGTAGAAACGAATCTGACAAAAAATTTTAAAACCATTTTTTTTAAAATGACATTAAAATAAAAAAATTTACAACTATTAATAAAACATTTCCCTTAAAAAATTTACTTTTAAATTTTGTATAATAAGCTTCATGGGAAATATAGTCATGATGGTGCCAAATCCATTCATGTTGAACACTCCTTTTGCACCATAAAAATTTTAGAAAAGTGCCTTCACTGTAAAATGGAAAGAATATTGATTTTTGAAACCCCTTTTGTTTAAAATGTAAAAAATGGGTAAAATTTCTTTTTTAGACCATTGGATAATATTATATATTTTTTAAGCAATTTATAAAACATGGGTTTGAACGAACATAGGCTTCCTACCAAAGAGAGTGGTAAAGTTGAACATTCATAAAAACACATTCTTGAACATATTATTTATCAAAGAGTGGACAAATTATTACATTACAAGGATATAACAAGAATAAATAGAGGGTAATAAAACTCATGATATTTCTTGAGTGATGTGTCATAATATTTCATCCATTGGATCATAATCATAAACAATCTAGATAAACTGTTATATTGTTGCTATAAACTATTACAGACATTGTAACATTGAATCATAACATAATTGAAGGAATAAATTAAAAATATCATAACATATCATGAAAATAATGTGATTCAAGATATAAAATGATAAAGGATGTATAGAAACCTCTTAAAAGAATATAGGCTCATATCAAAACATGTTTCTCAAATAATGAAAATTGAGACAAAATAATTTTATTGATTTTGTAACTTTTAAACCGTGAAATACCATGAATTAGATATAATAAAATTGATATTTAAATAGCCATAAAAATAATTATAATAATCATATAATACATTCATGGGAATTATATACACCACAAAAAATAAATTTGTGGTGCATGAGGCATGTATCTCATGGAAATCAAAAGTGAGATGAAATTCCCTTACCTTATTTATTGACTTTTTTGTACTTATTCAAACATCCTTTATAATAAATATAATTTTAATATAAATCTATTAATGAACCATAATATTTAATATAATACAATATATTATTTTGTTTTGACCGCAAATTACCATCTTATTAACTCTTCATTATTAAAGTTACATTTTTCGGTAACAATCACTTAATTTTTCACAAGTGTCCTAATTGTTTATATCATTGATACTTATATGTTTTTGATACCTTGAATAATTTAAACCATGATATAAATATCAGGTATATAAAATATATTTTTATTATAATAATTTATAGAACATAAAATTATGAATTGTAATACACCATTCATGGAGATGCTTGGCCGCATGTATACATGAATGTTGTTTCCATTTTTTTATTGTATTGAAAGAAAGAAAGTAAATGACATATATTTATATATAATTATTATATTACAATTATTATATAACATATATAATATATTTTCACTTAACATATCCTTAATAAATTCCTGGTAGTGTGTGAAAAAATCACATCGCATTGAGGTGGTTGTTGTCCATACTTTCCCAAATGAAATTATTACATTTAAACAAATTAGAAAGTATTAAATAATGTATTGTAAAATAATTAAATAAACATAAATAAATAAAAAATATCATATATATCATATATAAACAAATTTTCCATCGTAATTCCCTACCACGAGAGGTGGTATTGTTAAAACAAACTACATCGTTTCATGATGTGGTAGTCCCTCACACGCAAAAACTGCAAGTTCATTGCCCATAAGATGGTGGTGTGGGTAAGTGCAGATCAAACCCTTAAATTAAAATCATAATATTATATTTTTTATACTAATATTATTATTTTAACATGGAATAAGAATATTTTAGGGGTTAGAGAATGAAAATAAATGAATGGAGCTTCAGGAAGAATGTTGTGTCATATTCAGGTAACTCCTTTTGGTTTGCACCAAAGGGATTCCATGGATTTCATTCTTCCAAAAGATAGGATAATATAATGATTTCAGGGAATTTGGGATAATATTTGGGTTGATAGTTTTTGAACCATAGAATTTTGAGATGTGTGAGGAAGGGGTAGAGGTTGTGGAAATTTATAGGAGAAGGAAAGGACCCACTTGGCTTTTTTGAAAACACGTTAGGTGTACACGTGTTATTATCTAAAAATTTAATTTAAAACTAAAAAAAACTAAATAATTTATGGTTTAAAGGATAAATATGTCCAAACCATGGGTTTTTGACCAGTGGATAGGTCATTTGGACCCTTAAGTTCACAGTTTAGTCCCTTGTTAGACTTAATTTAACTTAATAAATGCAATTAATTTCAGTCACATTGACTAATATATTTGTTCATAAATTAATTTTATATTATTATTATATAAATATTATTATTATTACAAAAATGTATTTGTTTTTTTATAAATTCAACAAACATAATTGTAACAATTATGTTAACGGTAATCCTATAGATGGGATAAAAATGCGGGGTCTTAGAGTGAAAAATATCAAAAGTTTTCAAGGGTTTTATATCCAATTTCAAAGTGAAATTCATTACAATGACCTAAATTGGATTAATTGATAAAAATATTATGTAATTAGACTTTTAAACCAATTTAAAATATAATTTAATCTTATTAATAAAATATTTGAAAAAGCAGTTTTGGTTTAAAATTCATTTTTTCACTATTCATACAAAAATGATGTTTCTATGAAAAATCCCAAAAATTCATCCATAGATAATTTTGAAAAGTTTTTTATTAGAGAAAATAGAATTTTTTTAATTATCTAAAGAATTTACCAAAAATATATATAATTTTTTTATTAATATATATTATTTATATAAAAATATTATAAATATTCCTTCAAAATTAATTACTATTGTTCATATTAATACATTTAACAAGTAATTTATAACTATCTTGATTAAATAAAAATAAAAATAGAATTATGTTTCGTAGAAACATGTTGTTGCATGTACCATACACCAAATCGGTGTTGGATGTAGCACAATAACATTTAGTTTCACATGTAGAGAATTATTATTAGGTTGCATGGGAAAGAAATGTTTGACTTAGTTAAACTTAAGACCTCAATGAAAATTAATTTATTCGAAAAAATAGGTCTATAAAAACACATGGTTTTATTTTATACCCCCATTAAAATGAATTTATCTCTCGAATGTTTTTTGGGTAATTAATTTTTTAATACTTGAAACTTTATTTCATTCAAACCCACATCTTAAAAGTAAATACTAAAAAATACTTTAAAATGAAATGTTGGAAACATAACAGTTACCAAAAGTATCCCATAACTAGCTTCCAATATATGAGAACTTACGTGGGAAGTGAAAACAAGGAATTGGAATAGAAATATAACTGTGAATTTTTGGTCGAGAGTAATAGAAAACAAGGTAAACATAAAGTTGACAGTAATAAATCCATAAATCTGTTATTATCTGAGGGATTTTTTATTCAACGAAAAGGGTACTATGATAATATTTTTTATTTCAAGATACTATTTTATAAAGCTGAATATGATTCAAAAGAAGATATACTTACTTGATTTTTTTTCCTTTCCATATACACAATATCACACATTAGTTTTGCCTCAATATATTTTTACTTCATCTCTTACCCTATGAAATAAAGGACAATTTTGTAATTCCTAAAGTACTAAAAGATCATGAGATTCCAGATAAGTCATCCCATCTATCATTAGTTTCCATAAAAAAAAATTGGTTAGAACATGTTATCCAATATAAATAAATCCTCATGTATTAAGATAATACATTAATCTCAAAAACTTTATTCAAATAATAACTGAAACATTCCATAAATAGTTAAACTTATATCCTTTCCAAAATGAAATTCACCATTTTTTCCTCAAATATTATATTATATTATACAAAAAAACATTTTTATAGGGTGCTTGGGTTTATCCTTACACTGATAGACATTAAATTTTATTTTATTATTTTAAAATCCATATAGGTGGATAAAATCACATGAAACTTCACTAAAAGATGAACACTAATATTATCATAGGTATTATGCATACAAAATCAAATATGTTCTTCCCAACTAAGGGGGAAAATGATATTTTTCACCTTAATTATAATTATTGACTTCATTCATTGTGATATCATAGGATTTCCCTTTCTCCTATGTCTTTAGAGGTTATTGGTTCTAATAATCATTTTTAACCCTTTTATTTGGGCACTTTTTGGAAAAAATCCCATTATACCTACAATTGAAACACTAATGTGTTCGTGTTTCATTCTATGGAGTTTTATCATTATTCACATCATTATATAACTCTTTAAATCAATTCAACATTCATCTTATCTATGTCCTCCCTTCCATACTTCAAAAATTTACAAGTCCCATTAAAGAAATTCCGTCTATTCTTCTTTCCAATGTTAGAGCATAAAGGAATCATAATCTTCTTATCTCCATGGTTTTTTTATTTCCCTTGGAACTCCATATTCCTATTCCTAGTAAAACCTTGAGATTGATATATAATTTAAACCTCCATTTAAACTTTAATTGTACAATATAAAATATCTTCATAGATACTAAATTCTATTATAAACATTGCCCTTTTGTGAAATATCTTTACGCCACTAAATAACCATTCAACCTTACTTTCTTGTTGAATGATACTTCAATAATAATACCTCATTGGTCTTGTAAAAGTATCCTTATAACTATGGAAAAATTCATCATCCTTTTTCATTAATTCAAGTAAATATTTTTGCATATTTTTATAGACAACATGAGGAAATTAATAATTGAAGAATAAGTCTTTTAAGTATTCCTAATACAAGGATTCAATTTAATATTGTTTCCTCACATTACTGATTAGAGTATGCCACCGATCTACTTCACCTTCTAGCTAATAAACATAAATAATGAATTCCTCATGTTCCAAACATTGGATAATAGAGAATATCTTTTTAGTCATACTGATCAAGTGTTTAGTAACAAGTGGATTGACAGACCTGCTGATAGATGGTGGATGTTTCCTCATAATGGAGGCAAAAAGATATTGTTCCATCCTTTGTTCATTTGGAATATCAGCATGATTCATAGATTAAGAAAATTTTATGAGAAATATAATGATGTTTTTTATTCCATATCGCATCACATTCAGATAATCAGGGGAAAAATCATTTCATTTTCCATCACACTCACCATTAATGTCATTCCTTTGGGTTCCATCCAATGACTAAGAACAAAAATCATAGAGTAAGAAACAATTTTCAATGTTTGGAACCCCATAATCATGAAAATACACTTACAAGATATCTACATTATGAAACCATCCATAATCTATGTCACCTTTGGTTTATCATAGCTTATTCGTATTGATAAAACTTTTAGATCCTTCAATAATATTCATGAAGATTCTATTATTTCACAAAGTATATCCCCCATGAGTGTCAAACCAGGTGCATAGTAAGACCCATTTTCATGTACCAAGTTACATCGAGTCAGGCTTGACACATGTTGTGGGAGTTCTTAATCCTAGTTACATATTCTCTACAATAACATCAATTTATAGTATCTATAAAGGAATTTATATATTTCAAACCACTCACTCTATCCCTTAATAAAATTAATGGGAATATTTCTATACTTTTCCTTATCATTAGACTTATCCTAGGAATGTCCTTGAGTTTCTAACTAAGTTTTTATCGTCCTAGTTTCTTATATATAACTATAACTTCACTCTGATACCAACAATAATGAAAATGTCTTAACATACATAGACATAACATCTCTTTTGGAAAAAACATAATACATTAAACAAACTGAGGACCTAAGACTGTATTAGTATACTAACTTTAAAATATTGGGGAAAAATCTTCTAACTCGGTGAAAGATTTTGAATGTTTCCCACAAATATATTCCCCATTATCGTTCATACTTTAAACCCTTTCTTCATGACATGGGAAAAGGAATAATAAGTAAGGGGGATCTCGAATATTCAATAAGGGTAAATAAAGGAAACATGTATATATAACATCAACATAAGGGTACCAAAACCTGAAAATAAAATTTGAAAATCAAACCCTACATATCAAATATCATAAAAAATAATCATGGAATAAAGGATACTAGTTCATAAGATTTGAATAATTACTGAATAATGAGAATATTCCATGAAATAATAAATAAAGAATAATACAATGAATTTTTGGAATACACATAAAAATAAATTATCTTATGACAAGTCTACCTACCAATACTTTTATAACATGTTAGGCTTGGGATACGCCCCTGGTACCATTTTATTTTCAATCATGGGCTATAATCCAAGTACCTTATTGTTTGCAGGATCGAGCTACAACCTCTGTTACCTCTTGTTTTCATGCATGGGCTACAACACATATATTATCTATTTTTGGGCTTGGGATACAACCATTATACCCTTTGAGCTCATATAAGATATATGACTCAACCATATCATAATAAAATAATACATACATGTGCTACAAGATAATAAAACATTCATCATATCATGACAGATAAAGAGATATGGGTTTAATAAACATCAATCATAACCCAGGAAATGAAATGTTCATCATTAATATTTCATCCCATCAAAAACTATGCAAAAAATACAGGTTTACAAATCATTTCATTAACGAAAAACCTATGAAAAAAGTGGGTTTAAAAAGTATATAACCTGTAAAATATAAATGGGGTTCATAAGAATCATTCCATCAAAACATAAACCATTCTAGAAATAATATGACCAAATAATTTAGATGATTTCCTAGATGGGAATTAGTAACATCATTGTATTCCATCTTAGATGGGATTTTATTGAAATATCATTTAAATAAATTTCATGAGGAGAATATCCTTTATTATTTGAAAAAGGTAATTTAAAAAATAGAAACATTTGAAAATAATTTTCATAGGAATTATTTTGAAAACATAGAAGAATTCTAAAATTCATTTTAAAACCTTTTTCCTTGAAAACGTATAAAATAAGTTTAAAAACTTTTTGTAACCCATTTTCATAGAAACCAACTATAAAAAAACAAATTTAGAAAATATTAAAAAATTTCCTAAAAAAATTACTTTTTAATCTTTTAAAATAAGATTCAAGGGAATGAGGGTCATGATAAATATAAATCTATACATGCCAAACATTGCTTTGGCACTATAAAATATTTAGAAATGTGCCTCGACTAGAAATTAACAAGAAGATTAATTTTAGGATTTTTTTTATAATATCATAAATTGGTAAAAATTCCATTTATGTTCATAGGATAATAATAGAATATTTTTTTGTAAACCTTTTTTAAATCAATGATTTTAAGGACCATAAATTTTTGACCGAAGAGAGTTGTAAAGTCAGACATTCTTAAAAAACCTTCTAAATCACATTTTATACAATATAGTGGTAAAATTTAAAAATTAATTGGATAAAACATGAATAAATATAGGATAATAAAACTAATGATACTTATTGAGTAATGAATCATAATATTTCATTAATGAGAGCATAATCACAAACAATCTCTATAAATAGTGAGATTATAGCTATAAACCATTACCAACCTGGTAATCTTAAATAATCAAAAAATGGATAGATTAAAATTACATGGAGATTAAAATATAATGAAAATAAATATATTCCTGACAAAAAATTTCATATCCAGTATACACCTCTTAAAATAAAATAGTTTAATAATAAAACACGTGTCTCAATGAAAGAATTTCAAGAGAAAACTACTTTACTGATTTGGTAACTTTTGAATTGTAAAACCCCATGAGGTAGATATAATCAATTGGATTTGTAAATAATCATACAAATATGTATAATAATCATATAATACATTCATGGTCATTATATACACCACACAAATGAAATGAGTGGTTCATAAGACATGTATCTAATGGAAATAAAAAGTGATATGAAATTCTGTTACCTTATGTCTTGGATCTCTTTGTACATGTTAAAACATCATGTATAATAAATATATTTTTAGTATAAATCTCTTAAAGAACCTCATTATTATATATAATCCCATATATCATTTTATTATGACCTTTTACTAACCTCTTATTAATTCATCCTTGTTAAAGTTACGTTCCGGGTAATAGTTAGTTTATTTTACGAATGTGTCGTAATTTTTTATGTCTCTATTTATTATAATTATATAATGACTTAAAAAATGTTATAAATGTTATAAATATAATTTATTTCAAGTATATTTGTATTATAATAATATTAATAACATAAACCTATGAAATATAATACATTGTTCATGGAGACGGTAGGTCGTACGTACGCATGAACGTTGTTTCATTTTTATTTTCATATTTAAAGAAAGAAAGTGAATGAAATATATGTTTATATATTTATATATATTTATTATAAAACCATTAATATATCATATATATCATAGAATTTTACTAAACACATCCTTAATAAATTCGATGTAGTCTGTGAGCGAATCACATCGCTTTGAGGGTGAGGTGGTCCACACTTCCTCTAACGAAATTATCAAATTTACCAAAGATGGAAAGTATAAAGGAATGTGTTAAAAAATAATTATAGAAGAATAAATTTATAATAATTATAATATATATAATATATAAGTATATTTTCCATCGTAATTCTCAACTATGAATATTGGTAAAGATTAAATTAACATCATCGTTTTGTGAGGTAATAGTGTGTCATACACATAAACGGTAAGTTAGTTACCCCTTAGATGGTTGTGTGTGTAAGTAAAGGTATAAAACAAAACATATAAACAATATTAGTATATTTATGATACATAAATTATTATTTTAACATGTAATAACAATAGTTGATGTTTTGGAGAATGAAAATAAATGAATGGATGTTAAGGAAGAATGTTACCTCTTATTCGGCTAACTCCTTTTGGTTTTCACCAATGGGATTCCATTGATTTCATTATGAAAAAATGGAGGATTATATGATAATGGGAGGTATATTGGTAGATAATTTTTTCATATATTTTTTGATCCTATGTGGTTTGATATATATGAGGAAGGGGAATATTTGGGGAACTTTTATAGGGGAAAGAGAGGACTCGCAAGGAATTTTTTAAAACAAGTTAGGTGTACACATGTTTTTACCAAAAAAAAGTCAGTAAAACAAACACAACTAAATAATGAAAGATTTATGGCCTCAATATTTTCATAAAATTGTTTTTGGATAATTTTAAATTTCATTTGGCCCCTTAAATTCAAGGATTAGTCCCTTATTTGGCTTAATTTTAACTTAATCACTGTATTTAATTTTAATCACTTTTACTAATATTTTTGGTAAAACATTAAGTTGATGTTATTTGACTATAAAATATTATACTTATTAAAACCATTTATTTCATTTTTTTATAAAATAAACTCACATATATGAAACAATTAGGTTTAACGCTAATACCCTATACCGAATGACAATGCGGGTTTTTAAAGTAAAAACATTCAAACGTTTGTTAGGTTTTTATATCCTACTTCAAAGTGGAATTGATTAAAATGACATAAATTGGATTAATTGATTAAAATATCTAATTAATCTTTATAAACAATTTTAAATACAATATACTCTTATAAATAAATTATATGAAAACGTATTTTGGCATTAAAATCAGTATTTTTCATTATTCATCCAAAAATGAAGTTTCTCAAAAAATACCAAAAATTAATCCAAAGATAATTTAGAAATTATAAATTAAAAAAAGATGTCTATTTTATCAAATTAAATTTCTAATTATGTATAAAATTAATTTTACTGTTTATCACAGAAGGACATGACAAGCAGTTTATTAGAGAAAATAGTATTTTCTAATCCCATAAGGACATTACTAAAAATTATATCTTTCACTATTAACATATTTTATTTATATAAAACCATTATAAACATTATTATAAATTTATTTATTAATTTTTATATTCATAAGTATAGTCAATAATTTATAACTATCATGTTTAAATAATTATAGCAATAATGTGATGTTTCTTAATGACCCAGTGTTACATGTAACGTACACCAAATCAGTGTTGCATGTAGCACAAGACAATTCATTATTGTGTGTAGTGAAATCCATGTAGGTTTTGTGTTAATAAAATGTTTGAATTATTTCAATTCAAGAAATCAAAGAAAACTAATTCGTTAGAATGAATGGTCCATAAAAACGTGGTGTGTTATAATTTGGGATCAAC
This sequence comes from Viscum album, assembly GCA_963277665.1. Lineage (NCBI taxonomy): Eukaryota > Viridiplantae > Streptophyta > Magnoliopsida > Santalales > Viscaceae > Viscum > Viscum album. The sequence goes on from OY728127.1 coordinate 829,881,519, forward strand.
TACCACTATTGATCAACATATCCTTTGATATAATACATTACAAGTGTAAGCATTTAATTTTCACCAAATCTATAGGACATAAAGATCTTGTCCAAATACATAACCCATTAATCAACTGACATTAGAATTATTCGTCTTTCTAAATGGTGGGGGATTCTATAGCATAAAGAAATCCAACATAAGAGAAACATGTTGTGGATCAAGTTTCTATATCTGGGAAAAGTTGATTTTCATAACATGATTTTGATTCCCTAATATAGCCATAATTTTATCGGTTCCTATAGTAGCTATATTTGCTTCACAGTAGGGAAACCTATATATTGTCCACATGTATTGATACCATTATTCATTACATAATCCATCTCAAAACAAAGACATATATTGGATTAGCTCATAAAATTATGAATCTTAAATCACAATGAATAATTATAAATATTATTCAACACATAAAAAATTAAAATTTATACATTGCTTATATTAGAATTAAAAAAATAAATTCTTTGGGTATATAATTATTTTCAAATCCATTATAATTTTTTGTAAAGAAAAATGTGAATTATCCTAATAAAATTCCCTATTAATGTCAATAAAGGTTCCCAGTAAGGACCATTTTCATGCACTATGTTTCTTTCAAGTATATCCTATTGCACCATTTTAGAATTTATTACACCTAGGTACCTCTATTCCAGAACCATGACCACTTTTAGTTTCTAGAGAGGGATTTACTATTATGATAACAAATATAATATCTACCTTACTAAAATTATAGGAAGTTATTATATAAATATACTAAACTTTTATCATGGGGTTGTGTTTCCTAATCTATGTTCTATTTAACATAGTTCCTAATTTTTCAATAGAAATTCTCTAATACCAACTCTAGTGACACCAACACCCATATCTCAGAGCCAATGTTTACATTATTACATGTGAATAATATCCATGGAATCACATCTTAATTGAAAAAATAGTATAGTGGTATTGGTAAAATAGATACACATACGATTCCCATAAAAAATTTCAAAATAAATAATAAAATATAATTTTTTTACCATGAAAAATATTATTCAATCTAGTTTATCCATCCATATAAATCATAGTAAACTTCATGGATTATTAGGAAAAAGAAAAGATAAGGGTGAGATAAAATTCTTAGTAAGTGTTAGGTATAATGGTATAAATAATAAATAAATAATCATAATCAATATGGTAAGCTAAATTACCAAAACAATATTCCATAAGTCAATAAAATAAAAAATATGATCACCCAGAGATAATATCAATTGGAAAATCCCATGGATAATAATAAATATGCAAAGCTAAATAATTGTAAAACATTACAATTAATAAATTACCTAACTATCATGACTGGATTATACATAATCAGTATGAGATGGTAAATAATTGAATACACATGCCATATAATCACTAACTGTGAATAAAATACATCCAAACATAATATCACTAAAAATTATCACTGATAATAATAACCAAATTCTGAATGAATTTAATTCTTAATTATTGGAAATCATGTCTTAGGCCCATGATACATCTACTGTTAATAATTATCCAAAATAAAGTTTAAATCTATTTGGAACAAAACAATCAGGTTTGACCAACATATTTTATGCTAGCTTACTGATTCGCCTCATGAGACTTCTCTATGCATTGAGGGGATACGTATAACTAGGACCAACCCATGTCATCCTGTCTAAATAATTCATCTTATATCAAATAATAGATTTAATTCATGAACAATGAGCCTTAACATTAATTATCTATATTTAGTAAGGAATATAGATTTAACAATATTTCCTCATATATAAAAATAACATTCAATGAATAACAACATATGTAGAAATGATGTATTTATAATGAAATACACATATCCATGGTAAATAATATAGATATTTTGAGTAAATTTAATGTCCATGTGAAAGTGAATAATTGAATGGAATGTTAACGACTAAAAAATGAATAAACGAAGTGAATATCAAAAATTTTCTTGGAAAAAATGAACATAAACCATCCAGAGGAATGATAAGGATGGTATGAATTCATCATATACTCATTAAATAAATATTCAAGGAATTTTTTCATTGATGAATAGAAATACCAAAACAATTTTTTTTAGAAACATTCATTTTAAAAATATAATTTTGATTTTAAATTGAATTTTTTAAAATTAATATATAACAAAACTTTTTTAAATTATTTTCATTCAAGATAAACATTGAATCTTACCAAGTGTGATTTAAAACATTTGAGTTTTAATGATGGATTGATATTACATTCATGTCATATATGTTAAAACAAATTCTCTATTTAATTTATTTGTAAAATACAAACATAATTTTCATTTGAAAATGAAATGATGATTCCATCAAAAATATTTTATAAAAAGTAAAAATTTGTAAAATACTGTCACATCACTTTGGCCAGGTTGTAGTTGTAACACCCCAAGATTTTATAGTGTGTCATTTCTTCAAACTAATTCAATAAATTTCACTACACGCAACACCGAGTTCTAACACACCATAACTAATCAAACTAGCCGTTATGAATAGTAATACCTACTTTTTGAAATTATATATATTTTATATTTGAAAATGGACTTCATTTTTGGATTCAGAATATCGAATCTAGCCTAAGGTGAAATTTTGGTACATTTCGGATAACTTTCATATTTTTATGAATAGTAAAAATTACTAAATTTTAATTAAAAACAACTTTTTTAATCAAAATAATTAATAGTGATAAATTATGAATTTGAGTGGTTTTAATGTATATTTAGAATATAGTTTTACCATTTAATATAATGTTGGTCATTGGACATAATTTTACAATTAAACCGAACATAAACAAGTGTCAATCTTTTGATAGTTATTATCTCTTAAAAACACGCTTTTTGTTTTGACAGCAGGAATTAATTTTAAATTAATTTCTGCCACTTCTGTGTTTTGAATTTAGGAAAATGGATTCCATATTTGGAATCAGGATGTTCAAATTGTGTAAATAGGTAACTTTTATTTTTAGACATTTTGAATAATTACTGCGGTAAATATTTTATTTACCATGGTTAAGGGTAAATCCGGTAAATAAGGGTTAAAAAAATAATATTATAATAATACTAAATTACCCTAAAACGTGTCTTAACCCTATTGGTTGATACATGGTCGACCATGGGAATCTTTGGGTCTATTTTGGGACCCCATGGATCCACTTGTATGTGATAATGACACTTTATTTTAATTTAGTTAAAATGAATACAAAAATGACACAAGCATATATCTTTTAGAAAAACAATTGTTACATAGGGTTATATATGTTGTATTTTAGATTATAAATATTCATTAGAAAGCTAAAACGATTTAATACATAATGATATTTTATTTATAATTTTTAGACATTATATATTTTATTTTATTTATGACACAATGATGATGAAGTAATTACTATAATAGTGAAAAATTAAAATAATTGATATTATAAATACCCAAATAAATATAATATGAAACTTTTAATGAATTAAACTAATTTTCTAGGATACTATGATATATTAGTATTGATTTAATTGACTTTGTTCGAAGTAATCAATCTGTTATGAGTTTCACAAAAATCAACTATTGAATAGTGTCAAAATTGACATAAAAGAGTTCTTAAAACAAATATTATATTATTAATTGATATTAAATTCCTAAAAATCTAAGGTTCGGCCAAGAGACTTATATCAGGATAGTTTCATCATTAATGGACCACTTGGGGGTCGCTTGGATGTATATAGTAAGTTTATTAACCATATTATATAAAAATACAAAGAGACATTGTAAAAGTGAAACTAATTAACTTAGAGTTAATACTTAAATATAAGGTTAATATAAGTACCCAAACCTGTCTAAATTATATTGGATGAGTGGTTTTCGACCTATCCCAACCTTATCCTTTTAATATTAAACTTTGGAGCCATTGGAAACCGAATATGAATTTATTATAAATTAATATTTCTAGCTTTTCCAAAGGTGCCCCTCACCCCTCTTATAAAAGGGCACTCCTCCTTCTCATTTCTTCACACCTTCAAAGCCTTTTGGCTCGGCCAAACTCTACCCAAATACTCTCCCAACATCCCTCACTACAACCTAGAGGCCTTAGTTTGATCAGAAAGCCAACCTAAGGAGCCCTTTTGATCAAATCAAAAGGAAGAACCCGAAGAAGAGGTAATGATTTCACCACCCTTCTCCAAGTTCATTTCTTCTTCCACTTCTTCTTCCTTTGTTCTTACCATTCTAAAATAATAACTCCAGTATCTCACATATACTGTGACGTTATTATAAATATGGTACAACCATATTCAGTATTCTATCCACCCTTTGAATAACATGTCACCATACGTGCGTACGTACGGACTACCGTCTCCACGTCGTGGTGTAATTGTTATTCAATATAATATTATTTGGATGGGTATAATAATGATGTGTAACTCATGTAAATAATAAATATAACATGTTAATGATTCTGTATATATGATATACCATCCTTTAATATATTATTTTAATATCAAAAGAATGATATTGTCGCTCGTGCGTACGTACGTACTACCGTCTCCACGAACGCGATGAGATTCATTCTCCATCGTATCCATTCAAGTATAATTATCATTTGATGATTTAAAAATGATGTTTAAGGACTGGATATCATTCTGGATATGAATAAGATACAACAACCATGGCTTATGTAACAAAACATATAAAAGAAAATGAGTAAGTTAACTACCGAAACGACGATAATTCTAAGATTTTATTAACAAATCAATGTTAAAAGATCATATATGATATCATATTAATATATATTATTCTTGTATAATTTAATAACAACTATTTCACCATGTTACATGAGGTTAACCTACCCCAACCAAGGAAAAGTACAAGGTAAGGGTTATTTCACAATCTCTTCATTATCCGAGGTTGTTTATACGTAATAATCTACTGGGATATCTTTATCATCCACATCCATGTTTCTTAAAAATGTATTTCAAAACATTTTTACTATTTACAAGAATATGGGTTAAAGTCATTTATACCCTTGTTTGACTTTTTATAAGAGGTTTATAAAGGAATCTTTCCGTCGTTTTCAAAACAAGGTCCTTTTTAACCTTTTCGACAGAATTGAGGTAAGAATGTTTTTTTTAACTTATACGGCGGGTGCGGATATTTTACGCCGTTATAAAATCTTCAAATCTTTCCATACAAGCTTATAAGAATATTTTCAAAGAAAATGTTTTATTTTATATGGATCTTAAATGATTTCAAAATAAAAGGAGATATTTCTTTAAAAAAAATTTGATTTCATCTACGTCAACATCCTTTGATGGATTTTAAGATTATTTGAAGTTGATTTATTATGATACAAAACTTCTATATTGTATTGAAGGTTTTGTGATATGTTTGACTATGGATGTGCTATTTTTATACCATTCATAGTTTATGGTGAAATTATTGACATTTCTTATGCTAGTTTTAATACGAATGTTTATGTTATGTTTAAACCTTTTCATATGGGAATGCATTGGACTTAATAAGTGACGGGTGGAGCCCGCTATAGCTCCTCGATGCATCGGTAGGTCTCATGAGACAAACTAGTGTCTTGGCACAAGGACTTGACAAAATCTTATTTGTAGTCTTGGCACGAGGCCTTGGCTATGTGGTTATGATAGTCTGGAATTATGCATTCCAACATTATGAAAGTGGTTATTGATTTTTGCATGTGATTATTCGATTAGTAGAATATCCATGTGAATAAGTAAATGGCATTATTTCATTTTACTTTTGCCATACTATGTCGAAGTTAATGTTTAAAAGGCTTTTGTTTTAATAATGCAATGCCTTAAATGTTTATTCTTATTTATGAAAGTTTCCGCTATATTGTTATCCTTACTGGGCATTTGAGCTCACCCCTTTTCTATGTTTTATTTTTCCCAGGATGTGAAGACGTAAGTTATGAATGACCTGCGGGGATTTTATGAGGGGTTAATAGTGTGGATTGTGGAAACATTATGTTGTTGTAGTAGTTTTTCATTTTATGATGTAATGTAAAACTTATGAATATATCTATTGTTTCCAAGGCTACTAAACCAATCGGTCTTTCGAGATTTGATCTTTCTTGTGATCATGCCAATGTTACGAAGTAATGCACCGACTCTGGGTAGCTGGGGTCAGGGCATTACAGTTGGTATCAGAGGAAGTTTAGTACAAACCTTGGAAGCTAGATTTAGATAAACTATGATTAGAGCACGTAGACCTAAGATGAAGTTTGAGGATTAGTATAGAAGAACTTCCTAGAATTTTGGTATTGTAGAGATTTTGTGAGTTTTCCGAGAAATACATCCCTGTCTGGATACGAGCAGGTAGAGCCGGCTCTGGCACAGATGTACCTAGGGGTAAAACCCGAAAACACCGCTTTGAGCTAGACTCGAACGGGAACTGGTGCACGACAACGGGCCTTGCTGCACTCTTGGTTACGACACTCCCGGGGGATATGCTTAGGATAACTCTCATTTTCGTTACAAATCATTTTGAAGGGATTATGAGTATATACTTCCTCAAAGAAAACATTCTTATGATTATGGATTATATCCATAAATAGTTCAATTTATGTTAGGTGTTTTATAAGTATGGGATTATGTATTTTGATTCATAAACTGATCTAGTGTATTCCATTGTTTAGAAATGGCGCCCAGTAGAAGGAATGAGAACTCCAGAAATACACATGATTCAAAGAGAAGGAAGGATCATATCTTTCATGGTCTTAAGCTAGAATTTATAAGAGAAATAGTCACCCATGTATTATCATCATATGAAGAAATAATATCATGTGTTGATAAGATAAGTAAAGAGTTTACTGAGTCCTATGGCTTTGAAGGGATGCAAGAGAAGAAAAGGATGGAAGAGAGAAAGATGGATAAAGGGAAGAGGGAAAAGAATAATTTTCCCATATGTGGTAATTGTGGAAAGAAATACCCTGGAACTTGCCTGAAAGGAATGGGAGTTTGTTATAAGTGTGGAGGAAAAGGGCACAAATTACGTTACTGCAAGGGTAAGAAAATGGTTTCAAATGTACAATGCTTCATTTGCAAGGATTTTGGACACTACACGAACCAATGTCCCAGTCATCAGACTATGCCGCAAATGATGCTATTGGATAATAATCAAGTTATGATACTACCACAGATGAAGAGGAATGATTAGAGTTCTTATGTTGATTATGTCAATTGAGTGTTGTATCAACAATGTACTTGTTATAATGATTATGGAGTATATAAGGATTGTACTGCAGTACTATTTCATTAAGGACTTGAGATTGTGTGGAACAAGGAAAAGTGACTCAATAGCTGGATAAATGTTTGGAAATATATGGTTGAGAGAATGATAAACCATAATATAGTTCTGATACCGAGGTAGTGATTTTCGAATAATACATGATTGTTTTGGATAAATTATATTGGATATTCTTGACTACCTTTGAACTGATTAATGATTTGTATATTCCATCATTTTTGGGGTTTAAAACATTTTTGGATTAATGAAGTATATCCAGCTTTCTATATGGAATAAGGGAGCATGAATGTAATCAATAAGGAATATGGTAATTCAGGATGTTTCAGTGTATTAAAAGAATACATGATGAAGGTATTCATATGCTATTACGGGGTAAAAAGGTTCTACATTTTGTTTACCTTACTTATAAATGTTGGACTGTGAGTTTGGATAGAAGTATTTTGGATAGTTCTAGTTTGGATTATTTTGGATTGCCATAAAAGGACAACCCGGAGGTCGGGCGGCAACCTGTCGCGTCCGGCAAGGCTGTGAGACTTGAACCCGCAACCGAAGGGAGACAAGGGTGTATCACCTACCACTGGCCCACGAGATGTCCTGGATTAAATAATGTAGTTTTTATTAAAAGATATTTTAGATGAATTATAAATTCGTTTATTTTGGAACCCTATACGAATAGTGTAAATAGAATTTTTTTTACATTCTATTATCTTTTAGAGTGAAAGATGAGTTTGTGGTTGAAATTTATTAATAGATAAAACTCTAATTATAAAGTAAGTATATATCCTTATGATCTTAGCCAATCTCATAAATAAATTCCTCAACATTAAGAAAAGCAACTTAGAACAAAAATGTTGTCCTAGATGGTACCTTAAATCATCACTAATTTATGGCTTTGGGATTGTTGGCCTTTTCATAGCCATGTTCTCTACCACTCTCCATCAGATAATTGATGGTTATAGTTTTCTTCCATATCCATATTTTCCTACATGGAACCCTAGTATGTGTTATTTTCGTTAATCTTCATAATTTCCACTCTTTATTTAAAATAGAGGCCTCATTAATTCATTTTTTGATGTCGGATTTCAACTAAGATATTTTGAAACGTCAAAAATGTGTTATCCCAATACCCTATGTTTTGTTGAACCGATGGTATTTCAAATCATCATAGATTGATGATTTTAAGGACCTCAATTTTATACTTTTTTGTGATTGATGACCTAAATCACTACCTATAAATATTTATGTTTTCATCCAATTATATGTCTCTAATTTCCACCAATGTTCTCCTAATAGAGATCATAATTTGGTGGTGAACCTTTCATTTCTCTTTTCCTCATATTAAGACTAAATTTTAGTAACCCAATTTCCGATGTGGGTTTTCCCACAAAGATATTTTCTATTTTCAACCTTTTATTTTCGAAGAACAATTTCAAATTGCGAGGACGCAATTTATTGAAGGAGGGGAGAATGTAACACCCCAAGATTTTATAGTGTGTCATTTCTTCAAACTAATTCAATAACTTTCACTACACGCAACACCGAGTTCTAACACACCATAAGTAATCAAACTAGCCGTTATGAATAGTAATACCTACTTTTTGAAATTATTTATATTTTATATTTGAAAATGGACTTCATTTTTGGATTCGGAATATCGAATCTAGCCTAAGGTGAAATTTTGGTACATTTCGGATAACTTTCATATTTTGATAAATACTGAAAATTACTAAATTTTAATTAAAAACAACTTTTTTAATCAAAATAATTAATAGTGATAAATTATGAATTTGAGTGGTTTTAAAGTATATTTAGAATATATTTTTACCATTTAATATAATGTTGGTCATTGGACATAATTTTACAATTAAACCGAACATAAACAAGTGTCAATCTTTTGATAGTTATTATCTCTTAAAAACACGCTTTTTGTTTTGACAGCGGGAATTAATTTTAAATTAATTTCTGCCACTTCTATGTTTTGAATTTAGGAAAATGGATTCCATATTTGGAATCAGGATGTTCAAATTGTGTAAATAGGTAACTTTTATTTTTAGACATTTTGAATAATTACTGCGGTAAATATTTTATTTACCATGGTTAAGGGTAAATCCGGTAAATAAGGGTTAAAAAAATAATATTATAATAATACTAAATTACCCTAAAACGTGTCTTAACCCTATTGGTTGATACATGGTCGACCATGGGAATCTTTGGGTCTATTTTGGGACCCCATGGATCCACTTGTAAGTGATAATGACACTTTATTTTAATTTAGTTAAAATGAATACAAAAATGACACAAGCATATATCCTTTAGAACAACAATTGTTACATAGGGTTATATATGTTGGATTTTAGATTATAAATATTAATTAGAAAGATAAAAAGATTGCCTAAATAATGATATTTTATTTATAATTTTTAGACATTATATAATTTATTTTATTTATGACACAATGATGATGCAGTAATTACTATAATAGTGAAAAATTAAAATAATTGATATTATAAATACCCAAATAAATATAATATGAAACTTTTAATGAATTACAATAATTTTATAGGATAATATGATATATTAGGATTGATTTAATTGACTTTTTTCGAAGTAATCAATCTGTTATGAGTTTCACAAAAATCAACTATTGAATAGTGTCAAAATTGACATAAAAGAGTTCTTAAAACAAATATTATATTATTAATTGATATTAAATTCCTAAAAATCTAAGGTTCGGCCAAGAGACTTATATCAGGATATGTTCATCATTAATGGACCACTTGGGGGTCGCTTGGATGTATATAGTAAGTTTATTAACCATATTATATAAAAATACAAAGAGACATTGTAAAAGTGAAACTAATTAACTTAGAGTTAATACTTAAAGATAAGGTTAATATAAGTACCCAAACCTGTCTAAATTCTATTGGTTGAGTGGTTTTCGACCTATCCCCACCTTATCCTTTGAATATTCAACTTTGGAGCCATTGGAAACCGAATATGAATTTATTATAAATTAATATTTCTAGCTTTTCCAAAGGTGCCCCTCACCCCTCTTATAAAAGGGCACTCCTCCTTCTCATTTCTTCACACCTTCAAAGCCTTTTGGCTCGGCCAAACTCTGCCCAAATACTCTCCCAACATCCCTCACTACAACCTAGAGGCCTTAGTTTGATCAGAAAGCCAACCTAAGGAGCCCTTTTGATCAAATCAAAAGGAAGAACCCGAAGAAGAGGTAATGATTTCACCACCCTTCTCCAAGTTCATTTCTTCTTCCACTTCTTCTTCCTTTGTTCTTACCATTCTAAAATAATAACTCCAGTATATCAAATATACTGTAATGTTATTATAAATATGGTACAACCATATTCAGTATTCTGTCCACCCTTTGAATAACATGTCACCATTCGTGCGTACGTACGGACTACCGTCGCCACGTCGTGGTGTAATTGTTATTCAATATAATATTATTTGGATGGATATAATAATGATGTGTAACTCATGTAAATAATAAATATAACATGTTAATGATTCTGTATATATGATATACCATCCTTTTATATATTATTTTAATATCAAAAGAATGATATTGTCGCTCGTGCGTACGTACGGACTATCGTCTCCACGAACGCGATGAGATTCATTCTCCATCGTATCCATTCAAGTATAATTATCATTTGATGATTTAAAAATGATGTTTAAGGACTGGATATCATTCTGGATATGAATAAGATACAACAACCATGGCTTATGTAACAAAACATATAAAAGAAAATGAGTAAGTTAACTCCCGAAACGACGATAATTCTGAGATATTATTAACAAATCAATGTTAAAAGATCATATATGATATCATATTAATATATATGATTCTTGTATAATTTAATAACAACTATTTCACCATTATACAGGAGGTTAACCTACCCCAACCAAGGAAAAGTACAAGGTAAGGGTTATTTCACAATCTCTTCATTATCCAAGGTTGTTTATACGTAATAATCTACTGGGATATCTTTATCATCTACATCCATGTTTCTTAAAAATGTATTTCAAAACATTTTTACCATTTACAAGAATATGGGTTAAAGTCATTTATACCCTTGTTTGACTTTTTATAAGAGGTTTATAAAGGAATCTTTCCGTCGTTTTCAAAACAAGGTCCTTTTTAACCTTTTCGACAGAATTGAGGTAAGAATGTTTTTTTTAACTTATACGGCGGGTGCGGATATTTTACGCCGTTATAAAATCTTCAAAGATTTCCTTACAAGCTTATAAGAATATTTTCAAAGAAAATGTTTTATTTGATATGGATCTTAAATGATTTCAAAATAAAAGGAGATATTTCTTTAAAAAATTTTTTGATTTCATCTACGTCAACATCCTTTGATGGATTTTAAGATTATTTGAAGTTGATTTATTATGATACAAAACTTCTATATTGTATTGAAGGTTTTGTGATATGTTTGACTATGGATGTGCTATTTTTATACCATTCATAGTTTATGGTGAAATTATTGAAATTTCGTATGCTAGTTTTAATACGAATGTTTATGTTATGTTTAAACCTTTTCATATGGGAATGCATTGGACTTAATAAGTGACGAGTGGAGCCCGCTATAGCTCCTCGATGCATCGGTAGGTCTCATGAGACAAACTAGTGTCTTGGCACAAGGACTTGACAAAATCTTATTTGTAGTCTTGGCACGAGGCCTTGACTATGTGGTTATGATAGTCTGGCATTATGCATTCCAACATTATGAAAGTGGTTATTGATTTTTGCATGTGATTATTCGATTAGTAGAATATCCATGTGAATAAGTAAATGGAATTATTTCATTTTACTTTTTCCATACTATGTCGATGTTAAAGTTTAAAAGGCTTTTGTTTTAATAATGCAATGCCTTAAATGTTTATTCTTATTTATGAAAGTTTCCGCTATATTGTTATCCTTACTGGGCATTTGAGCTCACCCCTTTTCTATGTTTTATTTTTCCCAGGATGTGAAGACGTAAGTTATGAATGACCTGCGGGGATTTTATGAGGGGTTAATAGTGTGGATTGTGGAAACATTATGTTGTTGTAGTAGTTTTTCATTTTATGATGTAATGTAAAACTTATGAATATATCTATTGTTTCCAAGGCTACTAAACCAATCGGTATTTCGAGATTTGATCTTTCTTGTGATCATGCCAATGTTACGAAGTAATGCACCGACTCTGGGTAGCTCGGGTCGGGGCGTTACAGTTGGTATCAGAGGAAGTTTAGTACAAACCTTGGAAGCTAGATTTAGATAAACTCTGATTAGAGCACGTAGACCTAAGATGAACTTTGAGGATTAGTATAGAAGAACTTCCTAGAATTTTGGTATTGTAGATATTTTGTGAGTTTTCCGAGCAATACATCCCTGTCTGGATACGAGCAGGTAGAGCCGGCTCTGGCACAGATGTACCTAGGGGTAAAACCCGAAAACACCGCTTTGAGCTAGACTCGAACGGGAACTGGTGCACGACAACGGGCCTTGCTGCACTCTTGGTTACGACACTCCCGGGGGATATGCTTAGGATAACTCTCATTTTCTTTACAAATCATTTTGAAGGGATTATGAGTATATACTTCCTCAAAGAAAACATTCTTATGATTATGGATTATATCCATAAATAGTTCAATTTATGTTAGGTGTTTTATAAGTATGGGATTATGTATTTTGATTCATAAACTGATCTAGTGTATTCCATTGTTTAGAAATGGCGCCCAGTAGAAGGAATGAGAACTCCAGAAATACACATGATTCAAAGAGAAGGAAGGATCATATCTTTCATGGTCTTAAGCTAGAATTTATAAGAGAAATAGTCTCCCATGTATTATCATCATATGAAGAAATAATATCATGTGTTGATAAGATAAGTAAAGAGTTTACTGAGTCCTATGGCTTTGAAGGGAAGCAAGAGAAGAAAAGGATGGAAGAGAGAAAGATGGATAAAGGGAAGAGGGAAAAGAATAATTTTCCCATATGTGGTAATTGTGGAAAGAAATACCCTGGAACTTGCCTGAAAGGAATGGGAGTTTGTTATAAGTGTGGAGGAAAAGGGCACAAATTACGTGACTGCAAGGGTAAGAAAATGGTTTCAAATGTACAATGCTTCATTTGCAAGGATTTTGGACACTACGCGAACCAATGTCCCAGTCATCAGACTATGCCGCAAATGATGCTATTGGATAATAATCAAGTTATGATACTACCACAGATGAAGAGGAATGATTAGAGTTCTTATGTTGATTATGTCAATTGAGTGTTGTATCAACAATGTACTTGTTATAATGATTATGGAGTATATAAGGATTGTACTACAGTACTATTTCATTAAGGACTTGAGATTGTGTGGAACAAAGAAAAGTGACTCAATAGCTGGATAAATGTTTGGAAATATATGGTTGAGAGAATGATAAACCATAATATAGTTCTGATACCGAGGTAGTGATTTTCGAATAATACATGATTGTTTTGGATAAATTATATTGGATATTCTTGACTACCTTTGAACTGATTAATGATTTGTATATTCCATCATTTTTGGGGTTTAAAACATTTTTGGATTAATGAAGTATATCCAGCTTTCTATATGGAATAAGGGAGCATGAATGTAATCAATAAGGAATATGGTAATTCAGGATGTTTCAGTGTATTAAAAGAATACATGATGAAGGTATTCATATGCTATTACGGGGTAAAAAGGTTCTACATTATGTTTACCTTACTTATAAATGTTGGACTGTCAGTTTGGATAGAAGTATTTTGGATCGTTCTAGTTTGGATTATTTTGGATTGCCATAAAAGGACAACCCGGAGGTCGGGCGGCAACCCGTCGCGTCCGGCAAGGCTGTGAGACTTGAACCCCCAACCGAAGGGCGACAAGGGTGTATCACCTACCACTGGCCCACGAGATGTCCTGGATTAAATAATGTAGTTTTTATTAAAAGATCTTTTAGATGAATTATAAATTCGTTTATTTTGGAACCCTATACGAATAGTGTAAATAGAATTTTTTTTACATTCTATTATCTTTTAGAGTGAAAGATGAGTTTGTGGTTGAAATTTATTAATAGATAAAACTCTAATTATAAAGTAAGTATATATCCTTATGATCTTAGCCAATCTCATAAATAAATTCCTCAACATTAAGAAAAGCAACTTAGAACAAAAATGTTGTCCTAGATGGTACCTTAAATCATCACTAATTTATGGCTTTGGGATTGTGGGCCTTTTCATAGCCATGTTCTCTACCACTCTCCATCAGATAATTGATGGTTATAGTTTTCTTCCATATCCATATTTTCCTACATGGAACCCTAGTATGTGTTATTTTCGTTAATCTTCAAAATTTCCACTCTTTATTTAAAATAGAGGCCTCATTAATTCATTTTTCGATGTGGGATTTCAACTAAGATATTTTGAAACGTCAAAAATGTGTTATCCCAATACCCTATGTTTTGTTGAACCGATGGTATTTCAAATCATCATAGATTGATGATTTTAAGGACCTCAATTTTATACTTTTTTGTGATTGATGACCTCAATCACTACCTATAAATATTTACGTTTTCATCCAATTATATGTCTCTAATTTCCACCAATGTTCTTCTGATAGAGATCATAATTTGGTGGTGAACCTTTCATTTCTCTTTTCCTCATATTAAGACTAAATTTTAGTAACCCAATTTCCGATGTGGGTTTTCCCACAAAGATATTTTCTATTTTCAACCTTTTATTTTCGAAGAACAATTTCAAATTGCGAGGACGCAATTTATTGACAGAGGGGAGAATGTAACACCCCAAGATTTTATAGCGTGTCATTTCTTCAAACTAATTCAATAACTTTCACTACACGCAACACTGAGTTCTAACACACCATAACTAATCAAACTAGCCGTTATGAATAGTAATACCTACTTTTTGAAATTATATATATTTTATATTTGAAAATGGACTTCATTTTTGGATTCGGAATATCTAATCTAGCCTATGGTGAAATTTTGGTACATTTCGGATAACTTTCATATTTTGATGAATAGTGAAAATTACTAAATTTTAATTAAAAACAACTTTTTTAATAAAAATAATTAATAGTGATAAATTATGAATTTGAGTGGTTTTAAAGTATATTTAGAATATATTTTTACCATTTAATATAATGTTGGTCATTGGACATAATTTTACAATTAAACCGAACATAAACAAGTGTCAATCTTTTGATAGTTATTATCTCTTAAAAACACGCTTTTTGTTTTGACAGCGGGAATTAATTTTAAATTAATTTCTGACACTTCTATGTTTTGAATTTAGGAAAATGGATTCCATATTTGGAATCAGGATGTTAAAATTGTGTAAATAGGTAACTTTTATTTTTAGACATTTTGAATAATTACTGCGGTAAATATTTTATTTACCATGGTTAAGGGTAAATCCGGTAAATAAGGGTTAAAAAAATAATATTATAATAATACTAAATTACCCTAAAACGTGTCTTAACCCTATTGGTTGATACATGGTAGACCATGGGAATCTTTGGGTCTATTTTGGGACCCCATGGATCCACTTGTATGTGATAATGACACTTTTTTTTAATTTAGTTAAAATGAATACAAAAATGACACAAGCATATATCTTTTAGAACAACAATTGTTACATAGGGTTATATATGTTGGATTTTAGATTATAAATATTCATTAGAAAGATAAAAAGATTTCCTACATAATTATATTTTATTTATAATTTTTAGACATTATATAATTTATTTTATTTATGACACAATGATGATGCAGTAATTACTATAATAGTGAAAAATTAAATTAATTGATATTATAAATACCCAAATAAATATAATATGAAACTTTTAATGAATTAAACTAATTTTCTAGGATAATATGATATATTAGGATTGATTTAATTGACTTTGTTCGAAGTAATCAATCTGTTATGAGTTTCACAAAAATCAACTATTGAATAGTGTCAAAATTGACATAAAAGAGTTCTTAAAACAAATATTATATTATTAATTGATATTAAATTCCTAAAAATCTAAGGTTCGGCCAAGAGACTTATATCAGGATATTTTCATCATTAATGGACCACTTGGGGGTCGCTTGGATGTATATAGTAAGTTTATTAACCATATTATATAAAAATACAAAGAGACATTGTAAAAGTGAAACTAATTAACTTAGAGTTAATACTTAAAGATAAGGTTAATATAAGTACCCAAACCTGTCTAAATTCTATTGGTTGAGTGGTTTTCGACCTATACCCACCTTATCCTTTGAATATTCAACTTTGGAGCCATTGGAAACCGAATATGAATTTATTATAAATTAATATTTCTAGCTTTTCCAAAGGTGCCCCTCACCCCTCTTATAAAAGGGCACTCCTCCTTCTCATTTCTTCACACCTTCAAAGCCTTTTGGCTCGGCCAAACTCTGCCCAAATACTCTCCCAACATCCCTAACTACAACCTAGAGGCCTTAGTTTGATCAGAAAGCCATCCTAAGGAGCCCTTTTGATCAAATCAAAAGGAAGAACCCGAAGAAGAGGTAATGATTTCACCACCCTTCTCCAAGTTCATTTCTTCTTCCACTTCTTCTTCCTTTGTTCTTACCATTATAAAATAATAACTCCAGTATCTCACATATATTGTGATGTTATTATAAATATGGTACAACCATATTCAGTATTCTATCCACCCTTTGAATAACATGTCACCATACGTGCGTACGTACGGACTACCGTCTCCACGTCGTGGTGTAATTGTTATTCAATATAATATTATTTGGATGGGTATAATAATGATGTGTAACTCATGTAAATAATAAATATAACATGTTAATTATTCTGTATATATGATATACCATCCTTTTATATATTATTTTAATATCAAAATAATGATATTGTCGCTCGTGCGTACGTACGGACTACCGTCTCCACGAACGCGATGAGATTCATTCTCCATCATATCCATTCAAGTATAATTATCATTTGATGATTTAAAAATGATGTTTAAGGACTGGATATCATTCTGGATATGAATAAGATACAACAACCATGGATTATGTAACAAAACATATAAAAGAAAATGAGTAAGTTAACTCCCGAAACGATGATAATTCTAAGATATTATTAACAAATCAATGTTAAAAGATCATATATGATATCATATTAATATATATGATTCTTGTATAATTTAATAACAACTATTTCACCATTATACAGGAGGTTAACCTACCCCAACCAAGGAAAAGTACAAGGTAAGGGTTATTTCACAATCTCTTCATTATCCGAGGTTGTTTATACATAATAATCTACTGGGATATCTTTATCATCCACATCCATGTTTCTTAAAAATGTATTTCAAAACATTTTTACTATTTACAAGAATATGGGTTAAAGTCATTTATACCCTTGTTTGACTTTTTATAAGAGTTTTATAAAGGAATCTTTCTGTCGTTTTCAAAATAAGGTCCTTTTTAACCTTTTCGACAGAATTGAGGTAAGAATGTTTTTTTTAACTTATATGGCGGGTGCGGATATTTTACGCCGTTATAAAATCTTCAAAGCTTTCCTTACAAGATTATAAGAATATTTTCAAAGAAAATGTTTTATTTTATATGGATCTTAAATGATTTCAAAATAAAAGGAGATATTTCTTTAAAAAAAATTTGATTTCATCTACGTCAACATCCTTTGATGGATTTTAAGATTATTTGAAGTTGATTTATTATGATACAAAACTTCTATATTGTATTGAAGGTTTTGTGATATGTTTGACTATGGATGTGCTATTTTTATACCATTCATAGTTTATGGTGAAATTATTGACATTTCGTATGCTAGTTTTAATACGAATGTTTATGTTATGTTTAAACCTTTTCATATGGGAATGCATTGGACTTAATAAGTGACGGGTGTTGCCCGCTATAGCTCCTCGATTCATCGGTAGGTCTCATGAGACAAACTAGTGTCTTGGCACAAGGCCTTGAAAAAATCTTATTTGTAGTCTTGGCACGAGGCCTTGGCTATGTGGTTATGATAGTCTGGCATTATGCATTCCAACATTATGAAAGTGGTTATTGATTTTTGCATGTGATTATTCGATTAGTAGAATATCCATGTGAATAAGTAAATGGCATTATTTCATTTTACTTTTGCCATACTATGTCGAAGTTAAAGTTTAAAAGGCTTTTGTTTTAATAATGCAATGCCTTAAATGTTTATTCTTATTTATGAAAGTTTCCGCTATATTGTTATCCTTACTGGGCATTTGAGCTCACCCCTTTTCTATGTTTTATTTTTCCCAGGATGTGAAGAAGTAAGTTATGAATGACCTGCGGGGATTTTATGAGGGGTTAATAGTGTGGATTGTGGAAACATTATGTTGTTGTAGTAGTTTTTCATTTTATGATGTAATGTAAAACTTATGAATATATCTAGTGTTTCCAAGGCTACTAAACCAATCGGTCTTTCGAGATTTGATCTTTCTTGTGATCATGCCAATGTTACGAAGTAATGCACCGACTCTGGGTAGCTGGGGTCGGGGCGTTACAGTAGTCCACATGTACACAACTGGCGTTATAATTTTTCATTGTAAGAAAGGAAATAATATATTATCTTTTAATAATTATAAATATGTCAGGAATATCATTATTATTTCATTTATATATCATTTAATCATTAAATACATCCTTTTAGTATTCCATATAAATCATTTTTTAAAACTAATCACACTGCTTCATGAGATAGTAGTGCATCATACACATGAGAAATGTTATAGTATCCCCTCAAAAATGGAAAATATAAAAGGTAAATATGATATAATGAATTCATATGTATAATTATGATACAAGTGTTATATATATACTTTATATCCATGATAATACCAAACTATAAATGGTGGTAAGGGAAAAATGAATGAAAATGGTTCATAAGGCAGTAGTCCATTATACACATGAGTAATGACATCTTTTCCCATTTGATATATGTGGAGGCAGTTGTAGTAAATTAACGTAACATTAAAAATATTAGTATATGGAATATAATAAATTTTTTATATAATCTAGCTTTGATAATAATCTAATATGGTGTATGAAGAAACAAAATAAAAATTCACATTGAAGAATGATACCTCTTCTTTAGGTATCCTCTTTATGATTTCACCAATGACCTTTGTAGGATGGATTTCTGAAAAAAAATATGGATTATAAGATGAGATGAGTTAATTTAGGAAGTTATTTGGGTGGGTATTTTCTAAACCAAAAGGATTTGATGGTTTGAATATTATAATAGATGTTATGGCCTTTTACAGGTGAGGTGAGTGACATAGTTATTTTCTCAAAATAATTAGTCATAACCACATTAGTATCATTCCAAAAGCCACCAAAAAAGAAAAATATCAAAAACAATAATTAATATGGTAGTGATATTTCCATACAATGGATTTCTAAAAACATAGTAGGTCATTTTTACCCTTATCTACTTAGTTTAATCCATTTTTACCTTAACAATGGTTATTAATTTTTACTGTTTTCACAATTAATTTGGGTAAAAAATTATGTTACCCTTATTATAAATTATAAATTATTCTTATTACAAAAATTGGATCCATTTTTTAAAATTAAATTCATATAATGGGAAAAATATAATTTAAAATTAATCCCATAGACGTGACGAGAAAACGGTCCTTCAAAAACAAAATATTCGAAAATTTACAAAGGTTATAAATAAAAAATCAATATAAAAATTATTAAAATGACCTAAGATAGAATAATTTATATATAGTTTAAATAATTATACTTTAATACCAATTCAAAATATAATTTAACATTATAAATCATTTAAATAAATATTCAATTATAAATTAAATTTCAGGATTTTCACTATTCATCAAAAAATGAAATATTTCATGAAAAAAATTAACCTATGATAATTTTTGTATTTTAATATAAAAAATGAATATATTTTCATCGAATAATTTTTCTTAAATTTTTAAGATTAAATTTAAATTATGTATGTAAAGTGAGACTAAACTGTCTGTTAGAAAAGAATACAAATTTTCAGAAAAAAAATTCTATATCTTTTTAATGATTATTATTTTATTTATAATAAATACATAATAATATTTTTCATAATTTATATAGTAATATTGATACCCAAAAATTTAACAACTAGGTTAAGTTGTATAATAGATTATGGTTCATATAGACTTAGGGTAACATGTTCTGCAAGCTATCGAGGAGATTGAATTTAGTGGAATTAATTTCATTGTTTTCTTATGCTCGTTGTTGATTGCCACTTACACTATAGAATATAATGTTATTATTTTACAATTTTAGGGTTATACCAAAATAGATATAATATAATTATAAAAAACTTAATATATATGTAAAATGTTTTGAATTATGAAATTAATGATTCTAATTTAATTATCTAGGAATTTATGTGAAAGTATAGAGTGACTCTGGAACCTTAGGTAAGGGATCTCTATAACAACCCTTTTCCTTTTGGTAATATAATTTCCATTTCTAACTCACCTTATTTCTCTCTTCGATGTTGTAGAATTCTTTTAAATTTTATATGTGTGTCTCTTACATATATACCTACCTTATTTTACCTTCTTTTGATGTGGTAATACTCTCCTTAAATTTACTTCTCACACAACTTATTTATTAAATATCCTTTATTATGATATGAGGAAAGATTATGCAACCCATTTCATTCCATGTGTAATTCTCATATTTGTACATATTGGCTGATTTTATTTTTTGGACCACATAGGCATGTACATGATATGATGGGGGAACCTATATAGCACTCCAATCAATTGTGTAATGTTTTTGTCCTATGGTATGGTATGTATGGGATAATAGAGTAAACCTAATCCATGATGGGACTATTTCAGCCATGGGATATTGTCATGGAAATTATCCTTGACTTATGCTTATTCTATGTTTTATATTTTTTCCACATTCCAATGTTCCCAAGATGTTATGATGCCATGTTATTTATGTTATTCTCCCATGTGACTATTAATGTTCCTTCTCTTTTTTGATAACATATTATGCCATTTGACACAAAAGTTATGATTTTTATCATTTTTATTCGCTTACTCAGTTTTTTAGGTTCCCCATTTATTTATATATTCTATAGGATATCCTGTGGCGTTTTTGGAAATTAAAAGGATTTTGGACCTCATTTGGGAGGTTAAAATAAATTTGTTATATTTTAGTTCACTTTGATATATTATGAACCTAGACTTCTAAGGACACTAGCCTTGATGATCCTTGGGCTGTATTTAATGGATGTTTGTGATAGAAATCATATAACAATATATGTAAAAGACTTGGGTTTTTATAGTTGGTATTGGAGGAAGGATATTGTTATTTTTGTGTATTAGGACTAGAATACTTTAATGAGAACCCTAGGTATAATTCCATGTATAGGAAAATATCCTTAAATTTTGGTGAAGTATAGAGAGATTTATTTTTAAGTAATTATATCCCGGTATGGATAATATAAGTGGATGTGTCTATGGTATTGTTGTACCTAGGTGTAATAACCCCAAAAATTGAATATTATATATTAACTCAATTGTCTCCTATTTCATGAAAAATAGGGCTTGTTTCACCCATGGTTTGGCCCTCATAGTGTATTTTCATTAGGAAATTAAAAAAATTATGAACCATTATAAAGGAAATTAATAGATTGTAATGTTAGAAAACATATTTATGAAATTTACTTGGATAACTTAGATTAAATCTTAAATACTCCTAATTTAAGATATTCAATACATTTAGAAGTTATGAATTCGAGGATTATAGTTTCGCTTTTATATGTTTTTTGGTTTGATTATTCTCACACATATTTTTTTTATTTTAGTTAATAGTAGGAAATATGAAGAACCATTCCAAAAAATTGTTATTTTTAATGTTATTATTACCATAATTATATGCATAACCTTAAGAGAGTGTGAGATGGGGTCTTCAAGAATTAATTGTCTCAAATAACTCATGGTATGAATAATAACTTGAATCATACAAATCATTCTCCTTCTCCAAACAAAGAGAAAGTTATGATCGAGTACTCTATATAAAAATGGATACCAATATTTAATTAACCAATGGAATTATTTATATTTTCCAAAAGGAAACAGGTCTGGCAGTTCAAAAGCATATTTAAATAAATAATGCTTTGTAGTTCAAATTATGGATATATTTTTAAAAAACATCTTAAATTATTTTTTATATAAAAAAGTATATTAATATTTTTCAAGGCTTGACCAAGTAGTTTATATTAAACAATGACATATATTTAAAACACTGAAAAGTGAGAAACATGGTCAACAACCAAAATTTATTATAGTTCCATGTTATGGGATCTACACACAACAATGAATATGTGCACACATCTCTCGACACTGGTGAAAGTAAACTCATCAACATCCCAATGGGGAATAAGATGTTCCAATAAAAGTAGTTATACCCTCAATAACTCACAAATTACCTAGTCCATTCATGCTCTATTGTAATAAACAATTATGTGAAATTTATAATAAGATTTATTAAAATACAACTCATCCCCCTCTACATTCCAAAAAAATGATGGGAATTTTATTTCAAGACTTCTCAAAATAGAATTTATTCTGTTCTCCATTTGAAATATTAATTTTTTACATTTAAAACCTAAAATGGGTTTTTAATCAAAAGATAAAATTTTCAAAGACAAAACCACTGGATTTCTATGAATACCATTTTCAATCCACTTCATCAATTAAAATTAGAAATCAATTTCATCAAATTAATTTCCACAAATTAATATCAATAATTTAATTATAAAAAACTCCATACATTTCGTAAAACGTCTAATTTCAATGGAATTGGGGGTTTCCCCAATTTGATGCCAAAATGAACCAAAACCCCAATTCATATGAATTGGGTTTTAAATTAATCAAATTTAATGTAATTTTATCAAATCATCCAATTTAATTTAAATTAAATTATTGAATTAAAATCATGATAATTAGGGCCAATTAAATTGTCAACCAAAGACAAAACCACCTACCTTAGGATCATGGGATCTTGAATCACAATGATCTATTCATAAAACATCTACAAGGAATGAAATAAACAGGGATCTACAAAAAAACTTGGTTTATGATACCAAAAGAGGGTATTAGATCCAAAAAAGAAACACAAAGATCCACAAAACCCAAGGGAGGAGTAGAGAGATAGTCAGAGAAGATAGAATAAACAGGAATCTAACTGCATGAATATTGAACAACATTACAATATATTTGATCTTCCTCCGAAGGGGTTTAGAGGGGCCAAAAACAGTCCTTGGGAGTTCAACAAAAGAAAAAACTGATTTGGGGTCATACTTTTCCATTAGGGACCCTAAAAGGAGCCTTTAGTATTTTAAAATTAAAATTCAGATTAAGAATAACACGTAAATGTTGTTTATTGGGAAGAGACACATGGTTAGACAAAATCTTGAGACCTATCCATTCAGATTATTTAAATCGTATGCATGATTTCTCCAAAGAGGGTTCAAGGTTGGAGAAACCATGTCCCAACCATGAAACACCCCACATCATAGGTATGTATAGTTTGGCTAGACAGGGTGTACGGTTTTGGAAAACCATGCAGCAACTGTACACTTTGCCAAAAAATTTAAAACGCTTAAAATTTCACCCCAAATAACCCCAAATGAATCCCAACTAAGTAACATACAAAATACGGGTTTAGAAATACCTAGAAATGGTAAAAAGATGTTACAACCTCCCCACCATAGAATAATTCATCCCCCAAAAATACTATTGATAAGCTCCCATTCGAAAAAGAGGGGGAAAATACTCTAACATTATTTCCTTCCTATTCCATGTCTCATGACATTCAGAAAAATGCTATCATAGCACTCAAACCAAAGGTATCATCTTCCCATGAAGTACCTTGGTTCCAGAATCAACTATCCTAAATAGTGATTCATTCATGGATAAATTAGGCTCAACCTAAATATCACTCTAGTTCAAAACCTGAAATAGATCAAAAAGATACTTCTAGAGATGAGATACATGAAAGGCATTGTGTACAGATTTCAACTGTGGTGGAAGTTCTAAATAGAAAGGCACTTTCTCGACCTTCTCAACAACCTAAAAAGGTTTAACAAAACAAGTGGAATGTTTCCCTTTCCTACCAAGTTTTTGATGACCCAACCATGGTAAAAAATTCAAGAACACCTAGTCACCAACTAATAATTCCAAAGGTCTATGACTACGATCAACATAATACTAGTACCAGATATTTTCCTTCAACATTCAATGTGGAATCAAATGAATATTTATTATTGTCACATGAACCAATATCATTCCAATGAAGGAACTTTCACCAATATCCAACCAACACAATAATGATCTATAAGGCCGACCATAAAAGGCCTCAAAAGGATCTATTATGATCATGGAGTGGTAACTATTATTATATGAAAAATAAACCATCCCCAAATGCTCATCCCAATCCTCACCAAATTTGAGAACATAGGTGAGAAGAATATCCTCAGGAATCTGTATAGATCTTTCTATTTGGCCATCTGAATATGGATGTTATGTCATACTCAAACAGACCTTAGATCCCAGTGCCTCTTGAAGGCCTCTCCAAAATAGATAAGTGAACCAAGGATCCCTATTAGAGACAATATCATAAGGAAATCTTTGAAATGGAACAATCTCAATCACATAGTTATTTTCCAACTCCTAAAATTTGGTTGTATTTCAAATGGGTATAAAGTGATATGATTTTATTAGCCTATCAATCACAAAACATATTGCATTCATTTTTCACTAGGTGTAAGGGAACTTAACCATATATTCTATAACTATATCATCCAACTTCCAAGTTTGTATTGGATTTTTATGTAAAAAACATGATGGATATTGGTACTCAACCATAACCTACTGCATGTATAATAATGAGAGACAAGCTCATCAGTGCCACGTCTTATACCTAGCCACCAGAACTATAGCCTCATCTCATAGAACATCTTCATGGTTCCTAGGTGCACTTCCAATAGGAATTATGTAAATCCCCCATAACAACCTTCCTTTTCACTAAATTCACAAAAAAAAACAATTCTGATTGCATATAATTCCATTAGTGAATAATGAATTGTTACGGATGGTCTCTAAACTATAAAGAATGTCCCTAATTCCAAAGAAATCATCAGTAATATATTATTCCTGAAGAGTCATCTCGAGAAGAGAATATTTCCACTAAACATTGGATATGGAAACCACAACCCCTGATTCATAAACTCTAATATTCAACTATTTAAAGATAGCCTTCAAGTTCCACTCTTTCGATGATTCTTTCACTACATGGGTTGAATGATTCCTACTAAATTCATCTGCAATGTAATTCCCATTCTTTGGGGTATAGTTGATACATCAAAATATTTTAGATATTAAACCCAATGCCTCAGTTAGATATTCAAATCATTGTAAGAGAATATATAACTCATGATCTTATGTTCTGAATAAATGATAAAAATTTCTCTGAAAATGAATTTCAGAAAACTCTTAATCACAACTATGAGTTCAAGGTCACGGGTTGAGTGGTTCTTCTCATGTGGACTAAGATAATGAGAACCTTATGTAATGACATGATCACCCTTCAAATGAACTCCTCCCAAACATGAACTAGATGCATCAAAGTAGACCACAAATCCCTTCCCAACCTCTCGAAGAGTCAACACTATCACAGTAGTCCAAATATGTTTCAGCAAACCAATGAACTTTGAAACTTTTCATCCCACACAAATTTCACCCCATAACAAGTTAGAGTGGTCATCAAAGAAGCCAATTTTGGGAATTAATTAATGAACCAGAGATAATACCCAGCTAATCACAATAATCTCTAAATCTAAAAGACATTTCGTGGTTTCTCACATGTCATAAAAACTTTCACCTTTTCAAGATCAACTAAAATACCATGTTCTGATATCACATGGCCCAATAAATTCACATATTGAATCTAGAAATTCTATTTAGAAATCATGGATAAAAGTTGATGATCTATCAACTATTCCAGAACTACTCTTAGATGACATATATTATCCTCCTCCATCATATATTAATCAAGGATATCATCCACAAATACAACAAAAAAGGTATATAGATTTTTAGGGAAAATCTTGTTTATTAAAGCCACAAATAATATAGGAACATTGGTTAGAGAAGACAATATTGTGAGGGACTCATAATGGACCTAACTAGTCTGAAAGGTATTTTTCTAAATGTTATATTCTTTTATCCTCAATTGATGATAACCAAGTCGATGGTTAATCTTTGAGAACAACTTTTCCCTTTAAAATAATAAAATAGGTCCTCAATATGTGGAAAGAGATACCTATTCCTTATTTTAATTTGATTTATTTTTTGATATTAAACATAAAGGAAAAGTGAATCAATATCTTTATTTCCCAAGAGAATAGGTTCCTCCCAATGAGACATGCTAAGGTATATAAAGCATTTCTAGAGAAGATAATCAAACTGAGACTTCAACTCTTTCATTTATATAGGAGCCATTCGGTAAGAGGGAATAGATTCTGATTGATTAACAGGTACCAAATCAATAAAAAACTCTACCTCCCTTAAAGTTATAAAACTAGAGAATTCAAGAAGAAAATAAATCGAAAAACTCTACGACAACCGGAGGAAGAACACCAATAAAACATTTCTACTCCACATAAAAGGAAAACAAATATATCACTTTTCCCAACTCTAAATAAGAGTTTTTAGCTCTAATTGACCTTGGGTTCCATTCTCCATGAAATTTCTGGAAACCCCCATAGGGTGTAGTAAAGGAGACTCATCAATGATAAAAATCAATATGGGATTTATTGGCAATGATCCAAACCCTAAAGAATGTGATTTCAATTGGTTCCATGATAAGAAATAGAAAATCCCAAACAGTCTTGACACCTGATAGAGATAAATAACTAGTACGACTACTGAGGCTCTGCCCTCTCTTCGATCTAAGGGGTGTAGTAATATAAATCACATAAAAAAAGCTCTTTAGGAAGATTTAGAAGATTTATAACATAGGTTGAGATAAATGAATGTGATGAAACAATATTAAATACAATAATCAATAATGATGTCTCTATTGTAATGGTACCTCTCACAGTCGCTGGACCCATATTCGATTCCTTTAGAGATTCATTAGCTACGTGGAGAAGCTTTAATTTGGATTCCTATAGATGGAACACATTTGATCTTGAATCATCAGATTTCCCTTTTGTTATATGAGGTGATAATGGAACTGTTCCACTATAAATAGTGTAATAGATATGGGATAATATTAGTAGATGACCCGAGTGTCCATAGTAATGACTTTCATTGGGTGCCTCAGTGCATACTCTCTTTGAGTGACCTACCTTGCCACACTAGTATCATATCCAAGGGCATCTTCCAAGAACTATGGGAGGCTTAGAAAAACCCTGCTATCTAGAACAACCATGAGATTCATCACACTTATTCATTCCATTAAATGTGTTCACACTGCCATTGGGAGAAAAAGAAACTCCCATCAACCTTGACTTACTTTCAAGGTCCATCTCAAACATCAATTCTTTATCCAGCACATCATAATAATTAGGTTGCTTCTACATGAAAACATAAGAAGGGATGCCTGATCGAAGTTCCAACTTGAACAATATATCCTTTATCACCTAATTTGATACAATCTTAGGTGAAAACTGCATACTATTATTAAACAGATTTGAAAACACATTCATCATTCTATCTTCCTTCCCATGTCTGAAGAACTAATTTAGGTTATCTAACACCATCGACTCTGGATAAAACTAGTTGGTAAAATTAACATTGAATTATTTCCACTCCAAGCCCTCGTGATTATTGTCCATCACTATCATGTCCCAACATATCCTACATTGTTCTTCCAATAAAGAGTTGGCACACTTCACCCTGATCTCATCACGTGTATCCAAGAACTCAATCTTGAATTCAATCCTACTCAACCATTCCCCAGCCTGTTGAGGCTCGTTTGAACACTAGAATGTTGGTGTATTTTTTAGAATGAACTCTTGAGAATAGTTTTTATAAAAAACACCTCTAAGGTTCCATTGTGGGATCCTGAATGAGATATGGAGGTGGTGCCTATCCCAGATCTTAGACATTATGCACGATCACCTCAACCAGATTCGTGTCCAGAAGAGAATTTCCTCGCTAGGGTTGCACATCAGCATCTCTCTAGATCCAATTTTGACATCTTATCTGATTCATGAAGCTACAAAACATCATCCAAAAACATAGAAGAAATCAGATCAACACTCAAACAAAGAAATAATGTAAATAAATCCGAATATAGGGAAAAAAAGATTTGGATTTCAACTAATCCAAATTGAAATATGGGAAAATACTAGATCAAATCCACAAGACGTCATTCCCAAACCACCTCGGGTGACTTAAGGTTAATTGTGGGGAGTGATGGCTAGGAAATCAATCAAAACTACCTCCTACATCCTGATAAGAATACTCGAACTACATACTGACATTAAGGCAAGATTTGAAACCTTAACCTCTGATATAACTTTATGACAAACCATCCTGGGTACCCTGGTAAACCGATAACTGAGCCGGCCTATACAAGGCCCAAAGGGAATTCCCAATCCCCATAAGCTTGTGAAAATCACCTGGAATCATAAAATATGAATGTAGGAATAATTCTTCTACAAACACAATGGTTTAAGATAAACAAGTCAGTATGCATAAAAAGAAAAGTTCACTTGGAGCGGTGTACTAGAAACCCAAATAAGAAAAAAAACATCCCAATGTACTATCAAAAAGTACCAGAAAATAGGATAACTACCCTAGTATTAGTGTATGCAACTCACCAATTACAAGGATCCAAAAATACAACCACCTCCATGTGGTGCTTTACCCATTCTCAAACCAAGAAGAAGGTAATCTACAAACACCCTAATGCACAAGTATGATGTGAGATAAAATTCCAATAGGGTCTCACCATGGATTCCATAACAAGATGTAAATTTTTAATTATCCAAAGGAAGGATTTCAATTTTCCAAAATGAAACAATTTTGGATGTTTAAAATAATATTTACAAAAAATCATTCTTTATAATTCAAATGATTGAATGACTTTGAAAAAATATATTAAATGAATATTTATATATAAAATAGTTTATATAAAATTCAAAAGGAATGAATAATCCATTTAAAATATAAAATATAATATATTTCAAATACAAATAAGAAACAAACACAGTCAATAGCCAAAATGTACAATTATTCCAAGATATGGGATCCTCAAAATACAACAACAATGTGCACACATCTCTTGACAATGGTAAAATTAAACACATTGATATCTCACTATAGAATAAGATATTTTAATAAAAGAAGTCATAATCCCAATAAACACCTAAATTTTTAGGAATTTCATACACTCTAATAATTAGAAATGATGGAAAATTAATTTTAAGACTATTTAAAATACAATTCATCTCACTCTTCATTTTAGAAAAATGATGTGAAATTTATTTCATGACTTCTCAGAATAATATTTATCCCATTATCCAATTTAAATATTCCAATTTTCCATTTAAAAACCAAAATAAGATTTTAATCAAAACATTCCATTTTCTATGATAAAACCAAAGGGTTTCTATCAAACCCATTCTTTAGGAAACATTCTCAGTTACCAATTGAAATCAATTCTAGAAAATCAATTTTCAAAATTTTAATTAAAAATTTTATTTTTAAAAAATTTCAATCCATTTAACATGATGTTCCATTTTAACAGAATTGGGTTTTTTTCCCCAATTTTATTCCAAAACAAACCAAAACCCAATTTATTAGAATCATGTTTTTAATAAACAATATTTAAATATATTTAATAAAATTTTTCAATTTCATATAAATCAAATGATTGAATTTAAATCAAAAAAATTACGGTTAATTAAATTGGAATCCAAATATGGAACCACATACCTCAGTATCACAGGATCTCGAATCACAATGTCCATGTAAAAAAATGTTGATGAGGAATGAAAACAAAAAGGATCTATGAAAAAACCTTGGTTTACGATCCCAAAAGAGGGTATTAGATTCAAAAATAGATATGGGGATCCACATAACCCTAGGGAGAAGAAGAGAGATAGTGGAAGAAGATCGAACATCAAGGAATCTAACTAGAGGAATATTGAACAACGTTCCTCTAGTTGTGATCCGCATCTGAATGGGTGTATAAGGGCCTTGAATTGTCTTTCTGAGCTCCAACTAAGGAGGAAACTAATTTTTGGTTGTAATTGTATATTGGGGAACATAAAAGTAGGTTTTGGATTTTTAAAATTAAAATTTGGATTATTAAAAAATTGTATGATTGGTTTGTTTGCCCAAGATGCATGGTTAGACCAAACCATATGTACTTGTCATGAACCTACATTAAATTTGTTTCATGGTTTATCATAATAGGTTGAATGGGTTAAAAAACCGTGCACCAAACATGAAAATCCCTAATATCTGGGTTTATAAGGTTTGTCTTGAGAGGGTGCATGGTTTGGGAAAACTGTGCGCCAACCACTCACTAGCCCATAATTTTCAAAACATTTAACATTTCAACACGAATCAACACCAAACTAAACCCAAAAAAAATATTTATCAAAATAAGGGTTTATGAAGATATTATAATAGTAACAGGATGTTTCATCCAATGCCTAGAGGGAAAGGATGGTCATACTTTATCACTTCTATTGAGGTGGATATGAAATATGCTGTTGATACAATTACACTAGTTATCCATTCATGAATAGGGAAAGTAATTTTTTTTAGTTATATAAATTATTTCATATCATTCATGTTTAGTATATTTAATAAATTCCCATTTCAGAACACAGGGGTTGATCTATCTATGAGAATAGAAAACAATGAAATTATTGAATACTACGTATATAACTCCTCCCCAATAAATTTTTGTAAAATGAACTTATCAAAAAAATATCATCTTACTTTCTTTAGTTAGTTTCTTTAAAAAAATTAATGGATTGTATTTCCTTATATAGAGACAACATCAACTATCTAGAAAGGGCGATCAAACTTCACATACCGAGTCATCCTTTGATTCTGAATTTGTTTAAGGATGAGGATGAATCTTCTTTGGAATCTTATTATCTAGTGTGGAAAATATTTCTTGAAGAGAAAACAAATCTGGACCCAACAGTTGAGAAAAAAGAGAGAATCATGTTCAATTTCATTACCATTGTGAGAGACTGCACTAATATATTCCCTGGGGAATTTCTCGTTCTTCCTTATGAATGATAGGTTGTGTTCTCAATCAAAACTATAAATGGATCTATGCCCTAACCTAAAACCTCCAAAAAAATAGTCACCATTGAGTTGGAAGAACTGAAAAATTAGTTAAAATAGTATATTTAAGAGATTTTCAAAAAACCTAATTACTTCACTTTTGGGTAATATTGTCCTATTCATCAACAAGAATGATTGATCAATGAACCTCTTCATTGATTATCATGAACTAAAAAAAATCATGACAATAAAGTATCCCATAAAATAGATAGGTGAATTGTTAGATCAAATATATAGGGAAAAGTATTTATCTAAATAGGACCTTCTATTAGTATATCACTAATTTAATGTGAAGAAGGAAAATATTATGAAACCACCTTTCAGAAAAGGTAAGGAAGCTATGTGTTCTTATTAATGACCTTCAGATTCATTAAGGTTCCAAAAATATTTATAGACATAATAAAAAGAGTCTTTAGAGATTACCATGAGTAATTAATTATGTATTTATATATTTTATTCTGACACACACTAAAATAAAAGATGATCATGAAGAGAAATTTAATATTGTGATAAAATCATTTTTAAAAGGAGAAAATATTTAAAAAGACTATTAAATGTGAGTTATTTATGGAGGAAGTATCATTTTGGGGGTATGTTTTTACTATAAAATCTATATATATGGAAAATTAATAGAAAATGGAAAATATGTACTAACCTATAAAAATATATGTAATTTGATATATGTAGTTTCCTTAGGCTAGCTGTGTACTACTGAAAATTTGGGAGAAAATGATCATGATTTTCAAACCCAATAACCATGCTCAATCAGAAAGGAGAAAATTTTGTTGGACTGATGAATTTGAAGAGTGATTTATATAATTAAAAACGGTCTTATAAAAACATTTATCCTCAAGATACACATAAGTGGGGAACTTTTCATGGCATATAGAGATGCTTTAAAGGAGGTCTTGGGGTCTATACTAATGGATAATGGTAAAGTGATAGCCTACGACTCATTGTAGTTAAATGTTCATGAGAAGAAATATCAAATGCATGATCTAGATTTGGATTTAGTGCCCATAACATTGAAAATATTGTGGAATTATCTCTATTGGGAGAAGTATGAAATATATATAGATCATAAGAGCCTCAAATTTATATTCACATAGAAGGATCCTAATGTGAAACAATAAAGATGGATAAAGCTGATCAAGGACAACGACTGCACAATCCATTTACATTCTAGGAAAGAATATTTACTGAAATATTCCCTAATTCTAAATGATCTATTAACCCTATCGACACTTATAATTTAGATGTATCAAATATTCATAGACTTGCAAAAGATGGACAATGGGATTATAAATGAAGAAACATCATCATTTGTTTCTTAAATGATTTCTCATCCATCTCTTCTAGAGAAGATAATGTATTACCAAATATATTATTTGTAAATATAGAATATGGTGGAATATATAAGAAAATATAAATCCTTAGAGTTAAAAATTTATGAAGGATTTATAAGATTTGGTCCCCAACTATGTCTACCATAAATTCCCCAGATAAAAAAGTAATTTTTGAATGATTCCTATAGATGAAACTTCTCTATCTTTCCAAGGATCAAAAATATGTATTGAAATCTCTGAGAAAACTATTTGTGGGACACAATAAATAGGTATATCAAAATTATTGATATGTCATCATGTGAAGGCTGAAAGGAAATTATCAGAGGTGATGAACAAACTATTACGCATACCTTCAGGGAAATAGGAAAACATAACCATAGACTTCCTCAATGGACTTCTGAATAAATCAAGATGAAATAATGATATATGGGTTTTGGTATATTAGATTACAAATACTAACCACTTCATTACAATTTGAGATTACTTCTCACTCGATCAACTTGATAGGATATATATTAGAGAAGTGGTGATGCTACATGGAACACCACTATCAATTGTATATGATTGAGATATGAGATTTACCTTCATGTCCTATAAGAGTCTATAACATGATCCAAACATAGTGTTTAACTTCAATATGCTTTAAAACCCCCAAAAAAATGGAAATGTGAGCATAATATCAAAAAACATGAAGACATGTTGAGAGAATGAGAATTGGACTTCAAAGGAGGATCAGATCAACATATTCCTCTTGTCGAGTACTTAAACAATAATAGATTTAACTAGATAATACAAATGTCTTAATATTAATACCATTATTGTAAAATATGTTGATATCCTATATACTATGATGAAGCTGCTGAAAATAATCTTTTAGGACATAAAATGGTTGAGGAAATGGTAGAAATGTTCAAGACCATTCAGCCGCATATCCGGTCTATTAAAATTTGAAAAAAGAGTTATGATGACATCCATCAACGAGTCATGATGTATTAGGTTGGTGATAAATTTTTCCAATATTTATATTCATGTAAGGGATTTTTAATGTTTATAAATAAGGGAAATTTAAGTCCTAAGTAGATTTTCCCTATGATATTCATGATCACATCAGAGGTGTAACCAATTGACTCGCACTCCCACCATATATTTCCCATGTATATGGAATATTACACATATCCCTCTTGAGAAATAACATACTATATCCCTCACATGTACTGAATTTAGATTTGGTATAGATATAATATAATCTCTCTTAGGAGGAGAAGTTGGTGAATATCTTGTACCATAAAGACAATGTTCTATGAAAAATTAAAATTCACCTTGTTAAAGTACTATATAAAAACCATAAGGATAAAGAGAAGACATGGTAAATAGAGGAAGATATAAATAATAAGTTTCCAAAAATATTTTCACTTTATTATTTTAAAATAAAATTTGAGGGTGATATTTCTTATGGGGGAAGAATGTAACGACCCAGAAATATTTCAATGGAATTTCCCCTTGTTTTTTCAATTTTTTTATGTATTATAAACAAAAAGAACCACATGATGAAATAATTTCTATTATTATATGAATATTGACATTATATATAGATAATAAAAATTTCTATAAGAATTTAAAATATTAAAATGGGATAAAAATTTATAAAATAAAATATGAAAGTTTGGATATTCTCAATCCACAAGAATAACTACACTCACGAACAACACTATAGAATTGAAGTATAATATTATTAATGAAATATTCATATTGAAAATGTAAGTATAATCATGCGTTAAAATATAAGTCAATTAATAAATAATGAAATATGAGATAGATATGGGAACTACAACCCTATATGATCGTTAAAAATCTAACCGTTGGAATAGTAACCTGATTATTGGAATTGTATTATGATTGTTTGGAATAGTAACCTGGACAATAGAATAGTTTCCTCAATTATATAAGTGTAATATAATATTTAGTTATATTATAAAATGAATTTTTTCCATATTTATATCATGATAAAATTAAATGCATGTTTTTAAAATTATAAAATATGTGTTCATAGTTTTGTAAAACATATATGTTTTATAACAATTTTTTATCATATAATGATTTAAAATAATGTTTTATTTCTTAAATTTATTTTAATAAGTAACATTATGGTGAATTATGATGATAATATACTAGACAAGTACAGTGACAAGAGAAGGCCTCTAACCATTCATAAAGATGAAATAAAAGGTACAAAAGGAAATCAGACAGGGCTGATAGCTTTCCCACATCCAGCTGATGCAAGAATACATATCATAATATGATAAGTAATTCCGATAACCATACTCATTAGTAGTTTACAATTTATATTCAAATTTACCTTGATTGAATAACTTAAGAATCTCAGCATTGATCCTTCTTAACACCTTATAAGAGGAATTAGTAGACACAATCCTTGGCATATAGGAGTAGTCCTTCCTTTTACTTCTCTTCGGGGGAGAAGCGGTGAATCCCTCACCATCAATCACCTTTTTCTTACCATGTTTGATGATATAATTGAATGAGGATTTAATATAGCTCACGGATTTAGGATGGTTTCTTTTAGATTCTTTTTCATCATCAGTAACATTCTCCAACCTATCAAAAAATTGTGAAGTGCTCTAGATTTTATAAATTTCATCAAGGAAGTTTACTTTTTGTATATCAGTTCCATGATCCCTATCTCTAGGGCCCTGCACTGGAATATCTAAAACTATTGGCTAGACAATGTCACATCCCATAAACTGGGGCTTCATATTAGTGTCCTCCATGACCAAAAATTGAGTATCCTCACTAGTCTCTTGATCATCTTAGAATTCCTCATTCACCACAACATCATTGGTTGGACTTGATGAAGCTGGATGCATGACCATATCAGCATCTAGGTGGACCTATCTCTCCTCATTCCAAACATATTCATCTTGAACCAGAACAACATCAACCCTAACAACAGAACTCCTTGTCCTAGTATTATGGATTCATGTTTCATCATTTAAATGAGAGTCAATTATATCAAAAAAGGCACAACATTACTCAGATTCACCACATCCTTTGACGAGAAAGCACCACCCAAGTCAATTTTCATTCTAGAATAAACATTACATACTTTTGGATCTGGTAGTGTTACCTTTGATTGATTTTGAGATGCCTTGACTACTTCAAATGAGAGTAAAGTACCAGAAGAGAAAAAGCGACCAGTCCCTATTAACCTTCAACCATCCTCTATTCTAGAGAAATCCACATCCCAACGACATCCTTGATCAAAGGATACCTTATTAGAAACTAAGTTCATGTGAGCGGAATCAGCACTAGATGCCTTCTTCTACATCTTGGAATGCTTGAAATCCATCTATGTGTGTCCCATATTCTTTCATGTTGAGAGTAAATCACACCAGGCCTCGATGATGACTTCCTTTTTATAAAAAAACTCATCATTAACAGTAATCCAAAAGGAATCAATACACAACTTCAACACATCCACTTCAGAAGATATTCTGGGAGAGATTGGGTGGTACAAATCACAAGTCCTATTGTTCGAACATAGATAACATCCAACAAGATTCCCTAACATACGATTTATCACGTTATTCTAAAATGGGATCGGGAGTTGAGTAAGTCTCTCTCAAATTTTTATATTCAGAGAGTCATGCTTCATGTGGAAGTCGTATAACCATTTGAAGAGGAAGAATAATGATGCATTTTAGCTGTGAGGAACAGTCGACCGAGATAGAATCATAACCTATTCCAAAGAAAATCTAATTCTAAAATTCTAAGAATTATGGAGTCACATGGTAGAACATTCTTATAAACCCAAAAAGGCAAAAATATGTTGATCAAAATTGTTTACTGATGACCAGGGATTCCTGAATCTTCCAAAAAAATTTAGATTGAACAGAGCATATACACCAATGAATTCAAGAGGAGATATCGATAGATTAAATGAGCCATAAAACCATTATAGAACCATCCGGATAAGGGAAATCCGAGGTAAACAAGTTATTCAATAATGATTTTTAGTCTAAACATAGAAAATTAGTTTGGATAAATTATTTGGAGATTTTTAAAATATTTTAATTTTTAGTGAATACTAAAATACTGTAAAATGCAGGTTTTAACATTATAAGATAAATACCCGAGTTTTTGAGTCAAAGAAGATATAAGAACCAATTAGTTATAAATAAAATACACTATTTATTATATATTGTTGAAATAATCAATAATATAGATATTTTTGAGCTAAAATTATAAACTAATAAATATAATATTGATAACACCCCTCTCCTCCCCTTATAAATACTACCCTTCAGAACCCCTTCTCCTCACATCTTGTAAGACTTTGAGATCACCAAATTTTTATTGAATATCATTCCCAATTATCTTCAATAGTTATTATTGATACTTTTCTCACCCAAATACAATTTCAAGGAGCCTTAAGGGTTAACCTAATACGAGACAACCAAATGATGAATTAAAGTTATCGATAAATTTCTTTTGATTTTATTATTATTCTACCACCCCCATATATTCCACATAAAACTAAAAATAGTATCACTAGTATCTTAAATATTATAATATATTATTATTATTATGGTTTAATATACAAAGTAAAACCTCCATTATTTCATATCAAAAACAAAATTATTTTTTGCAATAGGGATGGTTTTAATGTCCATGAGAAACACACTTCATTTTCCATTACCTCCATCAAGGATTACAATAAAATTATTATTAATGTTAAATAAGATGATAATAAGTAGATTATAAATTATTTCATGTTCTGAAATGAATATATAAAAAATAAAATTAAAATTAAACTAGTTTGTGATGGTTGAAAAAAATTCCGAAATGAACTAAAAACATAGTATTATGGTTTTTACTATGTTAATTATCACTATATCATGATTAAAAAAATGAAATTTTGGAAAATAAAAATTTATTGAAGTTCAGGAATATCATTTAATTTCACTTCTATATTTGTATTCCAATTTGAAAATTAGTTCCAAAATAATACATCAGTTATCCAAACATGGAACCATGAAAAAAATATCCACAAAATATATAAATTAAACATTATATCTCGTTTAAACAGTTACTAATGAACATAAAAAAATATAAAAAATTCAATATAAATGGAAAAGGTTCTGAATTAAGTAATTATTGAGTATAATTTTATTAGTTTGGATTCCAAGTGTATGTACAAAGAGATTCTACAACCTAATGTATGGGATCTCTCAGAACAACCCTTTTTATTAGGTTTGTGGACTAGATCTCTCTAACTCACATTCTATATATCTTCAATATTACTAAATGCATCAAAATTATGTATACATGTTTCATACCTATATATGTATCTTATTTTCCCGTTAATGGGTTAATACATGCCTTATGTTTATCTCTAAAACACAGTCTTTATGAAATCTCATGGATTATGATAAGAGGAAATATTATGCTACACATTTCATTCCAAGGGTAATTATCATGTTTATTTCCAATAGTTAATTTCTATATGAGGCACACATAAGAATTTAAAGGTTATGATGGGTGTACCTAGATAGATCCCCAATCAATTGGGTAATCTTTTTATCTCATGATATGGTATGTATGGGAATAGGGGGTAAACTAAATCCACAATGGGAATATATCCACCATGTGATGCTGCCATGCAAGTTAGACATGACTTATTATTATGTAATGTTTTATGTTTTTTAAATTTCCAATGTTTCCATGATATTATGATTCCTTATAATTTAGGTCATTCTACCATGTGATTATTCAAAATCCTTATCTTTTATGATATCATGTTATTCCGTTTGACTCACATGTTATCCTTTGTTATCATGTTTATTCCCTTACTAGGCTTTTTAGATCACCCAATTTTTATGTATTCCCCATGTTATCTTATGTTGTTTTAGGAGATCAAACGGAATGAGTATCTCATTATGGAGATTAAAATAATTTAATTTTATAGTACACATTGATGTATTGTGATCCAAATCTTTTAAATAAACTAGGCCTTTCTACCCTTTGGTTGAATTTAATGGATATTTAATTTTAAAATCATTTAATAATATGTGTTAAAGGATTTTTTGGATATAATAACATACATAATTACCAGTTAATGTAAATTATTTATAATTTATAAATAAATAATTTTATTTATTTTTAATCATCTGAATGAAATTTTACTAATGAATAAAAAATGAAACATGGAAATCGAAACAAAATAGGATAATTAAAAGAACGATTTCCTCAAAAATTTCATCTTAAAATATAATAAATGAACAAATTATAATGATTATAATTGAAAAAGAATAAAATAAAATAATTTTTTACACATTTAGATTCATGTTTTAACTAACATATGTTGAGTATACATGTTGTGTATGGGAAATAAATAAAAATCAGACCTAGCATAAAGTGATATTTATCTCAATCTCATCACATTGGGTAATGGATAAAATTATTTATCTAAAATCATTTATGATGACTTTATACTACCAAATGTATTTATATATATATTTTTATCATTGATTTATAGAGGTGTGAATGAAATTTCCCTTTTTATACTGATTAATCAATTCTTCTTACATTACATAAACCGTAAGGGGAATCTCTCTTGACCAGTCATTTATTAGATTCTTTCTCTTTGTCTAACAATCTTTCAAAAAAAATTAGTTGTATTTTATTCACTAGAAATCGTATTCATTTTATTGTTATCAATTTATAGGGATTCATGTATCTTTTTATTGTGATAGAAAATATTTATGATTATGTCCCACATTACAATGTTGATAATAGGACACTCAAACATGAGGCTTTATTTGGGGTTTATCTTCCCATACTAAATATTTTCCTCATGAATCTTATAAAACCCCTTCCAAAAGTATTTTAATTTTCAATCCGTTTTCTTATTATAGGGATATATATGTTCTCACATTATTGGGATGAATTCTCAACTACCATCCTGACTAATGAAAAATTGTTTATTGTAAAATTATCACCTCAACTATTCCAATGATTATTATTTTATTTTTAAATAACTATAATATTATATTTTTAATTACCCCCTTTGAATTCACCAAATAATATTCCCCCATATTTTTGGAAAATATATTTTTATTATTCAATATATTCCTTACAAAGTCATTCTAGAACTTATAATTTTTATATGGGTTTATTTTTTATTTATGGTTAATATATGTTTCCTTTGTATGGGTCATTAATTATTATGAGAATAATATTATGTTATTAGTGGGCTTGAAATTATATATCCTTCAAATGAATTGGGTAATGTGACGAATCTCATGAGACTATTATGAATGAACATAATTCTTGATTTTTTATACATTAAATAAAATAATATTTGTAAACATAAGTCCTATATGAAAATGATGCAAGATTTATTCACATTATATGTGTGGTCTTAGACCACTACATTTTGAGGTTTCATTATTATGAATGTTTATAATTCCATGCCTCCTTCAAATGAATTCATCTTATTTATAATGATAATACTATGCTTATGATATGATGATGATTATTATACTCACCCATGTACTATAGTGATTCATGTCTCTTGTTTCTTTCTGATTATATCTCCCCATATTGAGATTTTATCTCACCCGTTCTTTGATTATTGTACAATGGTGATTTTATGTACCAAGGATATCATGAAAACATTAAAGAGGACTGTGAAGAAGGATTTAAAAAATGTTGAATGTTTTATATGTATTTATTTTGTATAAACCTAATTTTTCAAAGACACTAAGCATTATGATTATGGGATATGTATTATTATGAATGTTTTTTATATAATGTAATAATAATGTTTGAATGATGTAAGTAACTATAGGGTTGACATAAATTCCACCATATCGTATATACCCAATTGAGCCGAGGGAGTTAAAAAAATCATCTGAATGAGTTATAAAAGATGGTATTTCTTATAAATTGAACCTATTTATGGAGTTACCTTTTATTTTCACTAGGATAGGTGGTGAGAAATTACAATTATGCATGGACTACTAATAATTGAATCATATAACCATCAGGAATCTCTATCTATTTACATAGATTATTTATTTACTTCATCAAATGAAATGGGTTAAATGGTTTTCATAGATTTATCTATGATATGATTAGCATAATCATTGAATTGGAATAAAATGTATTCCACATATTACTTTTTGAAGTTGATTTTTTCATATTGAATAATTCTAAATTTATTTTGGATTGAAGAATGAACTGAATATTTTCATTTCTATAATGAACCAAATATTCCATACATTCGTAGATTCCATTGTGGTTATCTTTTTGGATTACATTATTGTGTATTCAATATCTTAGGAAGAGAATATGTATATTTTATAGAACCTACTAGATATATTAAAAAAAATCAAATTTGTACCAACATTTCTAAATTATATTTATAGATTTAGGAGATTTCATTCCTTAGGCACATGGAATTGGATGCTGTAATTTCTATAGGTCATGTAAATTTAGAGGCAGACATCTATGGGGATGTTACAAATAATTTTATTTGACTCTAACAAACTGAATGTCTTCTTTTTAATTTATTTTTTAGTGACACCCCCTTAAAGGGATTAGGGGGTCCCTTACAAGGCCTGTAGGTTAAGAGATTACATGACCCTTAGGTGTTAGGAAATATGCAGACTATAATTGGAACTACTCCTCCCCAGATTTTTCATCGTGATATCAGCTCTCCACATTAACATGTCTTGTTTGTCTAGGATTCCCATACAAGCACATACTGGTCCCAATGGCAATAAAATAACCTCTATTTCTGAAAAATTATCTTAGCTTCTTCTCTGGTGAATTTGCCTGCCCTGAATCCTCATCTAGAGTCTTCTCCTGGTAGAGTTTGTCTGATCATTTCAGCATAATTTTCAGGTGGCCCCATGTCCTTGAGGTGGACTTAAGGCCTTAAGGTGGCCCGAAGGCATTGGGTAGCCCGAAGGACTTAAAAGACCCAAGGCCCAAACTAGTGGCCTGAAATACCAAATGGATGAATAGTTCCTACTACTACAGTACCAAATAGTGTTTGCTATTGTACTGCTATAGTTCTTGGAAATGATTTCTTCACCCAGTTTTGAACTAGAGTCTCTTTGATGCACTTCTTGAGTCCTCACCAACTGGGCTGATGCTATTATGCATAATTCTATTTAAATATCATGTTTATTGGGAGTTTTGTGCATTACCATTAATTTATTCATTGAATTTTATAGATATATAAACCTATGTAAACATTGATAAATAAGGTATTAATATTGTTTTTGTCTGATTAAGGATACATATATTTCAAGGATATTAATATGAGGCCTACCACAACTCGTATATTTAGATTTCCAAATACCGTTAAAGGGTTTAAAGTTTATTTTAATTTTCTAATAGTGATTTTTTATTGTAATTATATTAAAGAATCATGTAGTGGGCTATCATTATATATATAATTATACCTATGAAAAAGAACTATCTAACCCATTATTTGGAATCGATTTCTCTATTTACTACTTTAATGTATTTGAAGATATACCCCTTTATAGAAAAATGTTTGGTATACATCCATCATAAAAACCTAAAGAACACCATTTATCAAAGAGACTTATATTTGAGGTAATGATATTTAGTTCAATAACTAAAATCATTTGGAAAAGGTGCATGCGGAAAAGGATAATTGAATATATTTTTTCATTGATATATGTTATTCTCTTAGAAATTATCAATGTTCAAAACATGTTTTTATTTCACCATATTTATCTAACATAATCATTATTGGAGTGATTTGAAGATTCCAAAATATATGACCATTATTGTATCATTATTAGATAAAGACATGGTAATGGGATTTTCTCAATGTATTCTCTCATGATTTTAATTATTTCCTATTTGATCATTAAATACATATAGTTATTACAATTATGATGGAAGAATTCATGGGAGAATATTAATCTTCTAGGTGTACTATTCACCTCAGTGTATCAATGATGTATAATGATATTTATAGGGAATTATGGTTGTGTGGATTGAATAAAGATAACTGATTTCATTCTTAGGTGAATCACTTACCAACATTTGAAATATACATACCAATGAACTTAGAGCAAATTATATACACACCCTATACTAGTGTGGGATTTGGATAAAATCATGATTGATTACATAGATATTATACCAAGATCCCCAATATTTTGAGATATATTTTGGGAAATGTTTGACTATTTAACAAAGGGAAATCACTTCTTTACAATATAGGATTCTAGTTATCTAGATGAGTTTGGTAAAATGTATGTTTGAAAAGTGGTAAAAATTCATGAAGTACCAATGGGAATTGTCTTTAATTAGGACATAGTGTTTACTTATATGTTTTTCTAGGGTTATAATGAACTCTGGATACTTAGGTCAAACTTGGTACAACATATCAACCTTATACCAATTTCCAATCATAATAGACCATTATCTTTACAAAGGATATTCTTTGTGTATGTATCATGGATTTAGATGGTTTTTTAGAGGATAATATATCATTAATAGCGTTTAATTGTAATAATATCTACCAATCATCCATTCATTTTTCTACTTTGGATAACCTATATATTATATCTTATTTCTCTCCCCCATATTAGATAGACATTGGTGAATTATTTTTTATTGAACCTAATATAGTATTAGAGACATATGTGCTAGTAAAATTTATTTGAAAATAATTTATTATTACTGAAGGATACCATATTTCATATACTAATAATAGGAGATGATCCCTAGAATTCAGAGTCAACGTATAACAACCTTGAGTTTTCTTACAATTCTATTAAATAATTATAATGATAAACAACATAATAGTATTACACCACGAGGATTCAGAG
This sequence comes from Viscum album, assembly GCA_963277665.1. Taxonomy (NCBI): domain Eukaryota; kingdom Viridiplantae; phylum Streptophyta; class Magnoliopsida; order Santalales; family Viscaceae; genus Viscum; species Viscum album. The sequence continues at coordinate 829,925,531 of OY728127.1, forward strand.
GATTAGTATCTTGGGAAAACTAAGACCAATCATTACATTTAAAACAAAAAGCAGAAACATTTATTTAATTCCTTCTTCTCTAGCTTCTTATTTCCACTTGACCTCTCCATAGTATATGTAGTCACATTAGGATATACATCAAACATGGTGATCTAAAATCCCAGTAAGAGGGAATATAGGAGAAACATATAATGTGGTGAACAAAATCATTACATCATCATCAAAATCATGAGAGGAAACTTTAATAAAAGACCTAAAGTGTGCAAGTGCATAAAAATAAAACATCATGTCTTAGTGGTTAACTACCACACATAGTTGTGAAAAAAGAAATAATATTTTTCACACATAACTTAAATAAAACTCAAGATATTAATCACTTTAACCAATGAATTTGAGACCCGTATAATTCCGAGAGCACCTGTCACATTCAAACATTCATATTATGCTATATAATCCAGGTGCACCTGTCACATCATAACATTATCATTTATCATGAATTCCAAAATGGACATATATAAAAAATCATAATAACTACCCCATGTAATTTAATGGGTTTAATCTCATAAGAACAAATTAATAAATATTGAGTTCCCAAAATTAATTGGGAATAACATACTTGATACGATAACCATCAACCTTGAGTGTAAAATAAAATGTGTGTTTTTGATAGAATAGCTCTTTTGGAAAACATTTGTTTGAAAAAAATATTAGTAGAAAAAATTTATATACACTAAAAGGTAAGATAATGATGAAAAAATTATTTTTAATGAGTGACCATACAAAAAATGGAGTGAATGTGGGAGAACCCGAAGAAAGAATGTTGGGTTTGACAATTTCCTCTTACCTCGTATCCAAATGGTTTCTTCACATTAAAGTCCTGTATAACAACATTATATTAATTAATTAACAACTCTGGAACCTTGTGTACATAAATATGGTTTATTATGTTTTCATAAAATTATTTTATGTTCCTTTGGATGAGTTATAGATTTTAAAAACATTGTTCGGGAATGTTTGTTTTTATTGTTCTCTTGAACAGTTCACTTGTATTCATAAATGAAAGTTCGTGTAGAACATGGGTAAACATACAGAACTAATATTTCAGGCTATTAATGATATTATAATAGTTTAAATGATCTTATAATTAATTCTTTTATATACCATGAGGATGAATCATTAGATAAAATTTAATGATGATCATTTTTGGTTATTTTGGGTGGTTTTTTAATCACAATAAACTTATTTTATTTTATCACTTAGTGTCATGTAAATAAGTTAGTTCCAGAACATTAATGGGGATAATAAATACACTTTACGAACAAAAATCAATCATTTTATGGTTTAATTGGCATCCTTGAAGGATTTGAAGGAAAAAGGAAGTGTGTCACCCTTGATTTAGGTAAATTAACACATCATGGGTAACGATTTCATTTCATTTACAAAGAGAGGGTGGGAGGATTATAATGAGTAATATTCATTAACATGATATCATAATAGTATATCAAGAATAATAGATTTATCATGAAATTTTGATAAGATAATCTGAGGATATGATAAGGATAGAAAAGAAATATGAATGGAAAAAAAGAATGAAAAGAGAGAGAGGAATTACCTCTTAAATCCTCCTCTTGAGATCCTTCTTGAGAAAGCTAGGATTGGTCTTTTGATGAGACCAGAAGCTCTTGGATGTGCGGGAGGGGCTAGGGAAGATTCCTGGGTAGAGTTTAGACAAGTATTGAATCTTGAGAGGTGTGAGGAAATGAGGGTGTGAAAGGTGCTATTTATAATGGAGGGGAGAGGGGTTTTCTTAATATAATATTCATTAATAAATTAATTTCCCATAAGAGAAGAAATAGTGAGGAATCCAAGACCAAGAATAGTAAATAGGTCATGAGATTTTGATATTTTGGTGATTACATCACTTGTGATGTCAAGAATAGTGGGTTTAAATTATAATGTATTTATACGGTAAATTAATGTATTTTACTATTCCCCGAAAATTCAAGTATTTCAGAAAAATACCAAAAATTCAACCAAACCAATTTTTTACATGTAGAATCCAAAAATGAAGTCTATTTTTCAAAAATTATTTTCAAAATATGAATAATTTAATTTTTAAATAAAATTAGAATTTACATGAAAATACTGTTTTTAAAACATTTGTTTTCTTATTCTAAAACATAGGTACATCATGCATTCAATTAGATCCTACATATATACTATCATAGGCGAGGGTACTATTCATAAGGTTATATTACTATTCATAAGGGTAACTTTACTATTCTTAAGGGTATGTTACTATTCACTATAAAACTAAGTTTGTTCTATTAGACTCCAAAAATCATCCTGAACACAACTGTGTATGTCAGATTTTCAAAATTGAAAACATAGAAGTGGAAAAATTAAGTTAAATGATGACATAATATTTAGTATTATTGTGATTACTAATGTGATAATACTATAAGTCATAATTATAAGAAAGTAATTCTATTGATATAACATTGGGTTGTTACAGTCTTCCCTCCTTATGAAATTTCGCCGTCGAAATTTCGTTTTACAATAATTGGTGAGGGTACTTCTCCTTTATCGCCTCTTCCAGTTCCCAAGTAGCTTATTTGAACTTATGGTTCCTCCACAACACTTTGAAAATGTGGGTTGTCTTGTTACGTTGAACCTTATCTCTATGGTCTAGAATCTCTAATGGGCTCTCCTCATAGGAGAGTTCATCTTCCAGTCGTACTACCTATGAGTTCGGTAAATGTATGGGATCTGGTATGTACTTCATAAAGAGTGATATGTGAAAAAAATCATGAAATTGATCCATATTTGGTGGAAGTGCAAGCTTATAGGCCACATCTCTTATGTGGTCAAGGATCTCAAAGGTGCCAATGTAACTTAGGCTTAGATTCCCTTTCTTTCCAAATAACCTTACTCTTTTCCATGGTGTTATTGGAAGGAAGACTTTCTCTCCAACATCTAACTCTAAGTCCCTTTGATGGTTTTTAGCGTATATGTTTTTCCAAATATGAGCGTCTTTCATGTGATTATAGATGAATTGAACCTTTTCTACCATCTATTGCACAAGATCGGGTCAAAGTATCTTTCTTTCTCAAACTTCATCCCAACAGGTTGGAGTTATACATCGCCTTCCATACAAATCTTCATATGGAGCCATCTGAATACTCGAGTGGAAGTAATTGTTGTATGATAACACAACCAATGGGAGATGTTGATCCCATCCACCTTTGAATTCAAGAGAAGAGTCTCCTAGAATATCTTGAAGCATATGAATAGTCCTTCTTGATTGGCCATCAGTTTGGGGGTGATAGGACATGATGAAATTTAACTCAGTACTCAAATCATGTTGAAGAAATAGGTCTTCCCGAATAGCAATAAAATGGGTAGTCTTGGTGAGTCGGTCAACCACAAACCACATCCGGTTATTTTCCTTAGACGTCTTCGGGAGACCCGTGACAAAGTCCACAATGACATTATCCCATTTCTACATGGGTATAGGCAATGTCGGTATAAACCCTTTGGACTTTTGTTGCGCTGAAATAACTTTCTGACATACCAAGCCCCATGAGATATATTCGAATATCTCTTTTTTCATGTAATCTCACCAGAGGTGTTCACGGATATCTCAGTAAATCATGGTTCTACCAGGATGGGAAGATAATGTTGAGTTATCAGCATTTTCAAATAGCTCCTTCTTTCTATTGGGTGATGAAGGCACACAAGTCTGCATTCAAAGCTGAATCAAACCTTCATCATCAATATGGAACTTGTGCAACTTTCCTTCCTTTACTGCATTCACCCTCTTTTGTAACCACCAATTATCGCTTTGTGCCTCCTTAATCTTCTCCCAGATAGATGGTTGTGCAACGATTTGGGCAAGGTATGATGTATTCCCATACCTTATGATTTACAAATCCATCCTTTGCATATCCAAGAAGAAATGGTCTTTCTTAATATGTAACATTGATAGAGTAGCATGTTTTTTCTGCTTAGGGCATCATTTACCTTGATTTCCTTTCCAGGATGATATTGAATAGAGTAATAAATATACTTGATTAGATCTAATTATCTATTTTGATGCATTTTGATCTCATTTTATGTGAATATATACGTTAGGCACTAGTAGTTTCTGTATATGTCACACTTCTAACCATAAAGGTAGTGCCGCCAGAATTTCAAGGAAAAAATCACGACTTCTAGCTCTAGGTCATGCATCAGATAATTCTTCTCATGGATCCTAAACTTCCGTGAGACTTAGGCTATCACATTGTCATTTTTCATGAGTACAAAACCCAAGCCTTTATTTTAATAATCACTATATATCAAAAAAACATTCTCCACTTTTTGGTAGTGTGAGTACAGGTGCAGTGATAAGTATTCTCTTTAGCTCCGTGAAGATTCCCTTAAATTATTCCATCCATAAATACTTTACCCATTTCCTTGTTAACATAGTTATCAGGCTATAAAATCGTGAAACATTTCTCACAAAACGTCATTAGTACCCAACTAATCCAAGAAAACAACAGATTTATGTGAAACTAGAGGGCCTGGTCCATTCCTAAGTTACCTTTCTTTTTTAAGGGTCCACAAAAATTCCATCACTTGTGATCACATGTATCAACAACGTGACTTGATTTATCCAAAAGTCACACTTTTTGAACATTGAATGCAACTTATCCTTTCTCAATGTCACCAAAACAAGTCTTAGATGTTCTTTATGTTCCTACTTGATCTTGGATTAGATGAGAATATCATCAATAAACACTACCAAAAATTTGTCGAGGTAATGTCTAAAGAATCTATTCATTAAATCTAGGATGATTTCAGGGGAATTAGTAAGTCCAAAGGGAGTCACCAAAAACTCATAGTTCCCATACCTTATACGGAAGGCAATTTTCTAAATATCTTCCTTCTTCACCATTAGATGATGATATCCCGAACGAAGATCCACCTTTGAGAAGTATTGAACTCTTCTTAACTAATCAAACATGTCACAAATCCTTGGAAGAGAAAACTTTATCTTTATGGTGATCTTGTTGAGTTCCCGATAATCGATACACAACTGCATTGTTCCATCCTTCTTCTTCACAAAGAGCACTATCGCACCCCAAGGTCATGCACTAGGGCGTATGAACCCTTTGTCCATATTCTCTTGCAAATGCTTCTTTAACTCCTCCAGTTCGATAAGAAATATCCTATAGGGACTCTTTGAGATAGGAGTAGCTCCGTGTGTGAGTTCTTTTGAGATCTCTACCTCATGATCCGGGGGAAGTTCGGGTAACTCTTAGGGAAATACATCACAGTATTCCCTCACGATGGGCATTTCTGCAAGGTTGTCACTTTCCTTCGACCCAACCATTTGGGAGAGCAATGATTCTTCATAAGGAATCAAAACCCAGACAATTGAAGGATTTTTCAAAGTAGATTCATGATGTTCATTGAATTTGTAGAGGATTATGGGATGGTTCACAATATGAAAAGATATTTCATTTTCTCGACAATTAATATGTACTATATATAATAAGAGGCAATCCATTCCCATTACTGCGTCAAATTCCCCCAAGAGATTTATTACAAGATTTGATGGAATAATCTTACCACATACAACAATAAGAGAAGAGTAAAACAATTGGGTTACAATGATTTCACCTCTCGGTGTTTTTATAGATATGTCTACTTCAAGGTTTTTTGGCTTTGATTCTATAGTTCTTGAAAACTTTTAAACATATAAAGGAATGTGTAGAACAAGAATCAAATAAGACTTTTTCCATTCATGAGTGAATTGGAAGTGTACCTTATATGAATTCAATATATTTCTCCACTTCTGCAGTAGTTATGGTATATGGCTTCCCTTTTTCCTTTGACTTTGGTGGCTATTGATGCTGATTTCCCTCGAGAAATTGGGGTTTTGTGCATTGGCTTGCATAGTGCTCTTGCTCTCTATAGTTAAATCATTGAACCCTGGGTGGTTCTCTCCTATCTTCTGCTACATTCTACATCCTTATAATGTATTTTTAACACTCTTGAGCATGGTTTCCATCTTTACAACACTTGAATAATTTCCTTGTCCCTTTGAGTTAGTGCCCATGATGAAACTTCCCACATTTTTGGCATATGGGTTATTGAGTTTTCTTCCCACATTTGTCATTAGATCCACCGGCTTGAAACTCCATATTTTGATTCTTATCACTATAGCCATGAGACAATTTTCCATACACTATCTCCACACTGATAACACACTGAAAAACATCTCCATAACTCTCAATGTCTTGAATTGTAAGATCCTTTCGAAGGTGTGGTTTTAATACACTTAAAAATCTATCAACTTTTCTATCATTGTTGATAAAAAACTCAAAGTGTACATTGAAAGCCTTGTGAAATTTACTTCATAGGTTGTGAAAGATTCCTCTTCATTTTTCTTGAGCTATAAAAATTCTCTCCCTACCTTTGTATGAAGATTTTGTGGGAAATACATAATAAGAAATATGATCTTAAGGTCTTCCCAATCCATCTCCTCAATTTCCTCCCTTGGCTTGGTGTTCTTAATAAAATCCCACCATTGATCGGCCTCTCCATCTAGATGATAAATGTCTAGTGTCACTTACTCTATCTTAGAATAGTGAAGCATAGAAAATATCTTCTCCATGGAGCTGACCCACTACTCCACAACCATTGGATCGAAAGATCTACTAAATGTCAGTGGTCATTCCCTCATAAAACAATTGATAGCTAGTTGCTCCATCTTGGGTGAAGGAGGAAGTTCCCCATTATTTGGGTTATTATTCATAACCTAAGATAGTTGGGTAATCATCTCCATGAATTTTTTAACTCCACCTCCCAAATAATTGGGGATGTCGTTCGGGAAATCATTGCATTGGACATCGCATGAGTTGTTGGCATGGTTTCTCCTCGTTCCCACCATTTTATAAAATAGAAAAGGTTTGAACAAAACTTAAGTCCACTGTAGAGACCCTAAGCTTAACGTATATGAACATTACATTACTTTTGCGGAATACATAGTATATAACAAAAAATACACACACAAGGATCATAATAGTTTAGTGTCTTTGGAAACTCGGAACGTAATCTTCTAATCGTGGTGAAAGATCTCTAATATCTCCCATAAAGATCTTCCCCTTTTTTACCTAAAACCTTTCTTTATATCCTAGGGAAAATAAAACATAAAAGGGTGAGCTCAAATGCTCAGTAAGGGTAAACAAAATAAATATAAATCTCATAGTATACACAATCACATAACTTTTGGAAATCTTAACCTGCAAAAGAGATCATAATTTCATAACATGGGATAAATCATGGCAGTGAAATGTAATCACAATAATCATAACTTAAAACATGAAACTTTGTGGCATACACACATAATCATAGATAATCATTTCTTGTTAGTCAAGACTCATTGCCAAGACTATCTTAGTGGACAAAGTCCCTTTCTGAACCGAGTCACCCTCGTTTCAGTCATGTTTCACTGAACTGGTATAACCTACCGTTCCAGCCATGTCTATCTCGTGAGATATAAAATATTTACCCAATGAATTGGATGGAGATATAGGTCCCACCCATCTCATAGTGATACCATTATTATGTGTGCCACAAAATCTTAAAACATACATCATTGCATAACCCATGTAATAAAAATGGGAATCTTAAATATCGTGACATCATAAAACAATTCATATAAGATAAAGGAATTCATAAAAAATATTTCCATCACAACAAAATCAAATCTATGTAATAATAGGGATAGAAACAGAACCCTTTATTATCTTAGATGGAAAATAATTTTGATAAAACACTTGAACTCCATTCTTGAGGAAAATATCCTTTCTACTTCAAAAACACTTTTCATTTCTTAACATGTCATCAAATTATAACTAAAAGAATTTGATTAAAAATAAACTTGAAAACTTGTAAAGGAATATTCTTGGAAATAATGTTTTAAAAATCCATTCATGCCGTATAAGTTAAAAAAACATTCTTCGTACTTTTGTCGCAAAAGTCAAAAAATACCTCATATGAAAAACGACAAAAGATTCTATTCATATCATTTACTAAAAACTCACCGAAGGGTAAAATTGCATTTAAATTTTTTTTAGGTGGATGGAAATAATATTACATATTGAGAAAACATGGATGTGGATGATAAAATACACCTCAGTAAATGCTAAAGTATAAACAATCTCGGATAAAAATGAGATTCTGATATTTCCCTTACCTTAGGTCTGACTTGCTTTGTATGTGTCCGAACCTCCTGTATAATGATTTAAATCATGTTATTGACTTATTCCAGAATCATATTCATTGTTATTATATCATATATGGTCCACTTATGACTTTATATTACCTTTTCTTTTGTAAATTCATGTTAAAGTTGCGTTTTGGGTAAAATAGTCTCATTTGTCGTTCGCGTTTTTAACTTGTAATTATTAATATGATTACTTGGATCATGATTACTTATATCCCGAATGTAAAACATGATTTATATATAATATATATTCAGAATATATATATATATATATATAATATCGATAAATGGAATGAAATACACCGTTCATGGAGACGGAAGTCCGTACGTACGCATGAACGCTGTTTTCGTTTCCTTATTGAAGTGAATGGAATTAAGTAGATGACATACATATAAATTTACATAAATCCAGTATCATTATTATGTCATATATTTCATTAGTACTTATTATATATACTTTATAATCATTCATGAATGGTTAATCATTGAGAATGAATCTCATCGCGTCGTGGAGACGGCAGTCCGTACGTACGCACGAGCGATGATATCGTTCCCATGGTCTTGGAATTGTGTTGAAGTGTATGTAGACTATTTCAGTATAAATATCAATTTATAATAATCATATATAGTTACTCATTACACCATTATACCCATCCGGTTAAGGTGGTGGTGGAAAATAGATTACACCACGGCGTGGAGACGGTATTCCATACGTACACACGCGCGGTGATTTCATTTTTCCGTAGGATGGATAGAAGGTGAATTTGGGTTGATTAATATTTATAATAACATATCATTATTTAAGTAATACTTATGTTATTACTTTTTCATGAAACAACTAAAGAATAAGAAGTTGAAGAAGAAAGAAATTGAAAAGATCGGAAATGGATATTACCTCTTCTTTGAAACACCTCTTTGAATCCTCCACTTAGGGAACAAAGATTGGTCTTTGAAGAAGGCCAGGACCTCTAGGATTATTCTAGGGAAGTGGAGAAGGGATTTTTTCAGGGGATGGCCGAGCTTGAGTGCTCAAATTGGTGTGAGGAGGAGGGGGAGGAGGTGTCCTTTTATAAGGGAGGAGAGGGGCACCTTAGGAATATCTCAAAATATTATTTTATATTAAAGTCAAAATCGGTTTATAATGGTTCCAAAGGGTCTTATTTCGAAGCTAAAGTGGGGATGGGTCGAAATCCTATCAACCAATAGGATTTAGACAAGTTTAGGTTATTATTTTAACCTTATCAATTAGATTTAACTCTAAGTTAAATAATTTAACTTTTACCTTGACTTTTTGTTTTCTTACACTATATGGTTAATACACTTACTATAACATGCCAAACGAACCCCAAATTGTTTATTATTAATATATATATCCTTATCTAAGTCATTTGGCCGAACCTTAGATTTTTAGGAATAAAATAACAATTAATAATATAATATTGGATTTAAAAACTATTTTGTGTCAATTTTGACACTATTTGATATATGATTTTTGTGAAAGTCATAAAAGAATTATATGTTCGAACCAAGTTGATTAAATCAACACTAATATATCATAGTAACCTATAAAATTAGTGTAATTCATAAAAAGTCTCAAATTACATTTAGTTTGGTGTTTATAACATCAATTATGTCAATATTTCATTAATAAGATAATTACTACATCATCATTGTGTCATAAATAAATTAAATTATTTAATGTTTAAAAATTAAAAATAAAACACCATTATGTAGGAAATCTTTTTAGATTTCTAATGAATATTTATAGTCGAATTTATCTTATGTATAACCCCATATTAAAAATGATCTACTTATTAAACATTGATTTTAACTATTTTAACTATTCATTAAATAAAATAATATTAATTGTCATAATCTAATCCAGGTGGACCTAAATGGTCATATTATATTCATAAGGTTGTTTTTGGTCAAATTAAACTTATCCAATAGAATTAGGACATGTGTTTGGAAAATAGTAATATCATATTTACCCTTAGTTACCCTATTTACTATTAAACGCTGTAAAAAAAAGTAAAAAGTTACTATTCACCAAAAATTATTTTTATCTAATTGAACCACATTTTACTTACTGATATCAACTGTGTCTGTCTGATTTTCGAAATTCCATTCACAGAAGCGGTAAAATTATGTTTTATGCAAAATTCAGTTTGTAACCTACCACTTAGTGGTTTCACTATTCATCAAAAATTGAAGTTTTTCAGAAAAATTCCAAAATTTCACCCTAAGCTACAATTGATATCCCGAATTCAAAAATGATTTCTATTTTACAAAATTCCCAACATATAAGTTGAATTAATTGATTTTATAATTAATTTCCATTGTCACAACAAATAGCGTGTTTTTAAGAGATAATAACTATCAAAAGATTAACACTTGTTTATGTCTGGTGTAAATGTGAAATTACATCCAATGACCAACATTGTATTGAATTTTAAAAATATATTCTAAATATACTTTAAAACAACTCAAATTAATAATTTATCAATATTAATTATTTCTATTAAAATAGTTTTTTTAATTAAAATTTAGTAATTTTCACTATTCATCAGAAAATGAAAGTTATCCGAAAAGTACCAAAATTTCACCCTAAGCTAATTTCGATATTACGAATCCAAAAATAATGTCCATTTTGAAAAAAAAATTTACAAAATTTCAAAAAGTGGTTATTACTATTCATAACAGCTAGTTTTAATAATATTTTAATACCATATCGTTGTTTAGAGAAACTTGGTGTTGCGTACAACACACGCTATCGTGGAAGGTCGCGATTGCGTGTAATTCAAGCCAGGTCAGAGATGTGTGTTGTGAAAGCTCATTTTGGTGTAGCATATAACACAAGGCAGTAATGAAATTAAAAAGAATATTTTTCATAAAATCTCGGGGTGTTACATTCTACCCCCCTTAAAATGAATTTCACCCTCGAAATTCATCGGGGTTATAAATGGTTTACTATTCAAAAGTTTCTTTAATCGAAACCCACATCGTAAAAAGGAATACCAAAACCAATTTTTAAAAACAAAAGTATGAAACGTAACGGTTACCCAAATAAACTAATCACTGGGTTTCCACATAGGTGAAAATATGGATATGGAAGAGAAATCCAACTATCATGTTCTGATGGAGAGTGGTAGAGAACATGGCTATGGAAAAGCTAGCAATCACAAAGCCATAAATTTGTGACGATCTATGGTACCATCTGATTGATCAGATATAAGAGCACTAGGACAACATTTTTGGTTTTCAAGATCGTTTCCCTAAAGTTGAAGAATTTGAATTAGAATAAATACTTACTTTATTTTGGTACAATCTCATTGTTTTTCGTGCCTTGAACAATTTCCACTTCATCTCTTAAATAAATGAAGTTGAATTTGTTATTCGTGAAGTTTTAGCAGATCATGTGATAGAATGACGGGTCATTCCATCTGTCTCAAACAAAAGGTTAGCAAAAGTTATATACATAAGTCGATCTATAGCGAGATTAATCATATATGGTTTCTAAAATGGACTTTATACTTCATATATCATGCTGCTTAATATAATAAAACTAGTTTCTACTAAACAGGGACTTCCTGTAGTCCAGTGGAAGGCGATAAAGGCTAGTCGCACTTCGGTTGTGGGTTCGATTCCCACATCCTTGTCCGACGCGATGGGTTGTCGCCCGTCATGCAGGTTGTTATTTTTCTAAAACTACATTACTATAACATCCCATCAATAATATCGAAAATCTTCTATCCTTAAACAATACTAACTTATGTTCAACATAATCCATTCTAATCTTTAGGCTTATCCATAATACTGCAGTCCACTCTCATAATATAGTGAAAATGATTACCAGAGATTTAATACTGTCATTGATCCCCATATATCATAAGATATGTCTTGTTGGTCACATTCCAAACATTCAAAGGCCTTAATCACGTATTCTCTTGAATACCCATTGAACCTTAGTGAAAACATGAATGTATTTAAAAGTTAACTCTTTCCACATACCAAAATCCAAAAATTCTATATACTCAATCCATGATATAACCTTCTCCTTATATCAGTCACGAGCTCATGAATACAATCAAATACCTCACTATCTTATTATTCCTTCATTATGCGCATATCATCTACTTTCCAAAAAAAATCTGAATAACATTTCATGGTTACTAGTACCATTAATCATACACTTTAAAAACATAGGAAAGACAATAGTGTAACAATCCTTAGATGTCTCTTTATTCCGTAGTACCATGAAATTACTTATACAACATTACACTTGGTAAACATGTAATCATTCCACTACCTTCTTAAACCATTGACCGAGCTTCAACAATTATTTCATCTCACATATCATTTTTAGTCTCTTCATCATCATCAACATAAATATTTCCCATACAGCCATACTGATTCTCTTCATGAGACTTTCCCTTAGGGAATTGGATTGCATAATGCCCATACATTCCACATTTAAAACATTTAACCATTGTTGATGTCGTAGCAATACCATTATCCTCATCCATGGTGTTAACTGAACCTTTTCCTTTGCACTTAATTTCTTTGTGTCCTTCTTTTCCACACCCAAAGCATCTTCCAGTTCCTTTGAAACATTCTCCTTGATGCCTCTTCCCACATGATTTGCATAGGGGAAATTAAACTTTCTTTCCTCTATGATCATCATGAAACTCCATCTTTCTCTTATTAGCCGAGTCAGGAAACTTACCAAATTTTACTTTATTGATCATATTATGAGATTGCTGGTTCGGCATAATAATGATGTTTGGACTTCCAAATCCCATTTCATTTGGTTACTCATGAAGAATATCATTCCATTGTCCATCATATCCTCCATTATCGTCAATCATCTTGTTTCCAGCCATTTTCTAAAACCCAAAAATAATAGTGTGAGAGGCAAAAATCATGCTAGGGGAAAAAAACATAATAAAGGGGGAGTACCTTCAATATCTAACATCTTAGGTTTAATTCTATGATCATTAGCGTAATTCTAGTACTATAACCTATACGTATACTTAACCTTAGGGACATCCCTTGACATACCGTAGAAATATCTCTAGGGATCTCACTAACGTTTTCGCATCCTAGTTTCCAAAGGTTGACTAAACCTTTCCTCTGATACCAACTGTAGAGACCCTAAGGTTAATGTACATGAACATTACATTACTTTTGCGGAATACATAGTACATAACAAAAAATACACACACAAGGATCGTAATATTTTAGTGTCTTTGGAAACTCGGAACGTAATCTTCTAATCGTGGTGAAAGATCTCCAATATCTCCCATAAAGATATTCCCCTTTTTTTACCTAAAACCTTTCTTTATATCCTAGGGTAAAGAAAACCTAAAAGGGTGAGCTCAAATTCTCAGTAAGGGTAAACAAAAGAAATATAAATCTCATCGTATACACAAGCGCATAACTTTTGGAAATCTTAACCTGCAAAAGAGATCATAATTTCATAACATGGGATAAATCATGGCAGTGAAATGTAATCACAATAATCAAAACCTAAAACATGAAACTTTGTGGCATACACACATAATCATAGAGAATCATTTCTTGTTAGTCAAGACTCATTTGCAAGACTATCTTAGTGGACAAAGTCCCTTTCTGAACCGAGTCACCCTCTTTTCAGTCCTGTTTCACTGAACTGGTATAACCTACCGTTCCATCCATGTCAATCTCATGAGATATAAAATCTTTACCCAATGCATTGGAGGGAGATATAGGTCCCACCCATCTCATAATGATACCATTCTTATGTGTTCCACAAAATCTTAAAACATACATCATTGCATAACCCATGTAATAAAAATAGGAATCTTAAATATCGTGACATCATAAAACAATTCATATAAGATAAAGGAATTTATAAAAAATATTTCCATCACAACATAATCAAATCCATGTAATAATAGGGATAGAAACAGGACCCTTTATTATCTTATATGGAAAATAATTTTGATAAAACACTTGCACTCCATTCTTGAGGAAAATATCCTTTCTACTTTAAAAACACTTTTCATTTCTTAACATGTCATAAAATTATAACTAAAAGAATTTGATTAAAAATAAACTTGAAAACGTGTAAAGGAATCTTCTTGGAAATAATGTTTTAAAAATCCATTCATGCCGTATAAGTTAAAAAAACATTCTTCGTACTTTTGTCGAAAAAGTCAAAAAAATTCCTCGTACGAAAAACGACAAAAGATTCTTTTAATATCTTTTACTAAAAACTCACCGAAGGGTAAAATTGGATTTAAAAAAATTGTAGGTGGATGGAAATAATATTACATATTGAGAAAACATGGATGTGGATGATAAAATACAACCCAGTAAATGCTAAAGTATAAACAATCTCGGATAAAAATGAGATTGTGATATTTCCCTTAGCTTAGGTCCGACTTGCTTTGTAAGTGTCCGAACCTCCTATATAATGATTTAAATCATGTTATTGACTTATTCCAGAATCATATTCATTGTTATTATATCATATATGGTCCAATTATGACTTTGTATTACCCATTCTTTTGTAAATTCATGTTAAAGTAGCATTTTGGGTAAAATCGTCTCATTTGTCGTTCGTGTTTTTAACATGTAATTATTAATATGATTACTTGGATCATGATTACTTATATCCAGAATTTAAAACATGATTTATATATAATATATATTCAGAATATATATATATATATATAATATATCGATAAATGGAATGAAATACACCGTTCATGGAGATGGTAGTCCATACGTACACATGAACGATGTTTTCGTTTCCTTATTGAAGTGAATGGAATTAAGTAGATGACATACATATAAATTTACATAAATCCAGTATCATTATTATGTCATATATTTCATTAGTACTTATTATATATACTTTATAATCATTCATGAATGGTTAATCATTGAAAATGAATCTCATCGCGTCGTGGAGACGGTAGTCTGTACGTATGCACGAGCGATGATATCGTTCCCATGGTCGTGGAATTGTGTTGAAGTGTATTTAGACTATTTCAGTATCAATATCACTTTATAATAATCATATATAGTTACTCATTAAACCATTATACCCATCCTATTAAGGTGGGGGTGGAAAATAGATTACACCACGGCGTGGAGACGGTATTCCATACGTACGCACACACGGTGATTTCATTTTTCCGTAGGATGGATAGAAGGTGAATTAGGGTTGTTTCATATTTATAATAACATATCAGTATGTAATTAATACTGATGTTATTACTTTGTCATGAAACAACTAAAGAAGAAGAAGTTGAAGAAGAAAGAAATCGAAAAGATAGGTAATGGATATTACCTCTTCTTTGAAACGCCTCTTTGAATCCTCCAATTAGGGAACTAAGATTCGTCTTTGAAGAAGGCCAGGACCTCGAGGATTATTATAGGGAAGTGGAGAAGGGATTTTGGCAGGGGTTGTCCGAGCTTGAGAGCTCAAATTGGTGTGAGGAGGAGGGGAGGAGGTGTCCTTTTATAAGGGAGGAGAGGGGCACCTTAGGAATATCTCAAAATATTATTTTATATTAAAGTCAAAATCGGTTTATAATGGTTCCAAAGGGTCTTATTTCGAAGCTAAAGTGGGGATGGGTCGAAATCCTATCAACCAATAGGATTTAGACAAGTTTAGGTTATTATTGTAACCTTATCAATTAGATTTAACTCTAAGTTAAATAATTTTACTTTTACCGTGTCTTTTTGTTTTCTTACACTATATGGTCAATACACTTACAATAACATGCCAAACGAACCCCAAATTGTTTATTATTAATATATATATCCTTATCTAAGTCCTTTGGCCGAACCTTAGATTTTTAGGAATAAAATAACAATTAATAATATTTTATTTTATTTAAAAACTATTTTGTGTCAATTTTGACACTATTTGATATATGATTTTTGTGAAAGTCATAACAGAATTATATGTTCGAACCAAGTTGATTAAATAAAAATAATATATCATAGTAACCTAGAAAATTAGTGGAATTCATAAAAAGTCTCAAATTACATTTATTTTGGTGTTTATAACATCAATTATGTCAATATTTCATTAATAAGATAATTACTGCATCATCATTGTGTCATAAATAAATTAAATTATTTAATGTCTAAAAATTACAAATAAAATACCATTATTTATGAAATCTTTTTATCTTTCTAATGAATATTTATAGTAGAATTTATCGTATGTATAACCCAATATTAAAAATGATTTACTTATTAAACATTGATTTTAACTATTTTAACTATTAATTAAATAAAATAATATTAAATGTCATAATCTAATCCAAGTGGACCTAAATGGTCATATTATATTCATAAGGTTGTTTTTGGTCGAATTACACTTATCCAATAGAATTAGGACATGTGTTAGGGTAATAGTAATATCATATTTACCCTTAGTTACCCTATTTACTATTAACTGCGGAAAAAAAAGTAAAAAGTTACTATTCACCGAAAAATTATTTTTATGTCATTGAACCACATTTTACTTACTGATATAAACTGTGTCTGTCGGATTTTCGAAATTCCATTCACAGAAACGGTAAAATTAAGTTTTATGCAAAATTCAGTTTTTAACCTACCACTTAGTGGTTTCACTATTCATCAAAAATCGAAGTTTTTCAGAAAAATGCCAAAATTTCACCCTAAGCTATAATTGATATTCCGAATTCAAAAATGATTTCTATTTTACAAAATTCCGAACATATAAGTTGCATTAATTAATTTTATAATTAATTTCTGCGGTCACAACAAATAGCGTGTTTTTAAGAGATAATAACTATCAAAAGATTAACACTTGTTTATGTCTGGTGTAAATGTGAAATTACATCCAATGAACAATATTGTATTGAATTGTAAAAATATATTCTAAATATAATTTAAAACCCCTCAAATTAATAATTTATCACTATTAATTATTTCGATTAATTTTTTTTTAATTAAAATTTAGTAATTTTCACTATTCATCAGAAAATGAAAGTTATCCGAAAAGTACCAAAATTTCACCCTAATCTAATTTCAATATTATGAATCCAAAAATAAAGTCCATTTTGAAAAAAAAAATTCCAAAATTTCAAAAAGTGGTTATTACTATTCATAATAGCTAGTTTTAATAATATTTTAATAGCATATCGTTGTTTAGTGAAACTTGGTGTTGCATACAACACACGCTATCGTGGAAGGTCGCGATTGCGTGTAATTCAAGCCAGGTCAGAGATGTGTGTTGTGAAAGCTCCTTTTGGTGTAGCATATAACACAAGACAATAATGAAATTAAAAAGAATATTTTTCATAAAATCTCGGGGTGTTACATCCACATTTCATTAATAACATGTTAATTTGTACAATTTTCACTAAAATTATAATTTATGGGATCCCTATGTAAAGATTCTTTTGTGCATATTTGTACATTGCCTTATTCTAGAGGGTTTCTCTGGGGTTCACTAATCCATATCCCCAAATTAACTAAACCATGACTCTAATACCAACTATAGAAACCCTGCCTTTTATTTCATTACAATTACACCATTATAATGATAAAAAACATAATAGTATTATACCATGAGGATCCAGAGGTTTAGTGTCCTGCGAAAACTAGGACCAAACATTACATTAAAAACATCAAGCATAAACATTTATTTAATTCCTTCTTCTCTAACTTATTATTTTCACTTTAATTATCTTAGTACATGAAGTCACATGAAGATATATATAACAAAGGGGTGAGATAATAGCCCAGTTACAGTGTATATCAAAGCAATATAGCATGGGGTGAGAATTATCATAACACCATCATCAAAATCAAGAGAGGAATCTTTAAAAAAAATACTTAAAGAGTGGAAATGCATTAAAATGAAACATCATGTCTTAGTGGTTAACTACCAAACACAGTTTTTAACAAAGCTAGAATCTTGGTTAATAATTATTTAAGTTAAACTCATGAGATTCATCACTTTACCCAATTCATTGGAGTGCTGTATAATTCCGGGCGCACCTATCACAACATAACATTATCATTTATCATGCATGCCACAATGGACATATATAAAGAATGGGCATAAATAACCCATGGAAAGTAATGGGTTTTATCTCATAAGAATAAATTCATAAACATTGGGTTCCCAAAAATGAGTGGGAATAACATTCTTGATACTATAACCCTCAACCTTGAGTGAGAAGTAAAAGGTGTGTTTTTTAAATAAGAGTTCTTTTGGAAAAAATTTGTTTGACATAAACTTCAGTATAAAAAATTTATATCCTATAAAAGGTAATATAATTTTGAAAGAATGATTTTTAATTAGTGACCATTCCAAAAATGGAGTGAAAGAGGGAGAACCCAAAGAAAGAATGTTGGGTTCAAGAATTTTCCCTTACCTCGTATACAAATGATTTCTTCACATTAACATCCTGTATAACCACATTAAAATAATTACTTAACAACTCTAGAACCTTTTAAACGTAAATATGGTTCATTATGGTTTCATTTATTTTTTTATGTTCCTTTGGATGACTTATATAGTATAAAAACATTGTTCAAGAATGTTTGTTTTTATGGTTTTCTTGAACGGTTCACTTGTATCCATAAATGGATGTTTCTGTAGAACATGGGTAAACATCCAAATCTGATATTTCATGTTACTAATGATATTAAAAGAGTTTAAATGATTTTATAATGAATTTTTTTGTGTACCATGAGGATGACTCATTAGATAAAATTTAATGATGATCTTTTTTGGTTATTTTGGGTGTTTTTTAAACACAATGAACTTGTTTTATTTCATCACTTTGTTCTATGTAAATAAGTTAGTTATAGAACATAAAAGTGGATAATACATAAAATTTAAAAAAAAAATCCACAATTTTATGGTTTTATTATCATCCTTGAAGGATTTGATGGAAAAAAGAAGTGCATCGTCCATGATTTAAGTAAATTAACATGTCATGGGCAACTACTTCATTTTATTTACAAAGAGAGGGAGGGAGGAGTATAATCAATAATATTCCATTAACATGATATCGTACTATTATATCAATAATAATGGATTTATCATGAAATTTGGATAAGATAATCTGAGGATAAGATAAGTAATGAAAAGAAATATGAAAGAAAAAAATGAAATAAAATAGAGTGAGAGAAATTATCTCTTGAATCCTTCTCTTGAGATCCTCCTTAAGGATGATAAGATTGTTCTTTTGATGAGCCCAGAAGCTCTTGGGAGTTGGGGGGGGGGGGGCTAGGAACGATTCTTGGGCAGAATTTAGGCAATTCCTGAAGCTTTATAGGTGTGAAGAAATGAGGGTGTGTAGGGTGGTATTTATTGTGGAGGGAGAGGGGTTTTCTTAATACAATATTCATTAATTTATTAATTTCTCCCAGGATAAGAAATAGTTAGGATTCCATGACCAAGAATAATAAATAGTGAATTTGAGTTTGATATTTGGGTTCTTACATCACTTGTGATGTCAATAATAGTGAATTTAAATTATAATGTATTTATACGGTAAATTAATGTATTTTACTATTCACCAAAAATTTAGGTATTTTAGAAAAATCCCAAAAAATCACCCTATACATTTTTCCACATATAGAATCCAAAAATGAAGTCCATTTTTTAAAAATAATTTTCTAAATATGATTAATTTAATTTTAATTAAAATCACAATTTACTTGAAAAATACAGTTTTTAAAACATTTGTTTACCTATTCCTGAACATCGGTACATTTTTCATTCACTTAAATCCAACATATATACTATCATAGGTGAGGGTACTATTAATAAGGGTATATTACAATTCATAAGGTTAACTTTACTATTCTTAAGGGTATGTAACTATTTACTAAAAGTTATGTTTGTTTTATTAGGCTCTAAAAAACCTTCTGAATACAACCGTATATGTCAGATTTTCCAAATTCCAAACATATAAATGGAAATATTATGTCTAATGGTCACATAGTATTTAGTATTATTGTGATTACTAATGTAATTATACAATAAGTAATAATTATAAGAATTTAATTCTATTGGTAAAACGTTGGGTGGTTACACTAGGATCATGTGATTCTCTAAGTATCTTCTTATTTTGGACCATCAAGAATGAAATATAAAGTAAAAAATGGATCCTAGGTACATAGATCCATTTAAAACTGTGTAACATATTATAGAAAATACATATAAATAAGCCCTAACTCCTTATTTTAGATTAATGAATAATTTATTCCATGTTTTTTAATTGAGAAGACATGTAACCAATCCTACTCATGTTATTCAGTTAGATTATAGAGGGCGAGAAACTGATGGTTATTATATAGAGAAATTTTTTTGTATCATCGATCAATGTGATTAGGTACTATGATAGATATTTATTCTATTGGTTTAAGTATAGTGGAAACATATTTAGATTTATGATGAAACTTTTGAGTTTAACGTTTATGTTTAATATAAATGGATCAAATTATTTCCTCAAAAAGCTCAATGATACTTATAAAGGAAGAGAAGACTGATGGTTAGAGTTTTTAATGATCTAAATCATTTGGGTTAGTAATTTTATATGAATTTTTACGAATTATTATATAAATATAGAAATAGAGAATTTAGATTTATTTAAATAGGAATTGGAAGGGAGAAAGTAGGAAATGAGAGACACATCAAGTATTTAATGGCTCAAAAATGGGTACATAGTGATATCTGGTGGGTGTTACAAAACCTACTGGATTAACTAACTGGTAATCATTAGCCTTTTACTAGTTACCCATTGGATATAAGGTAATTGGTAGTCCCTCCCTAAGAAACCATAAGTTTATAGTGTGATTTTATTTAATTAATGGAAATTTTTTATTTCCATTGGAAATTAAGATTTCATAAAATCACTGCTTTTAAATTTTACACCCACCATTAATTTTGAGTCCTCTCAAATGTTTTCACTTTCTCCCACTCAAATAAAAAATATATTACATAATTGAACTTGAACTGTTCCATCTCCATGTTATTTCAAGGGCCTGTCATAAGGGAATCTATGTTCGGGTTTGTCTATTTTCTTATTGATTTATTATATCTTCTTGGAAGCATACTCAATCCATAATTTATTTTATTCTTGGTTTATAGAATCATTCATGTAATGGAATATCTTCTTATTTTTGAATATATATTATGATTATACATGTTAATCAGTAGCTAACCCTACCCTCTCACATATTATTTACTTATATTGGTTATAAATGACATGGGGTAAAATATAGATCAAACTAAAATTATCTTTATTTTATTTTTTTAAAAATTTGGTTTTTATATTCTTTTTTAGGTGAGATAATTATCATAATTTATAATAGGTATGCATTGTTTGGTTTGAAATCAGGAATTTTTTCATATGGTTATTGCAATTATTCTTATTTTTTGAGTTTTCTCATGTTTTAAAGGTGTTGATAGAATATATATATATATATATATTATAAAATAGTTTTCATGATCCCCATGCATTTGAATATGGTTTTCTTGAATGTACTTGTATATAATGATTAAAAACCTATAGAATTATTGAATGTGTGTATTTATTAAAAAAATGGTTAGTAATAATTGGAAGATGTTTGTAATGTTTTTGAGATGATTTGAGAGTCCCTTAGATGAATTTAATAGGTTTTAGGATTATTTTAGGAAATGAATAATTATGAAGTTGAAGCTAAATAATGGATATGTCTTAAAGTTTGAATGATTTAAGATAATCCATTATAATATTTCATCAGGAGGATATGTCTCACACAAAAAAGAATATCAAGGGATATACCAAATGAAACATTTTCATTGAAATGAAGTGAGGAGATCAGTTCTATAATATTCTAGAATTCTCAAATACATATATTTGTGAATTAATTTTTTATGATCACTAATGAAAAAAGAAAAGGTGTTATTATTGGAATATCACTAGGGGAAACATTAAAGGAGAATGTAATATTCATAAATAATGTGATCATGCCCACATGAATAACTAAATGACAAAACATGGATAGGATTGTCACTACAACTCTGTTGTGATAATTCTATGGAATTTGAAATGGAATTAAATTTTGGAATTTAACAAATTCAGGATTAAGAGGAATTATTTATTAAGGGTAGAATATTAGTGATAAATAAAAAATAGATATATAGAAACAGAAGAAAAAAGAGACTAAATCTGGTATCATGGAATATAGGAGAAGAATTTTTAGATTTTGACTATTCAATGAACTGATGTTAAGAAAATTATTATTAAAGTTATAAATTAATTAAGAATGTTTGAATAATATGATTTATTATCCTTTTTTCTATAGTAAAATACCTTGAAGAGGTTATAATACTGTATTTTTATTATCATGAATATTTAAAATGGAAAATCACCTTCATTATTTTTATAAGTATCATGGAGTCAGAATTGATTTATCTCACCCTATTTAGAATTACTTCCAACCGATAGTGAGAGGCTTGGAATCTAGTGGGAAACTGGGTTTTTTTTCAATGTGTCATGACCCATCCTAATGGGGCCCATGCCATGACTCCCAAATCCAACCTCAAATAGGCTAGGGGCTAGCAACTAGTGCTTAGTAGGTACAACACTAACATGGGAGGCGTTGGACTAAGTACCTGTACACAAACACACACACATATCAAACACCAAAAAAATTCCAAAATGTAAAACTATTAAAATAAACCATGCATGAAACCATATAATACCAAAACAACTATGTGATGCAAAGGAATGTCAATATGGTTTAATTCAATCCCACTAGAAAGAGGCTGAAAAGAAGTCCAACCTAAAAGTAAAATGGTTACTGCTATCAAGATACCGTAGGAACACACTATAGTCTATATAGTTTAACTAAGAACCACCTGATCCTGGTCCTTCTAGGAATTGGTCAAAATGTTGATCATCTGCATAAGACATTACATGTGTGGATAAAACCTATCCATGTGTGAGTATAAAAATACCCAGTAAGGAACCATGAAACCACAAAGTGTGAAATAAATGAATAATAGTAATATCTATATAGGTATATGTCTACAATCAATATAATCATTATATCAAGATATACACAATAAAGGCACACAACCTAATTGTTAAAGTCATAACTATAATTCCAACCTAGTATTGTAGCTATAATGTCCCATATAGTACTCATTTAGGACAACACACACCACGAGTCTGATAGAATTGATGATGTCTATCCAAGAGTTATGGTACATCAGGTCTCACTATTAGGAATATATATTTGAAGTATGAAGAGATACAATACATAGATAAGGATCACTCCCAAGTCCACAAGGTATACCAAAAACTCAATCTAGATTAATCTTCTAAGTAAAATATTAGTGACCACATAGTGTTTTTCATGACTATAACAAGATCTTAAGATAAAGAAAGAGGATAATAGAGGATATCACTCCATGACTTATATAAATATTACAACAACTCTATCCAAGAAGCCTTATTGAAGGGATTATTGTTCTATGTTTCAGAGGTTATTCTATACAAAACCTTGGGGAATGGATATGGGTAACAAACCCTAATGAAAATTTTCTAGTATACACAGAACAAGGTATCCAAGCCAACATTGATAGAGTACATGGTGTGTAGTAAGAATACATTCCCTGTTAATTTGGCACTGAACCCTACCCATGTAAAATGGCTCCTTCCCATGACCATCTAGAAGTACACAACATTCTTCTTCCAATGTAATTATTCCTGTGTACTAGTACAAGTCTTAACACATATAAATTTTGTCATGGTTGTCGATGTGTGGGAGTACATGGAATGCTCTAGCCTATGTACTTCATCCCTTGTCCATGTACTCACAAGGGTATGTGTAGATGTATCAAAGGGGGACCACATTCCATGTTAAGAGGTCCCATATTTTGTGATACCAAAATCCATCCCAAAACCCTAGCCACTACTATAAGGGTCCCACATTGAGTGTCTCTCTAAATTACATGTTGTGTTCTCTAGAAAATTACAAAACTCCTTATCTGGAATCGTGCATATTCTCCCATGCCACTGGCCACCACTCTGGTCATTCCCCATTCCAAAATCAAGGACTATCATTTTCCATTCCTTTTTATAGTTGTATCATAAAAAAAACCACCAAATACATTCAAAAAATTACTCCAAATAGTGTTCTTCATTATGTGATAGAGAACACCAAAATTAGGATTCTACATCATCTAATCCACTACATCCTCCATCATCACACCACTATCATATCATGCTGAGATCAAATCTACGATATCAAATTTTGTTTCTATGAAACAGTTTCAGAATGATATATTTCGTCAATATATGTTAAACCATAGGGAAAATAAACAACTCCTATGATGAAGAAAGAATCGATGGAGAAATTCAAAAAGAACAATCCGGAGGAATGGACCTCGGTCAATGTTCATTTAAACCTCAATTCATTACTACTAGAATGAAGAATGAAGATGTAATGGATAATCACAATAAATTATCCCAATTCCCAAAATAAACAAATCCATCCCACAACATGTATGATATCTGAATGAATCAATTAGTGGACTTATTTAGATTCATTGTAGTAATCATAAATGGGTAAATAATCCAATAAAAAAAATTCCTAACCTAACTTGGATCAATCGACGAATAAGAATGAAGTAACACTGGGATTATGGGAATGATCCTCTGAATCTGTCTCACACCATTCATCAATCTCTGATCTGGTCATTGTCGGACAATGTAATCTCCTTCAATTCTCTCCAATGGTCCTTTGGATCTCAAGGATTTAATGATTAAACCTTATAATCACCCATAACCATATATCTATAGAATAGGTTAGGTAACTATGTCAATAAAATAAAATAAAATAAAATAATTAATTATTTTATTCATTTCCTGACCGTAGTGACTTTTTCCAAATATTCCATGTGCCAAAAAATAGTTTCATTCTCCAGGAAAAACCCATGTTATGAACTCAATAGTGCCCTCAGGTTTCTAATTCATCCCCCACATATAATTTATTCCTAATTTTTAGGAAAAAAACATGTACATTCTATTTCATATATTTAATATATTTAAAACATTTATTATAGGAACTATATGCCTTGGAATCACACACCGTCTTCGAACATAGTCTTGAAAATAATCCACACAATATGAAAAAATAATTCATGGAAAATATCATTTTCTACATTCTCATCACCTTGGGGATTTATGTCTCGAAAATCCAAATTAGGTATACATAAAGAGATGTGGGTACTGAATATCAATTTGATCCTACCACTCTTAGGTTCTCTCCTTATGGTTCCTGTGCTTCCACTGGAAACTCACTAAAGGAATCTGTCACACATAAATTATCCTATCTTACCGATCCTCGATCTCCACTGGGTACTCAACAAAGGTAACTCCATACTCAATGTAGATCTCTCCTTAGTTGATAAACTATGATGGTTCATGCATGTACCCCATTTTTTGAGACTCATGGAAGATGTCGTGTGCCCGATATAACTTCATAGGTAGAGCTATGGGGTATGCCACCTCCCCAACTCTATATAGTATCATGAAAGGGAAAATGAATCTCAGAGAGAGATTACCACCACATAAAAATCGTCACAGTTCATATTGAGGTGAAACACATATAAACACATGGTCTCCCTCCTCAAACTCTAAATAACCACATAGTCTATCCGAATAAGACTTCTTGTGGATTTGGGCAGTCATCGTCCACTCCTGTATGATCTTAACCTTCTCACTAGTATCACACACAAACATTGGGACCATTATTTCTAACACTCCAGGGTCATTACAGTAAATTAATGATCTGAAGGTTCATCTTCACAATTCTTATAATGGTTCTGTTAGGACCAAAAGGGGCCTAGATACCCTGAGCGGGGGGGGGGGGGGTGAATCAGGGTAAGGATATTCTTTTGAAAATTATCCATGCCCCTCTAGATCTTGACCACTTTATTATAAGGTTCATTTTGTTTGAATTTATGTTTTACTGTTGATCTTATTCATTTTTTATTTATCTGAAGGTAATGATTTTAATGCAATATATAGAAGCAAGTAGGTAGACCAAATGATTTTTACTTGGTTCACCCTCACTAGGCTACGTCCAAGGAGCGTACAACAATGTTGCGCTGATGTACCAAATCCACTAAATCTCACTGCCAATTTGAAATGTTTGGGATAGATCATTTCTATTCCCATGCTCACTTCCTTTACTAATTTTAGGGCCAGCTCACTACTTTCCCAAGGGTCACCACCTCTGTGACTCTCTCTCACTCACTAATAGTGGAGAGGATCACCTTCTTCTTCTTCCTTTTCTCTCTTCTCTGGAAAAGATCCAATCTAAGTTTAAAGACTTTTATGTCCCTTTATTATCAAAAATTAATTCATCTTTCTCTGTTTTTAGATGCTCTATTGAAGTTCCAATTTCATCCATAGATGAATACAACTTTACCAGGGGAGTACCTGACAATATTCCAACATTTGTGTAGCCCTAGAATGACAGGTGAACTTCTCTAAGCCTGGATCATAAGTGTCACAAATCCACTTGCACAGAACACCCATTTTCAAAACAAAACTTGCACGACTCACATTCTTTTATTCCCAAACCAATATTGGCATGAAACTATCAATTGGCATGTAACTTTGAAATAAGTTTCTACTTGTGCGACCAAACCACCACTTGCACGACCCAGCCTACTTGCGTGACTAGAGCTCAAATTTTCAATAATTTATGAAATTCATAAAAAATTAGGATGTTTATACCTCTATTTATAGGAATTATTGGCACCTTGAGCACCACACACAAGTCACATCTTCGCACACAAGTCCAGGCTCCCTTTTCTTTGTCACCCTAGTCACCTTGCGCACCCCAAACAAAAATTGGGCACCCCTCTTTCCTTGGAAATATTTTGATGTTCTTATTTAGAAAAAAACATGGTGCACATGTTTATAGGAATCTAATAAAATGGTGCACAAGTCCCTTTTCCAAATACATATTTCTCCATTTTTCATTTTGGAGGCCTAAAATTTTTGGCAAACACTGGAAAATGGCACCACCTTGTATCTTCTCTTTTTGTACCACCACCAGATCATCTATTCATTTGTCTAGGTTCTTTGTTCCATCATGGATTGTCCAAAACTTTTCTTGAAATCGACAACACACCATGTAATACTTCATTTCCAGCAAAACGAACATTGTGGTCTGGTTCATCAACAAACACAACATGGAGGCCCACTTTTTCAATAACCAAAATCACCTCAAAAATGCTTCAATGATACTTTGAGGTATTTTTGTCTAAAAAGTTCCATACCATTGGTTTAATGGTAGATATTGTTTTAGGAAAACACCACCCAATGTTGTTGATCCTACCAGTTATATGCAAAGTCCATCATGCAAGCTAACAACATGTCCTCCCAAACTAGAATTCTCTACTCAGTATGGCCACAATATCAGGATGAAACATTGTGTTAATGTTAGTTAAGTCCCAAAATACTAATGAAAAACCTTCTAAAACTGATATGTGAAGTTATATGTAAGGTTATAAATAATATTTGATAAAACTACATGCAGTAGAACTATATCTGACACATAGAGGCGTCCCAATATCTTTAGTGAACTCTTCTCTCGAATTGCTTGGAAGTGGGCTGATTAGGGGAGTCAGTTTATGACCACCCATATAGAATCATCATGCTAGATATATTTTTAAAACCATCATGAATTCAAGGTATATCACATCCCACTTCCATTTTATAACATAATGGTGTAGAGAAAAACATGTTGGAATATGATGCTCATCTGTCACTTGTTGATCAGTAAGACAATGATAGATATACTCGACAACTCCATTCTTCGTCCTTGGCCACCAAAACTGATGTTTGAGGTCATAATGCATCATTTCAAAAACTAGATGTATATCCAAATGATATATATGGAATTACCCCTAAACCTCCCCTTACAACATCATTGGTACCATCATGCATCCTCTAAAAAGAATGAAATGATCCCCACCTTTAGAAAATCCATAAGGAGAATATCTAGTAGATATTTGAGTACGTAGGGTCTTGTACATTGTATCCCTAATCTATGACACCCTAAGTCACTATTCATACAGAGGGGTAACAACCATCTACTAGAGTTAATCATCCCAATCTCCATCCACAAAGGATAAATTAAATGAGGCCAACTACATCGACTCCTCTTTCAGCAACTATGAACAAGATATCCTGCCAAGTGCATCTGTTACCACATTCCACATCCAATGAGTATAGAAAATCTCAAATCCCTAATCCCGGATTAAACCTATCCGTCATCACTATCTCAAGTTAAGATCCTTTAGAGAAAAAGAAATACTTGACACTCTTGTGATCATAATAGACAATAAACTGCTCTCCCATTAGGTAGTGTCACCACATATTTAGTGTGAAGACTACTATTGGTATCACCAGATTTTGGGTCATGTAGTTACTCTCATGCGGCCTCTACTGATGAAAACCATAGGAAGCCAATTCCCATCTATTCATCAGAATACATCCATGAATGGTCTCTGATGCATCTCTGAACACTACACACTCGACACCCCCTCAATAAGTCTCAAGATGGTTGAACTTACCAATATCTTCCTAAACTTCTAAAAATTCTGATAGGATATCTTAATACACATTAAAGGATTCCCCTTTTGTCTCAAAGATATCATGGTTGCTAATATCATACAGAAACCAGGTAAAAATATTTGGTAATTTCTTGTTATCCTAAGGAATCTCTGCACCTCCATCATGCTCCTAGGTAGAACCTAAGAAACAAAATTCATTGAACTTGACTGAGTGCACTTCCAATCCATCTTCATAGGTAACATGTCCTAGAATGTGGACATATGGAATCCAGAATTGACACTTCAAGATCTTATCCTAAATTTTTTGATCTTGGAGTATGTCCAAAACTGTCCTCCAATGTCTTTCATTTTCCTCCCCATATGGTGATTACACTCGTATGTCATCGATGAAGACCACCATAAACCAGCCAATGAAATGATGAAATATGTTTTCATGAGTCCCATGAACACTGTGAGGGATTTATTCATGCCAAAGGGCATAAAATAGTACTCATAATGATGGTAGAAACATATTAATGCCATATTTGTCACATAATCATCCACTAATTGTAACTGGGGATAACCTAACCTGATGAAAAAGTTCAAGAACCATCATACCCCTCTCAATAGCTCAAATATGCAATAAATAATTAGTAGTGTATACTTATTCTTCACCGTCACTAGATTTAAGTGATGGTAATCCACACATAACACCAAGCCCCCATCCACCTTCTTGGCAAAAAACTGGAGAAACCAAGGGTGAAACACTGGGTCTAACAAATCCCTTCCTCTAAAAGTCCTACAATTACACCCTCAAACACCAAAGATCTACACGAGCCGTTCTATATTCTATTATAAACATCGATGTCATCCTGGGGTGAAGATCAATGTATAATTCTCTCTCTTATTGGGATGTTAATCCTGGAACATCCTTAGGAAAGACATACTCATACTCCACCACCACTTTTGGAAAATTTTATCTCATAAAATCTACCACAACAAGGGTCATTATAGAAAATTGTTGAGTAATTGTCTTCACCCTCCTATTCAAGAGTCCATCATGTGCTGTCTAGGTTTCCTTTTAACCCACAATGGAAAACCTAGACCATCGCTGCAGACACATCAGATACTATTACTGAAACACTAAATCTAGGCATGAACTATAGATATCCAGTACATACCTAAGATGAAGTCATAAGGACTCAACACTACTAAAAATAGATCCCATCATAAAATGTTCCCTCCAAGAGTCACGTTACACTATCAGATTAAGTGTTTGATCGCTGAGTCATCTCTAGTAGGAGTCTCCAACCACAAGGGTCCTTTCAAGGACTCAACCAGAATCTCTAAGTATCAAACTAGATAAATGGAAATTAAGCAATTATGGGAAACTATATTTATTAATATTTCATATAAGGTTTAAAAGAAAAAATTTCCCTTGATTCATCCCTAGAGCCTCTTGGTAATATTTTTCGACCGCTTACAACTGCCCCACCAATTTTCCTCCAACTCCTAGAGCCTGGCATGGACCACCTGGCGGAGGTGGTGGAAATAGGTCAACATTTCTAACACATCTAGGTGATCTTCCAAATAATATAATGTGTCCATCCCTCAATGGACCCTTTTACTCCTGCCACTACATCAGGGGTCCATCCACGGTCCCTCTGTCAGCTATATGGTGGGTTGGACAATCTTTTGAAATATTTACCCTACTTTAAAATGAGTAACACCATCTCTCTCTAAGATTACTAGACCCATTCTGTGAGCCCTAAATATTAGAACCTATCTCCTATGACCTCCACCTGAAACTTGTCACATTGAAAGGTCCCTAAGACTGACATCAGATCCCTGCTTCTAACGTCTCCACTCTTGCATGCCCACTACCGGCCACCACTAGTTGTTCCTACTCAACCAAGAAATATTCACCCACTAAATATCATTCTAGAACCCCATTGTAGGTTGGAATTAATAATGTCACAACACTAGATCAGGTGTATCTATGTATTCCTTTATCAATGTTCTTATCCTAAAAGAACTAATCCCAAACCACAATCATCGAGTACCATGAGAGGTTGGTGAACCATGATGAATACTGAAATTTTTTCATGCTACCCTACTGGAGATACAGAATCTCCTAGATACATAAAACACTCATGAAATCACGAGAAAAATCCAATCTAATAAGTTTCTTAAGATAGGACCATGCTAGAGTAACCTCATCATAAGACTAGGTCACTCAAACCCACCAGTCCTACTGATCTATGGAGAAGGATCACAACCAAGACCACCATATGATATTTTAGTGTCCTAACTAGATGGGAAACTCATGCCACCACCTCATGAAAATCCCCAGCTACAAGTGGGATAGGCTCACCTTGTAACGTGAAGGGTCTCTATCACTAAAACTCATGAGGTGCGCTTTGCATGCACATCTCATCAGCTCGTACTAGGGGTACCATCTATTTCTGTATATCTAAATGTAAAACTTGTGCACAAACCATTCGTAGAACCTTTGGAAGTGGTCCATTTGTTGATGCCTCGGGGCAGAGGGGATCATCATTGTGGTCCTAATGTTGAATCCTAGCTGGAAGACATCCTAGAGGCATCCTGAAATACACAAGATGTACCACAGTCAATGAATATATCTGAAGAGCTAACTCTATAAGGACATATAAACAAAAAACCATTATTATATGGTGAATATAAAATTTTTACCCCTACAACAAATCTTATCACGTACTAAGTTGGAAAAAGGGGATTAGAGTCCTGATGTATGGATATGTCATCCACCGCACCAACCCTAGATTCCCTAGCCTGAAAGGAAAACTCAAAACACTTAATACTATTTCCACAAGAAAATCTCAAAAAATATAGTCCTAAGGTAGAATCAACTGAACTGATACCACACTGTCATCCCCCATCCCAATGGGTCTTATGAAAAAAAACCCCCATGCCCACTTTCAATAGGCTAGGTGATAGAGATTGGTACCAAGTAACAATATCAGTATCATGTGAGGACTTATCCTAATTATGCATACATATGGAAACATCTCCAAGACCTAAAAATAATGAAATGTTAAACATTTGAAGGAAACCATGCACGAATATATCTAATCACACAATAAAATTACAATGAGAAGTAAACAAATCCAAATATAATCCCACCAAAAAGAGTCTAAAAACAAGTCTAACTTGAAAGTAAGAAGGGGACTTTTCTCAAGATACCACATAAAGACACCGTGATCATCCTACTCTCACTAAGCACTTCATGGTCCTAGTCCCTATAGTAATCTTTCAAATGTCCAATCATCTTCAAAATTGAGGACAAATGTGGGAAAATACCATGCATGGGTGAGTACAACAATACTAAGAAGGACACCTAGAAACCAAAAAACATGTAATAATGGAATATATTTAGTTATACATAGGTATACATCTATCATTAATTTAACATGAATATCCAGATATACTTAACAGATACACTCATTCTAAAGGTAAAGTCACAAAAAAAATTCAATCCAAGGATTCCATCTTTAAAGTCCCACATAGCACTCATCTAAGAGAACAGACACCCTGAGCCTCATAGCACGATGACATCCATATAAGAGGTAGTTCTCATTGGGTCTTTCCCTTATAAATTTACACTAGAAGTCTATAAAGATTGGATTTTATTACGAGGATCACTGTCATGTCCATGGACTATACCAACAACTCAATTTGGATTAACCTACTAAGTAGAGGATTGATAGTAGCATAGTGTTGGCCAAGAGGATTCTAAGAACTCCTAGGTTAAGAATTTGATAAAGTATCTCATTCTGGGACTCATGAAAGGATTCCAACAACTATATCCACGAAGACTAGTGGAATTGATCATTATCATATATGTAGGAGGTGATTCTATACTAAACCTTAGGGAATAGATATCAGGAACACACCAAAACAAAACGTTTACAATATATAGAGTTCAAGGTCTCCAATATAACATTTATTGAGTACATGGCGTGTAGTTGGATTACACATTGTGTACCTTACATAGTGGGTCCTTTCTGTGTAAAATGTAATGTGCTTGAGTCTGTCTATAAGAACATCTAGTGATTCTTCCCATGTACTTATTCTTGTGTACCCGTACATGTCCTAGACAAAGTAAATTTTTCCAAAAACATGCATGTGTGGTAGAAAATGGCATGCTCTAGCCCGTTTACTCCAGCATGTTAATGTGTTACCTTTCTAGTACATGTCGATCTTTCATTGGGGGACTACACACCATATGACAAGGTCACACACCCTGTGATACTTAGATCCTCCCGTAAAACCTATCCACCACTCGAAGGGTCCCACACAATGTTTATCTATTAATTACATGCTATATTCTTCAGAAAATCTCATAAATATAGATCTTGAATCATATGGATTATCCCAGGCTCTAGAAACTACTCTAGTGATAACCCATTCTAGAATTAAGTAGTATCATCGGTCACTCCTTAAGATAGATGTATCATCAAAAAATGGCCACCAAAACTATTTTTAAAATGATTTTGAACAATTTTCTTCATTGTGCACCAAGGAACACACAAAAAAAATGTATCTACAACATTTGATCTACTTCCACCATCATCAACGCTCCACTATCACATCGTTCCAAGATAGAATCTAGGATATCGAATTGTTGTACAATTTAATGGATGTTTAATGATCATTTTTTTTATATATATAGAACCACATGATAAATGAAGAACAACCATGATTAATGAAGGGTCAAGGGAGAAAATCCCAATGAACAATTCAGATGAACAGACCTCGGTTGATTTTTATTTCAACCTCAATTCATTGGACCTAGAAAAAATACTAAAGACATAACATATAATCATAATAAATTATCCTAATTTAAAAAATAAACTAACCCATCGTACAACGCACAAGATCCATGAATCAATATATTTGATGATTGATTAGTATTTATTATAGGAATCAGTAACGGGGAAGGAATCCAATGAAAGAAAACATCAAACCATAGTTTGGATCAATCACCAATGAAGAACTAAGTTGCACCATGATTTTTGGTGAGATCCTCTAACTTCTCCTTGCATCGGTCATTGATCTCTAATCTGGTCATCATACACTAACAAAATCTTATTCAACACTCGCAACTTTCATATTGATCTCTAGGTGTTAGATTCTAAACCTAAGAACCCCCCATAATCGTATACTTATAGAATATTTTAGGTCGTAACGTCAACAAAATAAAAAATATTAATTTAATTAATTATTTTATTTCTTTCACACACACAGATAATTTCCCACAAATATTCCACATCAACAATGGTTATTTCTCACATTGGGTAAAACCTATATTTTTAACTCAATGGCGGACAATTATTACTAATATGAGCACCTATTTTTATGTTATTCCAATTTTTTAAAAAAACTGGATGCATATGCTATTTAATCATTTTAATATATTCGAGACATTTATTTTGGGCACATCGGGCATCCGAATAGCACATCATCTTGGTGTCTGGTCTTGAAAATATTCTATACATTGTCAAAAATAATTTAGGGAAAATCTGAGTCAATATAGAATGAATTTTTGTGTTTGTTGGATATCTATTTAAACCACTTGTGTTTATATTGAAAAATAAGAAACTTGACATGGATAAGTAACCAAAGAAATGTGTAGGTTCCAAGACTCAGACAAAAACATGTAAAGATTATGTGAAATCTATATTGTTTTATTTCATATTTTTTCCATGTAAGGATGAAAAATATATTTTGGATGGATCATATCCTAATAGGTAACTATTTTATTTTAGAGAAAATAAATTTTAGAATTAAACACTATTGATACAACCATACCTTCTCAGTGGTGCAACCCAATCCTATGGTGCTTTAACTCGTATCAGAGTGTACTCAAGTTCCCTGTATAAAACTCCATAGTTTATGGTAATGGATAATATTAATTATTTTAATAGTATGGGTTTCCCTACTTTTTATTTAAAAAAATAATCCTAGTTTTAATAATATGATGTTTCTTTATCTTCTATATATTTTCCTAGATGTTGAAGATACAACAACTATGAAATTTATGACCATTGATAAAAAAATTTCATATATATTTTTTTACTATGAGAAATTTATAATATGATATTAAATCCCAAAATTCTATCATTAGGTCTCTATTATAAATTTTTTCCAAAAAATCAATAGGTATTTAAATAGATGAATAAATTTGGAAAGACAGGAAAATAGTTATAAAAGAAATATAAAAGTTAAAGAAGCTTTGATGAAAATTTGGAGAACCAGTTTTGATTATGTGAATATGGATGATGAAAAAAATATTACTGAATACATTATAATATTGAATGAAATTTTCTTGAATATATAAGGGTATACAAAAAGTTGAATGATTCAAATTTTTTTAATAAGTTGATGATAAATTTTGAAGATAATATTGGTCAAAATATTTTAGGAATAGAAAATTATGAGGATATTACCCATTAAAAATTGCATAAAATACTCATTGATTATGAAATAAAAATATCATAGTATTCAAAAAAGATGATCAAGGATGAAATACCATTTGAGGCCCCAAAAAACCTAAAATTAGAGGTGTTGAAGAAGAGTATTCCAATAAATTAAAAAAAAATTAGAGAGAGTATGAAGATTAAAAGATATTTATGTATCTTATATCAAGTAAATTCAAAAACATTAAGAGAAATTATATTTAAAAACTCCCAATAATGTTTTATAAATATGATAACGTTGTATTTTTTCCAAATCCTTTCAAAGAATAAGGGTTCTGAGTATTATTTAGATCAAAAATATAAAAAAACCTAGTAAATGAAATGGGGTAAATGATTAAAATATGTGAACATATATAATTACTGAAAGAATATATTTTAAATAATTAAGAAAAAAGTATTATTAGTATGGTAGAATAATATGAATCATTACAAAATAGTCAATCAAAAAAATAATTCGTTTAAAACATCAGAAGTTTCATGGATCATGTTAAATAACATAAATAATCCTCAAGAAGTGAAGAATAATAATTTAAGGAAATAGATATGGAGCATTTCTAGGAGGATAAACATGAAGTATACCTTAATTAAAACACTAAAACCAAGAAAGATACTAGGTTTTTTGAGAAATCATGTTTAAATGTACTGAGTAAGATACAATGTTGAATTATTTTAATAAAATCCCATTTTAATGTAATATGAGTTAAATAAGAAACAATTAAAGTGTATTGAATATGAGAAATATTTGAACAATATGAAAAAAATATTTCTACACAGATGTGGAAGTTACACTCAAATAATAATAATCCACTAAAAATAATTTCCAAAAATATAGGATAAATATATTAACATTAATATTAAAAGAAAATAAGTTATTCCTAATAATAATAGTCCAAATTATAATTCTAGACCAGTTTTTTTCTAAATCAAATATTGATAAACCCTCTTCTTTATGAGCGAAAGAGAAGAATATCTCAACTAGATCATTATCGGAAGAGAGAAAAAACCTATTCAAATACAACATTGAAAATATTATTGGAAAAAATTATTATCAATATGAAATAACCCAATTAAAAGGATACTGATAGTGATGTTAATGTTATAGGAACAAATCATCCTTATGATATTTCAATATGACATTATGAGGAAGAATTCATGAATCTAGGGGAATTAATCCTTTGATGTTTAGATGTTACTTAGCGAGGAATATTTTTACCAAAATTTAACCATGTCTTTCTACCTAGAAAAAGTTTTAATTTTAAGAAGAAATATATTGTTAATATAAACAATAGGGTTATTTTTATGAAGTGTGTTTTAATAATATTTATTTACAGTATTCCAAATGTGATAAAGAAAAAATAATTCAGAAAATGAAGATGTAAGTAAGTCATTTTTTGATGTTTCTATGAAATATTATAAGAGAAACAAGTCATGGATTATTGGTAGTGGTTATTTCTCCTAAATTATTTGTGATGATTAAATATTTCATAATCTCAATGAGAATTAATACGGGGTAGTAAATTTTGGAAATTAATGTTATTTAAAAATTATTGGATCAAGTTATGTTAGAAATGTTGAATAAAATCTATGATTCAGATATTTACTCTATATTGGGGGGATTAAAAAAATTACGGGTGTTAGAAAACTCAATGATGAAGGTAATGAATTAATATTCAATAAAATATCAGGTTTCAGTAGAATATCAATTTTTTTAGTATAATCACCCAAGGAAAAGGAAAAGTGCGAATTTGTTTCAAATTAGTGATCCTACCTATTCATATTGATCAAGTGATAATGATGAAGTCATGTTCTGGAATAAGATACTTATCTATATTGGTTAAATAATCATGTGTAATATCTCAAAATATGATGTGGTGATGACCCATTAAAAATTAAAATATAGAAAGATTCATTGTGTGAAACATGTAATATGAATAAAATGGTTCATGTAGCTCACAAAAATGTTGTATATCCACTCCAATAGAGTACTTGATCTTACTCATACTGATATATGTGGGATTATGATGTAAAATTAAACTACTGGTTATTTTTATTTTATTTTATTCATTGATTATTTTTCTCAGATAATCAATGTCATTTTTATGAACTACAAGTGTGAAGGAGTGGGTATGTTCAAAATTTTTAGAAGGTAGACTGAAAAATAATTAGGGTTTTACATCATAAAGATAAAGTATGATAACAAAAAGGAATAATCATGTGATGATTTGTAAATATATATTTCATATTATGGAACTAAAAATAAATAAAACTCACCATTCACTATTGTGTAGGATAAAATAGCACAACAAAATAACATAAATTTAGTAGATATGGGAGAAAAATATAGACTGAACAATGAATCTAAAAATAATTCTCAAGAGAATCTAGTTGTAATACTATACACATAAATAACATGTGGATTGTAAGACCCAAGTCTCACATGAAATCATATTAAATTTTGTTCAAGAAAATTCTAAATGTGAATCATTTTAATGAATTCAGTAGTCCATGTTCCATTAAGATCAATAATAAAAATTTGATAATGATTGAAGAGAAATATAAATAAGAGTTCTTTATAGGACACTTATCAAATAGTAGAGGATACAAATGAAAAAAATGAGGTTTCATAATCTAAATGAATGTTATGATGTAATTATTATTGATAATAAATGAAAATAAAATGTGATTAATGAAGGGGTTTTTGAAAATACTAATTCAAACATATTATTGATTTCAGATAAATAAAATAATGATAAATCTATTAATGTACATCATTTTACTCATGTTGATTCTGATTAAAATATTAATAAAGTTAAGGTGGATATAATTATAAAATATGTGCCTTAGAAATTAAATATTCATGTTACATTATGAAATATCATTTCCTGTCCAAAATCACCAATTCATACTAGAAGGAGATTAATTCTTTAATAGAAAACATTACTTATCTAAAAAATTAATCCATAAATATTTTCAGAAAAAATTGATCATAAGAAGTTGATATAAGATATGAAATAAGAGGTTGATTTTATAGAGATTATTGATATTATGGATCTTGTACATATAAATGAGGAAAAAATGTTATAGGTACCAAGTTGGTATTCAAAAAAAATTAAATGATAAAGGCAAGGTGCTAGTAAACAAATTTTTACTAGTGTGAAATGGGTATTCTCAAATATAAGGGATATATATTAAAAATAAATTCGTACTAGTGGATAGACTAAAATTAATAAAAATTTTATTATAAGTTGTAACAAATACTCACTACAAGTTATACTAGTTAGATGTGGAGTCTTCCTTTTTTATATGGTAAACTAGAAGAATAATTTTTTATTGATAAACCTGAAAGGCTTAATTCTAGATAAAGATGGAAGAATGGTATATAGGATGAAGAAGGATTCTAATAGATTTAAAAAGATATTAGATCCTAGTATTCTAAGATGTATGGATACCTAAAAAAATATAATTTACCAAAGGTAAGGTTGATAAAAATATTAATGTGAAACAAATGATCACATGTACTCTAATTTTCATAGTTTATGTTGATGATATAAAATTTATAGTTGAAAGGGGTATTCTTGTGAAGTGTTTTCTAAGTAAATAAATAAGAATTTTGGGATGACCATTCTTAGTGAGGTGAACTAATTTTTAGAAATATAGATTACTTTGTATTATATGTTACATAAAAAGATGATTGTATCATTCAATGACAAGAAAAATATTATAGAGAGTTATTGATGAAATTTGTCATGTAGGATTCTATGGAAGCATCAAAACCCATAACTTTGGCTACTAAACTAAGAAAATATGAAGCTAAAAAAATTATAATAAGGGACTATTTAGAAGTATCAATGGATGTTTTTATATGAAAACATCATGGAAAAATTTATTATATATAATTACTCTTTTTCCTAGATATTATAGTGATAATTTTTTTCAAATTATTTTATCAAAAATAATTATGTTGTATGTCGAAGAAACTATTTGTTAGGGTTTTTTGGATAAAATAATATCAGAATTTTATCATTCTAGATTCAGAGATACAGATATGGTTGGGGATTACATTTACTGAAAATACACATAATGTGGAACTTTCTTTTCAGTTGAATTTTTTGTATTCTAGAATAAAAATTAACATAGTTTAATTTCTTTTATCCTATCGTAGGTAAAATGTACATCAGAAAAACCTGATTTCACATTAATTTTTTGGATGATAGTGGAATGGAATATATGAATCCAGAAGATTAAAATACACTAAATATTTCATTTGAAAATCAAAGTGATAATGATCTATCAATAAATACTTTTCATCACTAAAGATCTAAACACATTGATAACATGCATCATTTCATCAAATAAATTGTGGAAAATGGGTATATAAAATTGTAAAACATTCTAACCAAGAATCAAATTAAAAATTTATTTAAAAAATAAATTAGAAGAGTGATGTGGCTGGATGAAGGATGAAAATTAAAGTTTAGACATAGCCTATCACTAGAAGAAGTGTTAGAAAAAACCCCTAAGGATGTAGATTCTTTTTTTAAAGGGGGAAGTACAAGTAAAAATCTATTCATAAAAACAATACAATATTATCTATCTATTATTAATATGAGGTTTTGGTTATTGTTAAATGGGAGAGAAATGAAATTATGATTGTGGGGGAGAATATCTTTGTCACATGGCTAAAATTTCTTTACACTGAGTGATGATATTATCATAAAAACATTACCTTATCTTGAAGTGTGCAGTGAAGAAATTTATACATGATAAATTGATTTGATTTGATAATTATTTGATAAGAATTATTGAATTATTTAATATTTTTTAAATTATTTGAATGATTTTATTGGATTTTACAAAAATACAATGGGAGGGATTCAATAACCCTATAGATTGTTGAAGGATATTGTTTATTTTCAACCATGATTGAGAATCAGTGGAAGTTATTTAGTATTTTTTGTAAGGATTTTAAAATCCGTGAGATTAATTAAATAGGTTCTTATTTA
This sequence comes from Viscum album, assembly GCA_963277665.1. NCBI lineage: Eukaryota > Viridiplantae > Streptophyta > Magnoliopsida > Santalales > Viscaceae > Viscum > Viscum album. The sequence goes on from OY728127.1 coordinate 829,965,947, forward strand.
TTTTATGAAATTTATTTTTATTAATTTTAAACTAAAAATGGATAATTCATGAAGCTTTTGTTTGAATTTTGAAGACTCATAAGGCATTGTTGAGATTTAATAATACTTTTTTAATATTTGTAAGACTATGATCAAATTTTGTAAAAACTTTGACTTTTTTATATGACTTATACTGATTGTGAATGAAATTTTTAGTATTATAATAATTTTTTAGTGTGTGTAAGACTTTTTAGTTAGCTAAACATTTGAAAAGGGGTGAGTTTACATGACACTTCAAGAAATACATAAGAATTTTTATAAGAATAAGACATTATCTAGTTGCGGAAAATGCTTTTTTGTTAGTTATAATTTACAAAAGGATTTAACACATAATACTTCTCTTTAAATAGTTATAATTTCTAATTTTTAAGACTTCCTAAACAATAAAATACTTTTAAGAAATATATATGACTTACTACTTCTTATGAAAATCAATTGGCATATATATATATATATATTTAAATTTTCTTGATATAATGAGTCTTATAAAATAGTTTTATAATAAAAATGTAAGGCTCTATCAGTTATAAAAAAATAAGAATTCGAAAATTTTCAAAAAGATACATTTATATGATAAATGGGAATATGGTTTGAGAATCATAAACTCAACAATCATGATTTTTTCACTATGTTTTGATTCAATTTGAGTAAGTATAATGTTTAACTATAATTAGATATTTCACATTGTGATGTAAATGGAGGGACAAACCATCCAAATATAGTTTAATGATATTTATATGGGAGTTAACTACTCGAATGCTCCATAATTATCAGATGCAATTATTTTTAAATTAATTTTTAGAGATCACTATTGAAAATGAAGATGGAATTACTAGAATATCATAGCAGATAAATGTTTAAATGACAATTTAATATGCTAAGATCATGGGAGCATGACTAAGTGAAAACCTGAATGGGGAAACACATGAATAATTGTGTTTTATAATTAATATTCCCACCCAAACAACCGAGTTCAAGCTGTAATTCCACATAACCCTGGGAATTCTTTATTTAATTCTATAGGGTGATGAAAAGAAGTGAGGGTATTGATTGGAACCATGGGGTGACTATACCCTCCATCAGAATGTATTAAATAAATAAATAACAAATATAATAAATAAAATAAATAATAAACTAATACTAGCAGAAAATGAAATATGGAATAGATGATATAATAACAAGAGTAATGTTGGATCTAGGATATAGTGTAAACCAACAAAATAAGAATTGCTGGTGATGTCCTAACCAAACAGTATCTAGTTTTATCATCATATTCCAATTCCAGTTTCTCAATCATCCACCACTGGTCCCTTACCCTTCTAAGGATCCCTATGATTGAAATCCACAAGCACACTGAAATACCCGAGTACGGTGTGAGTAAAAAGCTCAATAGGAAACCGCCAATGACCCCTAAAAGAAGTGTATAAAATATTTATGTGCATTACATGATAGAAAATAGGGTACATATATAAAAAAATATATCACAGAAGTTGATAAAATATTCTGGTTTTTTTGAGCACCGACTCTACCAACTTCAGTACTCTGCCGAAAGAACATACCTCCTTTATCACAATGATAGATGAAATTTCAGTAACCAGCATAACACATCCTCTTAAAGTGGATATCCCATAGCATGTGGCACATTCCATGGGTCATGATAGCCTAAGTACATGAATACCATTATGGTCATATCACTAAATTCATTAGTGGATAGAAAAAAACATGCATAAAATTTAATATTATAACCAAAAAATTATCACAACCCTCCTATGCGTATATCAAAAAGCACGTGACATACCCCACTCACTGGAATAGTCCATGTAAAAGCTAACCCAAGCTTGAGCATCCCTCTTAGAGGATAGTCTCAGACATGAGTCAAATATTTCTTGTCATGAATCATGTTTCATATCTCACACTTCATCTAATGTCGACCAGTACATGGGTCACATCTCATATGACAACTAAATAAGACAAAACTACACACTCAACTATAGAAGATATAATAACCACATATATGATACAAATACACTTGAATTAATAATATGACATCATTAAAATAGTATCATGATCATCACAATCCATTTGTAAGCAACACAAGAACAGGTCAAAGGCTACACAAGAAAAATATTATTATCATGAATCGAACATAGGTCTCACAAGACACACACACACAAAAAACCTACCAATAATATATATATAACACATGGAAAAGTTAAATACTTCTTACGCATAGTATTTACACTGGGTTACACCCAAACACCTACAATCATGCTAATAACCTCTATAAAGCATCCATTAATGTTAAGGAATTCATATGGCTATAAATTTATTCAATAAATTATGACAATATCCCATATAAGAATTTAAAAAAAATGAAGACTTCCTAAAACTACACACACAAACCAAAAATCTTGTTAACAACCCGTATAAGACATGAACAAAGGTTAAGGACTTCTTATGGCTACACATTCCTGTAAAAACCCATTTTTATAACCCGTATAAGAAATATGAAAATAATAAAGACATTTTACCTTATGTGGAACAAAGTCTAATGATGAGGGTTGACAAACAAGTTTAATTTAACAAAAAAACCTAACATCATTCATAAACAAAATTAGGTTTAAAATTTTTGACATCACAAAAAACCCAATGAAACTAGAAACATGTCAATATGATCAATATAGAAGAAAATATTGTGGATTGATGTTTTGAAAAAAATCTCTAAAATTTTAGCTAAAATTGAGTTTTATAATTTTTTGTAATTATTGAATATTTAGAATACTTGATTAAGTGGATTATATTGGAATGTAACCAAATAAAAAATATATAAAAACTAAGAATAATAGTGACTAAGGACAAGTGTTCATAAGACAGGATAACAACTTACAAACAGTTAGTATTCAGTGAGATGAGATTGAGAATAATATCTCTTTTGTTTCACATGAAGTGATCAAGGATATTTTAATTGATTTCATCTATGATTATCAGTAGTTGAAGACCCTGAAAAGGTGGGAATATGCTCTTATGATTATATTGAAGTATTATATTGGAATATCACCATGATCAGTTGTCAATGAAACCAAGATTCAAAATTGATCTTTCTCAACCTATTATAAATTACTTTTAATTAGAATTGATAGGTTGTGAATCTATTTTTATTCTAGTAATAGTAGTGGAATTCTTTGTTATCACATGAGTGATTATGTTTTTAGATGGATACCCAATGTAACCACAAGTTTTTATGATGTAAAATCCATGAATTGAGGTGAATAACTGATAACAATGGGGACTAGGTACCTACACTAGGTGAAAAACTTATAAAATTATCTTGTGACCTATGTTGTTTTATATCCTGTTATATTCTAGAAAGTTTTTGAGATATATTTTTAGTGGATAGATTATAACACATCATATAGTTTAATTTCAACAAAAATGAATTGTAAAAGAAACCACCATTGATTCAACCCTCCTTTTCAACAGTGAAACCCATTCATGGGGCACTGAACAGGATATATATATATATATATATATATATATATATATATTTGTGTGTGTGTTTTTGTGTGTGCATTTTTTGTAATGCTATAATATTTAAAAATGCCATAATCTGATGGAATATACAAGTACTCTTATAGAACATGATATTTCATCCCTCCAATGTGTGGATTTGAATATATATATATATATATATATATATATATATATATATATATATATATATCGTAATACTACATCAAATAGACGTTATATAGTTTCTACTATCATGGATTTTGAGCATAGATTAAGAAGGGAATGGTTAGTTTTAGTGGTATCTTTTCTAGAATGTTGAAACTATCACATAATATAACTTTTTTATTTTTAAAGTTTACATGATACATTTATTATGGTTATTTTTTATTGCATTTAATATTTTTATTTCTACTATATACAATTTATCTTATATTATATATATAAGGGTGGGTGGTGGCCACGTACTAGTATCATTGTAGCCACACTCGAAAAATGTCGTCAAGGATGATTGTAGATCTAATTTTCTATGATTCCATTAAGGATAAAGCCCCCACACAAATGGTTTCATAGAAAATTATTATATGATCTATAATGGAATTTTTTTATATTTAATTATAGATTGCTTGAGTGAAGTTGACTAGTACTGTTTTGGTCTTATTTTTTGATATTATATTTGTTTTTGAATTATATTTTTTTATTTTTCTTATTTTGTTAATTTCTATGTAATATATATCTTTCATTATTCATCTTGGCATGATTAAAATCTTCTATAAGATTTTAGTTTTATGGTTATACATGTATATTTCATGACTGTGTCTATTATAATGGATTATAAATTCATAATGAGGGTAAATATATTCCCATATAATCCTATTTATCCCCTATAACATATACCAGACTCTAGAGATCGGGTAACTCCCTTGAAATCATGTGGTGATTAGAGTTAGACCATGGGATTTAGATTAGGTAATTAAACTTATGACACATTATCATATGAATTGATAAAGATTTAGAATCAGATATTTAATTCAATGAACAATTGGTTAATGTGATAAATCAACGTGTGTGAATGATAGTTTGGAAAGATTAATGTAGTGATGAAAAAACAAATATATTAGGAACTCAAAAGTGAGATAAAAACATTGTGTTTTCTTAGGGATGTAGCTTGGGGACTATACGAAACATGGCGGAGAGTGTGTACTGATTTTTGATCATCTTACATTGGGTAAAATAGGAAAGGGACAAGTCTTATTAGCTTTAGACCTAAGTTGAAATATAAATTTTCAATTTGGATTAGTGGAAGGGTTTTTTTGGATGTGATTGGGGTGTTGAAACCATGTATATGGGTTTGAAGGAGTTGGTGAAAAAATATAATAACTATCAGGCCTATTTGGATAAGTTTCAAGACAATCTTGTTGGATCACTCAAATTATGATACACACTGATAGGTGGGGGTGAATCACTGTGTATAGTAATTATAAATCCCTTTATTCACTTGATTTTTAGACCTATATTTTAGGTCACTCACTAATACATATGTATTATAGACACAAAAAGTTTGTTTATGATTTTTTTCTTCCTTATGTGTAATTATATCCCCAATGTATCGTTGTTGTTATCCCATGCACATAGTTTCCTTCTTATTATCCATGGGAACTATAGAAATGTTATGATCTAGAAGTTTTATAGTTTTCGGAACCAATCAGTTACAATCTATCTCCATTAGAAAAAAATTAATCATTTTAAATAATGGTCTAAGAAGATTATATGAGCTATGACACATAATCTAGTTGATGATTATCTTCCTCTTCCTTATATACCAATCTATAGTGACTATTCCCAATTATTCTTATTCATTGATATTGTATCCTATGAATTCTTATCACTTGGAATTATTTAACCCTTTTTCTATCTTCCTATCATGTTATTTATATTTACTAAATATTGTTAGTAAATCATTCCCATATTCAGTTATATAAATCCCATCAAAACTCATTGGGTCGGTTTGAATCAGTAAAAATAAAAATATTTGATATTATCATTATTAAAATTCTTTCTATAAATCCAAATAATTATTCATATTGTATCCTCCAAAATAAATTTTAATTATCACAATATTCATTTTCATCTAAAATATCAATTATTCCCAAAACAATCATTTCTATAAATATAAACTTTGAATTATCATATGTGGATTTTTTATACGTCACTAAATTCCTTTACACGGATCTTCAAATATATGAATCTTCAAATACGTGGTGACTTTGACTACATAGATTTCACATAAATTCCTTGTTCAACTATAATATTATTTAGATATGAAAAAAATCACATACGTGGTGTGCCTATTATGAATTTGGTAATATGGCACACCCAAGTTGAAAACGTTTTTCATTCTAAACAAGTGTTTCTCCAGATGTTTTCCAACTCATCTCAAATTTGGTAATCACTACTACATGGAAACTATTTCATTTCCTTTTACAAACACCATTCACACCATGGTGTTTAGGACACCCATAGATATTTCACCAAAGTGTAGTCTTATATTTTCACCTAGAAGAATCCATAAAAAATATCTATGAATGAATCGATAATAATTTTCATGGTTGACCGTATCAGGTGAAATTTCATTTGGAATGTACATAGTCATATTTTGGACTATTTTGAATAAATTATTCCTTCCTATAAAACATAGATAGAGATATAATTTAGCTGATGATCATTCTAATTGACTGTGATTATTGATCATGTGCCTCAGTCTGAATAGACAACATGTAAAAGTTTATATTTATTTGATGTACAACTCAAATGACCATGTGAAGAGACCTTATGACTGCCAAGTGACCATATAATATAGTTCATACTTGAGGAAACATTCATCATTTTTATAAATTTTTAAAAACTTATTTTTAATATATTGGTGACTCTATATAATATGAAAAAAAGTCAGATATTTCTCTCAAAGACTAATGGTCCATGAATTATTATGATGAAGTATTATAATCGAAAAAAATTGTGTTTTGATTGGATAAAAGTCATATGTTAAGCTCAAATACTTATATTTCTTTACTATAATTAAAGAATTCACTTATTTATACAAGGATCTCCCTTAATAAATCTTAGGTACATGTCAATAATAATATGAAAATCCAAAAAACAACTCACAAATTTTTCCAACTGGTTTCCAAATAATGTTTATATTAGATTACATTTTTTTCACAAAAAACTTGAACTAAAACTTCATGCCTTGAATAGAATCTTCACATGCTCAAAAATTTATATATTCCATGACCTATAATTGAAAACACTTTCAATTTTTCATTTCCTATCCTTCACATGAGGTTTAGTTTAAAAATATCCATACATAAAATGTATTTACAAAAAATAAAACACCTTCATCTTAGGGGTTTAATAATACCCCCCTTTAAATGTCTTTTAAATATCTCAAACATCTATTCCACTTATTGAAAATAATTCCCAAGAGGATAATAGATAATGCTGAACAGTAATGAACTGAAAGTAAACTGTCATGAAACAATTATCGATAAAAATATGTGAGAAATCTATTTATAGAAAAAATATATTTATTAAATGAGTTATAAATTCTATCCTTAAGAACAAATCATCATATACCTTTAATTATTATTGATCACTAAGGATAATAAAATAAATCCTATTATACTAAATTTAAAATAACCACACACACTAAAATAACTCATAAATAATAGAATCAAATTTATCATACATAAATAATATCTCATTAGTGATTTTAATAGGAAAGGACAGAGGGTGAAACTAAAAAAAATTCCACAATGAGAGGGATTCTATTGTACTATATTTTGTAGCATTAGATTTATTAACTATTAAGTTGTCATAGTTTTTTCAAGGAAATCATCCAACTATTCCTTAGTGGGAACAAAATATAGTTTTAAGATACCTTTAGTCACCTTTTATTTTTGGAAATAGTAATTGATATCAATGTGTTCTAACCTAAATGATTCAGATGATTCATGGATAGATATATTAAAATTCTATTTACAAACCCCAAAACTAGAGGATACTTAACTTCAACACTCAATTCATGTAGATGTTTCTTCATCCACACCATTTTTGTAGCATCCTATGATGGATCCAAAAACTCATCCTCGGTTGAGCCTAATGTAATTTTTTTTACTTATTTAAATTCCATTCAATAAAATCTCTTATAAAAAAATACTCAACAAAACATGGAATTATTATAATTAATAGATCCTACCAAGTCAACATCAAAAAAATCCTCTAAGGGTAAACTCACAAGTGTTATTGTTCATCATAAAATAAATAAAATTATTTGAGATGTATCTCGAGATTTCATTTAATTCAACTAGATGTTATTCCTTAGGTTTGATTGGAACCTTATATAGATAAGGAAGACACATACACTATCTTGTCTAGTGTCTATAAAATACATATATCTTCTAATCAAGCTTATAAACTATATATTATCTACTTCTATTCATTTATCATCATTACATATTTTTTTCCAAATTTAATTGATGTACACACCTCTATATTACATCATATCAAACATATTTAGGATTTCTTGAACATACTTTCCCTGTAAAAATTATGTATTTAATAGCTTGGTCATCCTAAAACCTGAAGAAAAACATCATTTCCCAATGAATTTCCTTCTCCAAAAATTCTTTCATATTTCTTCAGAACTCATCACCAAAAGTTTCTTTATTAATATTAAAAAATATATCGTCAATATAAAAAATCACAATGAGTATTGTGGTGTTGGTATTACTCACATAAAATTTATAGTCCACCTTCCCATTCCTAAATTTATTGTGTTTTATATATTCATATATCTTAAAATACCATTCCCTTACAGTGTGTCTCAATGAATAAATTTAATTATTTTACTCATACACATATCTTTCATCAAAATCCAAAAAAACCTTCAATCAATTCCACATACAGTTCCTCATCAATCTCAAAATTAAAAAAATCATATTTATATACATTTGAAATATTTTAAAGCTTCTATGATCTACTATGACTAGGAATGTTCTGAATAACTCAAGTATGGATACTAGAGAATTGTTTTAATAAAATTACACCCCTTCAATTTATTAGTATCTCTTGCATAGCAGCTTGAATATGTTTATATCCACTTCACCATTCTCATCATGTTTATTTTATATGTCTCATTTTTCTCTAACTAGATTCTTTTCAAGGGTTTAGGGAGTAAGTAAAAATTTTAATTTCTTCAATATGGCCAAGTTCCCTATTGATCACATGAAGTCACTACTTATATTTAAATTCTTCATCAAATGATTGATGTTTAACCTTATATAATAAACTAATATGAATTTGTTTCATAATATCATTTATTTTGTACACACCTTGATTATAATCCCCAAAAATATCCGCATCATCGACATGCTTTCTCAGTAATGAATTACCTCATTTAATATTTTATTCCATATCTCCATCTTTGGAGAGTGCTGAATCTGCATCATTTTTCTAAATATATATATTTTTTACATATTATTAAATAGGTTAAGGGTTGAAAAAATCTTCCTCATTGGCTATAATGATATTATTCATGATATCTTATTTATTTTAAATAAAAAATACTCTTCACTTTTAAAAATAATTTGATACAACTTCTTATAACACATGTTGGAACTCCCATTTGGTGAATACCCTAATAAAATTCCATCTTTGGCCTTTTCATCAATCTTTCTTGAATTCTATCCTTCTTATTAATTATACATGGAATTCAAAACACTATGAAATGTTTAAAATTTGGATTATTATTTTGCACAATCTAATAGATATTTATATCTGAGTTTGATCTTATGAGGAAACTAGTATGAATTATTCCACCAGTGGTGATGTCCTTTAACCATTAGTACTTTATGCAATCATGATCAATTTTTATGTTTCAAGCAATATCAACCATAATCATATTATTCCTCTGGACCACTACATTATATTTAGGAGTATACATATTGTTGAATTCATGCTTGACTCCACACGTGTGATGGTATCTAGTGAACTGAATACTAAAATATTAAATTCCATGGTTTGACCATAGTCTCTTCAATTTAAAACATCTTTCCGTACATTAATGTACTCTAAATCATTTAAATATTTAAAAGTACTATGATTTGTGTTTGATAACATGATTCATGCAATTATTTTCAAATAACTTATGAAAGTGGTGAAATGTGTTTCCAAAATTGTTGACATCTTAGTCATAGGAGCACTAGAATTAGAGTGAATAATTTTAAGAGGTTTCTATGTTTGAATCTCATATGCCTTAAGGGTTTTATTAACTATTTAATCATTTTCCATGTTTTAAAAATATTAGTGATTTTAATTTTTAATAGGGGAACATTTTTTAGAATTTATTCTTGAATAAACTTCTTCTTATTCTTTTGGTCAAGGTGGGAAATCATTTTATGACATAACTCATTTTCTTATTATTTACATAACTAATAGCCTATGTTTTCTTGTCCAACATGGAAAATATTTACTAGGGTTATCAATCCACAATTAATAACAGCTATTGATTTTAAAATTTGGATTATGAATCAATTTATCCAAAAAATAACCTCATTTATATCAATACACAATTATGATTCACTATAAAAATTCTGATTTAGTCCACAAAAAAGAGAAAATTATCTAGACTGATTTGGTTTTTTCTAGTACTTTGTGTTCCAACATTGCTAATTTTTAGTGATGTTTAACTTAAAAATGTAATAGATCCTCCTAAAAACTAATAATGTTTTTATTTTTTTAGATCACCTATCACATGGGATTAGATTCCACTTTCTTTGATACCGATTTTTTCATATTTCCATGATTTAAATGCACCTTCATCATCATTTTTCTTATTTCTTGGTCTAACTTTGATTCTGATCAACCCCAAACAACTGATAGATACTCAACTAAGAAATAATTTTTGTAACACAAAAATTTGTAGTGTTCCATTCTCGATCAAACCTTCCATACACCCCTTCTAAGAATTAAAAACTATTTCTCACTACCAAATTCTTATAAAACTATTGATTCCTATGTTCAGTTCTATCATATACATGATATATCACCCTTGATTAATTTTCTTGTAACAGTCTATGAAAATACATATTATAGGAAAAGTTAGAGTCCTTATGTCCAAACATGCCACATCTAGTGACCCTACCTTTTATACATGATTATAAATATTATTCATTGATAAAGCATTATATAAATAACTCTGAATGACATTATTATGTTTTTATGTTGGAAAATTTTTTCGTAATACAATACATTTAATATACAAAAAAGAAAACAAAAACTAATTTCAACTCTCTTTAAAGGCTTATTTATTATCCCCTCCTACATCACCTCACTGCATAGGATTTCCTAGGGACGTATTTAACAACTCCAACTCTAGTAGCTCGGAGCCAATGTGTAATTTATTACATTGGAATAAGATATAGGTATTCAATTATTGAAGGAGAGAATAGTTTAGTAGTCGTGGAAAACTATATACATTCATGTTTCAAATATTACTTTTAAATATAAAAATTACAACATTTTCATTAATATCATTATTCCCTATATCATATCCTTACATATAATTCATATTACACTTCATGAATCATTTGGAAAGGAATAATAATAAGGGTGATCCCAAATGATCAGTAAGAGTTGAATAAATAAAAATATGTCATGAGTAAATATAGAATAATAAATATGGAATAATATTTTTGGTAAGTAAAATATATGAACACATATTATAATAAACCAATAACATGAATATCATTATTAAATAATGAATAATGAATATAGATATTAAATAACTGAACATACATTCCATTTAAATAACTTGACTATAATAAATGGATATTGGATAATCAATATGAAAAGGTATATTACTGAGCACACATTCCATTTTGATATCATGACAATCATGAATAGATAAGGAATAATAAATATGGAAATATAAATAATTCAACACACCTTCCATTTAAATAACTTTACCATCATGAATAGAAACATAATAATAAATATAGCATGGAAAATAGTAGTTGGGGGCTTACCTGAGTTGTAACGGCCCCACATAATCCTACATCATACACGGGTTCAAATCTAGGAGTGAGAGGATATCTATAGGTATTGTAGTCGGTACTATAGCACTTTAGAATTGTGGGTACTATATAAGGTACTATATCGGGGTACTATTATAGTTGTACTATTCATCCAGAATGGGATTTCAGGCCACTGGGAACTCAGGCATTCAATGGGGTGGTGACGCAAGTATGATGTGTAGGTGATGACACTGGCATGATGCAAGAAGGGACTTCCAATCATATAATGGTGGGAATACAAACCACGTAACTGGATTTATGCCTACAAGGTCTTTGGGATAAAAATATATAATATAATATTTTTTGGCTGGTTGGGTGGGTTATCCCTTAGGGGGATATGACTTGACATTCAGGCATGTGTGTGTGTAGTGTATGTGTGTGTTTGAATGTAATTATACCCCCAAGAACCTAATATATATATATATAACAAGGAATGTTAAATGACCAAAAAACATTCCATTTAATCAACAACATAGAATGAAATGCTCCTAGGGAGAATTTAATTATTAAAATATCATGGATAATAATGACTGAATTCCCAGTGGAGGAAGTGATTAATTATTCCACTTCACAATCTCACGAATCATGATACTTATACTATCAATACCTTTTAGAAGACTATATAAAACTATGGATAAATTCCCATTTAATTCTATCTTACTAATTCACATCATTTGAATTTTGATGCATCGAGGGGAAAAATAATTTCATGCTCGATCAATCACTGTATTCCCAACGCATTCCTCATATATCTAATACTTTATTTTATTCATGAACAATGTTCCATACCAGCAAAAATCTATATTGTGTAAAGAATAAAGATATATCAATATTTCACTACATATAAAAAATTCTTTCAATATTGGAAACTATATGACGAAATGATATATGATTTATGAAGTAAACAAATCCATTATAAATAATATGGATATTTAGGGTATATTTAATTCCCAATGATCCTAGAAAAGTGAATATTTCAATGGGATGTTAATGACATTAAAAATGAACCAAGAAAGTGAATGTTAATACATTACATTGTCAAAATCAAAATAAAAAATAGATATAATGAATAAGTATAGTATCAATACAACATATCCATAGTGTATTATAGTAAAAATAAACGGTTATTATCATTATTCAATAAAAATATATTAATAATGTCAAGAAAAACATTCTTGACGAATATATCATATTTACATTTATAATACTTTCAAAACTGAAGGTTCAAAAGATAAATGAAAATACTTTTCATTGAAAATAGAATTTGAAGCATATAAAGGAATATTTAAACCAATTAGTGGTCATGATGATAAGAAATTTTATACAAGTTTTATATGTTAAAAATATGATTCCTTTCCCATTTAAAAAAAAAATCCAAATAGGCCTTGTTTAGAAAATGAAATGAATATTCCATTCAATTTTATTTTTGTAAAAAATAAAAATTGAAAAAAAAATCATTAACTAATCATTTGGAAAATCTTAAAAGCATTTTAGAATTTTTTTTAAAACCTGGTTTTGAAAGAAAAAAGATTCTCGACTGAAGAGAGAAATGAAGTTATATTTTATTAATAATATTTTGTCAAAACAATTAAGTAATAATGAGTGAAAAATGGAACTATTATTTTAAAAAATCATTAATAACCATAGGATAATAAAATTAGTGGTTTTTATTATCTGATTAACTAAAAATTTACTTCAATGGAAATTAAAGAACAAACAACACTGATTAAAACTAGATTTTGAATTAAAAACTCTAAATGATTGTAATGTTAAAGTGGGAATTAATCAATGAATTAATTATGTGTTTTAAATATAATTCCATAAAAAAATTGAAATAAAAATAATATAATCAAAATTCTTTACACACATAATCCGGTAATATCAATGATAATGAAAAATAAATATAATCCAATAAATAGAAATTGAGTTAGTAAATTATTTACAACTTGTTAAAATTAAATTCAAATACAGTTAGAAATAAAAATTAAAATTGAAACGTAAAATGACATGGATTATTAATTACTCATGATATCACATGTAAGAATGATTTTATATACACCATATAAAAGAAATTAGGTGCCCAACATTTCAATATTCCTCAATGAAGGGAAATTGAGACGACGTCCCTTAGTTCATGCTTAATTTTTGTTGAACATGATTTAATATCCTCTATAATGGTTATAATAAGATCATAAATTTATATAATAACTGTATTCATTTTTTAACATCATTTAGTATCCTCTTATAATATTTTACCACCCATTTGTGAATAATATTTCATTATTTTCATTGTTTTCAAGTGTTCATTTCCCTTTTTCTCATACGTATCTTTCCATGAAAGTTATTGTTCAGGCATATAATATTTAGAAACATAATATAAAAAATTATATCAATGATATAAATATCATATTAACCCATTATATACATTTTTATAATAATTCTTGAATGTTGGATATGGAGGGTGAATCCCATTGGTTTCAGGAGATGGAAGGATGTACGTACACCTAAGCGATGACATCATTCCATTAATGAGTGAAAAAATAAGGAATTAGGAAATATATTAATCTTACAAAATTAAAAAAAACTCACATATATCACATATATTCATTAAATATACGCTTATTTAATTTTATGTAAATATTAAGTGGAAAAGGAATCACATGACTTAATGAGGCGGTAGTGTTCCGTACACACAGATGACGTTATCATAATTCAAAAGGAATGAAATATTTGAAGGTATATGTTAAATTAAAATTAAATAAGTATAATTATATCATAAATAATAATATTAATGTGTCAAATTAATCATTATATCCTTCTTTGAAAGGTGGTGTGGGAAAACGAATTACATCAGTTCATGAGGCAGTAGTCCACTGGAGACATGATCGAAAATTTTGTTTCACATTTGATGAAATAGGAGATGAATATAGATCATGAACATAAAATAATAAAACACATTCATATGTAATATTTTTAGTTTTATTATATGACAATTGTTGAATAATATTTAAAGTAATTGGAATAAGGAAGAAAATAAAAATGTTCATTTAAGAACATTTCCTCTTATTCAGACAACTTCCATATATTAGCACCAAAAGGCGTAATAGGTATCCTTTATGATAAAACCTAGTAATATTGGATATTGGAAGGTGAATAAGTAATTTATTTGAGTATATATTTGATGAACCAAATGGTTTTTTAAATTTGAATAGGGGAGGCGAGGGGGTCCCTTTAATAAGCGAGGGGGAGGACAAACATTGAAATATTTAAAACAATCAATTATACCCATGTTTTTATCATGAAATAAGACACAAAAATGGATAATTAAGTAAAATTAGAGGTTATAAGATCAAAAAATGTCCATAAACTGTGTCTTTGACATGTTTTTGGGTCTTTTAACCGTTATCCTTTTAGTTTAACCCCTAGTAAATTAGTTTTTTACCTTACCCATGGATATTATTTTTTAATTCTATTACTATTCAGAATGGTCAAAAATTAAGCTGATCATATTAGTTAATGTAAATTATTTGGATTCCTTGTATTCAATCCTTTTTTACAAATTCAATTCACATAAGTTTCAGAATCCAATTTCAAATTATACACACAGATATAAAGAAAAATATGGTTTCCAAAGAGAAAATTCAGATATTTATAGATGGTTTTAATATGAATATTCAATATCAAATTAATTACAAGGGCATAAATTAGTTTATTTTTACTATAATTGAAATAATTTTAATTTAAAGCCAATTTAAAATATAACATAACCTTTTCAATTATTTAAATGAAGAAGGAAGTGTTCTATAAAATAAGAATTTTCACTATCAAAAATTAATTGTTTTAAGAAAAATTCCAAAAAATTTATCCCAATATATTTTGTAATTTTGTAATTTAATTTTTTTAGTTTTTTAAAATAAGTTTTCTAAAATTGAAAAAAAAAATTTAAACTATGTGTATAATGTGAAACTAAACAGTTATTTACAAAAAATATAGTTTTTCAATAAAAACATTTGAATGATTCTAATTTTATTTATAATCTATAGATAAAAATAATATTTATAATTTAGTTAATACTATTAATACTCTCAAATTTAATTACTTTCTAATAATTACATACAATATTTTTGTTCATTTTGGTTTGAGGTTACGTGTTTCACAAGTTATTAATATATTAAATTTAATGAAATATATTTCACACATTTTTAAGTTCTATGTTGCTTGTCTCATAAAATATATAATACAATATTGTTATTTTAATTTATTGGAGTTTTAAATTATTACCGCCCTTAATAAATTGTTTCCTATTAATTTAAAATTGATCTCGATAATCAATAGGTTCACATTTGGATATGTCGTTGTTGAAAAACCCACATCGTAAAATGGTTAAAAAAACTTACTCTTCATAAGAGAGTAAGGGAAATAAAAATTTTATCAAAAAAAACACATAAATATGTTTCCAATTTAATAAAAATTCATGAAATATTAATATATCAACATGGAAACAAATTTTAAATAATTATAGAAATTGATAGAGGTCATTTATTATAAGAAAGTGAATGATATTTGGAATTTTTAGGTCCTCAAAACCATAAATCATTGATGATTTAAAAGACAATTGTATTCATCAAATATAAATTTAATAGTATATGAACTTTTTCAAGAGCCTTTCCATAATGATGAGCAATGATTTTTATATCTAATAATATGATAAAATATAATTTATATATTTCTATTTCATAAGCACAATTTCAAATTTATATTGTACATTGATCACCATCAAATTCATCACTTACTCCAAAAAATTAACACCAGAAAATGTATTTTTTTATAATTGGAGCACTAAAAATAAATCATTATTTTTCATAAGATCCATATAATAATGAAATGTATTTTTTTACATCTCTAATTATTTTCCAAACCCAATATGGTAAGGAAAATATATCCAATATAGTACATTAATATCTAAACCTCGACATTAACACCACTGTTTCATCATTAATATTTATTAATCAAACCATTAAGGTAAAAAATATATATATTGACCATAACATCATTTAGGTGAGTGGTAGAAGTTAAACCATTATCTCCATTATATTATTGGTTCAATAACCATTTCCTTACTAGATTTTATGGGTTGTTACTCGGCTATTGGTTGTCCCTTTTCTAAAACAATATTAATATAATTACTATAACATTACCAATGTTTAATAACTAGTAATTGCTTCAACAAAAAAAATAAGATAAACCCTAAAGGTTTCTAATATCATAAAACTATGCCCAAAATAGTATGTGAATTATTCTTTAAACAACTTTTTCACTAAAACAAACAATAAACCAATGGGTTGTATTACCATAAATGTCTCCCAAAATACACTAAATATTATTATACTCACATCACATAAAACCTAAAAAGTTTTGTTTAAGACTTTGAACTTATGATCAATCAATAAATCATAAACCCATGATGGTACCCATATGTATTGAGTTAATAAATTAATATATACATACACATTTTAACAGAGTCCTTATATGATTCATGAAAAACACCATTAGTAAAAATACTTCTACAATATAATTATGAAATCCCAATTCAAAAATAATTCAACCATTTTATCCCAACAGATTCCCTTACATGGTGTAGGGGATAACCCTTAGAAGAGGTAATTGACTTGCATAATTACTAGGTTCCCCACATTTAATAAAACAAACTATAAATGGGTCATTATGATGAAATTTATTTCCTTCCATCATACTCTTCATTTCTCATCAACAATTCATTTATTTATACCCTTTCTTTCCTGACAAAATAAATTAACCAATTCTATTAAGACACATTATCTGGGTGTCTATTTACACATTTATAACAATAATTAAATAGAGTCTTATTTCCTTCATGGTCTCCATCAATTAGACTCTTAGATAACTACATCCTTCCCTTGTTTGGTTAGTCTCGTATTTTGTTAATATAAAGGTTGTTAATCATATTTTTGGATAAAAATTATGATTAATCTTGATATATTTCTCTATTATCATCCTATCATTTGGTTTCCCATAGTCACAACATTTTCATTCATATTCATTGTTATCATGATTGTTTAGTGTTCTAGATATTTACTAAAAATAAAAAGTATAGTGTGAGAAACAATAATCGTATTGGGAAATCGATATAATCATTTTTAGGATGTGTAAATCATGATAACATAATTTCAATATAAGACTAATAATGTTTAACCTAGCTTATTAATTTCCATAATCTATTCCAATTCTTCATAATGATTTTTAAAGGATATGTGAATTATCTATAGCATATCCACCATATTGTGAAACCATGTGTGTAGTAAAGCCCATTGTTGTGTACCAGATAATTCTTGATTTAATCCTGATGTACCTTTTTTAGAGTTATTTCAGCTAAATATATCTATTCCATAACCACAAAGAGTTATAGTATCTAGATATGGATTCATTTCTTATATAACCCACATAACATCTGCCTTATGAAAACTTTAGGATGTTCTTATATACTTATACATAAATTATATCATAGGGTTATGTTTCTTAATCTATGATTTTCAAAATCTAAATCCCTAGGTTTTTAATAAATGTCCTCTGATTAAAAATGTAACAAACCCCACTTCAGTGGCCTAGAATCAGTGTATACATTATTACACTATCATATGACCTAATGAGTCACATCCTGAAGGATTTAGTAGTTTAGTTGTTTTAGAAAACAAGATACAGAAAATTTTAAAATATTACATTTGAATATAAAAATTATAAAATAATTTTTTCTCAATAAATTCAGAATTCCATCTACCATATCCATAAATATCATTCATAGAACACATTCTTTATTCCGGGGAAAGGAAACCAAATAAAGGTGAGCTGAAATTATTAGTAAGATTTACGTAAAGTGGAAGCTATCAGGAATTAATGAAGAATAATCAATATGGAATAATAAATATGGAATGTTAAATATTTTAACACACATTCCACTTAATAAATAACTTGACTATAATCATAAAATATGGAATGATAAATTTGTAAAGGTAAATAAATGAACACAAATTCCATTTAAATAACTTGAATATAATGAATAGATAAGGAATATCCACTATGTCAAGTTAAATAACTAAACACACATGAATTTTAAATAAATTTACTATCTCGAATAGACAAGGAGAAATAAATATGGTATGGTAAATAACTGAACATATATGTTATTTAAATAACATGACTATCATGAGTAGATAAGAAATAATCAATATAGAAAGTTAAATAGATTAAAAGAAATCCAATTTTATCAGAAACTATGAATAAAATGAATTTAGAGACAATATCATTGTAAAAATATCCTGGATAATAACAACTAAATTATTAATGAAAGAAATTCATAATTATTCAATTTCATGATCTCAGGCATCAAGACACCTTTAATATCTAGACCTTCCACAATGAAGTTTAAAAATATGGGTAAAAACCCTTTTAATTCCATCTTAATGATTCACCTCATGAGACAACCAATGTATTGAGCGATTTTCAAATTCTACTCCCCATCAGTCACTACATGTCAAACTCATTCTTTATATATCAAATAATTGATTTAAATCATTAATAATCTTCCATAACTTCAAATATCTATATTGAGTAAATAATACATATTTATCAATATTTTCCTATATATATAAATAAATTTCATTATATTAAACCATATATATAAATGATATATAGTTTAACAAATCAAAATATCCATGATAAATAATATGGATATTTTGGGGAAATTTAATTCCAGATGATCACATGAAAGTGAATATTTCAAAGGAAAGTTAATGAGTAATAAAATGAAATAAGAAAGTGAATTATTGTACATTACTTGATCAAAATGATCATAAAACATCCATATAATGAATAAGTATGGTACAAATACAAAATATACCTAGTGGATTACTAGTAAAATTAAGGGTTGTTATTGTTGACCAATAGAAATACCATTCAAATTCCATAAAAAACATTCTTCAGGAAAATATCATTTATTACTTGGAAAATATTTTTAAAAATAAATATTTATAAAATATTTTGAAAAAATATTCTTTGAAAATATAATTTTAACATTATAATGTTATATTTAAAACATTTTGTTTTCAAAAGGGCAATAAATTCCATAAATATCATACATATTAAAACTAAGATTCATTTCTCATTTTCAGTAAAAGTTAATGATCCTTGTCTGGAAAAGGATATTAAGATTCATTTTAAAAGAAATTAAAAATTCCAATATGGGTAAATATTTAATTATTGGATCACTGGGATAATTTTAAAAAAATATTAAAAACATTTTTAGAGAACATGGTTTTTGATGAAAATGGATTCTTGACGGACAAGAGAAATGAAGTCATATTTATTTATTAACATTTTCTCAACAATTTTATATAACAGTGCTTGGAAAATATCATACTATTATTTGAAAACATTAAGAATAATTGGAGTAAAATAAAATTAAATGGGGTTTATTATTCAATTATCATAAAATTTATTTCAATTTAAATTCATGCACAAACAATTTCGATTAAATGAGATTGTGAAATAAAACCTCACAGAGATCATAAAGTTAAAGAAAGAATTGATAAATGAACAAATTATGTGTATAAAATATTAATTCGAATAAAAAATTTTAAATGAAACAAAATTTAATTATAATTCATTACACACAAAATCATAGAATATCAAAGACAACAAATAAGTAATATAACCCAGCGAAAGAAAATTGAATTTTGAAATTCATTACCGCATGATAACTTTAATGTAAAATAACCATTGATTAAATAATTCAAATTCATAATTAAAATACAATTAATTATTAATTAATCATGATATCACTTCTAAAAGGGTCATTATATACCCCATTTAAAATATATTATGTGAATAACATATCAATATTCCTTAATGAAGGGAAATCGAGATGAAGACCCTTACCTCACACATACTTTTGGTTGAACATGATTTAATTTTATCTATAATGGTTTTAAAAATGTCCTTAATTTAAAAAAACCATAGTCATATTAATAATATCATTTAGTATCCAATTATGATATTTCAACAACTATTTAATAATAATATTTCATTATTTTCATTATTTTGGGTGTCAATTGCCTTGTTTTCTCATGCTTGTTTTTTCATGAAAGATATAGTTTGTTAGTATAGGATATAGATATGGCATATACAGAAATATATTAATGTTATAAATAACATATTTAATCACTGTATAAATTTTAAACATAATTTTCAGGATTTGGATTTTTAAAATGAATCGCATCGCTTTGTGGAAATGGTAGGTTGTACGTACGCAAAAAAAATGAAATAATTCTATTAAGGAGTGAAAGGATAAAGAATAAGGTGACATATTAATATTATAGCATGAATTTCTTGTCATATATTTCAAATATATTTATTAATTTCATCATTATTATATTCCATGCAAAGTGTAAGTGAAAAATGGACCACATCACTTCGCATGACGATAGTCCGCCGTACACATGAGCAACATTATCATAAAATAAAAGGAAACGAATGTAATAAGAAATATGTGATATTATTATTAATGAATAATAATAATATCAGAAATATCACACACACACACACACACATATATATATATATTAAAATCATCATTATTTCAATGCTTTACTAGCAGTTATGGAAAATGAATTACATCAATTCACAAGGCGGTAGTCCTCTGTACATAGGATCAATGGATTCATTTACTCATTTGATTGAGGAGGTGATGTATATAGGTCATTAAATTAACATAATAAAATATTATTATATTTGAAATATTGAGTTTATTATATTATCATGTTTTAATAATATGTTAAGTAGTTTTAAAAAGGTACAATAAAAAACACTCATTTAAAAACGTTACATATTCTTCGGAAAACATTTTTAGATTTTCCCCAAAACCCTTCATTGAAAAGATTTTTTATAATAAAAATGACTCTATGATGGTTTTATGGGATTATGGAAGTAATTTGGTCAGGTATTTTCTGAAAAAATTCTTAATTTGTTTTTATAATGGAGTAGATTCGGTGGCCTATTATATGTGGGGGAGAGAACACAAGGGAACATTTTTAAAATATTCACTTTAACAAATATTTTTATATTTAATATTTCCTCTAAAATTGGTCATTATATAACCTTATAAATTATAAGTTCTATATATTTTTAAAAAAATTGGGCATGTTTTAAGGCCATTTATCCAATGCATTTTTAGTTTAACATCCAGGTAAATCTGTTTTTACCTTAACCATAGTAATTAATTTTTACTGATTTTACTATTCATTATGGTCAAAAATTAAGTTTTCCTTACTAGATTATATAAAATAATTTGATTATAAATATGGAATCCATTTTTTTCAAATTCAATTGATATGAGTGGCATAATCTAATTTAAAATTACACCCACAGATGCAATGAATAAGCAGGTTTTCCAAAGGGAAAATCCTAATAAGTAGGGGGGTTTTAATATAAAAATTAAATATTAAATTGATTTAAATGATATAGTGGTGTTAAATTAGAATATAATTTAACTTATTTAATATATATCTTAAACTTTTTAATTTGTTTAATAAAGTTAGTTTTTAATAAAAATCATTATTTTTTTTTCGTCAAAAAATAAAACTTTTCCAAAAATCTAAAAAATTCACCCTAACATAATTTTGACATAGTGATATCAAAAAAATAATTTTTTATTTTAGAATAAATTTTTTAAAATTATTAAAAATTAATTTTAAATTATAATATCAAAGCGCGACTAAACCATTGCTTTCAAAAAATACCCTTTTCAAAAAAAATTCTTTTTAGTTTAAATGATTCCTATATTTTTTTAATAATAAAGTATCAATAATTTTCATAATTTAGTTATAATATTCACACCCTAAAATTTAATGTCCACATTATACTGGTATACAATATTACGTTTTATTTAGGGTCGTGATTTCATGTTCTGCAATATATCGAAATGATTAAATTTAAAGAAATATTTTTCTTTCAATATTTAAACTCAATGTTTCATGTCACATATGTAGTCAAATAAAATGTTATCATTCTAATATATCACGGTGTTATCATATTTATAAAATTGAAGGAGTGAGAATAATTCCCAATTTGGTATAACTAATATAAGAGGACATCAAATGTAGAAAATGAAGAATTACATAAGAACATGTACATTATAAGTTTGGGACTAACATAAGGAAATGAACATAATAACATGATCCATACCATGGAAATGAGGCTATAACATAAACAAGAGAAATTCAAAAACATATCCCAAAATCAAATCACTTCGGTTTTGTGAAAAAAATTCCAAGAATTTTGAACAAGGTTTCATAAATTATTTCCAAGGTATGCTTCTGAGGTATCTTGAACATGTAATATCTAGATATTAATTCTCTACTTAGTGAATTGGGGTGATATTAGGTAAGAGCCTTTATACACCTAAAATTATGTGTGCCAAATAAACCAAAAATCAAAGCTACATGTCATTTTTAACACATGAGTAGGTAATGTGGATTTCATAAATGGATTTCCATAATAAAAAGTTTATTAATACATACAAATGAATACCCTTTTATGAAAATAATTTTCTGGGTATACATGATATAAAAACATATAATGTAAAATCAAGGGTTTATTTTACCAAATAATCAATTGAATTTGAAATATTGAGAAATAGAACCCTTACCTTGAGAGGATGTTTCTTAGATACAGTGACACCCCTTATAACCATAGAAAACCTTATAGAAACACTTGAGATCTATATTGAGATATTACCCTTGATTTGGGATAACCAATTTTGGGTGAGAATGATTTCAAAATATTTTGTTGTTAATTAATAATGAAATTATTTGTTATGGGTGGTAAATGGATCAACCAACCATGTATTATAGTGATATATATTTATCTTATTACATTCAAATTTAATATTAACCTTTCAAATTATTTATCCTTTACTCTTGTAACACTTTTTCTTAACATCAATGTATTTTTTGGGATTAAAAATAAAATTTCCCTTATTAACTAGTTTTTACCTTCTAATTAGAAATATTAAATAAATTTTATTTTATTTAATATATAAAATTGATAAAAATTAATTCTAATATGTTTCATATATAACACATAAAAACTTATTTTTTTAAAAGATAAAACCATCATTCAAAATTCTAATATTTTATCCCTAAATGTAACAAATTATATATATTTTTCCAATAAATATAATATTAATCATGTAGAAGGATTAATAAAATTTAATTAATGATCATATAATTATTATATTATAAAAGTAACGATATTTCTTAAAAAGGTAATTTTTTTTAATTTTTACCTAAAAAGTCCACTTCTTTAGAAAATTACTATAATATCATCCTAAGATAATTTTTAAATAATTATTTTTAAAATTAAATATATTTTTTAAATATAATTAAATTAATATGATAATTTTATGTTTTAAATAAATACCTTATTTATTAGAAATTAACAATTTTTATGACATAATAAAAATTCTAACTATTATTAAAAATAATTTGGGATTTGTTAATTTATATTATCATCTAAAACATCTTCAAAAGATTATTTAGTGAAATAAAATTATTTAAAAATTCTAAATTTATCATAAAACATATTTTTAAATGAATATATACATATTAATAGTTTCAAAAAAATACAATTTAGGTTTCTTCATTATGTATCACAAAATAGTCCCAAAAATCACTTTATTGCATAGTCATAACCAACTACAATAATGAACAACTCAATTATTTAATAATGTGAATAATTATGATTGGACATATTTTCTAATGTTTATAACACTCAATGGTCATATTGACAAATGGTCATAATATTAAATGGAAATATTTCTCTATATATACAACATCATCACTACATCATCTATAACTACTTCAATAACAATGGTTCTCACACAGCCTTGACAATGTTTATCATTTTAATAATTCTTATCTTTATTTTCATTTTTTTTATGGAAGGAATGATCTTCATGTGGGAATTAATGTTGGGGTAGTTACTTTTAATAATTTCACTATTTTTCATTATTTATATCCATGTACAATTCTCAGTTTTATTAGAAAATATTAACTTCTGAAGTGTAAAGATATATAATAACATTTCATTGTCATTTTATCATAAATCATAATAAAATAATTTTTTAGAGACAAGAATTATTTTATTAATATAATTATATTTTTAGGTCCTTAAATTCTCTCCATTATGAAATTTGATACTTAAAATTTTCATCCAACCGAAAAACTAGGTGGTATTTCTCCATCATCGCTTCTGTAGGATCACGTATTTCCTCTCCAAAAATGTGATTTATCCATAATAAAATCACCCAATAGTTATTTTGGTTTCTTAATATTTTATCCCCTTCATCATGAATATGAATCAGTTATTTTTTCTATAATATTTTATATTTCAATTCCACACCATACATATCAAGTGTATGAAATGGGTATAACAGATATATCCTTATTAGTGATGAATAAAAGACATCATGGACATTGGAAGGATTTTGAGGTAGAGATAGTCATAGAAAATAGCTCAGACATTCCACATAATCTCAAATGGTCCAATGTACCTTACACTTAGTTTCCACTCTTTTACAAATATTATGACAAATTTCCATGGTGATACTTTAATGAACACATGATCTCCAACCATAAATTCTAATTCCTTCCTTTGATTTCCCACATATGTCTTCCATAAAATCTGATAAGTCTTGATATACCTTAGGAACACTAGTATCTTTTATGAAGTCTCTTTCATAATTTTCCATCCCAATAGTTTTCACTCTTTATTTTCATCCCAACACATTGGTGTTATACAACTTTTCCAATAAATTTCATTACATAGATATATTTTAATACATTAGTGGAAACTATTTTCATATAATAATTCATTGAGTTGAAGATGTTGGTCCCAATGCCCTTCAACTATTGTGATGCATAACCAATCAAATTATCATCCTACATGATTACACATCTAATTCAATTCAAGTATACATCTCCATAAATGAAAAATCATTCTCCATTAGAGGGTAAAGTTTTCACAGGCGCACTAACCAACCTATTATTCATCTTTTTAAAACATTATTCCCACTCCTTTTTCTTGTTAAAAGTAACCCTCATTCGAGTAAAAATAGATAGTGTATTTTAAATACATAATTTATTTAACAAACCATCTATAAAACCCAGTTAAAGTAAAGAAGTTTCGAATTTTGTTCACTATTGGTGGATGATGCCACTCTTCTACAATCATACTCCAAGATATACCTAGAGGGATTACTTTTTAATATATAATATGTTCTAATAATTCTACTTATTGAAATAAAACCCCAGATTTACTAAATTTATAAAAAATCCCTTCTTTCATTAGTGTTTTTAATATGAACCTTTGGTGTTCCTCATGTCCCTCAAATTTTTTGGAAGATATCATAATATCCTAATTAAATAAAACTAAACATTTATCATGGTAGTCGCTAAATATTTTATTATTAAAATCCCCAAATATCATGGGGAAATTATTTATACTATGGGGAATAAAAATTAACTCATAATTTCCATACCTTGTTTGGAAGGCTACATTTATGATGTCTTATTTCTTAACCATCAGCTTATTATACTCAGATCAAATATCAATCCAAGAAAAGAATTGAGCTCCACAAAGCTGGTCAAATAATTCATCGATTCTTAAAAGATGGTATTTTTCATTAACTATAATCCCATTATTTTCTCTGTATTCAATGCATTGATTCATGGTTCTATTGTTCCTCTTCAAAAATAGGATAGACTTTACCCATGGAGACACACTTGAAATAATAAAACCCTTTTAAAAAATATTTTTCAGTTACTTATTCAATTCATATAGCTCCATGAATTCTATTCTATATAGGGTTTTTGATATAGGTTTGTGTACATGTATGATTTCAATGGAGAATTATATCTCTCTTTTTTGGGGGGAGGTCCAGATAATTCTTCAGAAAATACGTAAATATATTCCAAAAAAATGGGTATAAGTTCATTTATTTTTTATTTTAACTTCCTTCCCCATATTGAAAAATAATTTCCATAAACAAGGCTACTAGAATTATTTAAGGACAAAAATTTGGTTGAGATATACGTGACTTGGAAATTATTTCAATCCCCCTAATAAAATATAAATTTCTTTTCTTCTATAATTTATCCTAGCATTATACATTGAGATCCAATCCATCCCTAGTATTTTGTTGAATTCCATCATCAGAATGACTATTAGATTTGTGATGATATTGTTATCTGAAGTGTTAATAAGGGAATCCCTATATACTATTATGTCTTGAATATATCCTCCATGAATTTTAAATAATTACCCTACTTCTAATATCTCAAAGTTTGATTTTATTTTCTTCTAAATAATAAAGGAAATAACAGAATGCGATTAACTAGAATCAAATTGTGTTCTAGAATTATTTGACTGAAAATAAGTGTACCTTCTTCCATATCTTTTGGTGCCTTTAATTTAGTCATCATGATAGAAAATACATGGCCTTGATCTTTTGGCCTCTTTGGAGGTTGATTTCAATTTCCCTTGACCATTATAAAATTTGGGAATTAGTTAGAAAATTGACCAAGAACCCCAGACTTTAAGTGTTGTACAATAAGATGTAATTTAACCATCATCCCCATGTCACTACCATTGAGAAGCTAAGGATTTATAATTCCCTAAAAAATAAAGAAATTTGGAAATCCTTTCAACATTTCTAGAACACCCCATATCATTTAATATAGACCCCTGAGTGCCACTTCCCATAGTTGTTTCATAAGGAAAGCTATAATTTCATTCTATCCTTTTCATGGTTTGGATTCGTCCCAATTTTTTTCTCTATTATAATCATTTTATAATTTGATCTGTGGGACCTATTTGCTTCCCTAAATTCCATATCCACATTGAGATCACATTTTACTATTTCCTCGTAGCTTCTAAAGTTCTGTATTTCCAAATATTTCTATATATTTGGTTTCAACCCACCAAATAATCGATATATATTTTCATAATAATCAATTGAAAAGAAAAAAGGTTAACATACAAACCTGATGATGTTTTTCTCATATATTATCATAGACTCAACATTCGTTTTCTCTAGCTTAAGAAATTACCTTTCCATTTTTGTTCATAGGGTGAAAGGAAAATACTTATTGAAAACAATAATTTTTATGTCTTCCCTATTTAAAGAATCAATTTAACCCTTATGTTTCTTATTTTTTTATTAATTATAATAATTAAACTACTTCTTCCTCTAACTGATATACTACTAGAGTGACCAATTATTTTTCAGTGTATTGTTTTATAGAAATATCTTTTATATATAATTGATCCATCATTCTATTCTAAATGGGTGGGAGGGTCTACAAATAGTTGGTGGGTTTGGGTGCGTGAATAGTTTAATGGATAGTTTCTACATAATTGGGGAATATAAATTCTCTAGGATCTTTATTTTATTATTCGTAACATGTGATAACACTATCATTATATCTTCTACCCAATCATATATCATATTAGAAAGTCTGCCACTACATTTTCTATGACATCCATTGGTCACACATGACCTTTAATCTCATTCCTTTTTTTAGAAAAATGAAAAATTAAATAAGAAAATTACATTATAAATGATAAATTCCTACGGTAATATTAATCCAAATGTATTCAAAATATCTATCTTTTAGGTTAAAATACATAAAACCCCATTTTTTACATCAAAAAATAAATAATTATTTCACCTATTCATCATCTCATTATAGCTTGTTAAAAGAATATGTTAAAAAT
Organism: Viscum album; assembly: GCA_963277665.1. Taxonomy (NCBI): domain Eukaryota; kingdom Viridiplantae; phylum Streptophyta; class Magnoliopsida; order Santalales; family Viscaceae; genus Viscum; species Viscum album. The sequence goes on from OY728127.1 coordinate 829,994,494, forward strand.
GTAATATCATCAGCGAGTGTTAAGCTTGGTGTAAAAAAGACCTATTTATCATTCACCATGTGAAAATTTAGTTAATATTCAGTCCGCCCCTTTAGGTGTTATTACCCATAGGTATAACACTTCAAGAAAAAAAAATCATGTTTTAGTATCCAAACATGGATTTTATTTATTGGAAACCACATAATTTATACTTCACACTAATTTCATGAAGTTTTATTATATTAGACTTATCCCTTAGGTTCTTCCTCTTTTTTTCAAGTTGTGATTTCCCCACCTAACTAAACCTTCCTTTGATACTAACTATGGAGACCCAACTTTTTATACATGATTCTAAATATAATTTCTTCAAAATAATTACATAAATAACTCCAAAGAAACATTTTAGGTTTAGTGTCTTGGAAATTAGGTTCCTAGTAGAAGATATCACATGAACACAAAATAAAATATACACTGATTTATAACTATGTTCAAAGGATTCTTTATTATCCCATCCTATATCACATAACTTTCTTGGATTTATTTATGGCATTTATAAAATGAAATGGGTGATCATGAAGATCATTAATGGATTATATATGTAAGAGAACAGAATATGTGTAAAATGATCTGTAACATAAAAACATGTACATATGAACTTGGGTAATATTGTATTCACATTGACATAATAACATGGGGAATAATAAAGACATGTGGCTACAACATAAATATAATACATTAATAAACATATCACCAATGATCAAAATTATGGCGTCATAAATCAAATTACCAAGGATTTTGAAAAAGGTATGATAAATCACTACAAAGGAATTCTTCGTGAGTATCCTAACCATTCCATTTCTATGATTAATTCTTTACCTAATGCATTGGAGGAAAATTTGGGAAAAACCATCATATATCTAAAATTATGTGTTCCAAATCAACAACAAATCATAATTTCGCAGTATTTCTAACCCATGAGTAGGAAATATTTGTAAAATATATCTATTTACAAACTAAATAGTTTAATGATACATCTAAAAAAATACCCTTAAATGAAATTTGGTTTGAGAATTCATGATAAGAAAATATAGCATGAAAAAAAAAAATTAGATTTAGGTAGAAAAAAAGAATACAAAAGGGATATCAGATTGTTTTTAACAAGAGATAAAGTAATTATATGATTAATAAGACATCATATTCATAATAATGGGGGTGTTTATTCTAGATAACCGGTTTTCTTCCTTTTAAGAACTTAGAATATTTATATATATATTTCTAGAGCCAAGCACTGAGACAGTATATGATTCTGAGGCTTGGGGTGCCTGGAATAAATTATACAAAATGTATTAAGTTTTTATACTATTCACATGAAGAAAATGGTATTTCTCTTAAACAGTAGATCAGATAAGAATTTTAATGAAATGTTTGAGTCTAAAAGTGTAGTTTAACCTAGGCGGGGTACAACTTGTGTATGCGTGGGCTTTTGGTAGAAAACTTCACAGAGAGTGTTTTGTAAATTAAATAATTAAAATTACTTATTTTTTCTCAAATGATAAATCGATTAAGATCTAAACATAGACTTAGATAGGAAATCTAAGAAAACTATTGAGTGAAAAATGGGCTATTTTTCCCCGATGTTACATAATGTGAGTGGGCACAGAAGCTTTATATTTCATGACCGTTGAAAGTTTCCTATAACTAGGATATTAGAGAAATGACCTAGAGTTTGATCACTTCTCTATATGATGGGGGATCTATGTTCTACTGTGATTCGATGTCCGAACATAATTATATTGGGATGATATGGTAGGCACTAGTAGCTAAAACTACAACAGACACAACGATGGATCCAAATTTGAGGAAGAATTTCTATTTTGGATTGGACAACCCCGCGATTGAATACATTGTTGTCACTTTAGATTTTTGTTGAAATTTGATACTTTAGATTCCTTGGTTGATGGCCAAAATAAGAACATTCATCATCTATTTTGATTCAAAATTGCTCGTTCTTCACGTTCTTCACGTTCTTCATCGTTCTTCGATGATAATCTTTTCATCATGCTCAAACAACCTCTGATCATGGAGAAAGACCCATATCTATGAATTTATCAACCCAAAAGTACCAATATATGATCGAATTTTCAATTCAGATGCCGTAGGACCCAAAACAATGAGAGGAAGACCCACAAACTTTTTGTTACTTTGATACATCAATGATTCGTCGAGTAGGGGCCACCACTGTGTAGATCAGTTATCACAAATCCCAAATCTGGTCTCGAAATTGTTTTTCAGTCACCGTAGTGGCCATTGTGGTCTGAGGAATGTGGCGATGGGAAGGTTCTTGTGAGGGAGGCTCCATAAGGTGGTGGTGCGGTCGATGGGCTTGGATGTTGGTGGCGGCGCAACGGAGGCGCGGGGCAGCAGGCGACACATGTGCTGGGCGCAGTGGCATGACAGTTGGGTGTGGTGAAGTCTTATGAGATGATGGAGGCATAGTGATCTGGGCAGAAGTGCAATTGGAATCCAACAACTGGCCGGTTGAGTGAACCAGATCGGCTGGTGTGACCCTGTCTAGTTGGTTCAGACTGGGGTTTTTATTAAAAACTTCATATCTATCAAACCAATGGTCTATTTTGTGTGTCATATATAGCCCCGCAACCCTTTCTTCCTGTCATATATTTTGAGTTTATTTTGGGAACTTTTTTTCAGGCTCGAAGGTTGGTGGTACAAAACATTCGGTTGGAGTCACAATAATATAATTATTATCATCTGGGATACTTGTATCAGATAGTACATCTACATATGACGTCTGATTGATGCATCGTTAGAGGAGATGAAACCATGGATTTGAAGAGAACATTTCAAGACTACTTTCGGGTGCTTAAATTTAATTTTGGGGTGTGGTCCCCATGAACACCATTTTTGGTGTTTGCGGTGAAATTTTACATTTCACCAGGTGGCCGTTTGGGAAAAATGAATAGCGGATCCCAGGTGTATTTCTGATGGGATCGCAATGGTGTGATCTGTTTGAGGTGTTTAACGATCGACGCATGGGACCCATAGGGAAATATTTATGTGCAGTGCCCTAGATTGCAGTTTCTTTAGCGGGAGTCCATTTCGTGCGAATGATTAGTCGATCTAGTGCATTCTTTCATAAGGATCATGACAGTGTGGTCCATTTTGTTGTCCAGGGCCATTTTAAAAAATTCATGTTGGTTGAATTACATTTTGACCATTCATATAAGAAATAGGAAATGTGTTCTCATCATCCTTTTAGCTAGAGATGCCATGTACTCTGGGAGTACACTGGCATGCCTTATGGGTACTAGTTCATAGTTTAGTACCGGAGTACGGCTAGGAACATATTCAGGTGAGGAGGTGTGGTCTCACATCATGTGGACCCCACATCCACCATGTATTACTCTTTGAACATTCTACCTCTTATATGTCCTTCTTTTGGATTCATATTTTGGCAAGCGAGTAGCATACCTTGAGTGTTTTTCCTCTTAGAATGGGATGGTTCCCTCAATAGTGGATTTTGAGATGTGATTTTATTTTCTCTAAGTGTGATGCCTATCTATGGTTATGATCTATGTTTTTATCAAGGAACCTATTTGAGGCGATGCTCAATGGAGAATATGATCCGGCATGATCATCAGAATAGTATCAGGTTTACCCTCTAGTGGGACTGGGATGTGGAATTCCTGATGATCACTCTAAGAGGTACCATCCAGCAAGGATGGTTAGTGTTATTTCTCAATGACTTCCAAGTTCCGCCCTATCTCGAGATTGGGAATAGGTCCTCGATGAAACTATAGTGGAACCCTCTAGCTAAGTTTGGCATGTGTCCTCAATGACACTAGAGTGGAACCCTCAAGACGAGATGGTCATGAGTCCTCGATGACACAGGAGTGGAACAGTGTATCTTGGCTAGGCATGGGCCCTCAATGACACAAGAGTAGAACCCTCCAGATTGGTCAGGCATGGGTCCTCAACGACACTGGATTGGAACCTTCTAGTTGATATGTGCATGCGTCGGCATAAAAAACAGGGTGTAACCCTCCAACTAGGATGGGCATGGGTCCCCAACTCTTATGATAGTGGAAACCTCCAGAAAAGCTGGGCATGGGTCCTCAATGTTGAGGCATCCTTCATTATTCAAATTAGTAATGTGACATTCTTGAATGTAACCTTGGACACTTGTGTAATATGGGAAATTTTAATACTATGATGTGTCCCTGTGATGTGACCTAAAACATTTCGGGTGAAACTGTCCCACCCATAGTCGATAGTATCAATGTACGGTGATTGAGCCCCTTTGGCTTTCGTTTCAGTGAAGATGTGTTGGATACTGGGCATCCATGGTGGTTACTTCTGGAACTTTTGTCTACTATTTTCCTAGCATGATCTTGTGAGAAGGATATCCCCTTAATCTATTTCACTTGAGCTTCTTTGACTGAGAATGTATATGTATCCAGTTTTTAGTAACCACTCCTTGGGTTTGGGTTACTCTGCTTCCCAAGATAGGTGAAGACACATGGGTTATTCCATGTGCTTTCCATGTATAGTGTCTTATGGTTGGATTAGTCTTCACTCCTACTATAGGTAGTGAAGAATTGATGAGAAGTTCATGTTCTCACCGTTTCTAGGTCTTTATGCTTTGGATGATTTTACTTCACTCTTTGGTGGGGTTGAGATGTACTGTTTATTGTGCCTTGTTCTTTCTACTACTCCCCTATTCAGTACCTCCCTTGTTTCTACCATGAGCCTTTGGGGAATTCAATTGAGTATCATTATAATCACCTCGTCTTGGGTATTTCCAGCACTTGGTGTGCCCTTGTAGACGAGATACATGTTGATCGTGACTTTATAGGAGCAAGGGTTATAAGGTGCTTGGACCACGTGTTATGGTCATGACTTGGGATTCAAGAGCTATGCTCTCCCAGCTATTTTAATTTTCATCCTATTACCAGGTTGTGGAACTTCTCTGGTTGGTCATGTATTTTTACCCATTTTCCATTTGGTTTACTTCTATTACCTATATATATACTATTTATAGGTCGATACATGTTTTTGGTTTATATATAGCAGTATTATATCTTTTGTTTCATTTCCCTCAGCAATTTTTCAATGAGTTTTCTGTGTGTGTGAGTGTGTGTGTGTTTGTAGGTACATAGGAAAAGCCCATCCCATGTTTTTGTGCCTTTGGTGCTAGTTTACATCCCCTAGTCTATAGAAGAGGGCTTTGGGTAGTCATGGCTCGAGCCCTGCTAGGGGTCGGGTTATGAAAAAGTTGAATCAAAGATGGTTTGTTCCTTGTGAAGCTATTCGTATGTTCCCTAAAAAGGAATTGGTTGGGATTTAGGGAAATAGAGTCAAAATTTCTCAAGAGAGAATCTCAAGCCAGGGAGTCTAATGATGGTGTGGTGACCAACATAGCTAGTCATCAGGGCCTTTATTACCAGATTTTTGACTCAGCATGATAAGACATTTGTTGGAGGGAACATTGGTACATGCATCATATGGGATTGAATCATTGACTGTCCTTCTGAAGTCAGAAACCCATAGTTGCTGATATATATATATATATATATATATATATGTATATTCTCATTTGATCGTGATACTCCTTAATCAGATTCAGGATGCCTCCACAATGACAGCCAGCCAGGATACTAGGTCTAGTTCATTATGACGATTTTGTGAGGAACAAGGCCTCACTTTAGGATCCATCATGTGATCCCCTTCCTCCATGTGGGTAGGTAGAAGCACCTCCACCTATTGAGTAGAAAACAACCCCATAAAAGGAGGATGAGGAAGTCTATAGGATGATCACACTCTGTGAGTTCTAGCATCAAATATCGTAGAGGTTCCATGCTAAGATAGACCCTTAGGAAAAGAAGGTTTGTCTAGAGTCAGTGATCTACCTTGTTAGACTTGTTTGGATACTAACAGATTAGATGGTGGCTTTGTAATCCCATCATTTCTTTCACAGAATAACTTGTCATTGGTATACCAAGGTTACTTATATGCACGGTGAGTTGGTACAGTCGTGGGATGACTTCCAACATTTATTTTTTGAGGATTACTACACCTCATTATTACGCTCCATATGGTTTTTAGAGTTACAATAGCTTCAATCGGGTGGGATGACAGTGTCTGAGTACATGAATAGGTTCATAGACTGTACGCAATGGTCTATTCACATGGCCCATAATGGTAACATCTGAGCCTAGATGTTTGAGTGGGGTCACTACAGAGAGATATGTGTTAGTGAAGTACCCTCATTCTTTCCCAAGTATTCCATGGTGTTGGAGCAAGCACTTGAGACATAGTGATTTATATCGGGGGAAGTTAGCCGGTTTTGGTAGGGGCACAATAGAATTGGGACGTCTGTCGCCGTTAGATAATGTTAGTTGGAATTCCATCGACATTGGAGGCATCCCCTTGATAAGACTTAGGGACATGGTCAAAGAAAATTTAGAGCATCGGGGTAGCCATAAATGGGCCGGTGCTTTGCTTGTGACGAGCAAGGTCACATGGAATGAGACTTCCCAACCAAACCTATTGAGTTTTCCTGGCAGTTGGTTGATGTAACACCATATCACAGGTGGTATCGTGATCAGGGATCACCCAAGTGAGTACAGGGTGGTCCCTAATGAGGTAGTTCTAGATGGGGGAAAATAATCGTGGTTTTTGGACGATGATGTGAGGTCCTTCCACCACCACCAGGCGGACCACATCAATCTCATGGAGCTAGCGGTCGGGGATCGTGGGAAGCTTCATGTTACATATGTCTATAATCCTAAATCTCATGAGATGATAAGAGGTATTCTTTGTGTATTTTCAACAATTTATGGTAGATCTTGTAAGACCCTGTGTGTGGTAAAATTTCCTCCCAGCTTCTTCATTGAGGTTTTACTAGGCTGATGCATGGCGTCGGTGTAACCATGTGTTGGTGTTGTTCAACATAGCATTAAATGCATGAGGAAGATGGGATATTCCCCACAATCATGAATTTTTTTATGCCAGAAAAACCATGAGGGAGTGTCAGTGCTACATAAAGTGGATAATATAGAGGTGTGGTGGATGAGTCCCTTAGACTTGTGCGTTCATGGGCGGGGTTGTATAGTGGAGTGTCATAGTAGGTTCTGACATTTCCAGTGGAGTTTTTCTGATTAACCTTCTATTTATTGAGTTTCCACTAGTGGGATTGACAGAGTTCTGTTTTAAGATATTACTATCCTTCATTAAAGGGAAAATATGAATGGGGTATGCCACATGATTTTTGTGTCTAGCCTCTTGCAGTTGGATGAGTTTACTCACCTACCCTGTTCGTTGGTACCTTTCTTGCTCAATGTCACTTCTTGATACTATATTTATCAAATACAGGTTGAGGTGATGAACACTTCCACAAAAAGAACAATGTGACTCACTATATGGTGATGGAAGCAGTTATCCTCACCCTGAGGATGTCGAGGCTCTATTTTCTTGTGAGAGCGCCTTGTGGTTGGATCAGACCACCAAAGACTTAGGTATGTCTTCTCTTAGAGAGACATGGACCTAAGGCGGCGATTATGGTTAAACTTCTTATAGTACTATGACTTCGAGATAGTTTATAATCTGAATAGAGGTAGAATTGTAGAATATTTCTGTAGTAGGAAGTCCCAGTCTCACCAAATACTAGATGTTTTGGTCCAATTAACTTCCCTACAGTTGACCCTGGCGGAGCAGGAGGGTTCATTTTTCTTTAGTCAATTCTGTTGAATCCTTTTCTTATCGAGTGTTCAAGAGAGTCTCGGTTATGAGACATCAACTAAGATATTTGGTGTGACTTAGATATCCTTAGGCGATGCAGCATATCAATATTCCAAAGGAGGGAATCACAAGACCTTGGTCTAGGGACAGACAATGGTTCCAGTTGTGATGTGGGTGAAGCCTGAGCACTGAGTTCTAGTGGTTTGTTGTAGCCTCTTGAAATCACATAGTGGAAATGGGATGACATATCTAAGAAACTTTTCACTGGGCCTCCATGCAGAACGAAGGGCCATGTCACCATCTAGGTGATAGTAGAATGACTCAAGAAGTTGGCACACTTCCTTGTTATCAGGAAGAAGATTTATGTGGAGTGTGTGGGGAAGTTTTATGTATGGGATATTGTTCTCATTTACAAGTTTCCTCAGACAATTGTCTCTGATAGTGAAGTGTGGTTTAAGCCATGATTTTGGAGAGGCTTGTAGAAGGCATTCAGAACCCACCTGGAGATCCCTACGGCCCATTTTGACCCAGACTAATGGGCAGACCGATCACACAATCCAGGTGTTGGAGTATATGATAAGGGCATGCATGTTTCTTTTTGTTTGAGTAGAAAAGATATACCCTAAGTTTATTCATGTCATTTGAGATCATGCAGAGGATAGAAAGGTTTCCAACCACATTGCCTGACCACTGAGCTGGAGTGGGTGCATGACTTCACCTACATGTCGTAGCTGAGGAGATATGTGCATATTATTATTCACATCCTTGATAACAGTATACCTTATGAGATGGACCATCCCTTTGAGAGGCATGCTGTGGATGAATAGAAACCTACATAGTTCTTTTGAGCGGGAGCGACATTTGTGAGATTAGTACCCCTGAGTTATTTTCCTAGTTTTTTATTTTTGGTTACGAAAATATTGATAGAGGTAATGATTTAGAGACCCAGTTATTTCCTTGTATGACTTCTTAATATTTATAAATATATTTCTAGAGCCATGTGCTGACAAAATGGGAAATTCCGAGGCCTAGAGTTCCATGAATAAATTATACAAAAAATATTTACTTTTGTTATTCTATTCATGTGATGTAAATGATATATTTATTACACGGTAGATCAGATCAGAAATATGATGCCACAGTTGAGTCTGGATCATGTCGTTTAGGCTAGTCAGGGTATAACTTATTTCTGCATGGGCCTTCTATGAAAAATTCCACAGATGGTATTTTTGTAAAAAAATAATAAAAATTCAATTATCTTATATCGAACGCCAAATCAAATAACTTATGAACGGGGACCAAGATTGGAAATACAAGACTGATGTTGATTTCAGAATGGGGTGTTTTTCATAGGTGTGATTTAAAGTGAGTGGGTGTGTAAATTTCAAATTTCACAACCACTGATAGTTTTTTATAAATATATGTTTAGAGAAATGAGCCAAAGTTAGCCCATTTCTCTCTCAGATGGTGGAGCTCGGGCCAATTGTGATTCGACATTCAAACAATATAGGATTGCAATGAAAATGCATGTGCTAGTAGATCAGAGCGCAGTGGACACAACAATATATCCAAATTCAAGGTTGGATTTCTATTTCATGTTATGTAGCCCCCAAATTGAATATTTTGTTGTTTTTTTCTTTTTCTGTTGAAATTTGAAGTGTTATAATCCCTTCTTGATGGTTTAAAAAACAAAAAAACATTGTCTGTTTTGATTCTGAATCACCCTTTCTTCATGTTCTTTTCATTCTTCATCATTCATTGATTATACATTCATTTCCATACACAAATGACCTTCGATCATAGAAAAAGGCACATATTTGTGATGATATCAATCTGAGGAGTCCCGGTCTATGTTTAGATTCATGATTTGGGCACTAAATGACCCAAAGAAGTGAGAAGAAGATCTGATAAATTTTTTTCATGACGAAACGTTGATGATTCTTTGAGCAGAGGCCACCGTGGTGTTGATCGAGTCCCAAGGTTCCCAGATCAGGTCTCAAATTTGTTTTTTAATCACCCGAGTGACTGTGGTAGTCCATGTAAAGTGGTAGCATGTAGGTTCTGATGAGGGTGGATTCAACAAGCAGTAGTGCGATGGTAGGGCTCGGTGGAAGGCGGTAGCGTGGGAGTTGGCGCGGTGGAGGAGCTGGGCAGCACAGGGGTTGGGCGTGATGGCGCGTCAGCTGGGCACGACGGTGAGTCATTTGGGCACGAAGTCACATCAGTTGGGTGTGGTAGAGTCTGAAAGGATGAGGGAAGCATGGCTTGGAGCCAGTGGTGCGCCGGTAGAGCGTGCCTGATCGGCCATTCCAGTTTGTTCAGACCAAGGTTTTTATCAAAAACCTCATATGTCACCAACCAAGGGTCTATTTCTTGTGTCATCTATGGCCACAAGATCCCTGATTCGAGGAGGATATTTTGGGGCGTCTTTGGGAACTTTTTGTTTCGGTCTTGAAATTTGGTGGTACAAAATGAACAATTATAATAATAACAATATAATTATTATTATTCAGTAAAATTTTATCAGATCGTATGTCTACATACAATGTTTGATTGATGCACCACTATAGTAAATTCTACCCAATAGTTGGGGCAAAATTTACCAGAATAGTTTCAGGCGCTTAAATCAAATTTTGGGGTATGATCACCATGAGCCCCATTTTGGGTGTTTATGGTAAAATGTCACTTTTTCACCAGGAGTCCGTTTTGGAAAATGAATAGCTGATCCTATGTGTTTTTATGAGGGTATCGCAGTGGTGCAATCTATTTGAGGTGTTTTGGGATAAAGGTGGGGGCCCCACAGGGCACTATTTATTCACAGCACGTTGGAATGTAATTTCATAACTAGGAGTCCATTTCGGGTGAATGATTAGTTGATCCGGTGCATTTTTATGAAAGGATCGTGATGTTGTGATCCATTTGATTATCTGAGCCCATTTTAAAGAGGCATGTTGGTAGAATTACATTTTCTCCATATGGATTAGTAATGAGAAACGTCCTCCCGTCATCCTTTCGGCTAGAGGTGCCATGTACTCTGGGAGTACACTAGCATGAAATGGGGGTACTAGTTCATAGTTTAGTAAATTCTCATTGCTAGGTACACAGGCGGATGATGAGGTGGTGTCGCACATAATGTGAACCCCACATGCACCTTATACTACTCTACAAACCTTCCACCTCTCATATATCCTTCTTTTGAAATTAGATATTTGCATTCGAGTAGCCTATCTTTAGTGTTTTTCTATGTAGAACACTATGGTGCCCTCCATAATGGCTTTTGAGATGTGATTCAAGATACTCCAAGTGCGATGTATATCTGAGGAGAGGCTTGGTGTTTCGAGCATGATGGATGTTGAAGGTGATGTTTGACGATGACTAGGATCATGCATGATCTGTAGAATGGTACTAGGTTTTCCCTGTAGTGGGCCTGGGTTATGGTATTATCATGGATATTTTTGAAAGGTACCATCCAAGAAGGATGGAAAATGTAGTTTCTCTATGCCTTCTAAGTGGTACCCTCAAACTGAGCTGGGAATGGGTCCTCGAATACACTATATTGGTCCTCGATGATAGTAGAGTGGACCCCTCCAGCCGAGCTGGGCATGGGTAATCATGACACTAGAATGGATCCCCCCAGTCAAGTTGGGCATGGGTCCTCGACAACACTATAGTGGAACCCTGCAACAGGGTTGGGCATGGGTCCTCGACGACACTAGATTGGAACCATCTAGCCAAGATAGGAATGGGTCCTCAATCCTTCATATTGTGGCACCCTCTAGCCAGTCTGGGCATGTGTCCTAAACATTGAGACGACCTTCTTGATTCAGATTAGTTACAAGAGGTGATTTGATGTCACCTTGGACTCACAAGTAAGAGGGGTGCTTTTCCCACCAAGACACATCCTCATAACGCGATCTAAAGCAATGCAGGGGAGACAAGCCCACCCAAAGAGGATTGTATCAAGGTGCAATGACTGAGGCCCTTTGACTTTTAGTTCAAATCATACATGTGGGACGCTGGGAATTGATGCTGGTTACTACTAAAAATATTGGATACTTTTTTCCTAGTATGATCTTATGATATGGGGTTCCTCTTACTCTCTTTCAATTGGGATTCATTGACCGAGCATTTATATGTACCCTATTTCCAGTACCCACTCCTTGTGTTTTGGTTACTCTAATTCCAGAATAGGTGAAGATGCACAAAGTATTCCAGGTTCTTTCTGTGTCTAGATTCTTGTTTTTGGATGAGTTTACTCTCTTACTATAGGTAGCGATGACTCGATGAGAAGTTTATCTTCTCACCTTTTCTATCACCGTCTTCTTTGGATGAGTTTACATCAATCTCTTATAGGGTTGAGTTGTACACTTTATTGTATCGTACTCCTTCTAATGCTCCCCTCTTCAGTACCTCTCTTGTTGGTCCATTGAGCCATTGGGTCATTCTTCTAAGTGTCTTTATAATCACCCCTGCATGGGCTTTTCCCATACTTGGTGAACCCTTGCAGATGAAAGGCAAGTTGATTGTGACATCATAGGATCTAGAGATATCTGGTTCTTGGACAATGTGCGATGGTCGTTACATGGGATTCCGGATTGGGGATCTCCCACCTATTTTACTTTTCCACAAGTTGTCCGATTTTGGCACTTTTCTGGTTGGGCATGTATTTTTTTCCTTCTTTCCCTTTCATTTTACTTACTACACAGGTACTTATACTATTTAGAGTTTGATGCATGTTTGTGGTTTATATATAGCATTATTTTATATTTTATTCTTTTCCCAATAAACTTTTGTAAGGAGTTGTGTGTGTGGGTGTGTAAAAGTACTTAGGAAAAGGCCTCCATGAAATGTTGTGACTTTGGTGCTAGTCAACACCCCCGGCCTATAGAGGTGGGAATGGTGTAGTTACGGCTCGAGACCTGGCATGGCATTATTAGTGAAATTTATAAACACTTTAAAACATAATAAATTGAGAATAAAAATCCTTTTACAAAATAATAGATTGATTTGAAAAAATGGTGAAACAGAACACATAACTAGTGTGGATGTTTCACAGGGTTAGATATAGATTCCAAAGAACCATAAAATATACATGGAGATACTCTCAAGTGTGATATTGAGATAGGATAGTTATCAATGGATTTGGATTTGAGGGTGAGGAGATAATGGGTGAGTGTTTATATTTGAGGAGGGTGGTTTTAATGTATAAAGTAATGATTATAATGTTATTATGGATAACCAATTTTGGGTGGAATTAATTTCAATAATTTGTTTAATATAATTAATGATTAAATTTTTTTTAAGGATATGGAATACCAAAAATAAATTATAATATTTTTTATTTTTAGTTTTCTTGTGCCTTTACATTTTTTTAACTACTTAATTTTTTTAACCTTTACTACGGTAACTATTTTTTCACCTTGATAAATTTATCTACCTAAAAATGAAATTTCCATTGTTAAATAATTTAGAACATATAATAGAAAATATTCATTAAATTTTACTTAATTAAATTTATAGAATCAATTCAAATTAATTCTAATACGATACATGTAAAACACATTAAAATAGTTTTTTTAGAAAAGAAAAAACTCTAGTTCCAAAATATTAAAAACGTATTTTTAAATGTAATGAATTATGTATTATTTTATTCAATAAATTTATTTTTGATAAATAATAATTATTACTGAATTTTAATTCATTATCAGATCATAATATTTATGATATTTCTTAAAAATATTATATTTTTTAGTTTCTACCCAAAAATCATCTTTTTTAGAAAATTAAAATAAATTCATATTATTATATTTAGATATAATTATTACAAAATTTACATTTATTTTACCAATAAATCATCTAAATATTATATTTTTATCTTTTAAATAAAAATCCCAATTTATTGAAAATTATATGTTTTTATGACATAATAAAAATTCTGACCATTATAAAAATTAATTTGGACATTGATAATTTTATTATCATTTAAATTTTTTATTATTGTATTATGAAATGAAAATAAATTTTATTTAAAACATAAAAATTTATCATAAAACATATTTTTAGCAGAATTTAAATATTTTGATAGTTTCAAAAATTACAATTTTTATCTCATCCTTCTGTATAATAAAACTATACCAATATTTAATTTATGACATGTTAATTTCCCAAAATAATAAAGACAAGATATTTTATTGACTAATTGTAATAATTCCAACCATCCATATTATCTAATGTTTATAATTCCCAATGGTTATATCAACCAATGATCATATGCTGAATTACCATATTATTCTATAAATACACCATCCTTCTCACATCATCATTCAATGCATCACTTACAAAGTTTCTCACACATCCTTGAAATGTCTATAATTTTCCCAATCCTTCTTCACATTTTAAATTCATTATTTTAGAAATGATCTTTATGGTGGAACTCAAGACTATGGAGTTGATTTTAGTTATTTTGTTATTATTTTATGGTTATATCCCTATACTATTCCAAGCTATTGTTATAAATATTAACACATGATGTGTAAATAAATATAATATTCATTATGAATTATTATATTGTAAAACATAATAAAATAGTTGTTGACATACAAGAGTTATTTTTTTAATTGAAGAATATTTGTGGGCCATTACACTACAATACTAGAAGTACACATGGAGTATTCAGTTTTCATAAAAAATTTTCTACTAAATGGTTTATATTCTTGCTCTATTTTCATACCATGAATTAGTAGATCTCAAAAATCCATTTTGTGGAGTAATTCATTTAATAGTTGTGGCTGATGAATATACATTTACTAAGTTTATTTATTTATTCATTTGAGAAAGTTTGAGTATTTCTCAGAATTATCAATAGTTCTTGATTTCAATTGATGATATGTTATTTTGTAAAAGTAGTGTATCTCTGCACCATAAATTTTTTAGAATTTTCATTTTCATATCTTGAATATTTTATAGATTATATAGTTTTTTATTTTTCTTCAAACATTTTATTAATTCTCCAAAAAACATTTTCTTATTTCATTTAATTTTCTCATCTAACTTCTTAGTTTCATAATTATTCCTTCTAAATTTATCTATTTCATTATCTCCTAAGATAATAGATTATATCAGGTCTTAAATGATTTTATACTTTTTTAGAAATGTTAAGCTTCAAAATCTTAATCTTTTTTGAAAATATTTCTATTTTATTCTTGAGGCTTACTTTTATTCTTTGATCCCCTTTTTAGCTGAGTTATATCAACCCTCAAATAGTAAATTTCTTTGAAACCAATATTTATCTCTATTCTTTTAATATATTCCTTAATTGTCTATAATTTTTTCAAATACAAACTCACAATTTTATTGAGAATAATATTTTGATAGGTTAACCAATTCATCCCCTTGTTCCCTGATAACTATTTAAGAGGATTCTCTAATAGATTCCTCATCACCACTTTCTTCATTAAATAACCCTCCTTAATCAAATAACATAAAATTCATTCTAATTTAATTAGCTGAAATATTATTATTTCAAATTGATTAAACATATGATGAATATCTGATGATTTTTTTATATAATATTAATCACTATCATTTTATATTACTAATTTCATAGTATAAATTTCAATAAATGACAAACCATATCAAAATTAAAAAAAATTAACAGTATTTTGTTGCTATGCTTACCTCTCCCACCTCTTACCAAATTTCTTAACATGAGAGAAATAGATTTCTTTGTAATTTTACATATTTTTTCTTCAACTGTATAGTTAATTTTTTATTCAATCAAAAAATATATTTTTACTTTAAACTAAATTACCTTTCCCTAATTTCCATTGATTTTAGATGTAGTTAGTCATCTCAATTCATAGTTAATGATAGAACTATGGAGTTCATTGATTTTGAAGTAACTGATATATATATATATATATATATATATTCTATGTTTGATAAATTCACATCAAATTTTTCTAGTAGTATCCTCATTATCTTTTTCACATAAGATGAGTCTTCAAGATTTTATCTCATTAATTTTATGGTGTAGATAATCTGATTTACCCTCATAAAGAAATCACCAATTGTTTCATCCTCTATAAATCTGAAATCTCAAAACTATTACAAATTATTTTTCATGTTTTCTTATTTCACCTTTCTACTTCCTGTATAAATGATATGCCATTTATTTAAAATATTATTAACAGTTCTATATCCCAAAAAAGAAATTCATCACATTTTCTTATATGGCATAAAATAAATAATCCATAGACTTCCCATAATTTTAAATTCGTATTTTTTTAGTTAGGTTCCTTGTTGAGAATTCAACAGGAAGAGATAATCCATATTGAATAGAATAATGAAAATAAATCACCCTAGAAAAAATATAGGGTATCATCCTTTATTTCAATGGATCAAACCCATTTAAAAAAAATTATAATTCCATTTTCATTTATAGAATTTATGTTGATCTATAAAAGGAGCTTCAGAGAAACAAGAGAGTAGACCTGACACTATTACTAATTGTGGGGTCACAATATAGGTGATGCAAGTTGAGAGAGAGGTATGGGGATGAATCATCTTGTATAGTAATTACAGACACCATCACTTCTATACTTTTTCTAAACCTCACTCTCATGTTACTCACTAATACTAAAAAAAGATAGATACATCATGTTTTTAAAAAATACTCACCCCCTTTAAGGATCAAAAAATCCTCAATGTTTCAAATTTATAATCCCATAATCAAATTCCCCTTATTATAATCAAAATGAACTCAAGAAAGGGTATAAAATTGAACTCAAACAGCTTCTGGAACCAATAAGTTACATTCTATCATCCATATAACAAAAAACTACTACTTTTTAAGAACCATATCGATTGACTATATAAGATTCCATGAAGACTCCCAATGATGATCTTATTCCTCTTCTATTCACAAAAATATCTTGTGGGGTTTCTCATTTATTCTTATTATTTGATATAATATCATATTAGTTATTATCACTTCGAAAACCCAACCCCTTTTTATTTTTCATTTCACTTTATTTTTGGTATTTACCAAATATTGTGTGTGAATGATTCCCATATTCAGTTATGGAAATTCCATAAAATATCAGTGGATCATAATGACTCATAAAACTCAAAATATGTGATGTTTTCACAATTCAGAGTATTTTTATAAATTACACAGGAGGCACATCTTGTTTTCTACATAATATATTTCAATTTTCAAAGTATTCATTTTCAATTAAATCTTCCTGATAATATGCAACAATAAGTTATGGAAATATAATCTTTGAATAGCCATATTTTTATTTTTGATATGTAAGTAAATATCATTGAAAAATTACTCACAAATAAGAAACATCATATATGTGGTAACATCCGCTATGTGGATTTCACTTATATCACTAGTTCGATTATGCAATTCCTCACATATGTGAATATTTACATATGTTGTCTTCCTATTTTGAATTTGGTTATGTGGCTCACCCAACTTGCATTCATAATTCATTTTTATCCAAGGTTCCTCCATATATTTTACAGCTCATTTTAACCATGATAATCAGTATAGTGTGACCACTATATCATTCCCATTTTTCAAGAACTATTCCCACCATGATTTAAAAAATGAAAATAGATATTTCAACATGATTTTATCTTATATTTTAACCAAAATGACTCCATAATTATTATATAAGTATAAATAGACAATTAATTTCAATATTGATCATATAAAAAATCATGTATTTTGAAATGACATATAAATCATGTGAACTGTACCAAATCACTCGTGCCTTTCAATCAGCCACAGGTAGAGATCCGGTTAAAAATAAAATATTTCCAATAAACCATGAGGATATAATAAGTGGATCAGTCCTTATTTAACTCATGTAAAATTATATATTGACCACATATAAAACTCAACCAAAAATGTGAAGTGACCATGTGACAGTTAAGAGACCGTATGAACTATATTGACTGAGGAAATATTATATATGTGTTAAAGACTTACACTCAAACTATGGTTAAAACAACATCATAATACATTAATTTTATATGGCCTACTCAAAGGATTATGATCCATGAAGTCTTATGATTAATAAACATATTTGAATATAAATACATACGATGGACTCAAAGTCACATGTTTAGCATAAAGAATTAAATTGCTATAATAATGTACTAGACGTCACTTATTTTAAACTGGATCATCATAAAACCTTCTTAGAGATCTCTATAAACTAGAAAATTATTTAAAAATATCTCAAAACACTATCCAATAGATCTCCACTTCTTGTTCATAACAACTTCAATTTTGAAAACACAAATGATTGAAACTCCACGCATCATGAAAACTATTCACATGAACGACAATATCATTATTCCATGATCTGATGTAGAAATCAACTAAGGTTATTTAGTGTTTTTCATTACCACTAGGATGATTTTTAAAATCGATAGGAGAAATAATCATTGATGAAAAATAAAAATACTATCTATAAAAGGGCCTAACAAAACCCCCTTCCCCTAACACTAAGAACCCAATGATAAGCTACTTGGCTCTTTTTGGCCTACCAGACTATAAGTGGGGGTCTATTGATAGTTTAATTGAATAAACAAACCCCCAAATTAAGTGGGTTCATTTTTTATTTTTGAATATATTCCATAAGAACCCATTTAGGGATCTATTATTAGGGATTGTTGAGCATCTGGTAAGAGGATTTCATTTTCTTCTTTTCATATTCCATTATTACATGATGATATATAATGGTTTTAGAGGGACTGGATACATGATTTTAGTGATTTGTATACCTCTTTCCCCTCTTGTCCCTCTTTTACCCTATTTCATGATATTTCGATTGTCCCATGTACGGATTTGGGTTTAAATTTAATCAATTCATGTTGATTATTTTAGTGAAGTGGATTTTGTGTATTACGGATAGAGGGAGATAAGAAATTAATAACACATTCCATTTTTCTCAGAATCTTGATTATGGTACATTGACTCGTTCTTGTTTTTTGGTTTTCATTCAATTATGTTTTTATTTTATTAGTAATTTATTTGAGATAAAATGAGATTTTTTCTCAAAGGAGTGCTAAGAGAATTCCTTAGACTGTCCCCATGTCGGTGGTTTCAATTTTGGTGTCACTTGACTATTAATGATTTGTATACATGGATGATGGTCATTGTAGGGTTGTATTAATATCAAAACGTGTGAGTCAAGGAAGTTAATTTCATTAATGATTTATGTGTTTCTAAAATTATTAATCCATGTTTTATAAATGTATTGTGTGAATTGTGATATATATGTGGGGATAATTGTGTTAAGAGAATCTGAATTGCAATTAATGAAATTTGAGTGTGTATGATAAATAATTAGATCATTCTTAGTATAGAATGAATTTATTTCAAATGGTGAAATGTTAGTAAATTCACTTGATAATTTTATCACATTGTAATCTTATGGTTGTTGGTTGGTGGTGGAATCAAAAAGGGAGTCTAAGAGTTAGGATAAACATGATGTCATGTAGATGGTGTCTTGTGTCTTTATAGAGTGATTCTACTTGGAGGATATTATTTGATAAATGGATCGAAAATGGGTAATTTTTTGTGGAATGTTTTGAGGAGGGTGTGGAATGGACTTTGGACTTTGGAAATATTATTATATGTGATTGTCTAGTATATCATGAATTTTATCATGAGAATCCTTCCATGGATGAATATGACTCATATGAATAGTCAAAGGAGTGGAATAACATGTGGACCATATAATATGAGTATTTCACAAGGATTTTTCTAAAATGTTGATATAATAAAATGGTTCACCTAGGGGGTTTAGAAAAGAAAAGTAACATGAATGAGGTCTAGGGCTTGAGGCCCACCTTAGAGGTGATCAGTGGATTGGTATGAGAATTGAGAAGGGCCTTAAGCAATAGGGTGAGCGACCCTACCAAGGGTATGATTGGATAAATGATCATTAACAATGTTTATATGGAAATTTAAGGGGAGTAATTTGATAGGAATGGTATTTAAAACCTGGTGTCTTAATAGTTTGAGATCTATATGGTTTGGTTAAAATATTTAAATTCATGGGCTCAGATGTTAATTTTCTTGAGTGATAAATATAGTATCCTAGGATATGATATTTGAGTATAAAAATCAATTTAAATTTTATTGATACGATGGGTCATGAAATTATTGGTTTTGCTACTTATTTTTCCATATAGTGTTAAATAAATGGATTAATATACATATCACAGAACCCTCTTGCAATGTCCCATGACTTTAATAACCCGTAGTTATTATTATTATAATAAGGATTTAATTTCCTTACATTCCATTGATATCTTAGGATTAGAGTATTATATAATTATGGAAAACACATATATATCAAACCCTTACAATAAAAAGTGAATACTTCCCCTCTATATCCACTTTTCCACTGAAATAAGATTCGTAAATTTATACAGATGTATCATTAAAAACATGTTATTTTCTTTTAAGACAAATCCCCATTATGGAAATATAAACCATTATATAGTTCTAACTCATGCCTAACCCCTATTAATTTTTTCTTTGAAAACCTGA
This sequence comes from Viscum album, assembly GCA_963277665.1. NCBI lineage: Eukaryota > Viridiplantae > Streptophyta > Magnoliopsida > Santalales > Viscaceae > Viscum > Viscum album. The sequence goes on from OY728127.1 coordinate 830,014,811, forward strand.
TATGAACTCAAAAATATTATTAATGTTTATGATTTTAGAAAAATAATTTTTCCATTTTGAAAAACATTAAATCCAATGAAAGTTTTAATATTTTCATAATAAACATTAATATCAATGTTTAGTTTAATTTCTCATGAAATTAACTTTATTTCTAAATGTTTTCAAAAAAAATTCATAAGGATAAATGAAAAAAATAATCATGAGGGTTTATTAGGATAAAAGTTCACTCATGAAAATAATTTTTGTTAAAAATAATATAATTCACCTTTAAAAGGGTCATAATGTTTCCTAAAAGATAAGATCATTTTATTACATTCCGAAATAAAAATATTCTTACAAAAAAAAATAAAAAAAATAAAAAGGCAAGTATATTCCTTTGTATATCATATTAATATAATATTTACAAGGAACATTATAGCTAGAATGATCTTATCAGTTAATTTGCATAAAATATATGGATTGTCTTATATTTGGTTAACTATTTCACTTTAGGCAATGCATTAGAACTAAATTGGGAAATCCTATCATTAAGAGTTAAATTGAGATCACTTGTCATAATAAAAAATGTATAAGGACAATAAAATACATAAAACACATATAATATTTAATTAACATCTTAAAATCTGAAAATATTCTTATTACCACATATGTAGAATCACATTTTGACTTAATTTAAAAATAAGGATAAAAATCCTTTTACTTTGAATTCTCTTAAAACAAAAATTTACTAAAATTTGGAGACATAAGATTCACTTTTAGAAAAAATAGAAACTTATATTGAAATATTCTTAATGAATAACATTGATTAAATTGGTAAATTATGTTCATTCCTTATTTGTTAAAATAGATTCCTTTCATACTATTTTAAAAATAACAAGTATATATAACATTAAAATGATAACATCTCAAGCCAATTTATGGAATTTAAAATAATGTTTAAAATGATCCTAAGAAATGTTTTCTGTGTAATAATAACATTCTCAAAAAAATTAACAATCATGTATATGGAGGAAAAGTAGTTGGAAGGAAACATTGAAACATATAAAACATGGTTTTTAATGAAAATCTCTTACCACTTTAGTAACTTTTAAATCAAATGATTATTGAAAAGACAAATTGAAATGAATTTTTACAAAAATTTAATATTCATAAATTAATATCCAAAAAAATCCATATGGTATTTTATAAACCACATAAAATAGAACATGTGGCAAAAAATGCATAATTCTTAGAAAAGGGAAATTGAGATGAGAAATCCTTTACCTTGAGATGGATTCAACATATACGTTCTTTAACTCATGTATAATAGAATTTTATTAATTTATTTTTAATTTTTTTTAATAAAATTTTGAAGATTCATTAAATTATCATAATTGTTTTATTTATTTATTACCTATACTTATACAGTTACTGACTCTATTATCTTCATGTTAGGCATCTTAAGAAATTTCGATTCATAATCAAAAAACAACTTCGGTAGGTTGAAAATGGTCAAATGGGGTAGGGATACATCATATAAAGAATAGAAATAATGACATAATAATAATTTTTATATATTAAATTCAGTTTTATATCCATAAACAAATGTTATAAATAAAAAAATTAATCACATCACTTAATGGAGGTGATAGTATACATGTTTGTGTGAGCAATGTTATCATTTTCAAAAGGCTTGAACAGTTAGAAGGTTGATATTATATTATATTTATAGAACCATAATAATATCATAATTATTACATATATTCATTTTCTCAATAATTTTTAACATCTTTAATAATCTATTATGAAAAATAAACACATCGCTTTGTGGAAGTGGTAGTCCATACATACACATTAGTGATGTTTTCGTTTCACATTGGGTGGAAAGGGAGACGAAAATGGGTTGGGACATAAACATAATAAAATATTAGTATATTGGATATAATTATGTAATGAAATAATCATGTTTATTATATGTATTATGGAATTATAAGCAGAAATAAAAATCAAATAACTTTGTTAAGAGTCATACCTCTTCATTGGAAAAACTCCTTTGGCTTACACCTTAAGCCTTATTGGATAGTATTTTTGAGAGAAGATAACTTATAAGATTTTTATAGGGATTTTTAGGAGGTATTATAGATGGTTATGGTTTATCTAAAGTGAAATGGAAGTGGGTTTCCAAGGTAGAAGAGTGGGGTGTTTATATATAAGGAGATGGACGTTTTAGGGTTAAAAAACTGTTTAATTCATTATATAAGACAACCAATTGATGGAAGTATAAATTAAATCAAATTTACTAGATAATTAATGAAAATAAGATTCTTAGTATACCATTTAATGAGTAATAAATTGAATGTACTCTTTCATCCACCTCCATTAATTCACAGGCTCCAAAAAAATCTTAATTATGGAAAAATCCAATTACGGTTCCAAACATTGAAGTATAAATTTCCAAATTCAAATTAATATTTTTAAAATAATTATTAAACTTATTAAATTAAATTATTATTGAAATAAATATTTCACCAATTTTTATTTATTATTATATCATAATTATATATTCAAAATCAATATACATAAAACAATAATTCTTAGTTTTTATATACAAACCCACTATGAGACAAATCACAAGAAAACCTATTATAATTTTTATATGGTGATAAAAAAATTAATTAAATTTAAAAAAATTAATGTTATAAAAATTAATATATTTATCTTTTAGAAAAAAACTTATGATATATTAAAAATAATCCAAATAATTTTTGTTATTAAAATATTTCTTGAAATTAATATAGTGCATATGAATCCATAAAATATAATCATTAATATTATGAATATATGAAATTAATTTATTATTAACATTACCTAGTCTTTTAAAATAATTCCATCAACGTAAATTTCATCCTCACAATTTTATTCATTACTTAAATAAGTAGGTATAATTTTCCCCCATAGCATTTTCAGGTTCCCACATTTCTTCCTTAATAATATTGTTCTTCAAAAAATATTTAACCTAGCGAGTTACCTTATTTTTTAAAATCAACTCATTTTTATCTATAATTTTCACTATATTTTTTATAATAAGACATATTATCTTCCAACTGAATTTATTCTGGGATCAAAACATGAGATGCATCAGGAATATATTTAGTCAATATTAAAACATGAAACACATCATATACCTAAGAAAATATTGGAGGAAATAATAATTTTTATGAAAATAGTCCAAATTTTTCTAGAATTATATATGGACAATTAAACTATGGGCTACACATTCCATTCTTATCAAAAAAACATAACACCTATCCAGGGGATATTTTAAGAATGACATGATCACCCACATCAAATGAAAGATATTGTAACGCCTTGACCCCATTTACCCAGAGTCGGTGCATTATTATATATCATTGTCATGATCACAACAGATCAAGTCTCAAAAGATCGATTAGTTTAATAGCCTTGTAAGTACTAGATACATAAATAATATTTAAATTACATCATAAAATGGAAAATTACAACAAAATTGTTTCCATATACAACACTGATATCCCATATACTATCCCTACAGGTCAGTCATAATATACATTTTCGCATCCTTAGAAAAATAAAACATAGAAAGGGGTGAGATTAGATGATCAGTAAGGATAACAATATAGAGGAAATATTCATAAATAAGCATAAACATTTAATGCAATGTATAAAACTAAAACAAGAGCCTTTTAAACATAAACTTCACCATAATATGGAAAATAAAAATCAAAATAATTTCATTTACTTACTCACATGGATGTTCTACTAGTCGAATGAGCACATGATATATCAATAGCCACTTTTATAATGATGGAATGCATAATTCTAGACTTCATAACCACATAGTCAAGGCCTTGTGCCAAGACTACAAATAAGATTTTTTCGAGGCCCTGTCCCAAGACACTATTTTGTCTCATGAGACCTACAGATGCATCGAGGAGCTATAACGAGCTCCACCAGTCGCTTACTAAGTCCAATGCATTCCTCATATGAAAAGGTTTAAACATAACACAAACATTCATATTTAAACTGGAATACTAAATTTCAATATTTATCCATAAACCATGAATGGTATGAAATAACACACCCACAATAAAACATATCACAAAACCTTCAATACAATATTTATGTTTTTTATCATAATAAATCAACTTCAAATAAGCTTAAACTCCATCAAAGGATATTGACATAGATGAAATCAAAATATTTTTTAGATAAATATCTCATTCTATTTTGAAATCATTTAAGCAAACATTTATTTTTAAAATATTATTATAAGCTTGTAAAGCAATCTTTGACGATGTTTTAACGGTGGAAAATATCAGCACCTGCCGTAGAAGTTAAAAAAACATTCTTACCTTAATTTTGTCAAAAATTTCATAAAGTACCTTGTTTGGAAAACGACCGAAAGATTCCTTCCAAAACATATAAGGTCAAATAAGGGTATAAATGAATTTAACCCATTGTCTAGTAAATAGAAAAAATGTTTTGAAATACATTTTTATGAAACATTGATGTGGATGACAAAGAGGTCCCACTAGATACTTAGCTAAAAACAACCTCGAATAATAAAGAGATTTTCAAATTAACCCTTACCTGGTAATTTTCCTTGGTCGAGGGTAGGTTAAACTCCTATATAATTGTAAAATAACTGTTACTAAATTATAAAATATTCATATACATTAATATGATATCATATATAATCTTTTAGCATTGCTTTGTTAATAATATCATAGTATTATCGTTGTTTCGGGTGTTAACTGATTCATTCTCATTTATATGCTTTGTTACATAAGTAATGTTTATTATGGATAGGATATATCTTATTCATATTAAGAATTATATTAAGTCTTTAAACATTATTTTTAATTATCTAATGAAAATTAGTCTTGAATGGATACGATGGGGAATGAATCTCATCACGTTCGTGGAGATAGTAATCCGTACGTACGCACAAGTGACAATATCATTTATTTTGATATTAAAATAATATATAATTGGATGTTATATCATATATAAAGAAACATTATCATGTTATATTTATTATTTAAATCAATTACACATCGTTATTATACACATCCAAATAATTATGTATTGAATAACAATTATACCACGACGTGGAGACGGTAAGCCATACGTACGCACGTATGGTGACATCTCATTCAAAGGATGGATAGAATAATGAATATGGTTGTACCATAATTATAAGAACATCATAGTATATATAATATACTGGAGTTGTTATTTTATTATGGAAACAATAGAGAAAGAGGAAGTGGATGAAGAAAGGAACTTGAAAGAGGTGATGAAATATTTACCTCTTCTTCAGGTTCGTCCTTTTTATTTGATAAAAAGGGATCCATAGGTTGGATCAATGACTAAATGAAGGCCTCTAAGATGAATTTAGGATTGTTTAGAGGATATTTGGACAGGGTTTGGATGATCCAAATGGCTTTGATGGAGTGAATATTAGAGAAGGGGGAGTGCCCTTTTATAAGAGGGATGAGGGGCACCTTAGGAAAATCTAGAAATATTATTTTATTAAATACTAATTTTCAGTTTTGAATGGATCCAAAATAAATTATATAAATTATAAGGTGGGTATGGGTCTAACTCCACTCATAAAATAGGTTTTAGACAGGTCTGGGTCACTATATTAACCTTATCTTTTAGATTTAAGTCTTAGTTAAATAGTTTGGCATTTACAATGTCTCTTTGGATTTTTATATTATATGGTTAATAAACTTACTATAAACATTCAGACGAACTACAAGTGGTTCATTAATGATACACCTATCATTATATAAGTCTTCTAGAAGAACCATTGATTTATATGAATATAATATCAATTAATAATATAATATTTGTTTTAAAAACTCTTTTATGTCAATTTTGACCTGATTTGGTATTTTGATTTTTCTAAATTCATAACATCGTTATTAATTCGATAAAAATTCATATAACCAACCCTAACATGTCATATTAACCTATAAAATTAGTGGAATTCATAAAAAGTCCCAAATTACATTTATTTCGATATTTATAATATCAATTATTTTAATAATTCATTAATTATGTAATTACTATATCATCATTGTGTCATAAATAAATTTAATTATTTAATGTATAAAAATTATAAATAAAATATCATTATCTATTAAATATACTTTTATTTCTAATGAATAATTATAGTCTAACTTATCTTATGTATATCCTTATAGTAAAAATGTTTTAGTTATTAAACTTTGATTTTAACACTTTTAAATTTTCTTTAAATAAAATAATAATAAATGTCCTAATCTAATACAAGTCTACCAAAGAGTATCATATTTATTCCTAAGTTTTTTTTGGTCGAATTATAATTATCCAATTGAATTAGGACATGTGTTAGGGTAATAATAATTTCATTTTTACCTTTAATTACTATATTTACTTTTAACTGTGGTAAATAAAAGTCAAAAATTTCTATTCACCACAAATTATTTTCATCTCATTTAACATCATTTTACTTACTGATATCAACCGTGTATCTCGGATTTTTGAAATTCAACTCACAGAATCGGTAAAATTTAGTTTTATGTAAATTTTCAAATGCTCCTAGGAGGTGGGTAAAAGATGGTAAAAAGTTCAATAAAATTACTATATATCTAAAATTATTATAAAATTAATCTAATGAATTACATTGAAAATATATAGGTATTATGTATCTATTTTTACCTAAAAAAATTTGAATACAATAACTAATTATTTAAATAAAAATTTGATTCTAAACTATAACTCATTGTTTTTCACTATTCATCAAAAACTGAAAGTTTTAAGAAAAATACCAAAAATTCACCCTAAGATAATTTTGATATCCTGAACCCAAAAATGAAGACCATTTTGAAGGTTAAAATTTATAAAATTTCAAAAAGTGGGGATTACTATTCGTAACAGCTAGTTTGATTGGTTGTGGAGTGTTATAACACGAAGTTGCGTACAACACACACTACTGTATTATTAAAAGAGAAGCGTATCGTGGAAGCTTAGGGTATTACATTATCCCCTACTTCAAATAATTTCATCCTTGAAATTTCTAATGTATTACTGCGTAAAAATACTGGGGTGGTTCGTAATCATAAGTTCCTCAGGTTCTCATGTTGCCTCTTCCATCTTATGGTTTCTCCATTGAACTTTTACCAGATGAGTCATCCGATTTCTCAACACTTGTTCTCTATTATCAAGAACCTTGATAGGCTCTTCTCAATAAGATAGATCATGTTCCAGTTTTAAATCCTCAAAGGTGAATACATGTGTTGGGTCAGACATGTATTTTCTCAATAATGATACGTGGAATACATTGTGAACTTTGGAGAGACTTGGCGGCATTTCAAAACGGTAATCTACATCCCCAGTTTGTTTTAGAGTTTCGAAGGTTCTGATGTACATGGGACTCAATTTACCCATCTTACGGAAACGTATAACAACCTTCTATGTAGATACCATTAATAAAACATGATCTCCTACCTGAAATTCCAAATCCCTCCTTCGGTTATCAGCATAGCTATTCTATCTACATTGAGCTGCCTTGATGTGGTTTTGGATTACCTTCACCTTTTCCATCGTTTCCTCCTCAAGTTCTAGGCGTACGAGTTTTCTGTCACCAATATCATCCAAACAGGTTGGTGTGTGAAATCTCTTTCCATATAACGCTTCATATGGTTCCATTTGAATACTTGAATGGAAGCTATTGTTGTAGGAAAATTCTACTAGATGTAAATATTGATCCCACATAACTTGAAGGTAAAGTGAGAAAGATCTCGACATGTATTCTAAGGTTTTAATAGTCTTTTATGATTGTCTATCAGTTTGAGGGTGGTTGGCAGTGCTCAAACAAAGTTCAGTATCCAAGGATTTCTAAAGACTTTTCTAGAATCGTGATGTAAAATGTTCATCACGATCAGAATAAATCGATTTGGGTACTCCATGAAGTCTCAAAACATCATTAATATATAGTCTTTCTATACATTCAAGTGGTAAATCTTCTCTTATAGCCAGAAAATGTGCTGACTTGGTAAGACGATCAACAATGGCCCATATTGCATCGTTCCTTCTAGAAGTATTTGGTATTCCCCTAGAAAAGTCCATCATAATATTATCCCATTTCCACTCAGGTATGGGAAGAGGTTGCATGACTCCTCCAGGCTGTTCCCTTCTAGCTTTCACTTGTTGAAAAAACATACATCTTGGCACTAAATCAACAATATCCCTCTTCATTTTGTCCCACCTAAAATGTTCCAACAAATCTCTATACATATTAGTGCTACCAGGGTGTATAGGGAAATTGGAACTGTGAGAATCATCAAACAATTCCCTTTTTATATCAGGTATATCAGGAACACAAAGTCTCTTCCCAAATATTAAAATTCCATCTTCATACACAAAGTCACTCAATCTCTGATCATTCACAGCTTTAATATTCTTTTGAAACTCTTCATCATCAGTATGAGAACTATTTATCATTTCTAGTAATTATGGTTATGCAACAATTTGAAATAGTATTGATGTTTCACCTTCTATGGTTATCCCCATGTTCAACATTACATGATCCTTGTATATTGGATCCTTTTCTACTCTCATCATGTTCAGAACTCCATGATCCTTTCTGCTCAAATCATCTACCACCTTAGTTGCCTTACCTGGGAGGTATTGTATAGTGTAATAATGATCCTTGAGTAGTTCAATCCATCTCCTTTTCCTCATGTTGAGTTCTTTCTGTGCGAAAGTATACTTCAAACTCTTGAGGTCATTATATATCTCACATTTTTCACTATAGAGATAATGTCTCCATATCTTCAAAGAAAATGTTACAGCTGATAACTCATGATCGGGAGTAGGATTGTTTTTATCATGAATTTTTATCTATCATGATGCATTGGAAATAGCCCTATCATTCTTCATAAGGACAAAACCATGTCCTTTTTTTGAAGAATCACTATAAATAACAAACCCATCATTCCCTAATGGTAGAGTCAATATAAGAGCATTGAATAATTTTCTCTTTAGTTCTTTAAAACATTTTTCACACCCTTTTTTCAAAACAAATTTAACCCCTTTTCATGTGAGCTTTGTTAATGGGTTAGCCAACCAAGCAAAATTCTGGATGAAACGTTGATAATAGCCTTCTAAACCAATAAAACTGTGTACCTCAGTTATACTCGTTGGTACTGGATATTCTTGGATTTCCTTTGTCTTAGAATTATCAATAGATATTCCATCCTTAGAGACATTATGGCCAAGAAAATAAATCTCTTGAAGCTATAATTCACACTTACTAAACATCCCATATAATTCATGTCTTCTAAGAGTCTTTGGGATAATACGCAAATGATTTTCACAATCCTCATAGATTTTCTAGTATAATAATATATCATCAATAAATACCACTACAAAGTCATCAAGACATTCCTTGAAAACTATATTCATTAGATCCATGACGATAGAGGGTGAATTAGTCAATCCAAAGGGCATTACTGTAAACTTGTAATGCCCGTACCTGGTTTGAAATGTTGTTTTTGGAATGTCTTCCTTCTTCACATACAACTGATGATATCGAGATTGAAGTTAAATCTTTGAAAAGTATTGAGCTCCATGAAGTTGTTAAAATAATTCATCAATGCGAGGTAGGGGATATTTGTTCTTTATTGTTATATCATTGATCACCCTGTAGTTAATGCACAACCTCATAGATCAATCTTTCTTCTTAACAAAAAGAGCAGGGGATCCCCAGGGAGAAACACTAGGGAGAATAAATCCCTTATTACTCAATTACAATAGTTTTTTCTTTAGTTCAACTAATTCCACAGTGGACATTCTATAAAGGGTCTTTGATATGGGCCTTGAACCAAGAATTAATTCAATGGAAAACTGCATTTCTCGTTCTAGAGGATGTCCAAGTAAATCCTCTGGAAATACATCAACATGCTCTTGAACAATAGGTGCATCCTCTATTTGAACATTCTTTTCCTCACCCACAGTTATTTCATTCTCTTCCTCCCCAATAATTGAATTTAGATAATCTACTGGGGGTGGATCTAGATAAGAATTGGGTGGTGACGTTTCCACTCTAAAGATAAGGCACTCCTTGTCTTTACTCCCATTAAATTTAGACAAACTACCATGAAAACTTTTTCCCTTTCGCTACTCCCCAATGCATGAAATATTTTCTCTAAGGAATTTATCCATTTCTCATCCACTGATGGATTTTTACTCCCATTGAATGTTGGTGGTTTTTTACTCATGAAGTGATCTATAATTGAACCTCCACACTGTGGATCATGGTGCTCCATACGGTTAAGGTTATTATTCATAACCTGAGTGAGTTTTCCTAGTATGGTGATTAGCTGATCAACACCCGTTGTATCACCAACTCCACTATAATTATCTTGAGTATGAGGGAAATCACTACATGGAGTGTGTGCATTGATACAGTTTCCATTCCTTCCACTAGGCACCATTTCTAAACAATGGCATAAACTATATTAGTTTATGATTCGCAATACATAAATCCAGACTTATAAAACAATTAACATAAATCGAACAGTTTATGGATATAATCCATAATCATAAAAATGTTTTCTTTGAGGAAGTATATACTCATAATGTAACACCCCAGGTAAATAAAGAATATGACATTTTTATATCTATCCATATTTGTGAATAAAATATTAATCTTAATTTAAAGGGGACTCTATGCTCGATGGCGTACCAAATACGCAACAACGGGTTTCTTGGAAATCTTACATTGCACTCTAATAATAAAATAATATTATTTTAAATGGTAGTTAACGCCTAGCCGTTGTAATGGCGGGAATGAACAGAACTAGATACAAAATGATTATATATGTTTGTCAAATATTTTTACTTTTTACAATAAATTTTATAATATTAAAGATGTGAATGAATTCGATTTTTAAGCGTAAACATTCTAATGTTCTTTAGAATGTCGATTAACCGCCTTTTGATGGGGAACCTCTTTTAAATCCACTTTTTGACAATTTTATGTGTTATATTTGACAAAATAAAATTCTTCTTTATAATAGAGACATCAAAATTTACTTTGTGTAAATTTTTGGTATCTTTCCGATAAAGTTCATTTTTTAATGAATAGTGGAAAATGTTGTATTTTTATTCAAAACCTCTTTTTAATCTAATTTATTTATATGATTCGATTATCTTTTGAATTTTTTTAAAGTAAAATTAGAATATATTTTTAACATTTAAGCCAATATTGATCATTGGAATTAATTTCACTTTGAAATTGGACTTAAACTAGTGTCAATCTTTTAATATATATTGTTTCATAAAAACACACTATTTGTTTTGACAGCGGGAATTAATTATTAAATTAATTAATTCAACTTATATGTTTTGAATTTTGTAAAATAGACATCATTTTTGAGTTCGGAATATCAAATATAGCTTAGGGTGAATTTTTGTTATTTTTCTGAAAAACTTCAATTTTTGATGAATAGTGAAACCGCTAAGTGGGAGTTAAAGAGACTGATTTTTTTGTTTAAATGAAACATTGCCACCTATGTGTTTTTAATTTCAAAAATCTGACATACATGGTTTTCATTAGGAAGTAAAATTTGGTTCAATGGGATTAAAATAATTTTTTGGTGAATAGTAACTTTTATGTTCTTAATCGCGATTAGAGGTAATTAGTGTAATTTAAGGTAAAAATAATGTTTTAATAATGTTAAATGACCTAGACACATGTCCTACGCTCATTGGATGTGTCATGGCCGCCCAATACAATCCATGTGTCAACTTGGGGACCCCATGGAGCCACTTTGGTTGGAAAATGACATAAATAACTTTTTATTTAAAGTTAAAATAAAAATGTCAAAAGCGTGAGATGTTTCACTAAAATAATTTTTAAATGGGGTTATAAAAGTCAAATTTTTTACTATAAATATTCATTATAAATATAAAAATATTTCATACATCATGATATTTTGTGTATTTTTTTTAGACATTAAATAAATTAAATTATTTATGACATCATGATGATGCAGCGATTACCTCATTAATAAAAGATTTAAATAAAATGAAAAGATAATGTTAAAAATATAACATACACTTGTCAAAAACCTATTGGATGAGTATATTTCGAACCCTTATCACCTTATCCTCGAAATACATCAATGTGGGACCTTTAAAATCTGAAACGCATTTGAAAATAAAGTAACATTTTGTAACTTTACAAGAGTGCCCCTCCTCTCCTCTTATAAAAGGCCTCCACCTCTACCAACTTACCCACACCTTTCAAGCCTTTGGCTCGTCCAAACCCTGCTCATTTTGCCTCTCCACATACCTCTCTTACTCCTAGAATCCTCACTTTGGGCAGAAGTTTTTCCAAGGAAGTCTTTGAGCTCAAATAAAAAAGAGTTACCCAATTTTAAGGTAATGTCTTCACTTGTGTTCTTTTGTTTTATTTTGCTTCTCCAACCCCCTAAACTCTTTTGATTCATTTATTTTGTAACAACTACAGTATATTCAATATACTAGGATGTTTTTATAAGAAAAATTCGAGCTACACTTACACACATATACATCAAATGGTTAAAGAACACACTGTTTCTGTGGATGGAGAATTTCTGCCTCACATAACGATGATTGTTCAACACTCATATAACACCTTAAAAGGTGGCCATTAAGATGTAACTATACTTATATATGATATATAATATGTCTATGTTTTACTTAAGCTTCTGTATTTTTCTTTTGTGGAATACCATTATGGTTTCCATTGTGGGTAAACACGATAATTTCATTTTAGGAAGTGCGGACTACCGCCCCCTCAAAGTGATTTGATTCGTTAATGCCATATGTGGGATGTATAAAGGATGGATTTAAAGATATTATATATGATGTATGATATATATAAATTATGAATATAATTCTGGAATTAAAATATAAATACATCTCATTTAGTTTTAATTCCATTAATATGACATAGAAATGAAAGTAGCGTTCATGCGTACGTACAGCTTACCGTCTCCATGAACGGTGCATTTCATTTCTTACCTCTAAACGATTATGTAATATTATAAATACATGTATATTCTGGATATATATGATATATATGATATCCAAATCATGAATATCATTCTGGATATAAAGAACCTTTGACCACACGAACAACATTAATATTAAGAAGTCCACTTTCGACTTAAGAACCAAATATCGACAAAACAAACATTATTAACTTAAATGATTACATAATGTATATAACATGGAAATAAGTGATATAAGAGGAATAGTGAACGTGAAAAAGTTTCTTAATGAAGTATAAATTAACTCAAGTTTATTATTCCGGACGTTAAAGAATGATCGAGTCAAGTTGGACCCAAGGTAAGGGATCCTACTCCTCTCTTTCTTTTTAAGTACACTCTTTTATGTCATTCCTTTTAAGAATCATCCTTCTTGTGATTAGGTTGTTATTTTATATTACCCTTAATGTAATATTTATTTTCATATGATGAGAGACCCTATTCTCTCTCATCATTCCATTTTGGAAGTTTTGAGTGGCGCCGTTAGGCTGCCGAATTTTCGTAAGAGATCTAACCTCTCTCTTTTTAAGTACACTCCTTTATGTCACTTCTTTTAAGCTCCTCTTTTTTATGATGGGGTATATTATTCTATATTTCTCTTGATTTACATTTTATTGTAATATGATGAGAGACCCTATTTGATCTCATCAATCCGTTTTTGGAGGTTTTAAGTGGCGTCATTAGGCTGCCGAGTTTTCATAAGGGATTTTTCATCTCACTTTTATTCCCGTGAGATTTATGCTACATTTTACACAATTTCCTTTGAGTTTTGTATGTACTAACTATTATTTTACTCATTGTATAATATACTTTTGTTTATGAGTATATACATCAATGTTGTATTGTCCTTCTTTCACGGGGTGTATGTTTCGTAAGATACCGATGTCGGTAAGGGAACCTTTCACCCTCCTCTTTTTAAAAGACTTCTTTTGTTATCTCTTTTAATTCACCTAACATTATGTTGGGATATGTTCTTATATATCCTTAGTGATTTAAATTTTATGTCCAAGTGATGACATACCCTTTTTATCTCTCATCAACCCATTTTCTACATTTTGTAGTGACGCCGTTATGCTGTCAAATTTTTGCAAGGGAACTTCTTAACCCAATTTTGATTCTTTGGGATAAGCTTGTACTCCTTCAATATGTAGTTCTATGAATATGTGTTAATAACCTCTGATTTTTTTACACTTAATATCCACTTATATTTGGTGTATTAGTTTGTCGCACATAATTATGTAATTGATTTATCCTTAATCCAAGGATACCGTCTTTGTATGAGACTTCATCTCAATCTCCTTTCATTAAGGCATATTTTGTTTTATACACAACCTTCTTTTATACGGTGTATAAACACCATTGACTTTTACGTTTATCCGAAAGGAATCTTTTTTATACACATCATTTTACTAAACGAAAAAAGGGAATGTTTTTGCCGTACGTATGCAGCGACAATGACTTCTCTGCCGCCGTGACCATTATTTGAGTTTCGGCTTCCTCTACAAGCCATACCTTTTTTAAAAAGAAAAATAAATACATTTTTTTTCTTTTCTTTTATTTTGGTATTGAAAATAGTTTTCATAATGTTTTTATATCAATGTGTTGTATTGATATCTTGTGATTGAAAAGTGGAAATGTTATGTTTCCTTTATGCATATTTTATGTGATACGATTATGTTATGGTTCTTGGGAATTATTATGAAGACGGGTGGTTCCGTGATAAAATAAGGGCGGGTGAGCCCGATATAGCTCTCTAATGCATTGGGTAACGCGAAGGGGTTAAACGTTAAGGTTTCTCCAAAGAGATTTAGGGAATATACTGTGATGGGTATTCCAAACGTAACCAAGAGGGTTACTCCCTACGTAAGAATGTTATGAATGTCTCAAGTTACCTTTATGTATTGTGATTTCTATGATTTATCAACGCTTTTATGAGGTATGTTAAAGTGCTTATGTTTTATGGGTAAATTATGATTTCATTCTTATGTATACATGTACTCATGTTTCCTTTCCATATATTTATATCCCTTACTGAGATTTTTATGCTAATCCCAAGTTTTTCAAATGTTTTCCACAAGTCAAGGGAAGGGTACATGATATGATGATAGTGTTAAGGAAGTTTCAAGAAAGAATCCTTATTTTATTTTAAATATGTTTCCGTTGATGGGAAAAATGAATACTATCTTTTATGTAACCACTTTGTTTAAATGTGGAATGTAATGCAAGTTTTATGATCTAATTCTCTAGAACTCTAAACCTGAAAAGATCCTCAATGTGTAATCTTGTAATAACTCGTGATTAAGTAAGGTTTAAGGCTGGGGCCTTATAGTTGGTATCAATGGTCGGTTTAGATAGCTTTAGAGGTTAGGGTATTCTCTAAGAACAAGTGACATTACCATAATGGTTAGGATTTTAGAAAGAGTCCTAGTTTTAAATAAAGTGAATGAGTAATTATATTTTAGTGTTTACCTCCCTCATTAGTACATGATGGTTTTGTTGATATACTCACACTGACATTTCTGTTTTTAGTGAATGGATGGATCTAGAAGGCACCAAAGAGACAATAGGTTTGAAGGAAACTATGGTGGTTCTCTGATTAAGATACTAGATAAAATGGGGGATTCAATGAGGAAACTCGTGGTTGTTCAAAACCAACTATCAAGGAGTCATGATAAACCACTTGAACCTTGGTATGATCTGTAATGCATCATGTACGAGATGACCAATCAATGTGGAAGTTCAGGTAATAATTATAAAGCTAACCATTAGAGTTTATATGATCCTTACTTTTGAGGTAATTATGGGTTATTATATGTTATGATGGAAAATGAAAGTCATGAGATAAACTTAAGGTTAAAATTTGTTATGATCATTTTTGAAGATTTTATCTCATTTTGGGGAATGTTTTAAGAATTATATAGTTTTGGAAAAAGGACAACACATAGACCGTGTGGCAACCCATCGCGTCGAACAAAGCTGCGGGAATCAAACCCACAACCAAAGTGTGACTGGTATTTATCATCTACCACTGGACTACGTAAATTCCCTGGTTAGTTTGACTATTTCTTTTTAGTTAGATGATTTTAGGAATCAAGAGTGAGTTTATTTTGGGTTATCTATGGAAATGATTAACCTATCATCGAGGATATGTGATTAGGTTAATTACTTTTCAATATGAGAATTTAAGAGCAACTGATGTTATTTGGAGATAAAAGTTAATTTGTACCTTGGAAGAATATGTGACTAAATCCTTCAAATATTTGGGTTTCAATCTTAGTTTGGTTTACTTTGAATAATTTTATGGACAAATTGTTTATCAAATGTTCCTCGTTGAACTATTGGTTTTGTTGGACAAATTTTCGAGATTAAGAATAGATTTTCTTTTTATAAAGGGTTATCCTTTTCTGGATTATCTGATCTTGTACTAACCATTTTGGTTTCGGTTTTGGTTAAAGTCTAAAGACATGGGAAGTATATAGTTCTGTTTTGTGGATTAGGTGATTCTCTAGAAGTTGATTATAGTGAAGAAGTCTTCCTAAATACTCGTCTTTTGGAGAAAATATGAGTTTGTGTAAGAAATCTAATAAAAGTTGAAATTCAACATGATAAGTAATTATGTTTCCTTATGAATAAATTCCTAAATAAAAAAAAACAAAAATGTTTTCTATTAACTTTTCCTAATGGGGAATCGAATACCGTTTAACCCATCACACGTTTGTGATTTTCTTGTGGTTAACTTTATCCTAAACATGTTTTCTATCACTCTCCATCAGAACATGACCCTATGTATTCTCCTCCATGTCCATGTTTTCCTACATGGAATCCTAGTATGGTTTAACTCGGGTGACCTCTGTACTTCTCATTCATTATTTTAAAGTGATTATTTTACCGAATCTTATTCCGATGTGGGACTTTCTAGGATGTTTCCGAGCCCAATTTTAAAATTGCGAGGACGCAATTCGCAAAAGGGGGGAAGGATGTAACACCCCAGGTAGATAAAGAATATGACATTTTTATATTTATCCATATTTGGGAATAAAATATTAATATTACTTTAAAGGGGATTCTATGCTCGATGGCGTACCCAATACGCAACAACGAGTTTCTTGGGAATCTTACGTTGCACTCTAATAATAAAATAATATTATTTTAAATGATAGTTAACGCCTAGCCGTTGTAATGGAGGGAATGAACAGAACTAACTAAAAAATGATTATATATGTTTGTCAAATATTTTTAATCTTACAATAAATGTTATAGGATTAAAGATATGAATGAATTCAATTTTTAAGCGTAAACATTCTAATGTTCATTAGAAGGTCGATTAACCGCCTTTTGATGGAGAAACTCTTTTAAATCCACTTTTTGACAATTTTATGTGTAATATTTGACAAAATAAAATTCTTTAGAATAGAGACATAAAAATTTACTTTGTGTAAATTTTTTGGTATCTTTCCGATAAAGTTCATTTTTTAATGAATAGTGAAAAATGTTGTATTTTAATTCAAATCCTTTTTTTAATCTAATTTATATATATGATTAGATTATCTTTTTAATTGTTTTTAAAGTAAAATTAGAATATATTTTTTCCATTTAATCCAATAGTTGTCATTGGAATTAATTTCACTTTGAAATTGGACTTAAACTAGTGTCAATCTTTTAATAGATATTGTTTCATAAAAACACGCTATTTGTTTTGACTGCAGGAATTAATTATTAAATTAATTAATTCAACTTATATGTTTTGAGTTTTGAAAAATAGACATCATTTTTGAGTTCGGAATATCAAATATATCTTAGGGTGAATTTTTGGTATTTTTCTGAAAAACATCAATTTTTGATGAATAGTGAAACCATTAAGTGGTAGTTAAAGAAACTGATTTTTTTGTTTAAATGAAACTTTACCACCTCTGTGTTTTGAATTTCAAAAATCCGACATACATGGTTTTCATTAGGAAGTAAAATGTGGTTCAATGGGATTAAAATAATTTTTTGGTGAATAGTAACTTTTATGTTCTTAATCGCGATTGGAGGTAATTAGTGTAATTTAAGGTAAAAATAAAGTTTTAATACTGTAAAATGACCTAGACACATGTCCTAACCTCATTTTATGTGTCATGGACGACTAATAAAATCCATGGGTCAACTTGGGGACCCCCTGGAGCCACTTTAGTTGTAAAATGACATAAATAACTTTTTATTTAAAGTTAAAATAAAAATGTCACAAGCATGAGATGTTTCAATAAAACAATTTTTAAATGGGGTTATACAAGTCATATTTTTGACTATAAATATTAATTAGAAAGATAAAAAGATTTCCTACATCATGATATTTTTTTTATGATTTTGAGACATTAGATAAATTAAATTATTTATGACATCATGATGATGCAGTGATTACCTCATTAATAAAGGATTTAAATAAAATGAAAATATAATGATAAAACTATAACTTACACTTGTCAAAAACCTATTGGACGAGTATATTTCGAACCCTTACCACCGTATCCTCGAAATACATCAACTTGGGACCTTTAAAATCCGAAACACATTTGAAAATAAAGTAACATTTTGTAACTTTACAAGAGTGCCCCTCCTCTCCTCTAAAAAAAGGCCCCCACCTCTACCACCTTACCCACACCTTTCAAGCATTTGGCTCGGCCAAACCCTGCTCAATTTCCTCTCCACATCCCTCTATTACTCCTATAATCCTCACTTTGGGCATAAGTATTTCCAATTAATCCTTTGAGCTCAAATCAAAAAGAGTTACCCGATTTTAAGGTAATGTCTTCACTTATGTTTTATTGTTTTATTTTGCTTCTCCAACCCCCTAAACTCTTTTTATTCATTTATTTTGTAACAAATCCAGTATATTAAATATACTAGGATGTTGTTATAAGAATCATTCTAGCTACACTTACACACACCTAAATCAAATGGTTAAAGAACATACTGTTTCTGTGGATGGCGAATTTCTGCCTCACGAAACGATGATTGTTCAACACTCATATGACACTTTAAAAGGTGTCCATTAAGATGTAACTATACTTATATATGATATATAATATGTCTATGTTTTACTTAAGTTTCTGTATTTTTCTTTTGTGGAAAAACTTTATGGTTTCCATTGTGGGTAAACACGATAATTTCATTTTAGGATGTGCGGACTACCGCCCCCTCAAAGTGATTTGATTTGATAATGCCATATGTGGGATTTATAAACGATGGATTTAAAGTTATTATATATGATTTATGTTACATATAAATGATGAATATAATTATGGAATTAAAATATACATACCTCTCATTTAGTTTTAATTCCATTAATATGACATAGAAATGAAAGTAGCGTTCATGCGTACGTACGACTTACCGTCTCCATGAACGGTGCATTTCATTTCTTACCTCTAAATGATTATGTAATAATATAAATACATGTATATTTTGGATATATATGATATATATGATATCCAAATCATGAATATCATTCTGGATATAATGAACCTTTGACCACATGAACAACATGTAATTGTAAGAAGTCCACTTTCGACTTAAGAACCAAATATCGTCAAAACAAACATTATTAACTTAAATGATTACATAATATTTATAACATGGAAATAAGTGATATAAAAGGAATAATGAACTTGAAAAAGGTTCTTAATAAAGTATAAATTAACTCAAGTTTATTATTCAGGACGTTAAAGAACGATCGAGTCATGTCGGACCCGAGGTAAGGGATCCTACTCCTCTCTTTCTTTTTAAGTACACTCTTTTATGTAATTCCTTTTAATCTCATCCTTCTTGTGATTGGGATGTTATTTTATATTACTATTACTGTAATTTTTATTTTCATATGATGATAGACCCTATTCTCTCTCATCAGTCCATTTTGGATGTTTTGAGTGGCGCCGTTAGGTTGCTGAATTTTCGTAAGAGATCTAACCTCTCTCTTTCTTTTTAAGTACTCTCCTTTATGTAACTTCTTTTAAGCTCCTCTTTGTTAGGATGGGGGGTGTTATTTTATATTCCTCTTACTGTAAATTTTATTTTAATATGATGAGATACCCTATTTGATCTCATCAATCCATTTTTGGAAGTTTTAAGTGGCGCTGTTAAGCTGCTGAGTTTTCATAAGGGATTTTTCATCTCACTTTTACTCCCATGAGATTTATTCTAAATTTTCCAAAATTTCCTTTGAGTGGTGTATGTACTACCCATTATTTTACTCATTTTGTAATATACTTTCAATTATGAGTATTTACATCAATTTTGTATTGTCCTTCTTTCACGGGGTGTATGTTTCGAAAGATACCCATGTCGGTAAGGGAACCTTTCACCCTCCTCTTTTTAAAAGACTTCTTTTGTTATATATTTTAATTCACATAACATTATGTTGGGATATTTTCTTCTATATGCTTAGTGATTTAAATTTTATTTCCACGTGATGAGATACCCTTTTTATCTCTAATCAACTCATTTTCTGAATTTTGTAGTGATGTCGTTAGGCTGTCAAATTTTTGCAAGGGAACTTCTTAACCCAATTTTGATTCTTTGGGATAAGCTTGTACTCCTTGAATATTTAGTTCTATGAATATGTGTGAATAACCTATGATTGTTTTACACTTAATATCCACTTATATTTGGTGTATTAGTTTGTCACACATAATTATGTAATTGATTTATCCTTAATCCAAGGATATCGTCTTTGTATGGGACTTCGTCTCAATCTCCTTTCATTGAGGCATATTTTGTTTTATACAGAACCTTCTTTTATACGGTGTATAAAACCCTTTGAATTTTACGTTTATCCAAAAGGAATATTCTTTATACAAATCATTTTACTAAACGACAAAAGGGAATGTTTTTGTCGGACGTATGCGGCTACAACGACTTCTCCGCCGCCGTGACCATTATTTGAGTTTCGGCTTCCTCTACAAGCCATACCTTTTTTTAAAAGAAAAATAAATACCATGTTTTACTTTTCTTTTATTTTGGTATCGAAAATGGTTTTCATAATGTTTTTATATCAATGTGTTGTATTGATATCTTGTGATTGAAAAGTGGAAATGTTATGTTTCCTTTATTCATGTTTTATGTGATACGATTTTGTTATGGTTCTTGGGTATTATTATAAAGACGAGTGGTTCTGTGATAAATTAAGGGCAGGTGAGCCCGATATATCTCTCCAATTCATTGGGTAACGCAAAGGGGTTAAACGTTAAGGTTTCTTCGAAGAGATTTAGGGAATATACAGTGATGGGTATTCCAAACGTAACCAAGAGGGTTACTCCCTACGTATGAATGTTATGAATGCCTCAAGTTGCCTTTTTGTCTTATGCTTTCTATGATTTATTCATGATTTTATGAGGTATGTTAAAGTGCTTATGTTTTATGGGTAAAGTATGATTTCATTCTTATGTATACATATACTCATGTTTCCATTCCATATTTTTATATCCCTTACTGAGCTTTTTATGCTCATCCCATGTTTTTGAAATGTTTTTCACAGGTCAAGGGAAGGGTACATGATATGATGATAGTGTCAAGGATGTTTCAAGAAAGAATGCATGTTTTATTTTAAATATGTTTCCGTTGTTGGGAAAAATGAATACTATCTTTTATGTAACCACTTTGTTTATATGTGGAATGTAATGCAAGTTTTATGGTCTAATTCTCTAAAAATATAAACCTGAAAAGATCCTAAATGTGTAATATTGTAATAACTCAATATTAAGTAAGTTTTAAGGCTGGGGCCTTATACATTAATCCTTCATAATGGTTTGTAAAGAAAATGAGAATTATCCTAAGCATATCCCCCAGGAATTTCATAACCAAGAGTGAAGCAAGACCTGTTGTCGTGCACCAGTTCCCCTTCGAGTATTTCTCAAAGCGGTGTTTTCGGGTTTTACCCCAAGGTACATCTGTACCAGAGCCACCTCTACCAGCTTGTATTCATATAGGGATTTATTTATAGGAAAAATCACAAAATCTCTAAAATACCAAAATTCTAGGAATTTCTTCAATACTAATCCTCAAAGTCTATCTAACGGTAATGTGCTCTAATCAGAGTTTTTTTAAATCTAGATTTCAAGGTTTCTACTAAACTTCCTATGATACCAACTGTAATGCCCCGGCCCTAGTTACCCAGAGTCAGTGCATTATTATGTATCATTAGCATGATCAAAAAAGATGAAGTCTCAAAAGACCGATTAGTTTAGTAGCCTTGGAAGCACTAGATACATTTATAAGGTTTACAATACATCCTAAAATGGAAAACTGCAATAAAATTGTTTCTATAGACAACACTAAGATCCCATATATTATCCCTGCATGTCAGTCATAATATACTTCTTCGCATCCTGGGATAAATAAAACATAGAAAGGGGTGAGCTTAGATGCTCAGTAAGGATAACAATATAGCGGAAACTTTCGTAAATAAGAATAAACATTTAAGGCAATGTATAAAACTAAAACAAAAGCCTTTTCAACATAAACATCATCATAATATTGAAAATAAAAATCAAAATAATTCCATTTATTTATTCACATGGATATTCTACTAGTCAAATAATCACATGAAATATAAATATCCACTTTCATAATTATATAATGCATAATGCCAGACTTCATAACCACATAGTCAAGGCCTTGTGCCATTACTACAAATAAGATTTTTTCAAGGCCTTGTGCCAAGACACTAGTTTTTCTCATGATACCTACCGATGCATCGAGGAGCTATAGCAGGCTCCACCCATCACTTACTAAGTCTAATTCATTCCTCATATGAAATGGTTTAAACATAACATAAAAATTCGTATTAATACTGAAATACGAAATGTCAATACATTATCCATAAACCATGAATGGTATGAAATAAATTATCCACATTTAATATCTCACAAACCCTTCAATACAATATGGATGTTTTGTATCATAATAAATCAACTTCAAATAAGATTAAAATCCATCAAAGGATATTGACATATATGAAATCAAAACCTTTTTTAGAGAAATATCTATTTCTATTTTGAAATAATTTAAGAAAACATTTATTTTGAAAATATTCTTATAAGCTTTTAAGGGAATCTTTGATGATGTTATAACAGTGGAAAATATCCGCACCCACCGTATAAGTTAAAAAAACATTGTTACCATATTTTTGTCAAGAAGGTCATAAAGTACCTTGTTTGGAAAACAACGTAAAGATTACTTTCAAAACATATAAGGTAAAATAAGGGTATAACTGACTTTACCCCATTGTTTAGTAAATAGTAAAAATATTTTGAAATAATGTTTTATGAAACATGGATGTGGATGATAAAGAGGTACCAGTAGATACTTACATAAAAAAACCTCGGATAATAATAAGATTGTGAAATTAACCATTACCCTGTACTTTTCCTTTTTCAGGGGTAGGTTAAAATCTTTTATAATGGTGAAATAATTGTTATTAAATTATAAAATAGTAATATATATTAATATGATATCATAAATTATCTTTTAACATTTCTTTGTTAATAGTATCTTGATATTATTGTCGTTTTGTGTGTCAACTGATTCATTTTCCTTTATATGCTTTGTTACGTAAGTAATGTTTGTAATGGATAGGATGTATCTTATTCATATTCATAATGATATTAAGTCTTTAAACATTATTTTTAATAATCTAATGAAAATTATTTTTGAATGGATACGATGGGGAATGAATCTTATCGCGTTCGTGGAGATGGTGATCCGTACGTACACAAAAGAGACAATATCACTGTTTTGATATTAAAATAATATATAATTGGATGTTATATCATATATAAAGAATCATTATCATGTTATATTTATTATTTAAATCAATTAAACATCATTATTATACCCATACAAATAATAATGTATTGAATAACAATTACCCCACGACGTGGAGACGGTAAGTCGTGCCTACGCACGTATAGTGACATGTCATTCAAAGGATGGATGGAATAATGAATATGGTTGTATCATATTTATAATAACATCAAATTATATATAATATACTGGATTTATTGTTTTATAATGGAAAAAACAAAGAAATATGAAGTGGAAGAAAAAAGGAACTTGAAAGAGGTGATGAAATATTTACCTCTTCTTCGGGTTCTTCTTTTGGATTTGATCAAAATGGCTCCATAGTTTGGCTTTATGTCTGAAGGAATAACTCTAGGATGAAGTGAGGATAGTTGAGAGGATATTTGGTCAGGTTGTGGCTGAACCAAATATCTTTGAAGGTGTGAATTTGAGAGAAGGGGGAGTGCCCTTTTATAAGAGGGGCGAGGGGTACCTTAAGAAAAGCTAGAAATATTATTTTATAATAAAATAATTTTCTATTTATAATGTATCAGAAATGAATTATTTAATGGGTAAGTTGGATATGGGTCTAAAACCACTCAACCAATAGGTTTTACAGAGTTGGGGTGACTATATTTACCTTATCTTTTAGATTTAACTCTTAGTTAAATAGTTTGACATTTACCATGTCTCTTTGTATTTATGTATTATATGGTTAATAAACATACTATAAACTAACAAGCGTACCACAATTAGTTCATTAATGACACAACTATCATTATATATGTCTTTTTTCTGATCTTTATATTATTACAAATAAAATATCAACTAATAATATAATATTTGTTTTATAAACTCTTTTATCTCAATTTTGACACTATTTGGTATTTTGTTTTTGCTAAATTTATAACAGCATTATTACTTAGAAAAAAATTCATCTCAACAACCCTAACATGTCATATTAACCTAGAAAATTACTAGAATTCATTAAAAGGGTCAAATTTCATTTATTTGGATATTTATAATATCAAATATTTTATTATTTTATTAATTAGGTAATTACTGGATCATTATTTTGTCATAAATAAATTTAATTATTTAATATCTAAAAATTATAAATATAATATAATTATTTCAGAAGTATTTTTATATTTCTGATGAATATTTATTGTCGAATTTATCTTATGTATAACCCTATATTAAATTTTTTTACTTATTCAACTTTGATTTTAACTCTTTTAACTATTCTTTAATTAAAATAATAATAAATGTCCTAATCTAATCCAAGTGGAGAAAAAAGGTTCATATTTATTTCTAAGATTGTTTTTGGTCTAATTATACTTATCCAATATAATTAGGACATGTGTTAGGGTAATAATAATATCATTTTTTACCTTTAATTACTCTATTTAATTTTAAATGTGGTAAACAAAACTCAAAAGTTATTATTCACCAAAAATTATTTTCATCTCATTGAACCACATTTGCTTAATAATATCAACCATGTCTCTTATATTTTCTAAATTCAACTCATTTAAGCGGTATAATTAAATTTTATGTAAATTTTCAAATGCTCTTAGGAGGTGGGTAAAAGATGGTAAAAAGTTCAATAAACTTTTTATATATCTAAAATTATTATAAACTGAATCTAATGAATTACATTGAAATTATGTAGGTATTATGTTTCTATTTTGACTTAAAACAAATTTAAATAAAATAAATATTTATTTAAATGAAAATTAGGTTTTAAACTATAACTCAGTGTTTTTCACTATTCATCAAAAATTGAATGTTTTCAGGAAAAATACCAAAAATTCACCCTACGCTTATTTAAATATTCTGAATCAAAAAATGAAGTCCATTTTGAAAGTTATAATTTATAAAATTTCAAAAGGTTGGTATTAGTATTCATAACGGCTAGTTTGATTGGTTGTGGTGTGTTAGAACTTGATGTTGCGTAAAACACATGCTACCGTATTATTCAAAGAGATGCATACTGTGGAATCTTGGGGTGTTACAAATATTTCCTCCTATTATCTACATAAATATTCATCCTGCTATGATATTCCTTCATATGGTGATATATCACATTTACCTTTCTAATAGTTATTTCTATGTATTCTAGTCCCAAAATATTTATTTCACTAAATTCATCCCAAAATAATGGAGTCTAACACCACTTTCCATATAATGAATCAAAATATGTAATTTTTATAATGGAATGATAATTATTATTATTAGAATGTTAAAATAATGAAAGATACTAATCAAAAAATCTTTGATAATATAAAGATAAATTTGAATCATATCACCCAAAGTTTGAATCATGGGCTCTAATTGACCATCAGATTGTGGATGAAACGTTGTGCTACAATTTAACTCAGTAACAATCGAATTTTGAATTCATTTAAAAAAATAAGTAAATCTAGGATAATGGTGAGAAAAAATAAATATAGGATCTCCATATATCTTGAAAATATTCATAAAATGATGTATAGAAAGATAATCCAATGTTAAAGTATCTCAAATAGAAAGAACTGCACAAATTTAATCAAAAGATGAACCATAACCCAAATCACATTATTACCTACATATGTATTTGGTAATCTTACGACAAAATATATGGATATATTCTCCCATTCCCATTCAAGAAAAAGAAAAGGCTGAAGAATCCCCTTCAGTTTCTGTCACAATGCTTCAAAAT
Source organism: Viscum album (assembly GCA_963277665.1). NCBI lineage: Eukaryota > Viridiplantae > Streptophyta > Magnoliopsida > Santalales > Viscaceae > Viscum > Viscum album. The sequence continues at coordinate 830,041,439 of OY728127.1, forward strand.
TTTGAAAATTCAAACATTTTATAGATAAATTACCAATAACTTTCTTCATTCCATTCCCCCAATAATATCCCTGAAAGTCTTTATACATCATAGTGAAACCCTGATGAACCAAAAATGGGATTTTATGCGATTCACTCAATAATTCTGTCTTTAACTAGGGATCACATTTAACACACAACCAATTTCTAAATCTTATAAGACCAACTTTTTCAATATTAAATTCCTGAAACTTATCATTCAAAACAAACTATAATCATTATTATAGAAAATGATCTTCTTTCCAGGCATACATAATTCTATCCTCCAAATATGACTGCATTGACACCTGAATCAAAATAGTAGGAGTTGATATAAGAATAATTTCTTGATTACTGTTTTTTAAATAATTAATGAAAGTATCATTTTCTAAATTAAACATATATTATAGTGAATTATCATTTCATCTCAAGGCATCAACTACCTTCTTTTATTTACATGTATGATAGTGAATCGTGCATTTATAATCCTTTACTAGCTATATCCATCATCTTTACTTAATGTTCTATATTTTTTGAGTGAATATATAATTAAATATTTTATGGTCAATATATATTTCACATTTGTCCCATATAATAGATTCCAAAAAAAATTAAAAGAATTAAAAAACATTGTACGAACAAGATCGTGGATAGGGTAATTCTTCTCATGTATTTTTAGTTGATGTGAATCATATGCAATTAACTATTTATTTTTTGTTAAAAAACTATGTACTTTCAAGGAAGTATCGCAATAAATAAGAAATTCTGAATTTATTGATAATATGGATAAAATTATCACAGTAAACAATATTTTTTTCAATTCATAGAAACATTCAGAACAAACTTTTTTTAGATGAATTTACATCATTTTTTAGTTTATTTGGATAATGGTCTAGGTAACAATTAAAATTTTTCAAAAAACCATATGTAGTAAACCAATAATCTATGAAACCTTAGAATATCAATGAAATTGGTTAGTCATGCCCATTAAAACACCCCTTTAGTTTTAGAAGGATCAATAGTTATTCTATTCCTAGAAACAATATTTCCAATGAATGAAATCCACAATAACCAAAATTCACATTTGTTAAATTTTCTATACAACTTAGTTTCATTAAAATTTTATATAAGAATCTACAGATATTTCTCATGTTCCTCATAAAATTTAAAATAAACTATAATTTATTCAAAAAAATAAAACGTTTTTCCAAATACTCATAGAAAACTATATTTATAAGATCCATGAATAACTTGAGTGCCTTAGTCAATACAAAAGTCATAACCAAAAACTCTTAATTCCCCTAACTAGTAAAAACACTATATTTGTAATTTATTCCTTAGTCACTTTGATTTGATCATATCCCGACATAACAAAATTATTTGAATACAATTGTACTACCAAAGCTGATCTAACAATATATCTATATGAGATAACATATACTTGTTCTTAGTAGTGATATTATTCAGTTCTATAAAATCTATGAAATGTATCATGGTAGCATCATTATTTTTAACAAATAAAATAGAATCATTTCGTGGTGAAGTTTAAGTATAGATAAACCCCTAGCAAGAAACTTTTTGTAACAACAATTTCTATTCAAATAACTCTTATAGGGCTATTCAATAATAAGATTTTGAAAATTTTATTAGCATTTAGGACTAGTTCAGTCGTGAATTCGGCCTCTCGTTATGGAATAACCACAAGAAAAATATCATAAAATACATCCATATATTCATTTACTATCAGTATATCACTAATCTGAACAACATTACTTTTTTGACAATATGAGAAACAAAAAATTCATTACCATCATTATTTAGTTTTTCATATTCTTATATTTGTTATCATATGTATAAATTCATTCTTATATAAAAAATAAAACTCACTCTAAAAATAGAAGATAACGTCTTTAGATCTGTAAAATATTATTGTAGGATAAACTAAAATCCCATCCAGACAAAAAATAACATGAAACTAAAATATAGGAAAGACAATAATATTTTCTAAATAAACTATTAAATATATAATCATAGTAACATATTTTTAAATAACTATTTCCTTAATAATTATATAAATAGTATTCTCTAATATTTATTTCTCCATTTAAGGAAATATTTCTATTTTACCAGCAGATTTCCTTGATATATATGGTTATGTAGGCCCCAAATCAAATAATACATTGACATAATATGATTATGTAGGTAATATAACTATCAAAACTTCTTTGATGTCCCACATTACCTAATGTAGTCACAGATGAATTTTTCACACCCTTATTCTTATGTTATTAATTATTTTCCTCCATCATGTTTATCTTTATAGATATCCTGTTACATTATAATTATAACACCACACTGACTGGTTATCATAATTAGTCTGAACATTTCCATGATTCTTTTATTTTCAATCATTTTCCAAATTTCATAGCATACCACATCGATAATTATTTTAGTATTTCATAATGCACTCCCCAAAATGTTTCTTACCACACTCTTCATAAGAGTTAAATTTAGACATTTTACCTTATGATTTATTTGATATATTCATTCCCATTGGTTTCCACCTAGTCTCCTAATTTTAATTTTTGTTTCGAATGTAAAAAACACTATCTAAACCTTCTCATCACCCAAAAAATACTCTCATAGATTTTATATTTATGAGAGGCCAATGGTCTTAATAAAAATTATATCAATCAAAAGTAAAACCTTTCAATTTTACTATCACGGTCCAAAAAAACCATGCATACATGGCCAATATTATAAAATTGGATTCATAGGTAATAGTAAGATTCTTACTCATTTTTATTTAGTTCAAAAAATTTCCTTTAAATATTATCTCATAAAACATGAGGAAAATACTTCTAATAGAAAATTTCCTTAAGTACCATCAACATCATGGAAAAAATATTTTCTTTTTTCCATGGAATTATTAACTAATGGACAAAACTAATTGACCTCACCTTTAAAATGATAAATTCAATTAATTACATTTCAATGTTTAGAACAACCCAAAACATCAAATAACATTTCTACTAAATTTATATATTATTTGGATACAACTAGTTCTGATGTTCCACCAAATGTTGGAGGATGATGATTCAAGAAAGGCTTCACAATAGTAATGTTCTTCTGTAGATTGTTTAGTCAACCTCTAGTATAGGCATGACCATTAATATCCTACATGGAATGAGTCAAAAAAAACAAAAAACTTATATGTTCTAATTTCAACCATTCTTGGTGTTTTATTGGGAAGTATATTATCCTCATGACTCCTCTCCACTCTATTCATCATGTTTCCTTTGTGGGAAACTATTCTAAAATACACATAGAATAAATGAAGAGACGCAATAACCCTAAAAGTTTTATCATGATAATATAATACAAATATTAACACCTCTAAAATTTATTTTATAAATAAAATCATAACCTATAATTTAATCAAATCCTTCCTTTGATACCAATGGTAAGGAATGATGCCTATAATTAATTATGATTTTAAAAACAAGGATTTATTTTTATTACCTCTCTGTGATATTTTAGGAGTATAGTTTTAGAGAATTAGTAAAACAAATACATTTCAAACCATTAAAAAATTTGGAAACATCCACTCAATCTCTACTTTTTAACAAAAAAGTACTTTGTAACATAAAATTATAATTTATTCAACACACATTTTCTTCCATTAAGACAAATCCCCATAGTGGAAAATTAAACATTTATATAGATCATTCTCAATCATAAGACTTGTGAAATACATCTTAAAACATGGGATGACCACACAAATATTATTATATATGCAATATAAAATTAAATAATCCTGCTATTACATTTAAAAAATCATGAAATTTCATAGAAAATTTTTATTTTTTATATCACAATCATTGATATTTACTTACTCATGAAATAATATTTATTGCCTAATATATTTTGTAAAATATTTAATTATGAAAGAAAAATCATAATCCTGAGCTTTTCCTAGGAAACATGATTTCCCATGAAAATAATTTTCTTGAAAAATAATACTGTTCATCCTAAAAATGTGTAATAAACATTATTAAAATATATTCTTATTTTCTTACCAAGTGAAATCAAAATAATTCCATAAACATAATTTGGATGAAAAGAAAAATCATAGAGGGTACTTGGGAAATAATATTAAATGAAATCCTAAGATAGTCTTACATATATAATAACCTTCTTAGTTAAATTTAATAATCTCTTCGGAGTAATTTTTATTCAGTTAACTTTGTCACTTCACCATATGCACTGGAGAGCTATATCAGGCTCATCCACTAGCATGAGCTATATCGATATCAACCATCATCATTAAATTTTCCAAGGACCGTAACATTTATAAAACTCATAAATTTCTTTTCTTCCATCATAAAATATCATAAAACCGTTTTTGACGCATATGGTGAAACAATTTTGGCCTTCATATAATCATATGGATAAAAATATTTTCTTATGCCAAATCATTAGAAACTTTTCTCAAAAGTACAAGAAATAACATTTTCTTTCCAAAAAAATGAAAATTTATAGGCTAATATTATTAAATAATTATGTTTATAAAGTTGTGAAATTACATACATTTTAAATATGTTAAAAAATATTCTTTCTACACATTAAAAAAAATACCCGTATAAAAAACATTTAAATGAAATTTTTTTTAAACCACTATATGGAATGTAAAAAATGTAAAAATTGAATTTAAATAAAAATTTGCGTATAATAATGAAATTCACGAAAATTTTATAAAACATATATATGGTGGAGGAAGAGTCAAATGAAATCTTGAAGCATCTAGAAAAAGATTTTAAAGAAAATACATTACCACTTTTACAACATTTAAATCAAAAGAATACTAAATAAGAAAAATGGAAATGGATTTATAAATCCTCGATGTTATAGGAATTAATAAAAAATAATTAAATATTCATATTCATATTCCACAAAAGAAAAAAGAAAACATGGGGTGAAAATTGAATATGTCGCACATAAAGGAAATTGAGATGAGAAATCACTTACCTCGACTCTAACTATCCACATAAATTATTTAAATCTAATATAATAAATATTTATTAATTATTTAATTATTGGAGAACATTTTATGGTTTAAAACGTTATCAATATCAATTTTATTTTAGTTTCTATCATGAATTATTAAGTATTTAACTTAGTTATATTCATTTTGGGCATCTTAAATACATTCAATTCATAATCCCGAAACAAAATCTATATGTTGAACATAGTCAAGGGGGTCCTGATTCAATAATATATAGAATATGAACCATGAAATAATTTTCATTTCAATAAATTAAATATAAATTTATAACCATCCATGGAAGGAGTAAATAAAACATTAATGGCATCACTTCCTGGAGGTGGTAGTTCACATGTATGCACAAACGACGTTACCATTTCCAATGGATGGAAGTGAAAGAAGGTATATATTATACTCTCTATATAGTCCCATAATTATTTTAAAATTATAATTTCTATTCATTTCATATATTAATTTAACTAGTCTTATTTTTAATTTTTAATTTTTTGACAAAGGAAGATGATATATTAATCCCGAAGGCCAGCAGTTACAATATCATGCCACCAAGAAGCAAAGTGATCAAGCCAGAGATGATTCGCGCCAGACATGCTGAAAGAAGTCAGGTGATGGGTTACTTCACTTCCATCCCTTTTAGTGAAGGAGAAGGAGCAGGGTGTGAAGAATTGACTGAGAGACTGGGTGTTCCAGATGAACAATATTCTCATTTCCCATTAGATGCAAACAGAGAAGAAAAAGGCACATTCTATAAAAATAATAAAATTTAATTATTTTGGATATATTTATGTTACTATATCATTATGTTTATGATAGATTTGAATAACTTATAAGGATAAATAGACATTTGAGAACCTGGTTAAGAGATATACAACTTCTTTACATGTCAACAAGTTTATTTGAGGGCCTAATTTTTTGTACTTTACGAAATGAGTGAACCTATTTCTATTTATACATATTCAAAATGATATAAGATTATTTTTATGAAAAATATATATATATATATATATATTCCCAATTTTATATTCACATTACCTATCTACATTGATTCCATTATGATTCATGTCTTATAAACTACCAAGATTTATGCCATGACTCATGTTCATGATCTATTATATATTGGGTATTGTTTTCAAATTTTATTATCATATATGTTGGAAAGACTGAGTTTTTATAATATACCTGCGTGTTATGTGTTTTGATGACTCTAAAAAACTATAATTTTATTATAAAAAGTTTATCCTAAGTGTTTTAGATTATATTTATCATAAATTGTTTGTCATATAGTTTATATTATTTTTTGAAAGAATTTTATCTTATGAGAATTGAAGAACATATTTAATATCTCATAATCATAAATTACCTAAGTCATTTCTAATACGTAATATATTATCTTACAGCGTATGATTGAGTTTCTCAAGAAATATACTTTAGTTAGAATAAAAACATGAAACAGAATTAACCTCTGAATAGAACATTCATAGCCAAAAGAAGTTGAATAAGTCAGGTTTTATATTATAGTAACAAGTTATCGTACAATTGAGAGTTATCTTACTATATATTAGACTCATCTTATCTTAAAAGTAGGAGCTACTTTATCTAATTAAATTTATCATATGATCAATAATTTGTTCAATTAGAATCGTAAAATGATCTAGTATTACAAAATTCCATGATTTCTTTTCTAATCTCTCTATATGTCACTTCATAAATTTATAGAACATCCAAAGAATATTATCTATATAAGGAATGATCATTCTGCAAAAGACATTCAATGAATAGGATGATCTAAAGAAAAAGTAAACTTATATCATCATTGCTAGAAAAGAAAATTCCAATATTTGGAACGTTTGGATGTATATAAAAAATGGAATGTCCTATCAACGATCACTATACAATCTATCTCAATGTTTCTATTTATTTTATATTTTTTACACTTATTGTAATATTTTTTCCAATACTGTGGAGAAGTATTGTAAAGGGAGATCACAATTGAAAGCTCTTGGATCTTTTTAAAATGTGACAGTTTCTTGTACTCATCTTGGATAACCCCATTAAAAAGGTTTTTATAATTAAAATCACCAAAATCTAAAAGTAGAGTGTTTATGGAGTGTACTAGGGGATTTTTGTTCCTAGAACCACTATAAATCCCTATTTCCAATTTCCTTTCTGCATGCTTTCATATTTCACCTACATATATTATTAAGGAAAGAAATGAACTCATATACTTCAAAGAGGGTGGTATAATATTCAATAATATTTTAGGAACCCAAGTCACCCCCGCTAAGTAAGAGATCCAATCGTCACCATTGAAAACAATTGGTGTTTGAGCTTATGGCTATCAGGATCACAATTGTCAAAGGTTGAAGTCCAAAGATCCATATCTAAATGGATGATATGGATGATAATCGAGAAGTTATATCAATGGTTAGAGCTTCATACTTCAATGGTTAAAAATATGGTTGCTGGAAAGCTTCCATGATCATTTATAAAAAAATTATCATAAAGTCTATCTCAAAGAAATTAAGCCCTATGATATTCCTAAGTCAGAACCTAAAACATGAGATTATACATCCGAAGAAATATGTCTTGGAATCCACATATATTAATTCTATTTTCTATGATTTAGGTGAAGTTGAATTTAATAGAATCAATCAATGTCTAATAGTTTGATATGATACAAATACGTTTTTTTTTTATACATTAAAAATGGCCAAAGGAGGGAGAATTTCTCAACTAAATGGAAGACTCACTGGGATTGTGAATAATATTGCTAATCTTGGAACTCCTAGCACTAGTCATGAATTTAAATTGAATGTTTTTAGAGTATTATCACAAAAGTGGAGTGGAATATTAGCTACTATCAAAGATTATATGAGTGTAAAAGGATGGGGCACATCAAGCATGAGTATCTGAAAATTAAATATGACAAGAAAATCGAAAAGAGATACTTCTAGAATACTACATATAAGAAGTATAAGAATTCTATGAATGCCACCTAGACTGATTCAGGATATTCTAGTTTACATGCATCATTATAGTAAAAAAAAATAAAGATATAAATAAAAATTCCAACATATGTTTTATGGAATAATTTGATGAGGCACATTATTATTACTCTTCTGATCATGAACATGAATTAGAAAACTGAAATAGATCATACAAAGAATTAAATGAGTATCATACCATGTTTGAAATAATGTATGATATACAAAAAATGATAAATATATACCTTAAACATTCTTATAATAAAATTTTTATTGAAGAAAAAAATATGAAAAACAAGATTTTTGACTTCAAAAATCATCTGGAAAAATTTACTATCATGAATACTGAACATATAAAAATAATTTAGAACCTATAGAAGGTGGTCAAAAAATTCAACGAGTTTAAAAGTGTCTTTGGTAAAGGGGAGGATTAATTAAAAAAAGCCTTCGTCAAAATCAACTAAGAAAAGGAAAATTCATAATTGGAATACAAGGATAACGTTCTGAATTTTATAGGAAACACTTTATTCCTTGATTGAAAAATAAAAACCTTCCCAAAGATACTTGTTTTCATTATTGGTAAATATGAAATTTTGACAATATTTTTAATTTGAAACATCCTCAATTTTGAGGAATCAAAAATTATTTCCCTTCAAAATATTTTTGAAAATATTCTATAAAGTTTTATAGAAAATAAAAGTAAGTATGGATGCCCAGATCTCTTATAGATAAAATTTATGAACCTAAAATAATTTCCGTACTAAATAATTCTATTGTTTCATTTGAAAATGTAGGAACTGACTGTATGAAAAATGAAAAAAATGGTTTACAAATATTGTGTTTTCAAGGAATATGAGTTTATATTACTCCAACATTAATTATCTATCCAAACTAGATAGAGTATATGTCACGTTTGATGATAATACAAAAGGAAAGATAACTGGAATTGAATTATTTGGAAATCCATATTTAGATATTATCACTAAAGTAATTTATGATGAAGTCCTGAAGCACAACCTGACATGTATCTCTCAAATTTTTGATAATGGATATTCTTTTTATTTTTCTAGAAATTCATGTTTTGTTTTTGAATATATTTTTGTCATGTTTAAATCAAAAAGTACTGAAAATTTTTATACACTAGATCTTTATTCCTTGCCAATATATAATGTAAATAGTTTAAATGATTCAATTGATGAATCCTGTATTTGGTATATAAGACTTTTAAATTTCAATGTTCATTCATTGAGAAAATCATATAAATAAAATTTCATTTATAAATTTCCCAATCTCAAATTGGATATAAATAATCTATGTAATTTATAGAAAATGGTTAAGAAACACATGTCATTATTCCAAATAATTACATACATTTTTTTTATCTTGACCTATTGACATTGTAACATCACATGTAAGTAATGAATAATATATATTTTTATCTATGTCTATTAATTAATTAGATAGTGTTTTAGAGGATTAAAATGAAAATAAATCCAATCTTAAGCATGGAATACACTAATATTTTTAAAAGATTGTTTTACTGCTTTTTGATGGCAAACCATTTTGAAATATATCTTTTGACAATTTTATAAGCTATGTTTGTCAAAATAAACTTATTATTTATGATTGGGACATTCAAATTTACTTTGTGTGAAGTTTTGGTATTTTTCTGACAATGTTCATTTTTAATGAATAGTGAAAAATACTGCATTTTACATCAAAACTGCTTTTTAATCTAATTTATTTATATGATCCGATTATCTTTTGAATTGGTTTTTAAAGTGAAATTAGAATATATTTTTACCATTTAATCCAATAGTGGTCATTGGAATTAATTTCACTTTGAAATTGGACTTAAACTAGTGTCAATCTTTTGATACTTATTGTTTCATAAAAACACGCTATTTGCTCTGACAGCGGAAATTAATTATTAAATTAATTAATGAAAATTATATGTTTTGAATTTTGTAAAATAGAAAACATTTTTGAATTCAGAATATCAGATATATCTTAGGGTGAAGTTTTGGTCTTTTTTTGAAAAACTTCAATTTTTGATGAATAGTGAAACCACTAAGTGGTACTTAAAAAACTGATTTTTCATTTAAATGAAATTTTAACACCTCTGTGTTTTGAATTTAAAAAATAAGACATACGTGGTTGTCATTATGATGTAAAATTTGGTTCAATGGGATTAAAATATTTTTTTTGGTGAATAGTAACTTTTATGTTTTTAATCGCGATTACTGGTAATTAGTGTAGTTTAAGGTAAAAATAATGTTTTTATAATATGAAATGACCTAGACACATGTCCTACCCTTATTGGATGTTTCATGGAAGACCTATAAAATCCATGGGTCAACTTTGGGACCCCATGGAGCCACTTTTGTAGGAAAACGACATTAATATCTTTTTATTTAATGTTAAAGTAAAAATGACACAAACATGAGTTATTTTACTAAACCAATTTTTACATGGGGTTATACAAGTCAGATTTTTTATTATAAATAGTAATTGTAAATCTAAAAATATTCCCTACATCATAGTATTTTTTTCATAATTTTTATACTTTAAATAAATTAAATTTTTTATGACATCATGATGATGCAGCGATTATCTCACTAATAAAGGATTTAAATAAAATGAAATGATAATGTAAAATCTATGAACTACACATGTCCAAAACCTATTGTATGGGTGGATTTCGAACCCTTATCACCTTACCCTATAAGTATATCAATGTGGGACCTTTTGAATCTGAAACTCATTTTATAATAAAGTAACATTTCTTTACTTTCCAAGAGTGCCCCTCCTCTCCTCTTATAAGAGGCCCCCACCGCTACCTCCTTACCCACACTTCCAAAGCCGTTGGCTCGGCCAACCCCTACCCATTTTGTCTCTCCACTTCCCTATCTTACTCCTTGAAGCCTCACTTTGGGCATAAGTCTTCCCAAGGAAGCCTTTGAGCTCAAACCAAAGGGAGTTACCCGATTTTAAGGTAATGTCTTCACTTGAGTCCTTTTGTTTTATTTTACTTCTCCAACCCCCTAAACTCTTTTTATTCATTTATTTTGTAACGACTACAGTATCCTCAATATACTAGGATGTTGTTATAAGATGTATTCTATCTACACTTACACACACCTACATCTAATGGTTAAAGAACATACTGTTTCCGTTGATGGCGAATTTTGGCCTCCCGAAACGATGATTGTTCAACATTCTTTTAACAACTTAAAAGGTGTCCATTAAGATGACACTATATTTATATATGATATAAAATATGTTTATGTTTTCCTTAAGCTTCTGTATTTTTCATTTTTGGAATACCTTTATGGTTTCCATTATGGGTAAACGCGATATCTTCATTTAAGAAAGTGCGGACTACCGCCCCCTCAAAGTGATTTGATTCGTTAATACCATATGTGGGACGTATAAAGGATGGAGTTATGATATTATATATGATATTACACTGGAATTATAATATAACTTTATATCATTATGATTCCATTTCATAAAATACGAAATAGAAATGGAAGCAGCATTCATGTGTACGTAAGGATTACCATCTCCATGAACGGTGTATTTCATTTCTTACCTCTAACTGTAATATAATATTATAAATGGATGCATGTACTGGATATATATGATATATATGATATCTATATCATGAATACCATTCTGTATATAATGGATACATGAAAAACTTGTAATTATAAAGGGTTTATTTTTGACTCAATTACCAATGATCGTTAAAACGACCGTTATTAACTTAAATAATTACATAGTGTTCATGACATGGAAATAAGTGATATAAAAGGAATAATGAACTTGAAAAAGGTTCTTAAACAAGTAGAAATTAACTCAAGTTTATGATTCAGGAGATTAAAGAACGACCGAGTCAAGTCGGACATGAGGTATGGGACTTCGTCTCAATCTCCTTTCATTGAGGCATATTTTTTTTATACACAACTTTATTTTATAGGGTGTATAAAACCCTTTGACTTTTACGTTTATTCAAAAGGAATATTTTTTATATGAAGCGTTTACTAAACGACAAAAGGGAATGGTTTTTTCGTACGTATGCGGTGACAAAAACTTCTCCGCCGCCGTGACCATTATTTGAGTTTCGGCTTCCTCTATAACCCATAGCTTTTTTTCTAAAAGAAAAATAAATACCATGTTTTACTTTTCTTTTTTTTTGGTATTGAAAATGGTTTTAATATTGTTTTTATATCAATGAGTTGTATTTATATCTTGGTATTGAAAGGTGGAAATGTTATGTTTCCTTTATGCATGTTTTATGTGATACGATTATGTTGAGGTTCTTGGGCATTATTATGAAGACGGGTGGTTCTGTGATAAACTAAGGGCGGGTGAGACCGATATAGCTCTCCAATGCATTGGGTAACACGAAGGAGTGAAACATTAAGGTTTCTCCGAAGAGATTTAGGGAATATACTATGATGGGTATTCCAAACGTAACCAAGAGGGTTACTCCCTACGTAAGAATGTTATGAATGCCTCAAGTTATCTTTATGTCTTATGATTTCTATGATTTATTCATGATTTGATGAGGTATGTTAAAGTGATTATGTTTTATAGGTAATTTATGATTTCATTCTTATGTATATATGAACTTATGTTTCCTTTCCATATTTTTATAACACATACTGAGCTTTTTATTCTCATCCAAAGTTTTTTTTGAAATGTTTTTCACAGGTCATGGGAAAGGTACATGATATGATGATAGTGTCAAGGAAGTGTCAAGAATGAATCCATGTTTTATTTTAAATATGTTTCCATTGATGGGAAAAATGAATACTATCTTTATGTAACCACTTTGTTTATATGTGGAATGTAATGCAAGTTTTATGTTCTAATTCTCTAAAACTCTAAACCTGAAAAGATCCTCAATGTGTAATCTTGTAATAACTCAAGATTAAGTAAGGTTTAAGGTCGGGGCCTTATAGTTGGTATCAGAGGTCAGTTTAGATAACTTTAGGAGTTAGAATTCTATTAAATGATTATGCAAAAATATTTTTTTTATGGTCAAATTGAAGTGATATAGCATTTGAAGATTACCATGTTGCTTCATCTAAGACATGTTTTTTCAGAATGGTTTTCCACAGAGGAAATAGAGAAGCAGTGCTAGGAAGGCATACAGAAGGAAATAACCTTCCGAATCAGCATCTTGAGATGGTCAGAATTGGAACTGAACAGTTGTTTGAAGTAATGGAACAGTTGACTCAAGCGATAAATGGTGGTGGTATCCATGCACGAGATCAGCCAGATCAACCGCAGAGGAACATGTCAGTGGTGGAACATTTCATGAGGCAACATCCGCCATCATTCAGAGGATCATCTGACCCTGTGCTAGCTGAAGGGTGGATTAAAGCACTAGAGAAGATTTTTGATGTCCTGGGGTGTTTAGACAATCAAAAGGTTAGTCTTTCTTTTTACCATTTGGAGGGTGAAGAAGATCAGTGGTAGTTGATGGTTAAAAATATCAGGGACGCTGATGAGATTGATGCTCTCAACTGGGATGAATTCAAAGGTATGTTTCTTGAAAAGTATTTTCCTAAGGCTATTCGACTTAGGATGGAAAATAAATTCTTGGAATTGAAGCAAGAGGAAGACTCAGTGGCTACCTATAAAGAAAGGTTCACTCGATTGGCAAGGTATGCTCCAAATTTTATCCGAGACCTTGATAGTAAAATCAATCGTTTTTACTCAGGATTAAATCCAAAATATCGAAGGGCATTAGCTTCTCGTGAGTTTAAAAGTTATTAAAAGCTTGTTCTATGTGCTGAGAAGGTGGAAATAGAGTTTTCCGATGATCAAGTGTTCTATAACAACCAACAGAAGAAGAGACTGAGGTGGCAGGATAAAGGGAAGAATTCTTCAAAAAAGCCTGATGGTAAGAAATCTAAGTTTCCAGTTTGTGATAAATGTGGAAAAAGGCATGCTGGAGAAGGCCTTCTGAATTATGGAAATTGATACTGATGTGTTAAGATGGGACATAAGGCTCGTGATTGCACTGAAAAAGATCAAGGTGAAGGTAAGACCAAATTTGATTTACAGTTAGTGAAATGTTTTAAGTGCAATGAGATAGGTCACTATGAAAACGAGTGTCCGACAAAGAGCTTGAGTGATGGGAATCAGTTAGACTACAAGCAGAAAGGGGTGGTGAAATCCTTTGCAACTACTTCAGCAGATGTCGGGCCATCAAATGAAGTTTTATCAGGTACTTTGTTTGTTTTTTCAGATTATGCCAGTGTGTTGTTTGATTCGGGGTCTACACATTCTTTCATCTCTGAAAACTTTTCTAGTAAAATGGGAATACCATCTCAAGAAATTACTCCTAAACTTTTGGTAAAAACACCTGGGGGAAATGTTGAGGGAAAAATAATTTATAAGAATCTTTCTATCCTTATCAGTGGAAAGAACCTACTTGCAAACCTTATTGTTCTACCTCTAATAGAGTTTGATGTTATCCTGGGTATGGATTGGGTCTCTATTTACCATGCTAAGATTGACTGTAGAGCTAAAGAAGTTTCTTTTCAGAAAGACTTTCAGTTTGTGTACAAGAATGAACCCTTACTGTTGATAACATATCAAGAGGCCGAGAATGTAACAGCCCAAGATTTTATAAAAAAATATTCTTTTTAATTTTATTAAAGTCTTGTGTTGTACGCTACACCAAAAGGAGCTTGCACAACACGCATCCTTGACTTGCCTTTCATTACACGCAATCACAACCTTCCTCGATAGCGTGTGTAATACGCAATACCGAGTTTCACTAAACAACGATATGCTATTAAAATATTATTAAAACTAGCGGTTATGAATAGTAATAACCACTTTTTAAAACTCTGTAAATCGTATTTTTCAAAATGAACTTCATTTTTGGATTCGGAGTATCGAATTTAGCCTAAGGTGAAATTTTGGTACTTTTCTGATAACTTTCATATGCTGATGAATAGTGAAAATTACAAAAATATAATTAAAAACAACATTTTTAATCGAAATAATTAATAGTGATAAATTATTAATTTGAGTGGTTTTAAATTATATTTAGAATATATTTTTACAATTTAATACAATGTTGGTCATTGGATGTAATTTCACATTTAAACCAGACATAATCAAGTGTCAATCTTTTGATAGATATTGTTTCTTAAAAACACGCTATTTGTTTTAACAGCGGGATTTAATTATAAAATTAATTAATGCAAATTCTATGATATGAATATGGTAAAATAGACTTCATTTTTGAATTCGGAATATGAAATATAGCTTAGGATGAAATTTTGGCATTGTTCTGAAAAACATCAATTTTTGATGAATAGTGAAACTACTAAGTGGTAGTTAAAAAAATAAATTTCTTCATAAATCTTAATTTTACCGCTTCTGTGAATGGAATTTCAAAAATCCGAGAGACACGGTTGATGTCAGTAAGTAAAATGTGGTTCAATGAGATGAAAATAATTTTTGGTGAATAGTAACTTTTTACTTTTTTTTACCACGGTTAATGGTAAATAGGGTAACTAAGGGTAAATATGATATTACTATTACCCTAACACATGTCCTAATTCTATTTGATAAGTGTAATTCGACCAAAAACAACCTTATGAATATAATATGACCATTTTGTTCCACTTGGATTAGATTATGACATTTAATATTATATTATTTAATGAATAGTTAAAATAGTTAAAATCAAAGTTTAATAACTAAAACATTTTTAATATGGGGTTATACATAAGATAAATTCGACTATAAATATTCATTAGAAAGATAAAAAGATTTCCTACATAATGATATATTATTTCTAATTTTTAGACTTTAAATAAATTAATTTATTTATGACACAACGATGATGCAGTAATTACCCTTTTAAAGAAAATATTAACATAATTGATGTTATAAATGCTCAAATGAATGTAATTTGAGACTTTTTATGAATTCCACTAATTTTATAGGTTACTATGATATATTAATGTTTATTTAATCAACTTGGTTCGAACATATAATTCTGTTATGACTTTCACAAAAATCATATATCAAATAGTGTCAAAATTGACACAAAATAGTTTTTAAATCAAATATTATATTATTAATTGTTATTGTATTCCTAAAAATCTAAGGTTCGGCCAAATGACTTAGATAAGGATATATATATTAATAATAAACAATTTGGGGTTCGTTTGCCATGTTATAGTAAGTGTATTAACCATATAGTGAAAGAAAACAAAAAGACACGGTAAAAGTTAAATTAATTAACTTAGAGTTAAATCTAATTGATAAGGTTAAAATAATACCATAAACTTGTCTAAATCCTATTGGTTGATAGGATTTCGACCCATACCCACTTTAGCTTCGAAATAAGACCCTTTGGAACCATTATAAACCGATTTTGACTTTAATATAAAATAATATTTTGAGATATTCCTAAGGTGCCCCTCTCCTCCCTTATAAAAGGACACCTCCTCCCCCTCCTCCTCACACCAATTTGAGCACTCAAGCTCGGACAACCCCTGCCAAAATCTCTTCTCCACTTCCCTAGAAACATCCTAGAGGTTCTGGTATTCCTCAAAGACCAATTTTAGTGCCCTAAGAGGAGGTCTCAAAGAGGCGCTTCAAAGAAGAGGTAATTACCGTTACCAATTCTTTCATCTTTATTTCTTCTTCCACTTCTTCTTCTTAGGTTGTTTCATTATGATGTAATAACATCAGTATCACTCATATACTGATATGTTATTATAGGTATGAAACAACCCTATTTCACCATCTATCTATCCTACGGAAAAAGAAATCACCGCGCGTGCGTACGTACGGAATACAGTCTCCACGCCGTGGTGTAATCTATTTTCCACCACCACCTTACATGGATGGGTATAATGGTGTAAAGAATAACTATACATAGTTATTACAACATCATATTGATTCTGATATATTGTATAATCCACTCCAATTCATTTCAATATTTATAGAAATGATATCATCGCTCGTGCGTACGTACGGACTACCGTCTCCACGACGCGATGAGATTCATTCTCCACATTAACCATTCATGAATGATTATAAAGCATATATAACAAGTAATAATGAAATATATGAAATAATAATGATACTTAATTTATGTATATTTATATGTATGTCATCTACTTAATTCCATTCAATTCAATAAGGAAACGAAAACAGCGTTCATGCGTACGTACGGACTACCGTCTCCATGAACGGTGTATTTCATTCCATTATCAATATATAATATATATATATGTATATTCTGAATATATATTATATATAAATAATGTTTTACATTCTGGATATAAGTAATCATGATCCAAGTAATCATATTAATAATTACAAGTTAAAAACACGAATGACAAATAAGACGATTTTACCCAAAATGCTACTTTAACATGAATTTACAAAAGACCGGGTAATATAAAGCCATAAGAGAACCATATATGATATCATAACAATGAATATGATTCTGTAATAAGTCAATAACATTATTAAAATAATTATACAGGAGGTTCGGACACGTACAAAGCAAGTCAGACCTAAGGTAAGGGAAATATCACAATCTCATTTTTATCCGAGATTGTTTATTCGTAAGTATTTACTGGGGTGTATTTTATCATCCACATCCATGTTTCATCAATATGTAATATTATTTCCATCCACCTACAATTGTTTAAATCCATTTTTACCCTTTCGTGATTTTTTAGTAATATGTATGAAATGAATCTTTTGTCGTACGAGGTACTTTTTGACTTTTCCGACAAAAGTACAAAGAATGTTTTTTTTAAACTTATAAGGCATGAATGGATTTTTAAAACATTATTTCCATGAAGCATACTTTACATGTTTTGAAGTTTATTTTTAATCAACTTCTTTTAGTTTAAAATTCTATGACATGTTAAGAAAGGAAAAATGTTTTTGAAGTAGAAATGATATTTTCCTCAAGAATTCAATTCAAGTGTTTTATCAAAATTATTTTCCATCTAAGATAATAATGGGTTCTGTTTCTATCCATATTTTTACATTGATTTGACTATGTTGTTATGGAATTATGTTTATAAATTCCTTTATCTTATATGAATGGTTTTATGATGTCATGTTGTTTAAGAATCTCATTTTTATTACATGGGTTACGAAATGATGTATGATTTATGATTTTGTGGCACACATAAGAATGGTATCATTATGAGATGGGTGGGACCTATATCTCCCTCCAATGCATTGGGTAAATATTTTATATCTCATGAGATAGACATGTCTGGAATGGTAGGTTATACCGGTTCAGTGAAACAGGACTGAAACGAGGGTTACTCGATTCAGAAAGGGACTTTGTCCACTAAGATAGTCTTGGCAATGAGTCTTGACTAACAAGAAATGATTCTCTATGATTATGTGTGAATGCCACAAAGTTTCATGTTTTAGGTTATGATTATTGTGATTACATTTCACTACCATGATTTATCCCATGTTATGAAATTATGCTCTCTTTTTCAGGTTATGATTTCCAAAATGTTATGTTCTTATGAATACGATGTGATTGATATTTCTTTTGTTTACCCTTACTGAGCATTTGAGCTCACCCTTTTATGTTTTCTTTTCCCCAGGAATAAAGAAAGGTTTTAGGTAAAAAAAGGGAAGATCTTTATAGGAGATGATGAAGATCTTTCACCACGATTAGAAGATTACGTTCCGAGTTTCCAAAGACACTAAACTATTACGATCCTTGTGTGTGTGTTTTTGTTATGTACTAAGTATTCCACAAATGTAATGTAATGTCCATGTAAGTCAAGATACGGGTCTCTACAGTTGGTATCAGATGAAAGGTTTAGTCAACCTTTGGAAACTAGGATGCGAAAACGTTAGTGAGATCCCTAGAGATATTTCTAAGGTATGTCTAGGGATGTCTCTAAGGTTAAGTATACGTATAGGTTATAGTCCTAGAATTGCGCTAACGATCTTCGAATTTAACCTAAGATGTTAGATATTGAGGGTACTACCCCTTTATTATGTTGTTTTCCCTAGCATGTTTTTTGCCTCTCATACTATTCTTTTGGGGTTTTAGACGATGGCTGGAACCCGAAGGAACCGTGTTAATGCGGAATGTGATGGGCAATGCAATGATTGTCCCCCTGAGCAACAAAACGATATGGGAGCCGGAATGCAAAATCTTGTAGCCATGCTCAAACAACTTTCTCAAGCTATGAATCATGCAGGACTTCCAAACGAGCAAAGGAAGGAGCAACATTCTGTTGAATCCTTCATGAGGCATCGTCCACCTTCTTTCAGTGGGTCTACTGATCCATTAGTTGCTGAACAATGGATTAGTACTACTGAAAAGATATTTTCAGTTCTTCAATGTTTGGAACATGATAAAGTCATCCTAGCAGTGTATCGTTTGGAAGGAGATGCTGATCAATGGTGGAATCTTATTAAGAATTCGAGGCAAAGGGATGAAATTGAGTCTATGGAATGGGACGAGTTCAAGAACTTATTTTTCAATAAGTACTTCCCTCGTATTCTCCGAACAAAGATGGAGAAAGAGTTTCTTGAACTGAAGCAAAGGGATGATGAATCTGTTGGTACCTCTGAAGCGAATTTTACAAGACTTGCAAGGTACGCTTCTGGTATTATCATCCAACCTGAAAGTAAAGTTGATCGATTTTTTGGTGGCTTAAAACCAAGTCTTCGAAGGGCATTAGCTATAAGAGACTTCAGTAGCTATGAAGAAATTGTGTGTTGTGCTATCAAGGTAGAAATGGAAGTTGGTGTTACATATCCATCTCATGGTTTTGACAAGAAACAAAAGATGGAGTTCAAGGAGAAATCTCAGAATAATGGTGAAAAGAAGTTGAATGTTTCCTTATGCACAAAGTGTGGAAAGAAGCCTGGTGGAGATTGTCTTAAAGGGACTAGAAAATGTTTTAAGTGTGGAAAAGAAGGTCATCGAGCAGCTGAGTGTCGAAGTAATGGAAAAAGGGATTCTAATGAAGTGAATAAAGCAAACACTGCAGAGAACGCACAACCAACACATCAATGCTTCATGTGAAAGGAGATGGGACATTATGCCAATAAATGCCCTAATCCAAGGGTTAGTGATGATCGACATGAGCAACCGCTTAAGGCAAAGGACAAAGGGAAGTCACATGCGATCACTATTGGCAATGTTGAATATGACAACGATGTGGTGGAATGATTAAGTTTTTATGTAATGGGATTCCAAAATAATGTTGTATCATGGAATATTGGAATATTTATGTATTGGTCTAATGTGGTATTCAAAGTGATTGAGATATTATGCGCATAATGAAGGGAAAACGAGAAAATTAAATGTTTAACAGTATTCATGAGCTCATGATTGATATAAGGACTAAGTGATATCATGGTTTGAGTATATAGAATTTTGAGGATTTTGGTATGTGGAAAGTGTTAACTTTTAACTGCATTCAAGTTTTCACTAAGGTTCAATGGGTATTCAAGAGAGTACAAGATTAAGGCCTTTGAATGTTTGGAATGTGTCCAACAAGATATATCTTATGATATATGGGGATCAACGATGGTATTAAATCTCTGGTAATCGTTTTCACTATGTTATGAGAATGGACTGCAGTATTATGGATAGGACTAAAGATTGGAATGGATTATGTTGGACATAAGTTAGTATTGTTTAAGGATAGATGTTTTTCCGATATTATGGGATGTTATAGTAATATAGTTTTAGAAAAAGGACAACCTGCAGGATGGGAGACAGCCCATCGCTTCGGACAAGGCTGTGGGAATCGAACCCACAACCGAAGTGCGACTGGCCTTTATCGCCTACCACTGGCCTACAGGAAGTCCCTGTTTAGTAGAAACTAGTTTTATTATATTATGAAGTATGATATATGAAGTATAAGTCCATTTTAGGAACCATATATGATTAATCTCACTATAGATCGACTTATGCATATAATTTTTGCTAACCTTTTGTTTGAGACAGATGGAATGACCCGTCATTCTATCACATGATCTGCTAACACTTCATGAATAACAAATTCAACTTCATTTATTTAAGAGATGAAGTGGAAATTGTTCAAGGCACGAACAACAGTGAGATTGTACCAAAATAAAGTAAGTATTTATTCTAATTCAAATTTTCAACTTTAGGGAAATGATCTTGAAAACCAAAAATGTTGTCCTAGTGATCTTATACCTGATGAATCAGATGATACCTTATATCATCACAAATCTATGGATTTGTGATTACTGGCTTTTCCATAGCCATGTTCTCTACCACTCTCCATCAGAACATGATGGTTAGATTTCTCTTCCATATCCATATTTTCACCTATGTGGAAACCCAATGATTAGTTTATTTGGGTAACTGTTACGTTTCATACTTTTGTTTTTAAAGATTGGTTTTGATATTCCTTTTTACGATGTGGGTTTCTATTAAAGAAACTTTCGAATAGTAAACCATTTATAACCCCGACGAATTTCGAGGGCGAAATTCCTTTTAAGGGGGGTAGAATGTAACAGCCCAAGATTTTATAAAAAAATATTCTTTTTAATTTTATTAAAGTCTTGTGTTGCACGCTACACCAAAAGGAGCTTGCACAACACGCATCCTTGACTTGCCTTGCATTACACGCAATCACGACCTTCCTCGATAGCGTGTGTAATACGCAATACCGAGTTTCACTAAACAACGATATGCTATTAAAATATTATTAAAACTAGCCGTTATGAATAGTAATAACCACTTTTTAAAACTCTGTAAATCTTATTTTTCAAAATGAACTTCATTTTTGGATTCGGAGTATCGAATTTAGCCTAAGGTGAAATTTTGGTACTTTTCGGATAACTTTCATATTCTGATGAATAGTGAAAATTACTAAATTATAATTAAAAACAAATTTTTTAATCGAAATAATTAATAGTGATAAATTATTAATTTGAGTGGTTTCAAAGTATATTTAGAATATATTTTTACAATTTAATACAATGTTGGTCATTGGATGTAATTTCACATTTAAACCAGACATAATCAAGTGTCAATCTTTTGATAGATATTGTTTCTTAAAAACACGCTATTTGTTTTAACAGTGGGATTTAATTATAAAATTAATTAATGCAAATTCTATGATATGAATTTGGTAAAATAGACTTCATTTTTGAATTCGGAATATGAAATATAGCTTAGGATGATATTTTGGCATTGTTCTGAAAAACATCAATTTTTGATGAATAGTGAAACTACTAAGTGGTAGTTAAAAAAATTAATTTCTTCATAAATCTTAATTTTACCGCTTCTGTGAATGGAATTTCAAAAATCCGAGAGACACGGTTGATGTCAGTAAGTAAAATGTGGTTCAATGAGATGAAAATAATTTTTGGTGAATAGTAACTTTTTACTTTTTTTTTACCACGGTTAATAGTAAATAGGGTAACTAAGGGTAAATATGATATTACTATTACCCTAACACATGTCCTAATTCTATTGGATAAGTGTAATTCGACCAAAAACAACCTTATGAATATAATATGACCATTTGGGTCCACTTGGATTAGATTATGACATTTAATATTATATTATTTAATGAATAGTTAAAATAGTTAAAATCAATGTTTAATAACTAAAACATTTTTAATATGGGGTTATACATAAGATACATTCGACTATAAATATTCATTAGAAAGCTAAAAATATTTCCTACATAATGATATTTTATTTATAATTTTTAGACTTTAAATAAATTAATTTATTTATGACACAACGATGATGCAGTAATTACCCTTTTAAGGAAATATTAACATAATTGATGTTATAAATGCTCAAATGAATGTAATTTGAGACTTTTTATGAATTCCACTAATTTTCTAGGTTACTATGATATATTAATGTTGATTTAATCAACTTGGTTCGAACATCTAATTCTGTTATGACTTTCACAAAAATCATATATCAAATAGTGTCAAAATTGACACAAAATAGTTTTTAAATCAAATATTATATTATTAATTGTTATTGTATTCCTAAAAATCTAAGGTTCGGCCAAATGACTTAGATAAGGATATATATATTAATAATAAACAATTTGGGGTTAGTTTGGCATGTTATAGTAAGTTTATTAACCATATAGTGAAAGAAAACAAAAAGACACGGTAAAAGTTAAATTAATTAACTTAGAGTTAAATCTAATTGATAAGGTTAAAATAATACCCTAAACTTGTCTAAATCCTATTGGTTGATAGGATTTCGACCCATCCCCACTTTAGCTTCGAAATAAGACCCTTTGGAACCATTATAAACCGATTTTGACTTTAATACAAAATAATATTTTGAGATATTCCTAAGGTGCCCCTCTCCTCCCTTATAAAAGGACACCTCCTCCCCCTCCTCCTCACACCAATTTGAGCACTCAAGATCTGCCAACCCCTGACAAAATCTCTTCTCCACATCCCTAGCAACATCCTAGAGGTTCTGGTCTTCCTCAAAGACCAATTTTAGTGCCCTAAGAGGTGGTCTCAAAGAGGCGCTTCAAAGAAGAGGTAATTACCGTTACCAATTCTTTCATTTTTATTTCTTCTTCCACTTCTTCTTCTTAGGTTGTTTCATTATGACGTAATAACATCAGTATCACTCATATACTGATATGTTATTATAAGTATGAAACAACCCTATTTCACCATCTATCTATCCTACGGAAAAAGAAATCACCGCGTGTGCGTACGTACGGAATACCGTCTCCACGCCGTGGTGTAATCTATTTTCCACCACCACCTTACATGGATGGGTATAATGGTGTAAAGAATAACTATACATAGTTATTAAAACATCATATTGATTCTGATATATTGTATAATCCACTCCAATTCAATTCAATATTTATAGAAATGATATCATCGCTCATGCGTACGTACGGACTACCGTCTCCACGACGCGATGAGATTCATTCTCCACATTAACCATTCTTGAATGATTATAAAGCATATATAACAAGTAATAATGAAATATATGACATAATAATGATACTGGATTTATGTATATTTATATGTATGTCATCTACTTAATTCCATTCAATTCAATAAGGAAACGAAAACAGCGTTCATGCGTACGTACGGACTACCGTCTCCATGAACGGTGTATTTCATTCCATTATCAATATATAATATATATATGTATATTCTGAATATATATTATATATAAATCATGTTTTACATTCTGGATATAAGTAATCATGATCCAAGTAATCATATTAATAATTACAAGTTAAAAACACGAATGACAAATAAGACGATTTTACCCAAAATGCTACTTTAACATGAATTTACAAAAGACCGGGTAATATAAAGCCATAAGAGAACCAAATATGATATCATAACAATGAATATGATTCTGTAATAAGTCAATAACATTATGAAAATCATTATACAGGAGGTTTGGACACGTACAAAGCAAGTCGGACCTAAGGTAAGGGAAATATCACAATCTCATTTTTATCCGAGATTGTTTATTCGTAAGTATTTTCTGGGGTGTATTTTATCATCCACATCCATGTTTCATCAATATGTAATATTATTTCCATCCACCTACAATTGTTTAAATCCATTTTTACCCTTCGGTGATTTTTTATTAATATGTATGAAAGGAATCTTTTGTCGTATGAGGTACTTTTTGACTTTTCCGACAAAAGTACAAAAAATGTTTTTTTTAAACTTATACGGCATGAATGGATTTTTAAAACATTATTTCCAAGAAGCATCCTTTACATGTTTTGAAGTTTATTTTTAATCAACTTCTTTTAGTTTAAAATTCTATGACATGTTAAGAAAGGAAAAATGTTTTTGAAGTAGAAAGGATATTTTCCTCAAGAATTCAATTCAAGTGTTTTATCAAAATTATTTTCCATCTAAGATAATAATGGGTTCTATTTCTATCCATATTTTTACATTGATTTGACTATGTTGTTATGGAATTATGTTTATAAATTCCTTTATCTTATATGAATGGTTTTATGATGTCATGTTGTTTAAGAATCTCATTTTTATTACATGGGTTATGAAATGATGTATGATTTATGATTTTGTGGCACACATAAGAATGGTATCATTATGAGATGGGTGGGACCTATATCTCCCTCCAATGCATTGGGTAAAGATTTTATATCTCATGAGATAGACATGGCTGGAATGGTAGGTTATACCAGTTCAGTGAAACAGGACTGAAATGAGGGTTACTCGATTCAGAAAGGGACTTTGTCCACTAAGAGAGTCTTGGCAATGAGTCTTGACTAACAAGAAATGATTCTCTATGATTATGTGTGAATGCCACAAAGTTTCATGTTTTAGGTTATGATTATTTTGATTACATTTCACTACCATGATTTATCCCATGTTATGAAATTATGCTCTCTTTTTCAGGTTATGATTTCCAAAATGTTATGTTCTTATGAATACGATGTGATTGATATTTCTTTTGTTTACCCTTACTGAGCATTTGAGCTCACCCTTTTATGTTTTCTTTTCCCCAGGAATAAAGAAAGGTTTTAGGTAAAAAAAGGGAAGATCTTTATAGGAGATGTTGAAGATCTTTCACCACGATTAGAAGATTACGTTCCGAGTTTCCAAAGACACTAAACTATTACGATCCTTGTGTGTGTGTTTTTGTTATGTACTAAGTATTCCGCAAATGTAATGTAATGTCCATGTAAGTCAAGATACGGGTCTCTACAGGGAAACTTGTAAAAGATGGAAATGAATGTTACCTTTCACACATCGTTGAAAATAAAGGAACTGTTCAGATTAATGATGTGCCAGTGGTAAATGAGTATCCTGATGTTTTTCCTGATGAGTTGCCTGGAATAATACTAGATCAGGAAGTTGAGTTTACTGTTGACTTAGTTCCTGATGCTAAGCCAATTTCAAAAACCCCTTATCTAATGGCTCAAATTTAACTTTTAGAGTTGAAGTAGCAATTGCAAGATTTATTAGAGAAAGGTTTCATTCGACCTAGCACGTCACCATGGGGTGCTCCTATTTTATTTGTAAAAAAGAAATATGGTTCTATGAGACTTTGCATTGATTATAGAGTCTTGGATAACATCACTATTAAGAACAAATATCCTTTGCCTCATATCGATGATATGTTTGATCATCTCCAGGGAGCTCAGTATTTTTCAAATATTGACCTGAGATCGGGGTACCATCAGCTGAAGGTAAAGGAAGCAGATGTTCCGAAGACTTCATTTCGTACAAGATATGGCCATTATGAATTTTTAGTAATGCCTTTTGGGCTAACCAATTCACCTGCTGTATTCATGGACTTAATGAATAGAATTTTCCATGAGTTCTTGGATAAGTTTGTGGTGGTTTTCATTGATGGTATTTTGGGGTTTTATAAAAGTAAATAGGAGCATGAAAGAAATTTAAGGGTTATTTTTCAAACCTTAAAATAAATGAAATTGTATGGGAAATTCATCAAGTGTGAGTTTTGGTTGCAACAAATTTATTTCCTTAGTCACATTGTTTCAAAAGATGGGATAACTGTTGATCCTGCAAAAACAAAAGTTGTGGAAGACTGGCCAAGACCCACAAATGTAACTAAGATTCGTAGTTTCCTTGGTTTGGCAGGCTATTACCGAAGGGTTGTTAGAAATTTTTCACAGTTATCTAGTCCAATGACTAAGCTAACTCGGAAGGGTGTTAAGTTTATCTAGACCAAAGAATGTGATGATTGTTTTCAGGAGTTGAAAAGAAGATTGGTGAATACTATAGTTTTGGAACTACCTTCCAGGAATGGTGAGTTTGTTATCTACAGTGATGCTTCATTGAAAGGACTTGGTTGTGTCCTAATGCAGAATGATCAGGTAATTGCTTATGCTTCACGACAGTTGAAAACTCATGAGGTAAATTACCCTACACATGATTTGGAATTAGCTGCTGTTGTTTTCACTTTAAAAATTTGGAGGCATCATTTTTATGGAGTAAAGTGTGAAATATATACAGATAACAAAAATTTAAAGTATATATTCACTCTGAAAGAATTGAAAATGAGACAAATGAGATGGCTAGAATTAATCAGGGATTATGATTGTACAATTCATTACCATTCGGGAAAAGCAAATAAAGTGGCTGATGCTTTGAGTCGAAAAAGTAATTCTTCATTAACAATGTTGCATTTGGAACGTGATCCTTTGGTTTTTGATTTGATGAACTTTGGCATAGAAGTTTTTGGTGCAGGATGTTCTTCTGTTTTGTTTTAGGTATCAGTGAAATCTTCTCTATCAGATAGAATCAAGCAAGCACAGAAGCAAGACAGTGAGTTGCAGAAAAAGGTAGAGATGGTTCAGAAAGGTAAGTTGCCTGAATTCAACATTGATAATGATTGTGTTTTGAGATTTGGGAAGAGATTGTGTGTGCCTTCTGATTCACAATTGAAGAGAGAGTTGTTATGTGAAGCTCATAGTTTTTCATTTTCAGTTCATCCTAGCAGTACTAAGATGTACAGAGATCTGCGGGAGTATTACTGGTGGGATGGAATGAAAAGAGATATTGCTGATTTTACTGTGAAGTGTTTGACTTGTCAATAGGTTAAAGCAGAGCGGTAGTTTCCGAAAAGGATACTTCAGCCTTTACCAGTTCCAGAGTGGAAATGGGAGAATATATCCATGGACTTTGTTGTAGGATTACCGAAGACATCTCGAGGTAATAATGCAATCTGGGTTATTGTTGATCGCTTGACTAAATCTTCTCATTTCCTTGCTATACGAGATAATTTCTCTCTAGATGAACTTTCCTGTTTGTATCTTAAATAGATAGTCAGGTTACATGGAGTTCCTCTCTCCATTGTATCCTATCGTGATCCCAGGTTTACTTCTAACTTTTGGAAGGGCCTTTAGAAGTCATTAGGTACTGAATTAAATTTTAGTACAGCATTTTATCCTCAATCAGATGGGCAGTCAGAACTAACAATTCAGACATTTGAGGATATGCTACGTTCTTTCTCTATAGATTATTAGGGATGTTGGGACCAACATGTTTCTTTGGTTGAATTTTCATATAATAACAGTTTACATTCCAGTATACAGATGGAACCATTTGAGGCGTTATATGGGAAGCGGTGTCGAACTCTAGCTTTCTGGGATGAAGTGGGTGAAAGGAAGTTGATGGGACCAGAATTGGTAGAAGAGTTGGCAGAAAAAGTTCCGCTGATACAGAAACACATGAGAACAGATCAGAGCGGGAAGAAGAGTTATGCAGACAACAGGAGGAAGGATCTATCTTTTGAGGTAGGTGATCATGTTTTTCTCAAAGTCTCACCATGGAAAAGTGTGATGCGATTTGGTAAGAAAGTAAAGCTGAGTCCAAGGTTCATTGGACCATATGAAATTCTGGAGAGAGTTGGAATAGTTGCATACCGGGCGGCTTTACCTCTGAGTTTATCTCAGGTACACAATGTTTTTCATGTTTCGATGTTGAGAAAGTATATGCCAGATCCATCTCATGTTTTGAGTCCAGAGGTAGTTCAGCTGGAAGAGAACCAATCTTATGAGGAACAATTGGTCCAGATTCTTGACCATAGGGAGCAAATGTTACGGAATAAGGTTATTAATCAGGTAAAGGTTTTGTGAAAAAACCACATGATTAAAGAGGCAACATGGGAATCTGAAAATGCAATGAGGGATAAGTACCCCCATTTATTCGATAAGTAAACAAATTGCGGGGATGCAACTTTCTAAAGGGGGAAGGATATAACATCCCAAGTAAGTAATGAATAATAGATATTTTTATCTATGTCTATTAATGAATTAGATAGTGTTTTAGAGGCTTAAAATGAAAATAAATCCAATCTTAAGCATGGAATACACTAATATTTTTAAAAGATTGTTTTACTACCTTTTGATGGAAAACCATTTTTAATCTATCTTTTGAAAATTTTAAAAGCTATGTTTGTCAAAATAAACGTATTCTTTATGATTGGGAAATCAAAATTTACTTTGTGTGAATTTTTGGTATTTTTATGACAATGTTCATTTTTTAATGAATAGTGAAAAATACTGCATTTTACATCAAAACT
This sequence comes from Viscum album, assembly GCA_963277665.1. NCBI lineage: Eukaryota > Viridiplantae > Streptophyta > Magnoliopsida > Santalales > Viscaceae > Viscum > Viscum album. The sequence goes on from OY728127.1 coordinate 830,070,587, forward strand.
GCTTTTTAATATAATTTATTTATATGATTAGATTATCTTTTAAATTGGTTTTTAAAGTGAAATTAGAATATATTTATACCATTTAATCCAATATTGGTCATTTTAATTAATTTCACTTTGAAATTGGACTTAAACAAGTGTCAATCTTTTGATACTTATTGTTTCATAAAAACACGGCTCTGACAGCGGAAATTAATTATTAAATTAATTAATGCAACTTATATGTTTTGAATTTTGTAAAATAGACAACATTTTTTAATTCAGAATATCAAATATATCTTAGGGTGAAGTTTTGTTATTTTTTTTGAAAAACTTAAATTTTTGATGAATAGTGAAACCACTAAGTGGTACTTAAAAAACTGATTTTCCGTTTAAATGAAATTTTACCACCTATGTGTTTTGAATTTAAAAAATCTGACATACATGTTTGTCATTAAGAAGTAAAATATGGTTCAATGGGATTAAAATATTTTTTTGGTGAATAGTAACTTTTATGTTTTTAATCGCGATTAGTGGTAATTAGTGTAGTTTAAGGTAAAAATAATGTTTTAATAATATGAAATGACCTAGACGCATGTCCTACCCTTATTTTATGTGTCATGGCCGACCCAAAAAATCTGTGGGTCAACTTGGGGACCCCATGGAGCCACTTTGGTAGTAAAATGACATTAATATCTTTTTATTTAATGTTAAAGTAAAAATGACACAAACATGAGTTACTAAAACAATTTTTACATGGGGTTATACAAGTCAGATTTTTGATTATAAATAGTCATTGGAAATATAAAAAGATTAACTACATCATAGTAGTTTTTTCATAATTTTTGGACTTTAAATAAATTAAATAATTTATGACATCATGATGATGCGGCGATTACCTCATTAATAAAGGATTTAAATAAAATGAAATGATAATGTAAAATATATGACCTACACCTGTCCAAAACCTATTTTATGGGTGGATTTCGAACCCTTATCACCTTACCCTCGAATTATATCAATTTTGGACCTTTTGAATCCGAAACTCATTTTAAAATAAAGTAACATTTCTTTACTTTCCAAGAGTGCCCCTCCTCTCCTCTTATAAAAGGCCCCCACCTCTACCTCCTTATCCACACTTCCAAAGCCTTTGGCTCGGCCAACCCCTGCCCATTTTGTCTCTCCATTTCCCTATCATACTCCTTGAAGCCTCACTTTGGGCATAATTCTTCCCAAGGAAGCCTTTGAGCTCAAACCAAAGGGAGTTACCCAATTTTAAGGTAATGTCTTGACTTGAGTCCTTTTGTTTTATTTTGCTTCTCCAACCCCCTAAAGACTTTTTATTAATTTATTTTGTAACAACTCCAGTATCGTCAATATACTAGGATGTTATTATAAGAAGGATTCAATCTACACTTACACACACCTACATCTAATTATTAAAGAACACACTGTTTCTGTGGATGGCGAATTTTGGCCTCCCAAAACGATGATTGTTCAACATTCTTTTAACATATTCAAAGGCGGCCATTAATATGACACTATATTTATATATGATATAAAATATGTTTATGTTTTCCTTAAGCTTCTGTATTTTTCATTTTTGGCATACCTTTATGGTTTCCATTATGGGTAAACGCGATATCTTCATTAAAGAAAGTGCGGACTACTGCCCCCTCAAGGTTATTTGATTTGGTAATACCATATGTGGAACGTATAAAGGATGGAGTTATGATATTATATATGATATTACACTAGAATTATAATATACCTTTATATAATTATAAATCCATTTCATAAAATACGAAATAGAAATGGAAGCAGCGTTCATGTGTACGTACGGCTTACCGTCTCCATGAACGGTGCATTTCATTTCTTACATCTATATGTAATATAATATTATAAATGCATGAATGTAATGGATATATATGATATATATTATATCTACATCATGAATACCATTCTGGATATAATGGATACATGAACAACTTGTAATTATAAAGGGTTTATTTTTTACTCAAGTACCAATGATCATTAAAACGACCGTTATTAACTTAAATAATTACATAGTGTTCATGACATGGAAAGAAGTGATATAAAGGGAATAATGAACTTGAAAAAGTTTCTTAAACAATTAGAAAATAACTCATGTTTATTATTCAGGAGATTAAAGAACGACAGAGTCAAGTCGGACCCGAGGTATGGGACATCACCTTAATCTCCTTTCATTGAGGCATATTTTGTTTTATACACAACCTTATTTTATACGGTGTATAAACCCCTTTTACATTTACGTTTATTAAAAAGTAATCTTTCTTATATGAATCTTTTACTAAATGACAAAATTAAATGTTTTTTTCGTACGTATGTGGCGACAACGGCTTCTCTGCCGCAGTGACCATTATTTGAGTTTCGGATTCCTCTACAAGCCATACCTTTTTTTCTAAAAGAAAAATAAATACCATGTTTTACTTTTCTTTTGTTTTGGTATTGAAATTTTTTTTCATAATGTTTTTATATCAATGAGTTGTATTTATATCTTGTGATTGAAAGGTGGAAATGTTATGTTTCCTTTATTCATGTTTTATGTGATACAATTATGTTGAGGTTCTTGGGAATTATTATGAAGACGGGTGGTTTCATGATAAACTAAGGGCTGGTGAGCCCGATATAGCTCTCCAATGCATTGGGTAATGCGAAGGAGTTAAACATTAAGGTTTCTCCGAAGAGATTTAGGGAATATACATTGATGGGTATTCCAAAGGTAACCAAGAGGGTTACTCCCTACGAAAGAATGTTATGAATGCCTCAAGTTACCTATATGTCTTATGATTTCGATGATTTATTCCTGATTTTATGAGGTATGTTAAAGTGATTATGTTTTATAGGTAATGTATGACTTCATTCTTATGTATATATGAACTTATGTTTCCTTTCCATATTTTTATGACACATACTGCGATTTTTATGCTCATCCCAAGTTATTTTTTGAAATTTTTTTCACAGGTCAAGGGAAAGGTACATGATAAGATGATAGTGTCAAGGTAGTGTTAAGAATGAATCCATGTTTTATTTTAAATATGTTTCCATTGATGGGAAAATGAATACTATCTTTATGTAACCACTTTGTTTATAGGTGGATTGTAATGTAAGTTTTATGTTCTAATTCTCTAAAACTCTAAACCTGAAAATATCCTCAATGTGTAGTCTTGTAATAACTCAAGATTAAGTAAGGTTTAAGGTCGGGGACTTATAGAAATTATCCATATAGATCTGTTATTAACTACACGAACAACATGTCATACTATTAAGTTATTTTTTTATGTGTTAGTTGATGATTTTTCAAGATTAACATCTGTTTAATTTTTATGAATCAAAAGTGAAGATTGATATTTTTTATTCATTTTGACAACTTCTTTAAATTTAAAATGATTTAGAAAACATGTCATTTAGATTTGATCATGATGTTGAATTTTATAATAAAAATTTTAATTATTTTTTCTCAAAAAATGGAATTAAACATACATACTATTCCCCCAGGTTACCTCAACAGAAATGTGTTATCAAAAGGAGGAATTAGAATTTGGAAGAAATTTCTTGGACTATGTTATGTTAAAATAACATTCCCACTCATTTCTTAGCTGAGATTGTTAACATGGCATGTTATATTTTTAATGGAGTACTAATAAGAACTATTTTAATAAAAACACTATATAAGTTATTAAGTAATATATAAACCATGTTAGGATACATAAATGTTTTTGGATGCATGTATTATATCTTGAATGATAAGTATAATCTTGGAAGGATCAATCTAAAGGTTGATGAAGGTATCTTCTTAGAATATTATGTTTCTTCCATAGTGTATAGAGTTTTTATTAAATTTCATCGACTTTTGAAGAACCATCTCATGTGAATTTTGATAACCATTAGACATTTTGTCATAAAATGTATCAAATTGATGATAAAAATTGTTCAATAAAAACATGAGACATAAAACTCTCTTTAATGACAATATGGATGTTGATTTGGAACTTGATTACATTAAACAAAATAAAGTAATGGTAGACACTAGTGAACTGGAATGTGTGTTTCCTAAAATACCTAGAAACCATAAAGTCTATACTTTAGAAATAACTATAGTAATCATATATAAAGGAGTAATAACTAGATGGAACATATAAAATCATGTAGAATCAACTTCCCTTTTATCTCAACCAGAACAAAAATAAGTCTAAGAATCATTTTCTGATGAATGTTGGTTCATAGATATCCAATAAGAGATAAATAAATTTAAAAGAAATAATGTGTTGAAATTTGTTGAATGACCCTCAAAATATCTTGTAATTGGAACCAAATGGGTTTCTAAAAGAAAACAAGGTGATCATGATGAATAACTAGAAATAATTATTGATTAGTTACTAAATGAAAAAATCAAGAATAATAAAAATATTATGAATAATAATTTTATTATATACTCTATTAGAAGATATTAGAATCCATATAATATATTTAGCATATATGAATTTTAAATTATATCATATGGACGTTAAATATTAATTTTTAGATGGTTTAATAATAAAGGAATTTTACAAAGAACAACCTCCTAGTTTTGAAGATCCTCATTTTCCAAATTATGTATCTAAAAATAGAAAATAACTATATAGACTTAGACAAGCTGCAAGGGAGTGGTATGAAATACTATGTTATTTTCTATTATATAATAGTTTTATATTATAAATGGAAGATCCTATGTTATTTAAGAAAAATACATTCTATGATATTTTTCTAGTACAAATATATGTGGAATATGTTATTTTTGGTTCAACAACAAAAACTTGCACAATGAATTTTAAAAACATATGAAAAAAAGAATTTGAAATGAGTATGATGGTTGAAAAAAACTATTTTATGGGATTTTGAGTTCATTAAAAGGGTTTTGGAAAAATATTTTAAATAAAATTAAATACATTCATTATTTACTTAAGATGTTTGGAAATGAAAATGGTAAGACCTAATAAACTCTTATGAGTTCTAGAGACACAATTACCTTGTAGGACTAAGAGAGAGATTTGAGAACCAGAACAGTATTGTATCCTAGTCACTAAGTATGGAGACTCATTATTAGTGGATAATGATATCCTCAAACCTAAAATAAATAATTAAGTGGAATTGATGTTTCCAAGTTGCATGAAACCATGAATTCAGAAATTTATTCAATGTACTAAAACCAAGTTTGGATTTTGGTACACCCTATAGTGGATGTAAAGTCCATTGGATTCAAACTGGTATTCAGGATGAAACAGGACAAGTATGGACAATTCAATACCTTTAAGGCACGTCTGGTTGCGAAAGGATATAAATAGTGTCAAGGAATGGACTCTGATGAATCCTTTCCACCAGTTGCAATGTTGAAATCCATCAGAAATTTTCTTTCCATTATATATTTCCATGATTTTAATATTTGGAAAATGGATTCCAAAACAACCTTCCTTAAAATGAACCATCAGGAAGATGTCTATATGACATAGGCTGATGGGTTTGGGACTATAATGGATTAAAAAAAGTTATCGATGTCACAATGATCAATTTCTGTATTAAAGAAAGAATCTAGGCCATTGAACATTCATTTTGATGAGGTCATAACAGAATTTCGTTTTATAAAGAATTAATGTGAGTGGTGGGCCTATAAATAGTTTAGTGGGAGTGTGGTCCCATTCATAATTGAATTTTTTTTATGAAATATTTCACATTGGAAATGAAATACTAGTCATACAGTCTATTAAAGAATAGTGGAATGAATGAATATTTATGAAGGACTTGGGTGAGTCAGCTTATATTCAATGAATCTAGATCCATTGTGATAGATCATAGAGGTTTCATGACCTATGTCAAATTACATATATTGGAAGGATACTAAAGATATTGAATATGTGAAAATAAAAAAGGTTATTGTTTCCAGTGTCACATGACATTTGTATTTCTATGAAAATGTGTCCTCAACCACATGAGGAGAGAAATAACATGACAAGGATTCCATACACAGCAGTGATTGGGACATCCATGTATGTTATGAAATGTTGTAAGACAGATGTCACATGTGTATTAAGTATGGTAGGAAGATATCAAGTTGATCAAGGTGACCACCATTTTATAGAAGTCAAGATTATCCCTAAGTATCTAAGGAATACAAATGATATGTTTATTTTTTATGTAGGAGATGAGGAACTAGTCATCAGGGGATATGCAGATGCTAGTTTCAAAACTAATCAAGATGAAATGAAGTCACAAACATGATAAATCTTCACTTTTAAGGGAGGTTCTGTGAGAAATAAGAGAACAAATAAGGCTCTGGTTGTAGATTCTATAGTAGATTCCATGTATATTGATGCTTTTGAGGTAGCTAAAGAAGCAGTATGGATGTGAATCTTTATCCAGGTTCTTGATGTGGTATCTAGAATTAAAGATCCTTTCATGCTCTATTGTGAAGATAATACAATAGTGTCTCCTATAAATGATCCAATTTCACATCTAAAGATGAAGTACATACTTCATATGTATCATCTCTTAAGAGATTTTTCTTAATGAGTTAAAATCGTAGTGTGTAGTATTTCATTAGAACACAACATGGAATACCCCTTGAAAAAATCCCTGACTCAGAAGAAACATGACTATAAATTGAGGTCTAGTAGAATAAAGGTAATAGAGAGTTTGCTATTTTAAAGTGGGAGTTTGTTAGAGTTGGTTTCCTAGGACCATCTTTTTTGACTTTGATTACATGTATATTCTATGTATTAAATATTAATAAAAAATATTATTACATATTTTTTGTTGTTCGGCATGACTCTAATGTAACAATATCCTTGTGTATACATTGGATTGATAAGGTTGTAGAAATTCTCCACTATGTTGAAAACCTTGATGTGATATGAAGATATTCTAAAATAATGTTACACGATTGTATAACATAATTGATGGGACATATAGTACATAGACTATCATGGGCGAGTACTCATATAAAGATGAAACTTCTTCTTTAAGAATGCTCACACTTGAAAATATCCAAGATGGGAGATTAGAAGAATAGACCTTCCAATAGGAATTATGCATTCTTTGGTGTCATTTCACATTCTTATATATGAGAGTGTGTGGTGGTCCGTATAATTTCATATTATTATTAATTCATGTTACCAATCATAAATTTAGATGTATTTCATTAACCATGAAAATAACAGTTCGTGGAGAATTTGGATATGTTTGGTGTGTCAGGAGTGACATGTCATTACTGAATAAGTTGAGGAATGTTTTTTCTCTTCAATATTTATGGAATATTATATGTCTACACCTTTATTGGAATAGATCTCTCACATAACATTCCATGTCCATGGGGCAATGACGCGTTTATTTTGAATATTTAAAGAAAGAAATATCGATCATATGGGTGGGTGACATAAATGTGCAACCTGATTTATTATATATTGTAACAAAGGTATTATATTATATAGTGGTTGTCCAAATGTGGTTTTTGACGTTACAACATTATGTTCATTCTCTTGGGTGCCTTGTACCATTTCTAGAATATAATCTTGGACTTTAGTCATGCCCACCTAATACCAACAATAATGAATCTTAGAGGGTCACACAGTAAATGTTTCTATTGATCTTGGTTAAATTCTATTTTAGTTTAATTAATGGAATAAATATTATTCTCAATACCGAAGAATAATTTTATTCAAGTTAAAATGATCTCATAAATTAAATAAATACTTATTCCCCATTTTTTGAATAAATATTAAATTTATTTATTTAATATTTTAAAAAATATTCTTTCACTTGATTGAGAATAAAATATTTATTTATGAATAAAATATTTATTTAGTTGTTTAATAAATTCTAGAAGAGTTATAATGGACCAAGACTCAATATGGTGACAAATATTAATCAGTAATATAGTTACATAATATTTTTTATTTCACAAGTTGTTGGAGACCACAAAAATAAAAATAATATAATTATTATTATGTGGAATGGGATTTATTAAAGGTAATAAATTTTATTTAATGGTTGTTATGTTATTACATAATATTTTAAATTAAATATTAACTCTACAAATAGATGTTTATGTCTATTGTGAAGAGAATTATAATAAATGAGATTAGAGTTTTGTTGCGCAAAACAAATTCTCTCTAAACTACTCATCTCTCACTCTCAAGAAAGAGAAGTGTAAGAGGGATTTTCTCAAGATGAAATCAAATGGTCAAGAATGAAAAATGAAATAAATATGAGTCACCACACTAGCACCCAAAGTTCTATTTGTGTTTCTCAGAGATCATAAGATCATGTGAAGATCACTACTAGGTGGTGTCTATCCTTTGATCCTCATAGCGTGACAAAGGTAATTTTAAAGGGTTTTTCGGTCGATCAAGATTCACTGATGGAGAAATTTCCTAAGTCTAGGTATTTATTTTTTCAAATTTTAATAATCTAATAATAAATTTGATGTTCAGGATGTTCATTTTTGGTTTTGGGAAACAATTATTAAATAAAACATTAATATATCACACATCTTTTCATGCTTGAACTGTGATCGGGATGATTACAAAACACCTAACCACCACCCAAACCTTAAAGCCCCAAAATCCATTAATGCACTAAAACAATAAAACCCCCCAAATTCCCTAAAAAGACCTATCATCCATAAAAAAATCAAAAAATATGACAACCCCTAAAACCATTAAAATATCTTAATACCACTAAGAACATTTAAAATAGACAAAACCCCTAATGAACACTAAAATCTGTAAATAAACCCTAAACTCCTAAAGAACACAAATAAGTCTAAAATCCCTTTAAATACTAAAAATACTAAAAACACAAAGATCATTAAAATCCACAAAATCCCAATTATTATGAAACCCCTAAAAACCCTAAAAACCGTCAAAAATACAATAAACCCTCACACCTCAAAAATTTATATTAGGCCCTAAAACCCTAAAAAGCTTATAAAACCCAATAAAACTGCCAAAAAAACCTAAAAACAGAAACCCATAAAACCCCTTATAAACTCAAAAAAACACTTAAAGCCCATAAAACCATTAATACCATGAAACCAATAAAAACCCTATTAACACAAAAAAAAACCCCTGAAACACTAAAAACCCCTGAAACCCCCTAAAACTATAAATATCCCAAGGAACCTAATTACACTTAAACCCTCTATTAACCCTTAAATTTTCAAAAAAACACTAAGAAACATTGAAAACCAAAACCACCGAAAAAACTCCTAAAAACATAACAAAAAAACACTAAAGGTCTCTAAAAATCATAAAGACCCCTAAACACCCTAAAACACCTAAATAACCCTAAAAACCCTAAAAACCCTAAAAACCCGGAAACCCTAAAAGTCCTTGAAACCCCTACAAAAACTAAAACACTATAAAACCCCACAAAGTCCCTAAAACCCTAAAATAACTAAAAAACCATAACAACCCTAAAAGACACTAAAACCCCAAAAGAACATGGAATGCCTTAAAGACATTAAAACCCCTAAAAACACTAAAGGACCAAAAACCCCCACAAATGGCCCAAAAACCCCGAATGAACCATAAAAACCCTAAAAAATCAAAAGAACACTAAAACCCTAATTGAATATAAAAAAACCATAAAACCCAAAAGGATCCATAAAACTCTAATAAACCCAAAAACCCTAAAAACCATAAAAGTCCATAAAAATTCCTAACGACCCAAAAAGATCCTAAAACCCAAAAACATTAAAACTCAAAAAAACACCTAAAACCATAAAGACGACAGGAAACCTTAGAAAACCTAAAAAACCTAAAAGTTTCTAAAACCCCATAAAAAAAATAAAGATGCTATAACCCTTAAAAACACACAACTACCATAGTAGGCCAAAAACCCTAAACACCTTAAAAACCCTAAAAACCCAAAATAACACTGAATCTTTTAAACCCTTAAAAACCCAAAAATCCCAAAAATACATAAAACCTAAAAAAACCTTAAAACCTAAATATCCATAAAAACTATAAAAACACATACAATGCCAAAAATTCCAAAAAACACTACAATCCCAACAAAATCCAAAAACACCTAAAAACCCTAATGAACCCTAAAGATAATAAAACCCCTAAAACCCCCCAAAGAGACTTAAAAACTAATTGTCCCTAGAATACCTTAAAACCCCAAATGACCCTGAAAATTCCTAAAACCCCTAAATAGCCTAAAATCCTACAAATCCCAACAAGACCCTAAAACCCCCAAAAAACCCCAAAACCCCTAAAACCCTAAAAATCATAAACGACCATTAAAATATTTTAAATCCCTAAGGAACACCAAAAACACTAAAAGACCCTAAAACAACCTAAAAACATTAAAATAACCCAAAACCCATAAAAAACCTAAAACACTAAAAACTCTAAAAGACCCTAAATACCAAAAAAAACCAAAAAACCCCTAAAAACATTAAAACACTAAAACCCTAAAAACCATAGAAAAACACTAAAAAACCATAAAACCAATTAAAATAAATGATAATCCATAAAAACCCTAAGAACCCTAAAAATAATAAAAATTCTAAAAAATAGTGACAAGCCAAAAAAAACATTGAAAAATCCCAAAAACCCCAAACCCTAAAACAACCTTAATAATCGTTGAAACTCTAAAACACTAAATCCCCTGAAAACCATAAAAACCTTAAAACACAGCTAAAATAATAAAAAAATCCCCATAAAAACATGAAATACCCACTAAAAACCCAAAACCCATATAAAACCTAGCCCCCTCTCCCATAAAAAACACCCGAAACCAAAAAACACCATGAAAATCCAAAAAAACCATAAAATACCCCAAAACCCTAAAATACCGTAAAACCTTAAAGTACTTTAAAATACCCTAAACCCTAAAGTATAATAAAATACCCTATGACCCTAAAAACCAACTAAAAGACAATAAAAACATAACATCCATTAAAACACATAAAGGATCCTAAAACATCTATAAAAATACTAAAGGAACTATAAAACCCCTTAAAACCCTATGAAATAAAAAACTGAAAAACCTAAAAAAACTAACAGACACTAAAACCCGAAAACCCAAAAAACACTCTAAAACCTTTGAAACTGTAAAAACCATTACAATATTAATGTCCCTAAAACAACCCTAAAAATTTTAAATATCCAAAGAACCCATAAAACCCGTAAAACACATTCAAACCCCTAAGAAAAATTACTCTAAACCCCTAAATCAATAAAAACCCTAAAAGGCCTAAAAATACTTAAAACCCAAGGAAAACCCAAAATAAATATATATATAAACCCCAAAAAACCCCAAAAACCCAGAATACCCCAAAACCACTGAAATCCACTATATATAATAAAAATAATTAAACCATAAAAACCATCAAAAAAATATAAAAAACAATAAAAATAAATAAGAAACCATAAAAACCATAAAATCCCATAAAAATGTTAGACCCTAAAATAAATGTAAAAAACATAAAATCCTCTGAAATCCCCCCAAAGATACTCTTAAAGTACCCTAAAAATCTAAAAACCCAGAAGACCCTAAAACCTAAAGAAACAAAATAACCAAAGAACCCTAAAAAGCTCTATAAAAAACTAAATAACCATAAAACCCATCGAATAACAAAAACCATAAAAACTAATAGAAACCTTAAAAACCCAAAAACTATAGTAAACCTTAATAATCATAAAAATCCTAAAATGATAAAACCATAAAACCCTAAAAATGTATTAAAAAATAAAAACCCCACTAAAACCCCTAAAACCATCAAAACACTAAAAAGGCCTAAAAACCACAATGAAACCCTAAAACCCTTAAAAACCCCTAAAACACCCCCAAAACCCTACACCCCCTAAAAACCATAAAAAATATAAAAAACATAATATTCCCTAAAAACCCAAAGACAATATAAACAACAAAACCCCTAAAACCAAGGAAACCCCTAAAATCAATTAAAAATCCTAAAAATCCCAAAAAAATCTCAAAAATCCCTATAAACACATAAAAACCATAAACTCCCAAAGGAAACCCCAAAAACCATAAAATAACTAAAAACCCCTAAATTATATAAAAACAAAAAAACCCTAAAAATCTTTAAAAACACCTGAAAACCAAAAAAAGACACTAAAACCTGTAAAACCCATAAGAACCCTAAAAACCATGAAAACCCCTAAATGACCATAAAACCAATAAAAACATAAAATAATCTAAAAAATATAAATAAACTAAGATACCCTAAAAACACTTAAATAAAACAATACAGGAAAATCCCTAAGACCCTAAGACCCTAAATTTTTTTACAAAACCAAGAAAACCACCTAAAACCCATAAAAACAAAAAAAAACCCCAAAATTCTAAAAAAATCTATAAAACCCTAAAAATATAAAATATTACTAAAGCCCCTAAATACAATAAAACCGCATAAAATACCAAATCCCCCAAAGGAATCTAAAACCCTATGAAAACCCAAAAACCCTAACAAAATATATGAAAGAACCTAAAACCCTAAAACCACTATAATCATCAAAACCCCCATTAAAATTCATAAAAACCCTGAAAACCCATTAAATCCATAAAAATCAATAACAATACATAAACCGCACCAAAAATCATGAAAAAAACTAGAAACATATAAAACCTTAAAAACCCAAAAACCCCTAAACCCATAGAAAACCTTAAAACCCTAGAAAATCATTAAAATAACTAAAAACCCCTAAAACACTAAAATCCCAAGAACCCCAAAAATATATAAAACCCTAAAAATAATGAAAACACTAAAAACCCTAAAATACTCTAAAATCCTTAAAAACCCTTGAAAACCCATAAAATCTCTAAAGACCCTTGAAATACTAAACAATAAAACCCTAAAAGTCTCTAAAATCTGTAAAACCCTAAAAACCCTTCAAAACCTGTGAAATCATAAAAAACCCTAAAAACTAAAAGAACTTTAAAAAAGACATGAAAAATCTAAAAACTATTACCCCCCCCCCCAATATAAAAAACCAAAACCCCCTAAAAACCTCATGAAACCCCAAAATATCATAATACCCAATAAATAACTATAAAAACCATAAAACCCTCAGAACCCTTAAAATTATTAAAAGTCCAAAAAAACATCAAAACCCATTGAAAACCTTAAAAACCTCATAAAAATTTCAAAAACCCTAAAACCCCCCTGAAATAAAAAATAATGAAAATCCTAATAACCCTAAAAATCCCAAAAAACCCCAGAAAACTCCTAAAAACCATGAAACCCCTAAAACCCCTTAAAATCTAAAACACCAAACACCCTTTTAAAACCCTATATCCTTAAGAAAATAAAAAAAATTAAAGGAACAAATCCCCTAATACAAAAACCACCTCAGAGAGTCCTAAAGGTCCTAAAAAACTAAAACCATAAAAAACTGTAAAATCCTAAAACCATAATACCCCTATGATATTCTAAAACAAAAAAAACTCTGAAAAATTCTAAAACCCCCAGAAATATCCTAAAAACCCCAAAAACATAAAAAGACAAAAACATGTCATAAAACCACAAAAAAAAACATAAACCTTAAAAATCATTTAAAACCCTATCATTCTTAAAATACCTTTAAACCCTAAAATTCTCTAAAACTAAAAACCCAAAAAAGACCCCAAAACCCTAAAAATTGTAAAAGACCCTAACACCCCTAAAAACCACAAAAGTACCTAAAAATAATTAAAACCATAAATGTAAAAGAAAACAATAAAAACCCTAAATGACCCTAAGAACCTTTAATACCAATAATGGACCAAAAAAAATTTAAAACCCCTAAAGGAACCTAAAATCCAAAAAAACCCCTAAATCGATTGAAAAAACCCCAAACCCTAAAAAACCATTATAAACCCTATAAACCATAAAAACTTTCAACCCCCTTGAAAATCCTTAAATACCCTATAAAACCCCAATAACCAGAAATAACCCTAATAACCTTAAAATACCCTAAAATCCTTAAAAACTAAAAAAACCTAACATGCCCCCCAAAACCCTAAAAGACCCTAAAAACTCGATAAAGCACCAAAACCCTTAAAAGGGCATAAAAACTCTAAAATTCCTAAGAAACATAAAACTACTATATAAAATGGAACCCAAAAACCTTAAAACCCAATAAAACCCCTTACAAAACAATAAAATACTTATAAAACCTAAAAACCATAAAAAGCATAAAAATTCCTATAAAGAAAAAAACACTAAAAATCCAGAAAACATTAAAAAAACATACAGAAAACTAAAACACCAAAAACTCAACTAAAACCCCAATAAAATCTAAAACCCTAATGGCCCATAAATTCCAGTAAAAGAACACTATCCCATAAAATCCCTAATTCCCCTATAATCCCAAAACAGATTAAAAAGTCCAACCCCCCCCCCCCCATTATACCTAAATGGATGAAAAAACCATCAAAAACCAAGAGCACCCTAGAATCCCTAGAATCCAAAAAAACATAAAAACCTAAAGGGTACTAAACACCCTAAAAATCTCCAAAACACCATAAAAACCCTAAAAACTATTAATCACTAAGAAACTATAAGAACACCTAAAAACACTAAAACTAACTAAAACCTTAAATAACCATAAATATCCTAAAAAATAAATAACCCTATAAAGACTCCAAAAGACCCTTAAAACCATAAACACCATAGAAAAACTAAAACCTTTAAAACCCTAAAACCCTGTAAATCCCTAAATCCCCTAAAAACCTAAAAACCCAAAAAACACCAAACCCCAATAACCCAAAAACCCAAATAGTCCCCAAAAACCAAAAAATACCTTTAAAATCCCAAAACCCCCTAAACCAATGAAAAACATTTAAAAACATAAAAATGGAATAAAAACCATAAAGGCCCTAAAATCCCCTAAAAGAACCTAAAATCCCTTTAAAACAATAAAAGAAACTAAAAACCATAATAGCCCTAGAACAACCCTAAAAGACGCTAAAAACCGTAAAAACCATAAAATCCCAAAATCCCACGAAAAATCTAAAAACCCTAACCCCCCAAACCCCTAAAACCCCAAAAAATATATAAAACCCCTAAAACCACCCTGAAAAAACCTCAAAAAAGAAATACCCTAAAAGCTTCTAAAACCTTTAAAAACCGTAAAATCATAAAAACCCCTAAAAACCCCAAAAACATGAAATTTTTTATAAAACCCTAAAAATCATAAAAACCCTTAAAACAATAAAAAACCCTATAAATATTGAATACCTTAAATGACATAAAAACATAAAAACCCTAAAACCCCATAAAACCTAAAAACCCTAAAACCCATAATAAAACACAAAACACCTAAAAACATTCAAAACACTAAAACCCCTAAAATCCAAAGAAAACCCTAAAAACCTAAAAACATAGAAACCCTAAAAACCACTTGAAACCCATAAAAACCCAAAAAAAAAAAATAATTTTTGTACCCAAAAACCATAAAACCATTAAAACCCTAAAAAACTCCAAAAGACCCAAAAAACATATAAATATCATCAAAAGACACCAAAAAATCTATACAAACCTGAAAACTCCCATAAAAACCCTTAAACACCCTAAAAAACAAAAAATTGTAAAAACAAAAAAACCCCTAAAACCCTAAAACCCACAAAAAATAAACACTCTTAAAACCCTAAAAATCATAACCCCCCCCCCCCCACACATATAAAATCCCTACAAACACTAAAAACCCCAAAAAATTATAAAAACATTGGAAAAAATAAAAAACATAAAAGATCAAAAAATCTAAAACAAAAAGACTACCCTAAACACCAAAAAACCAATAAAATCTGAAATAAACCTTAAAACGACATGAAAAACTAAAAAACCAAAATAACTAAAAACTTGTTAAAACCCTAGAAAATCCTAAGATTCCTAAAAACCATCAAAATATTTAAATACCCTAAAATCCATAATAAAAAACTACAAAATCCTAAGAAAACCCAAGAAATCCTAAATCTTGGAAAAAACACTACAAACTGTAGAAACCTAAAACCCTATAAACCTTTAATCACACTAAACCCCCCAAGAAACCCTAATAACCCTAAAACACAGTAAAACCCTAACAAACTCTTAAATAACTATAAATTTCCAAAAAACCTAAAAACACCCAAAACATCTTAAAACACCTAAAAAACAAAAAACCCTAAAAGACTCTAAAACAGCTATAACATGAAAACCCTAAAATTCAAAAAAAAACCGTAAAAACCCAAAAATCTATAATCCAATAGAAGTCCCTAAAACACCTATAAACATGAAAACCATTACAAGCTTAAAAAACATGAAAACACAATAGATGACCTAATACCTAAAAACCTATAAATGCTAAAAAACCCAAAAACTCTTTGAAACACTAAAAACCCAAAAATGAAAAAAAAACTCTAAAAACAACCCAAACCATGAAAAATTAAGAACGACCTAAGAACCATAAAAACAATAAAAACATTAAAACCCGTAAAAATATTTAAAATCCTAAAAATCCCAAAAAAAACCCTAACACCCCTAATATTACTTAAAACCCTGAAAAATCCCAAAACACCCTGTAAAAAACCTAAAAACTCTAAAAACACTAAAAGAACCAAAAATCCCAATAAAATCATAAAACCCCTAAAACACACTAAAAACCCTAAAACCCCCTAAAACTCCTAAATACAATTTGAAACACTAAAAACACTAAAACCACTAAAACACTAAAATTCCCTAAAATATACTACAAACCTGAAAATACCCTTAAGTCCTTAAAACCCCATTAAAGAACTCAAAACCCTAAAACTATTAAAACCCTAAAAAGACTAAAAACCCTTTATAATGTTAAAATGATAAATAATACCAAATAACCATATAAAACGATATAAGAACATAAACACCCGAAAAATCCCTAAAATTACTAAAATCCCCAACAACTTAAATCCTCTAAAAACCCAAAAATTTTCTAAATCCTGTAAAAACTATAACATCCTTAAAACCCTAAATACATAAAGAGGCATAAAAACTCTAAAATACATTAAAACCACTAAAACAATTCTAAAAAATCTTAAAACTCTTAAAAACCCTAAAAAATTATTCGCCTCTTAAAAACCTAAAAATAGTAAAAAAAACCCCCCAAAACCACTAAAAACCACAAATACTAAAAAACAGAAATATCCTAATAAACAAGAAAAACCCAAAAAAACATAAAACCATAAAAGATCCCTAAAAACCTCCAAAGACCTAAAACTCGAAAAAAATACCTCAAAATACTAAAAAGAATAAGGACACTAAAAACCCTTAAAAACTGAAAAATCAAGAAAAATAAATAAAGACATTAATAACACCAAAAAACCATTAAGAATACTAAAAAACCAGAAAACCTTGAAAATCATAAAAAAAACAAAAAAATCCCTAAAACTCCTAAAAAAATCGTAACCCCATAAAAATGAAAATTCCCTAAAAATTATTAAAACCCATACTAAAGCCTAAAACCTCTTAAAAACCATAAAAACCTATAATCCTAAAAAATATATAAACCCTAAAATAATCCTTAAAAACTGAAATCCCTACAAAAATCTTGAATACTCCTAAAAACACTAAAACCCAAAAAAACACAAAAAATCAAAAAAACATAAAAATCCATTAAAAATCTAATTCCCCCAACCAAAAACTTCATAACCCCCAAAAAAATCCCGGAAAACCCAAGAAACCGATAAAACCACTTATCATCCAAATTCCTTTAAACCCCATGAAATCTCTAAAATATCGAGACATAATAAAAACCCGAAACCCATTAAAAACCCTTAAAACCATTAAAAACATAAAACCCACAAAAAAACCCTCAAAACCTTTAAAAACCTAAAATCCCATAACAACCTAAGACTCTAAAATACTAATATCTCAAAAAATCCCTAAAATTATTAAAACCGCTATAAAAGTATAAAAACCCATAGGACCCATAAACATCTGAAAACCTAGGAAAACAATTTAAACTCCTAAAAATCTAATAAATCTTTAAAACATAAAACCCCTAAGAACCCTAAAAACCATATCAACCCAAAAAGTTCCATAAAATTACCTAACAATCAATAAATCCCCAAAAATCCTCAAAAACTCTAGAATCCCAAAAAACCCACAAAATTCCTAAAAACATTAAATCTCGTAAAACCAAAACGGAAAAAACCATTAAAAAGCCTAAAAATACCTAAAAGAACCATAATAATCTCAAAACACCATTGAAACCCCTAAAACCCTAAGGACAGTAAAAAAACCAAAAACACTAAAAAACCTTAAGAAAAATAATAACACAATAAATCCGTAATAACACTTAAAAATTTAAAAAACCTAAAAACCCTAAAACCCATAAATAATAATATAAAAAACTAAAGAACCATAAACATTGTAAAAACTCAAAAAAAAAATAAACCGTAAAAACCACTACATGAATCTAAAACTGCTAAATCCACTAACAAACATTAAAACACCAAAAAAATCATAAAAACCATTAAAATCTGTAAAAATGCTAAAACACCAAAAAAACTCTAAAAAACCAAAAAATTATAATAATGCTAATAAACCTAAAAACCACTCAATGATCCTAAAAATATTAAAACCCTAAAATCCCTAAAAACCCTAACATACTTTAAACCCCTAAAATCATTACAACCCCGAAAGCACAATAAAAACCACAAAATACTAATCTTCCCTAAAACCGCTAAAACCCCTACAGGACTCCCTAAAACCCAAAAACCCCTAAAACACTTGAGAAGCCTAAAATATCCTAAAAATTATTAAAAACAGTAAAAGGCCCTAAAACTGTATAAATATCAATAAATCAAAAAAGACTAGTAACCCCTAAAACCCCCTAAAACCCTAAAAACCCCTCAAACCATTAATGTACCATAAAACCCCTAAATCCCCTTAAGAACTAAAACAACTAAAAACTGTAAAGTACCCTAAAAAAATAAAAACCCAAAAAATTCCAAAAAATCCTTACACCCCCTAAAAATCATAAATCCCATAAAATCACTAAAAATTCTTATGCCTTGAAAACCCCTAAAAGGACCTAAAAACCCTAAAAAACCAAAGGACCCTAAAATACTAACGATAACTAAAGTACACAAATCGCACCAAAATATTTAAAAGGACTATAAAACCATAAATTCCATAAATGTCCCTAAAACCAAAAAATAAACATTAAAACCCCTAAAACATCTAAAACCCATAAAAGACCCTAAAACCCCTAAACCCCTAAATAGAAATAGAAAACCCAAAAACCATTAAATTATCCTTAATACCCCTATAAGACCCATAAATACCCAAAAAACACACAAACCCCCTAGGAAAAACCTAAAAAATATTTTAAACCCCAAAATCATTAAAAACACAAAAACCATAAAATCCATAAATATCGCTAAAAACATTTAAATAACCCAAAAACCAAATTCCTCTTAAAACACATAAATAACCTAAAACCCACTAAAACCCTAATCCCCTTAAAAAACCTTAACGATGCTGAAACCCCCAAAAACCACAAAAATTCCCAAAAACCATAAAAACACCTAACACCCTAAAAGTCCCAAAATACGAAAAAAACCCATAAAACCCTAAAAACTAAAAAAACATTAATCCCCGAAAAATCCTCGAAACCCAATAAAAACCCTAGAACCCATTAAAAACCCTAAAATCCCCTAAACACATTAAAAACCCAACAAGAGGACAAACAACCTTTTTTTTTGAATGAACCTAAAAGTAGAAAAAAAACCCTAAAACCCCTAAAAGATACTAAAACCCCCTAAAACAATAAATTTTTTAAATAAACACTAAAAAATATGATAAACCTTAGAAACCACTAAAAACCCGAAAAACAAAAAAAAAACCCATAAAACCCATTAAACCCCATGATAAAGCCTAAAACACCAAAAACCCTAGAAACCAGAAAACCCTAAAACCCCTAAAAACACAAAAAACATAAAAATCCTAAAACATAAAAAACCCACATACCCCCAAAACTGTCCTAAAACCCCCTAAAAATATGAATAACACCCTAAAAGCCATAAAACCCTAAAACCCTAACTCCCCCCCCCCGTAAAAACCCCAAAAACACCAAAATACTCTAAAACCAATAAAAAAGTTAAAAACCCTAAAAACACTAAAAAATACTAAATACTCTAAGAAAGCATTAAAAACTATAAAACAAAAAAAAACTTAAAAGACCACAAAAAACCCAAAACTCATAATATACCCTAAAACCCAATTTAAACATTAAAATACCCAAAAAACCCAATAAAATCCACACAATATCATAAAATACCATAAATATCACAAAAACCCTAAAAACACCTAAGGCGCTAAAACCAAAGAAAAACCCACCAAAACCTCAAAAAATCTAATAACCCCCAACCCTATACGCCCCCTTAAACTCTAAAAACCCCTAAACCATTAAAACCCTAAAACCCATAAAAGGCATAAAGTATCTAACACCCCAAAAACCCTATATAACTCTAAAACCCCTAATAGACTCTAAAAACAAAAAACCCCTAAACCCTTGGAAAAAACTAAAAATCCTAAATACCCCTTGAAAACCACAAAGACCCTAAAATCCTAAAAACCTATTAACACCCTAAAAACCCTAAAAACATTATAAAAAATAAAAATACATAAAACCCCTAAAAACCATCAATTCCACTAAAACTGAAAAAAACCCCCCGAAAAACCCATAAAATCCTAAAAAAATATAAACCCCCTTAAATAAAATAAATACATTCTACTAACCCATAAAAACCCCTACAAAATATAAAACCCCAAAAATAAAAAAAAAACCCACTGAAGAAACAATTAAAATATATGAAAAACCTAAAACCCTAAAAATAATCCAGAACACTAAGAAAACCAGAAAACCTCTAAAAACTGTCAATACCAATCTATATATAATCATAAATAACCCATAAAAATCCCCAAAATTCCTAAAACCCCTAAAAACACGTATAAACATAGAAACTCCCTAAAACCCAATCAAAAACATAAAAATTCCTAAAATCGAAAAAATCCCTAAAACCCACAATGAAATCCTAATAGAGCCTAAAAACTCAAAACACCCCTAAACCCATAAAAATTGTCAAAACCTAAAAAACCATAAATACAAAAAAAAAACCTAAAACCCAAAAAACCTTGAAAAATAAAAAATGAAATTCAAAACCTTATAAAACCCTTAAGGACCTATAAATCACTAAAATACCCTAGAAACCCAAAAAACCATAAAAACCCAAAAATTTCATATAATCAGATAAGGACCCTAAAACCCTAAAACCCCTAAAAACAAAAAATCAGCCGATAAAAAACCTAAAATAGAACCCCCCCCCCCCCTTAAACTCTCTAAATATCCTAAATGCACATAGTTACAATATAAAACAAAGAATCCTAAAAACCCCAAAAAAGTACTACAAAAACTCAAAATAAATAGTAAAACCCCTAAAAACCCATAAAACTCCTAAAACCCCTAAAACCCTAAAAACTCAAAAAACCGTAAACTAATAAAATAATTATAAAACATATAAACCCATAAAAAATCAAAAAACCCCTAAAAACCAATTAAATCTACAAAATACCTAAATTCCATAATGACCAATACCACCCTAAACCCCCTAAAAATACATGAAAGACTCTAAAAGCCATAAAATACCAAAAAAACATATAAAACCCCTAAAAATTATAAAAATACAAAATAATCATTAAACACACTAAAACCCTATCAACACCTAAAACCCATAAAACCCATTAAAAGATAAAAAAACATAAAAACACTAAAACACCTCAAAACACTAAAATCTATAAAAGTCATAAACCCCCAAATACCCATATATAACTATAAATCCCAAAGAAATTAAAACCCCTAAAAAATAAAAAAAACAAAACACCCATTAAAAAACCTAAAAAACCCTAAAAATTCTCAAAACCCTTAAAATTACATTAAACCCTAAATATCTTAAAAACCATTAATATTATTATAATTCTCTAAATCCCTTAAAACCCCTTAAATATCATAATGATTCCCAATACACAAAAACCCTAAAAACCCAATGAAATGTAAAATGTTCTAAAACCGCTAAAAACCCAAAAACCCCTAAAAAATCCCAATACCCCAAAACCCCTAAAAAATTAAAAAAAAAAACTAAAAACCCCACATGCCTTTTAAAAATATTTAGGCCCCAAAAACATTATAATTCCATAAAGGAGCTATAAAACCCATAAAAACAACAAAAACCCCCTAAAAACTATAAAAATGTGTAAAACCCCTAAAATAAGAAAAATCACTAGAAAATCCAAAAAAACACTAAGAGCCTTAAAATTCTCTAAAATTCCCTAAAGTCTCTAAAAACCATAATAACCCAAATCCCCCTAGTCTATTAAAACCATAAAACCTCCTAAACCCTAAAGTTCCCTACCCCCATAAACCTGAAAACCACTAAACACCCCTAAAACTCTAAAACACTGAAAACCTAAACCCCTAAAAATCTAAAAGTCCCTCAAGACCATAAAAACACCAAAACCCCTAAAAAATCTCAAAAATCCTCAACCCCAAAAAAGAAACTTAATACCCTAAAAATACTAAGAAACCATAAAATCCAAAATCCTTAAAAGAACCTAAAAACTCAAAAGGCCCTAAAAACCATTAAAACCTAAAAGATATTAAAAACCCTTAACCGTGCTAAAAGACCATAAAATATCCTCAGAGTATCTGAAATCCAAAAATTTCCCTAAACAACTCGAAAATACACTAAAAGTCAATAAAATCATAAAAAACTAATGAAAGACCCTAAAAAATACTCAAATACCTAAATGGTCCTAGAAAAACAAAAAAACTATTATTCTCCCCAAAAATAAAAAAAAACTCTAAAACCCACTAAAACCCCAAAAGAAACCTTAAACCCAAAAAAACCTAAAAATCCAAAAACCCCTTAAAACCCTTAAAACAAATTCATAAATCCCAATAATCCAAAAAAACTATAGAAAAAATATTAAACCCCTAAAAATATTAAAAACCCTTGAAATCCCTAAAACCCCCAAGATCCCTCAATATCATAAAAAAATGTTTACAATTAATTAAAAAATTAAAAAAATCCAAAAATTCCTAATGAAACCCAAAAATCCCAAAAAACTACTAAAAACCATAAAAACCATAATAATCGTTAAAACCCTTAATAAACCCTAAAAACTAAAAAAACCACCAAACCTTAAAAACCTATTAAACCCTATGAATCCCAAAAACCCTTTTCCACCCCCAACACATAAACCCCTGGAAAACACTAAACCCCCTAATACCAAAAAAACCCAACTAAATCCAACAAAATATCACCCAAAACCCTAAATATTTCTAAAACTATAAAAAAACCATAACCCCCCCCCCCCCGCCCAACCCTTGAAACCCTAAAACCCCCAACGCCATTAAAAAGATTAAAATCCCCCAAAAAACCATAAAAATATTAAAATATAAAAATATGAAAAAAAAACACATAAAAACATAAAACCAAAAAAACCCTAATAAAACATAAAACATTAAAAACCGTAAAAACCCTAAAACACCATAAAACCCATAAAATACATAAATATAATAAAAAGAACTAAAATAACACTAAAAACCAAAAAAACTTACAAAATTAAAAGTCCTAAAAACCCTAAGAACACAAAAATCTTCCAAAAACTCAAAAACCTCTAAAAACCCTAAAAAACATGAATAACCACTATAATCCCTTATTAGACACATAAAAACCCTAAAAACCGTGGATATGTTAAAAATACCTAAAACCTATAAAAAGTATAGCAACCATAAAAACTAAAAAAATCAAAAAAAAATCATATACATTAATAATTCCATTAAAATAGCGACCCCCCCCCCCTCCCAAAACCCCGACATCCCTAATAGACCCTAAAAACCGTTAAAACCCCAGGAAGACAATACAAACAATAAAATACAGATCAAAAACCGCAAGCACCCTAATACCCCGAAAACTCTAAAAAAATTAAATACCCTAAAACCTATAAAACACTAAAAACCCTAAAACACCTTGAAACCCGTAAAAATTCCAAAAAACCCCTTATAATACGAAATTCCCTAAAACAACCCTAAACCCCTTAAAAATCTTAAAAACCCTAAAACCCTTAAAAATTGGAATCCACAAAACACCACCAAAACCATAAAAAAAAAAATCCTTAATGAACCTAAAATGCCTTAAAAACATTAAAAACACGAAAAAACCTAAAATTACTAAAATCCATAAATACCATAAAAGCCCAAAAACCCCAAAAAACCCGAAAACTGCTAATAACCTAAAAATACTAAAATCATTAAAAATCCCTAAAAACTGAAATAAAAACATAAAAACCCAAAATAATAATAATAAAACTAAAATCCCAAAATCATTAAAGTGTAAAAAACCTTGAAAAATGATAAAAACCCTCAAAAATATAAAAAACCCTAAAAAACCAAACAAAAACTGGAACCCCAAAAAACCCAAAACAACCCAAAACAACCCTAAAACCACAATGAAACATCAAAAACCCCTAGAAACCATCAGAACCCTAATACACTATAATAATTAAAATGATCAAATATATTAAAACTTCTAAAAACCCTAAAAACAATAAAAATTATAAAAACCTTAAAACCTATAAAATCCATAAAACCCTCAAAACTCTAAAAAAATCTGAAACCCAAAACCCCTAAAACACTAAAACCCAAAAAACGACCCAATAAACCATAAAAAACCCTAAAATACTTAAAAACCCTAATAAAATTAGAAAATCTAAAAACCCTAACGAAAGCATGAAAACCCTTAAAAACCCTAATGAAACCCTAAAAATCCTTAAAAATAAAAACCATTAAATACAAACAAATATGAAAAACCAAAAAACTCAACAAAGCCGAAAAAATCCTTAAATCCCTAAAACCCCCAAAAAACCCCATGAAATACACTAGAAAACCCTAAAACCCCCAAAAACCTTAACACCCCTTAAAACTAAAAAACATTCAAAATGATAAAAAATATAAAAAAATACTAAAAAACTAAAAATAACCATGAAAACCATAAAAAAAAAAATTAAGATACCCATAAAAGCCTTAAAAACACTAAAACACAATATATCCCTCAAAACACTAAAAGAATTTAAAACCTCCTAAAAATCCTAAACACCCAAAATCCCATAAAAACGCTAAACCACTTAAAAGATACTATAACTCATGAAAAACCATAAACCACATAAAACCCATAAAAATACTAAAACCCCCCAACACCCTAAGAACCCCTAAAAGACCTAGAAACAACCAAAAATCCTAAAAACCCTAAAAACCTATTGACCTTAAAGACCATAAGAACCCTAAATAACCCTATGAAACTCCCAAAACACAATTTAAACAATTAAAATACCAAAACCCCTAAAATCCTCAAAAAGAATCCATAAAACCTCTAAAAGTCTAAAAATAAAAAAAAACCATCAACACTCTAAAAACTCTAAAAACCCTAAAATCTTATGAAAATACCAAAACCCCTAAAAATATTAAAAACCTGAAAATCCCCCAAAAACCATAAAGCCACTAAAAAAACCTTAAAATCTCTAAAACCCATGAAAACATGAAAACCCCCTATAATCCATGAAAGACCCTAAATACCATAAAACCCACTAAAATCACCTAAAAACCTAAAAAATCCCCAAAAACCACTGAAAACCACAAACTAACTAAAAATCCCAAAAATACGTAAAACCCCTAAAATTTACGAAAACCCAAAACCCCCAAAAAAAACCCCTAGAAACATTAAAAAACAATAAGTCATTAAAATTATAAAAACCATAAAAGAAACAAAAAACCCGAAAATCTATAAAACCCCAAAACCCTAAGAATCCCTCAAAATATAAATAATCCCTAAAAAACTAAAAACATAAAAAACGTAAAATCACAAAAAAATTATACAAACCTTTAAAACCATAAAATCATTTGAAACGCCTAAAGTTCCATGAAAAACCCCCAATACCCCAAAATTACTTAAAGTCCTAATAGATTCAAAAACCCTAATGGCCAAAAAAACCCAAAAACCCACTAAAAACATAAAATATATAAAATATTAAAAACCCTTAACACCCTAAAAACCATAAATTTCCATAAAGGTCTTAAAAACCATAAAAACCACTACATACCCTAAAAAACTAAAAAGAATAAATTCTAAAATCCCTAAAAATCATTAAAATAACCATAATTCATTATCAATCTCTAAAATTCCTTAAAACCCCAATGTAACCATAAAATACATTAAAAACCTAAAAACACTAAACCCCTAAAAAACTAAAAATAAATAAACTACCCTAAACACCTAAATAACTAAAACACACAAAAACCCTTAAATTCAAATAAAACATTTATACCCCTATGGAATCCTAGAAAGACTAAAAACCATAAAAACCGTTTAAAATGAAAAAACCCCTGAAAACATTAAAACCCTTAAAAACCCTAAACCCCCTAAAAACAAAAAAAACTATAGGACCTGAAAAAACCCTAAAACCACTAAAAAATATAAAAAACGTAAAAATACGAAAATCCTAAAAACCTAAAAATCCCAAAAAAAACCCCAACCCCAAAAAACATATAACATTCCCCAAAAACTCCAAAAATCCAAAAACCCCAATAAAATCCAAAAAACCCTAAAAAATCCATAAAAACAAAAAAACCCTGAAAATGACTACAATTAATGAAAACCCTAAAAACACTAAAACCCCAAAAAACCATAAATACTCTAAAAACCCCTAAAACACAAAAAACCATCATACCCCTTAAAACTATAAAAACCCTAACAGACCCCAAAAAAGGAAAAACCCCTCTAAAAGACCCTCTAAACCCTAATAAAACCCTTAAGGACTCTAAAAACCCTAAAAACCAATAAAAACTCTAGAAAACCCTACAAATACTAGAGGACCCAAAAACACTAATCGACCCTAAAAATCCTTAACAACCCTTAAAACCATAAAAATATAAAACTACATGAAACCAAAAAAAACATAGGGAACCCTAAAATCACTAAATGGCCCTAAAACCCCTAGAACATCACTAAAAATATAAAGAAACAAAAAAATTTACAACCCCCTGAAACCCCAATATGATCCTAAAACCCATTAAACGTTAATGAAATTAAAACTCATAAAAACTCTAAAACTACTAAAATATCCTAATACCTCCTAAAGACCCTAAAACCACCAGAAACCTTTTAAAACCCCTAAAAACAATACAACCACTAAAATAAGAACCACAAAAATCCTTTAAAACCCTAAAATCCTTAAAAAAACTAAAAATCCAAAAACCCTAAAAATCCCTAAAAACCAATAAATCCCCAAAAAACCCAAAATGAAATATAAACATTAAAAACCCTCAAAACACCTAAAAATACAAGAAGAACCTAAAAACCCTAAAAACCCCCAAAAAACAAAAAATACTAAAAACACAAAATGACTTTAAAACCCATAAAACCACATAATGGAACCTAAAACCCAAAAAATCATAAATGAACCCAAAACCCCCCATAAAAACCCTAAAATAATAAAAATCACGGGAAGGCCTTAAAAACTTAAAAGCCTTCAAAACCCCTATAAAACAGTAACCCCCCCCCCCAATCACTAGGGGACCTTAAAAACCCCAAATGACCCTAATGCCCCAATAAATCAGAAAGGGCTCTAACTAAACCTATAAAACCCAAAAGGAACCTAGAAATAATTACACACACAAAACAATAAAACACCTAAAACCCATAAAAATGAAATGAAATCCTAAAAACCAATGAAAACTTTTAAAAATGTTAAACAACCATAAAAACCAAAAAAAAATGAAAAAACCCCACACCACAAAATACCTAAAAACACTTAACACATACTAAAAACACTAAAAATCTCAGAACCAACCCCCCCCCCCCCCCCCCGCCTCCCTAAAAACCCCCTAAAACCATAAAAATACTTAATAAATCCTTAAAAATATAGTGATCCTACCCTCTAATCTTGAATCCATTATCTAATACCATTAAATATCAGGATTACAAAGAATTAAATCTCAAAATACCGATCAGTTTAGAAGACTTGGTATACTAGATATATACATGAATCTTGAATACAAAATTAATACACTAATTATAAAATAATTCTATTTCTGCTATCTACGATAATAACTTTATTCCATCT
Organism: Viscum album; assembly: GCA_963277665.1. Lineage (NCBI taxonomy): Eukaryota > Viridiplantae > Streptophyta > Magnoliopsida > Santalales > Viscaceae > Viscum > Viscum album. Next base: position 830,098,791 of record OY728127.1, read on the forward strand.
TGTATATCCCTGTAAATCTTTCACAGTACGCTTCTTGGATTCCTAGGAAAGGGGAATCAAAATATGAGTGAGATGAAATGCTCAATAAGGGTAGGTAATGAGTAAGGAATAATTAATCCATGAGCATAAATCAACATGTCAAATTCAATGACTGATAACAAATGCCATAATGATAACTACATAAGGCATAATGAAAATGTAAATGTAGGAAACTGAAAACACAAGACATTTAATAAATAAACTGTAAATGAAATGCATCCATAGATTTTATCATTCGAAAACTACATGGATAATAACAATGAAAACTAAAATATCTATTCATTAAATGATTAATTATTGGAAATAATGTATAAGGAACGTGAAAACCAATATTGTAAATATCTATCCTTGAGATAGTATAATACTACATGCAGAAACATGATTAATTTTTACAACTTATTTGTATTATTAGAACCTATCAACACATTGAGGGTCTATATAATGTTGGGGGCCCATCATTAATTTCATGTCCAAAGAATTATTCATATCAAATCATCAATAAATAAACAATATTCATTATAATAAAATATCCATATTGAATAAATAATATGGACTTATCCATGATTTCATATTGGAGGATAAGTAACAACAATGTTTACTAATGCTGATGAATATATACACAGTAAAAATATATTTTCAAAATATTTTGAGAAAAATATCCTTTGGTTTTGGAAAACCTTTTGAGAACATTTTTTTTGAATAAAACATTTGATTTTTTAAAAAAATATCTTTTTAAACATGCAATGGAATACTAAATTAATTGATGGTGGGTAAATCCTTACATGTCGTATGAAGTCAAAAGAACATTCCATTTTCATGGTAAAAGGGTTAGAAAAATTATCTGTTTGGAAAGTGATAAGGATAATCCTTTGAAAAAATTGGTAAAAGAAAATAAGGTCAAAATTTATTTAATAAATTGTTTTGGAAAGGATAAAAACATTTTTTGATATTTTGTTTTACAAAATAGTGTTTTTTGAAGAAAATTGGTTCTCCAACTAATGTGAGAAATGATGTCGGCTTTTCCTAAAAACATTATCTCAAATATTTTTAGTAAAAAAGAGAGGAAAATGGTAATAATACTTGTAGAAAGTTATTAATAACCCTAGGGGTGTAAAATGAAAGGTTTTATTAAACAATTGTATAACAATTTATTTTAATAGAAATACCTTTGAAAGATCATTAAAATTATTCTTGAGAAAAATAATATTTAAACATTTCAAAGTCTCTCATACCATCCTTAAAAATTTTAATGCACAATCCCTATGAAGTAATAATATTTCATTACAGTTTTAAATAAATTGAAGATAAAATAATTCATGTTATAATATATCAAAATGGATAGTAGATACACCACACAAATAAGTTAATGATGAATATGGAAATTATCTCACAGACGTAAGAAGTGAGATGAAAATCATTACATTTAGTCCTACTTGTCTCATGTATCATTATATTTATGATTAAAAAACTTATGATAATTGTATTATTTCTTCAAACCCTTCTTCATGTTTATTATTGATTTTATTTAACTTATTACCGTGTGGTTTAAAACTACTGAAACAATTAAGTTTAGGTTGGGTGTTTTGAAAAAATTCAATTTATGTGTTAAAAACAACATTTCTAGGTCAACTATGGTTAAATGGGTCATTATAAAACATCTCAAGAATAATAATAATGACATAATTATCATATTTATAAATTAATTTTTCTTTTAAAAGTAATCATTAAATATGGTTATTAAAAATGAACTGACGTTACAATCATTGAGATGGTAGGTCATACGCACGCATTAGTAATGTTCCCATTTTTTAATGATTGTTATAGAGAGAATGTAAGTAAAATTTATTCATTAAATAATGATCATTATATAATTAATAAAATATTATTTAATCATATATACTTAAATAAAGATTTATTGTGATGTAAAAGGAATCACATCATGTTGAGGAGGCGGTAGTCCACACATCCACGAATGACGTTATCACTTTTATAAGTGCGTGAAAGGGTAATAAAAATAATAATATATATTATATTTTAAAAGGGTAATTATTTCAATAATATAAAATATATTTAATTAATGTTACATTTTTTTATTTAAAACTATCCTCTACATGTTCCATGTATAGTATGAACAAATCACATCGCTTTTGGGAGATGGTAATCCACACTTCCACCAACGAAGTTATCATATTTCCAAAAAATGATGTGTATAAGGTATTTTATATATAATATTTAAATAATAATAGATACATTATATATATTATATATATATAATATATAAATATATTTTCCATCATAATTCCCATTATGGTAGGTGGTAACAAAAGAACAAACAATCATCATTTCGTGAGGTGATAGTTCTCTGTACACATAAACGGAATATTTGTTATGCATTAAATGGAAGTTTGTTTAAGCGTAGCTCTGAAAATTATCATCAAAATTGTGTTATATTGATTATAATTTTATATCTATATAATCATGTAAAAAGGAGAGTTGAGGGGGTGGAGAATGTAAATAAAACTAAAGAGCTTGAGGAAATATGTTAGCTTCTTTTCAGGTAACTCCTTTTGGTTTGCATCAAAGGGGTTACATGGATAGATTTCATCCCATGGTTAAGATTATATATTTAGTATATGGAATTTTAGGATCTATATAGGAATATATCTTTCATTCTAAAGTGGCTTCAGAGGTGTGAAGAAGTAGGAGAAGAGGAGTCCCTTTTAGAGAGGAGGAGGAGTGACACTCTTGTAAATTTTCAGAATGGGAATTCCACCCAACATTTTTCCCATGTAAATTGTCTCCCTAAGTGTACCAAAGTATAGAAAATGGAGGATAGGGACTATTTCTCTTATAAATGGTACTTTTATAGGAGTCATTTTTTCTGAAAGGTTTTTGTCATATTTTTTTATGGAACCTAAAAAACTAATGTTTATGTATCCATAAGGACCTAATTTCCAAAGGCAGGTGTTCCTTAATTAATTTTGTAAGAAATTATTGAGTATAGGAATTGGTCAAGAGGATAGGAGGTCAGGCTCATAACACCTTTTTTTGGGAATTGTTTCCTACTCCAGGACTGTCATGACCCCCTTCCATCAATGATGCCCCTCCTGAGCTGGCAATGGCAAAAGGGAGATAATGACCACCGAGTCCGGCCTCCAGTAGGCCCTGGGGTGGGGACTAGCACCAAGGGTATGATTTTTCAAAAATATGGGAGGCAATACCCTTTCATTATTTAAGATCAGGAAAAAGGATGAGTCAAACACCAAAAGAAAAAGGAACAAGTAAAAGAAAATAAACTCCAAACCAATCCCACATGCATGATTAAACAATTCTGAACCAAGGTACAAGTAAAAGAAAGCCCAATGTGTGATACCAAAAGAAACAAGAGTACAACAACTGCAACAACTCCAACTGTCCCGAATATTAGGGTCCCGCATGACCCTGATAGTCCTCCTGGAAACCTGAAAGTAAACGTAGGGTGGGCATACAAGTACACTCAGTAGGGAAACCTAAAGCTCTCGTGCACAGGTGGGGAGAAATCCTAATGTATCTTGAGAACAAAAGAAGAATCCAACCTAACAAGGAATTCTATCCACCCAACCTCACCATCCAAGCTCACCAAAAACCCATAACAACAGGTTGTAGTATATAAGGACAAGAGTATTCGGTACCCCGCACCATTTCCCACTAGTTAGCTGCTCTTCCTAATGGCGAACGTCCTGACGCTACCACACTCTTCCCGCCCGCACACACCTAGGCCTCAATAACTACAATCACATCCTTTCCCGCACACACATGGGCCTCACATCCCTCCTTCACACACCTGGGCCTCACAACCACACATCTCGCCCGCACACACCTGGGCCTCATCCCGAAGATTATTGGGAACAGTAAACCTGCCCGAAGAGTCTTGGGCTAATCCACCCCAATCGAAAACTACCCAATGTGTCTTGGGTGTAAGGTTACCTCAAGCCATCACAGCCTATGGAAGAAGGAGCAGGAAGGAGCTAGTAACTAAGGGGAAAACACCCTCTCCCATGAAATGGGAGTGTTCGGCACTAAGTGATCAACATGGGTGGGGTGCGAAAAAACATAAAGATACAGATATATATATATGTATACCAAACACACAACCCATCCTATGGCTTCTAAACAGAGAAACTGAGCATGTGCCTCGTCACTACTACTACGAAGCATGTATACAACAAACAACCCCAAACCCAATTAGGTTTTCAAGTTTCATCAGTAATAGTTTATTAGTTCTTTAACTACTGGGCAACTATCATGTGTTTCGTAGAAGAAAATCCCTGGCAACCACAAATCAAGTTAGACAAAACACAAGCAACACAACCCAAACTTTAATCATCAATCAAAATCCATCGATTGTTCCTACGTTCATTATCTTTCCCCAAAGTTAATTTATCAACATCCCACTTTCTTTTAATAACACAACCCATTACTGCAGCCCTGCTGCCGCCATAACCACATCTCCACCACCGTATCACATAACAAGGCTCGTGCCACATCATCGCCCCTTTAATATCATTTACCATAGCCCCGCTGCCCATCCTATTCGTAACAACTCAGGATCCACCCCCCTTTCACACACCATGTAACCAACCAACACCCACATGTTCATTATTCCATTTTGTTCAACCGGGGTGATCACACACGGGTTCCGGTTTTTAAATCCGTCAACTTTACATGATTAACTGAATTCCACATTCCCCAAAGTTCCATACACAAAAAGGTCTTGAAAGATAGGTAAACATTTAATTGTGCAAGAAAAGGCCCCCAACGACCGTGATTTTCAATAGGCATAATCCTATTCAATTCAGAACATAATATCACAGGATATAAATAATGTAACTATATTCACAAACTTCCCATCCCCATTATAAAAGACATATATTATCTTTCTTTAAACCAGTTCAAATGTGTTTCACGTAAACAAGAGGACACCCACCCCGCATGATGCACAATTTAGAGAGACGAAGGTAAGATACCTACCTCAATAGGTTCTGATCACAACTCTCCACCGGATTAGATTTAGAATACATCTGTCGGAATCCGTTGCTTCTGTCAAAACCTGGAAAACCCTCCTCGGGTGGAAGCTGGGAAGGAAAGGCCAAAGGGAAAGCAACAGATCCAAGCTCAGAGGTTCTGCCTCATCGTTACGATCCCGTGGCCGCTGACAGATCATAAACCGGAGCATGGATGGAAAAGTTATGGAAGAAATGAGCGTTGGAGTCTCTCAGGAGAGCTCTTCTCGAGGGAATGGGAAGGAGATGAGAGATTTGAAAAGGAGGAGAGGCCCCCTCCTTTTATAGGCGAGAAAAACTAAAGTATACGGCGTATACTTTCTAGAACACAGTGTGTGTACCCGGCCATTTCACACAGTCTCCACGCGGCTTCCAACACGGCCTTTAACGCAGAACGCGGTCGTTGACTGGTCAACACATGGTTTGAGGGTAACACGTACACGGGGAGGAACTATACTGCGTTTAGTATGGGCTACATGGAATGTACTCATTTATTTCACGTGGAAAGGACACGACCTCAACACGGCACACGGCCATTGACTGGTCAACACACGGTTTGAGGGTAACACATACACGGGGAGGAACTACATGGCGTGTAGTATGGGATACACACCGTGTATTCATTTATTTCACGTGCCAAGGACACGGCCTCAACATGGGGTATACCAGGCAAGGTGGTACACGGCGTGTACTCACACTACAGGGCGTGTAGTTACAAAATTTTGAAAGGTGTGGGAAAAGTCCATTCTACCCTCCAGAACACTTCATGACACACTTTTCGACAAAGGAATGGGTCTGAGAGGTCCGGGCCATTACATCAGATACCTCTTAAATCATTCTTGTCCTCGAGAATTCAGAAACCAACCCAGAGGAACCCAACAAGATACCTCTTCGGGATCTCGTTATAAGAGGATCCCAACCAATAACCCTAATGATATGTGTTAGGAATTCCCTCTCCTATGTCGAGATATTTTACACTTTAGGCGGCACTAACTTTCCTGCACGGGTTTAACTGCATCCCCATTAATGCGTCTTGGTTAAGATTTGGGTCTTCCCACTTCCATATATTAGGATTTTTCAACTTACACTGCCCCCAATACCATACAACCAACACAATGTCCGAACACGTGGCTTAGTGAAATTCCTTCTCCCATGTCGAGATATTATCCACTTTAGGTGGCACTGGCTCGCTCGCACGGGTTAAATCGCATCTGAATTAATGCATCTCAATTAAGGATCAGGTTTTTCCCTTTCCCACATGTCCGGGCACATTACACACTTACAGAGAACAAGGAAACCAAACGTCTCACAACCAACAAGACAAGCATTGCATATATCAAAGGTACAGAGCATAAAATCAAAACAAGGCTCAGAAGAACAAATCAAAACAAAAGTCAAAATGACTCTGGGTACTGAGCATTCTTCTAAGCCTCCCGCTCCCAAGTTCTCTCCTTGAGGCCACCATTCCTCCACAACACACGAACCAAGGTGATGGTTCATCCACGAAGCACCTTCCCTTTACGATCCTCGATTCTGACCTGTCGTTCCTCGAAGGTCGCATCGTCTCCCATATCTAACTCTCCCTGGTCAATAAAGTGAGAGTCGTCGTGTAAGTACCGACTAATTTGGGATAAGTGGAAGACGTCTTGAACCTTCTCCAATTTAGGAGGTATGTCCAGCTGATATTCCCCCTCACCGACTCACCTCAGCACCTCAAAAGGTCCGATGAACCTAGGGGAGAGCTTATATCCCTTCCCAAACCTCTACTGCCCTCGTCGAGGGGAAACCTTCATGAACACATGATCCCCCACCTCAAACTCCAAGTGCCTCCTCCAACGATCAGCATAAGTCTACTGTCGGTCCTGGGCCGCTTTCATCCTCTCAAGCACAAGCTGGACTTTCTCTGTGGTGCTCTTTACTACCTCTGGCCCAAGAGCACCTGTCGCACCAACCTCTTCTCAAAAAATGGGAGAACGACATGGCCTTCCATACAAAGCCTCAAATGGTGCCATGCTAATAGTAGAGTGGAAGCTGTTGTTGTAGGAAAACTCTACTAGAGGAAAGTGTCTCACCCATGATCCACCGAAATCCAGAACGCATGCCCGCAGCATGTCCTCCAATGTCTGGATAGTCCTCTTGGTCTGTCCATCGGTTTGGGGGTGGAAAGCAGTGCTAAGGCGTAGTTGGGTGCCAAAATCATGTTGTAATCCCCTCCCGAATCGTGAGTTAAACCGAGTATCTTGATATGAGGTGATATTATTTGGAACTCCATGCAACCGCACCACCTCATCTACATACCTATGTGCTAAGGTACTCATCGGACCCGACTCCTTAATTGCTAAGAAGTGAGCTGATTTCATTAGCCGATCCACCACTACCCAGATAGCATCATAACCAGCCTGAGCTCTGGGTAATCCTATCACTAAGTCCATTGAGATGTCATCCCATTTCCTCTTAGGGATATCTAAAGGATGCAACAAACCACTAGGAACATTGTCTTCAGCTTTTACTTGCTGGCACACTAGGCACTTAGCCACAAACTCCACCATTTCCTGTTTCACCCTAAGCCACCAAAACTGTTCCCTCAGGACTTGGTAAATTTTTGAAACTCCAGGATGCATTGCCAAGGCTGAGTTATGGAAGTCATGGAGAAATACCTCACGCAAGACCTCCGGAACAAACAACCTTCCATGAAATAGCATCTGATGTCGGCTGTCCTCTAACCATCCTTCTGGAGAATTCTCCTGATCGATATGATCCTGCATTACTTCTGCCCCTGAGTCTCCCCATTGAGACTCTTCCACCTGTTGTAGAAAGGAGTACTACACCGTCATCTGAAACAAAATAGCCTCTAACACCTTCTACCCTTGCATCCAAGTGCAAGGCATCCAACTCTCCCATTTCTTTCCTAGCATCAGCGGATTCCCGAACCACTTTCTTATGTGACTTCCTACTTAGGGAATCAACCACAACGTTTCCCTTACCTTCAGTGTAAGAGATCTCGAAGAAATAGTCATGGAGAAACTCGACCCATCTCCACTGGCGTAAGTTCAGGTCACGCAGGGAGAAGATATAACGTAAGCTCTTGTGATCTGAGAAGACCACAAAGCACTCCCCAAAGAGGTAATTTCACCATAACTGTAGTGTGAACACTACTACTGCAAGCTCTAGGTCGTGGGTGGCATAGTTACGCTCGTAAGGGCGCAACTGCCTAGAACCATAACAGATCACACCCTTCTTTTAGATCAGTACGCACCCCAAACCAAGGCTAGAAGCATCACAAAACACCTCATACAATAACCCTTCATCTGGAAGCCTGGGTACTGGAGCACTAACCAACTTCTCCTTCAGGTATTCGAAAACTTCTTGGCACTACTCGCTCCATAGGAAGACCTGGTTCTTCCTAGTCAAAGCTGTCAATGGAGTAGAAACTCAAGAGCAGTCTGAAGCGAACCTCTGATAATAGCCTACCAACCCCAAGAAACTACGAACTTCTACCACGCTCTTGGGTTCCACCCAAGAAACAACTTCCTTCACCTTCGACAAGTCCACTGACACTCCATGTTGAGACACCACGTGCCCAAGTAAGTGTACTTATTGCGTCAAGAACATACACTTAGACAATTTCCCATAAAGCTGGTGGTGTCGAAGGACTTCCAAAACTACCTTGAGATGCTCAACATACTCCTCCTCTGATATTGAGTAGATCAGGATGTCATCGATAAAAAGAATGATGAACTGATCCAGAAACTCTCGGAAGAAAAGGTTCATAAGTCCCATGAACACAGCTGGTGCATTCGTAACTCCAAACAGCATCACTACACACTCGAAGTGCCCATACCGGCACCTGAAAGATGTCTTCGAGATGTCATCGTCCTTTACCCTCAACTGATGATATCCAGATCGCAAATTAATCTTAGAAAACCAACATGATCCCCTCAGATGGTAAAAGAGATCATCTATCCTTTGAAGGGGTAACAGTTCTTGATTGTTACCTGATTAAACCTTCGGTAGTCTATGCATAGCCTAAGACCACCATCTGCCTTCTATATGAACAAAACTATAGCACCCCATGGCGACACACTGGGTCGAACAAAACCCTTCTCCATCAGATCATCAATCTGAATCTGCAACTCCCGCAACTCCGAAGGTGCCATCCGATAAGGGGCCATCGAAATTGGACGGGCACCAGGCTGTATGTCTATCCTGAACTCAACGTCACGTCGGGGGGGGGGGGGGGGTAGAGTGACAAACTCCTCAAGAAAAAAATCTAGGAACTCCCCAACAACCTCTGGAACATCCACCATCTCTGTATCAACTGAAACCACGGATACCCTGCCAAGTAAGGAAAGGAGAGGCTTCACATGCCGACTTCCCACCTAATAGCTCCTCTCACCAAAAAAAGCTACACACTGCCCATCCACATCGAAGAACAAAACTCTTCTTCGGAAGAAGTCGATAATGGTATTAACAGAAATCATCTAGTCGATGCCTAGGATGACATCGTAGGGCTGCATCTATAGAAAAAGAAGGTCCCCACTAGATCGATGTGGTCCCAACATCAGCCCACATCCCCGGAAAACACAAGATATGCAGGTCTAACCTCCAACTGGGGTACTTAGCACCAGGGTTACGGAAAGTCTCTCTACATCTAGACCCAAAGCATGGTCTATACTGGGTTCAAAAAAGGAGTGCTAAGCTCCCGAATTAAACAAAGACGAAACAAGAGTGCTGAACAAACAAATCGTACCTCACACCACCTCTGGTCCTACTGGAGCTGGAAACTATGCTTCGTGCAACTGTCTGCGCCCAGCTCCTCTGCCCCTCTGATGTCAACCACCTCCCCGACCACACCCTGCTCGAGGTCCCTGAGGAGCACCCTGAGGCCGACCTCCTCCTATAAAGTCCTCCCTCGGAGGATCAAGGTTCTGCTGCTGCTGGAAGGGCCTCGCCGGCAACTAGTGCTGCTGAGGCGGGCACTGAACTTGCCCACCTCCACCGTACTGAGCTCGGGTCAGGCACAGACTTTGGATGTGCCTAAAACCTCCGCAAGAAAAACACTTTGATCCTGTGAACGTGAAAAATGGACGAGGACCCAAAGATCTGAACTAGAACTGCTGGGGCATGCTCCCCACTGGCCTGAATCTGGAAGGTCTCGTCGCAGGAGACCTGCTACTGACTTCTTTCCCTTTCAATGAACCTGGTTGGATCCCCTCTCGTGGTGCACCTCCCTATGGGTGCATCCTCTCTACAACCTCTACCTTCTTCTGTACGGCCATGTACGTCAGAAGGGTGAAGGGGGTGACAACATACTAGATCGAAGGACGAAGCGCCTCCTCCAAACGACTCGCCCGAGACTCCTCATCTGAAAATAGATCCGTAGAAAAGCGTAGGAGCTCCTTGAACATGATCCCCAACTCTCGTACAGAAAAACTCCCATGCTGGAGGGGGAGTAACTCCTACTACTTCTCCACCTTGATCATGGAAGAAAAGAATTCCTCTCAGAACCCTTATCAAAATCAGCCCACGAAACCTTTACCTTTGTCCTCTCTCCGAGGTAGAGCATCCACAACTGATGCACCGCGCCTCTAAGATGACTAACTTCTAGGGTAACCCAGAACTCCCTCAGAGCATGGATCAAAGAAAAAGTGATCCCTAGATCCTCAAGCCACCCCTCAGTCTCCATATCCGAAGTAATACCCATGTACTTCTTGAGGGTTTGTCATTGGAAGGAATGGAGAGTCTTCTGCCACTGGCCATCTTCCTCCTCTCGGTCAATCCTCAACTGATCGACCGCCGGAATCTGCTGGGCCTCAACTCTGTTAGCCACCCAGGGACGACGTCCAGGTTCCATAGCTATATGGTAAAAAAAGACCGCCTAAGCCCAAGTAGCAAGGAAATTTCTCAAGGTTTCATTTTATCACTTTATTTCCTTCCCAGAACACCCAAATCAAGTAAAACACAATCATGATGATGCATGTACCTTCCCTAGGGTCTCTACCCTACAATCAATGTAGTCTCACTTGGTTGTTCGGTAGGCTCAGAGTCCTTGCATCAAATCACGGGGGGCCCTAAAATCCTGTGTCATATCTGGTCTTCCCTGGCCTATTTCATGCACCAAGATCAGCCAACACTATCGCCCTACCATCCCATGCAATCCTCACTATGCCTAACTCCAGACTCCATCCAATCTCTCAAACATCCCTCTGATACCATTCTGTCACCACCCCCTTCCATCAAAGATGCCCCTCCTAATCTGGCAATGGTGAAAGGGAGATAATGACCCCCCGAGTCCCGCCTCCAGTAGGCCTTGGGGTGGCGAATAGCACCAAGGGTATGAGTTTTCACAAATATTGGAGGCATTACCCTTTTATTATTTAAGATCAGGAAACAGGATGAGTTAAACACCAAAAGAAAAATGAACAAGTAAAATAAAATAAAACCCAAACCAATCCCACTTGCATGTTTAATCAATTTTGAACCAAGGTACATGTACAAGAAAGATCAAAAGTACAATACCAAAAGAAACAAGATTACAACAACTGAAACTAATCCAACTGTCCCGAATAGTTGGGTCCTACACGGCCCTGGTAGACCTCCTGGAAACCTGAAAGTAAACGTAGGGTGAGCATACAAGTATACTCAGTAGGGAAACCTAAAGCTCTCGTGCACAGGTGGGGAGACATCCTAATGTCCCTTGAGAATAACAAAAGAAACCAACCTAACAAGGAAATCATTCCACCCAACCTCACCACCCACGCTCACCAAAAACACATAAAAATAGGTAGTAGTATATAATAACAAGAGTATTGGGTACCCCACACCATTTCCCACTAGTTATTTGCTCCTCCTAACGGCGACCGTCCTGACGCTACCACACTTTTCCCGCCCGCACACACCTGGGCCTCAAAAAATACAATCACATCCCTGGGTGCACACACCTGGGCCTCACATCCTGCCCGCACACACCTAGGCCTGACAACCACACATCCCGCCCGCACACACACACACCTTGGCCTCACAACCACACATCCCGACCGCACACACCTGGGCCTAATCCTGATGATTCTTTGTAACACCCCGAGATTTTATGAAAAATATTATTTTGATTTCATTAATGTCTTGTGTTATATGCTACACCAAAAGGAGATTGCACAACACACATCCTTGACTTGCCTTGCATTACACGCAATCGCGACCTTCCTCGATAGCGTGTGTAGTACGCAATAACGAGTTTCACTAAACAACAATATGCTATTAAAATATTATCAAAACTAGCCGGTATGAATAGTAATAACCACTTTTTGAAAATTTGTAAATTTTATTTTTCAAAATAGAATTTATTTTTGGATTCGTAATATCGAAATTAGCCTAGGGTGAAATTTTGGTATTTTTCTGAAAACTTTCAATTTTTGATGAATAGTGAAACCACTAAGTGGTAGGTTAAAAACTGAATTTTGCATAAAAATTAATTTTACCGCTTCTGTGAATGGAATTTCGAAAATCCGACTGACATGGTTGATATCAGTAAGTAAAATGTGGTTCAATGAGATAAAAATAATTTTTTGGTGAATAGTAACGTTTTACTTTTTTTTACCGCGGTTAATAGTAAATAGGGTAACTAAGGGTAAATATGATATTACTATTACCCTAACACATGTTCTAATTCTATTGGATAAGTGTAATTCGACCAAAAACAACCTTATGAATATAATATGACCATTTAGGTCCACTTGGATTAGATTATGACATTTAATATTATTTTATTTAATGAATAGTTAAAATAGTTAAAATCAAAGTTGAATAACTAAAACATTTTTAATATGGGGTTATACATAAGATAAATTCGATTATAAATATTCATTAGAAAGATAAAAAGATTTCCTACATAATTGTATTTTATTTGTAATTTTTATACATTAAATAATTTAATTTATTTATGACACAAAGATGATGCAGTAATTATCTTATTAATGAAATATTGGAAAAATTAATGTTATAAACACAAAAATAAATGTAATTTGAGACTTTTTATGAATCCCACTAATTTTATAGGTTAATATGACATGTTAGTATTGATTTAATTGACTTGTTTCGAACTAATAATTCTGTTATTATTTTCACAAAAATCAATTACTGAATAGTGTCAAAATTGACATAAAATAGTTTTTAAAACAAATATTATATTATTAATTGTTATTTTATTCCTAAAAATCTAAGGTTCGGCAAAATTACTTAGATAAGGTTATATATATGAATAATAAACAACTTGGGGTTCGTTTGGCTGCTTATAGTATGTTTATTAACATTATAGTATAAGAACACAAGAAGACATGGAAAAAGTAAAATTACTTAACTTAATGTTAAATCTAAATGATAAAGTTAAAATAGGAACCTAAACTTATATAAATTCTATTGGATGAGAGTATTTCGACCCATCCCCACCTTATCTTCGAAATATATCAATTTGGACCTATTTAAAACCGAACATGACTTTATAATAAAATAAAAGTTTTAGTTATTCCAAAGGTGCCCCTCTCCTCCCTTATAAAAGGACACCTCCTCCCCCTCTTCCTCACACCACATTGAGCCTTCATTCTCGGCCAACCCCTGCCACTTTCTCCTCTAAATTTCCCTAGAGACATCCTAGAGGTCCTGGTCTTCTTCAAAGACCCATTTTAATGCCCTAAAAGAAGGTCTCAAAGAAGCACTTCAAAGAAGAGGTAATGTTCATTACCGATTCTTTCATCTTTATTTCTTCTTACACTTCTTCTTATTTAGTTGTTTCATTATGAAGTAATAACATCAGTATCACTCATATACTGATATTTTATTATAAGTATGAAACAACCCTATTTCACCATCTATCCATCCTACGGAAAAAGAAATCATCGCGCGTGCGTACGTACGGAATACCGTCTCCACGCCGTGGTGTAATCTATTTTCCACCACCACCTTACTTGGATGGGTATAGTGGTGTAAATAATGACTATATATGACTATTATAAAGTGATTTTGATTCTGAAATAGTATACATATACTCCAATACAATTCCACGATCATAGGAACGATATCATCACTCGTGCGTACGTACGGAATACCGTCTCCACGATGTGATGCGACTCGTTCTACATGATCTTCATTTCATAATGATTATATAAATGAATTGAATGAATAAATATGATATATATTAGACTAATACCATTTTGGAAATGAGGTATCTATAACCTAAAGAAAAAGAATAAGAATTTATTCGACAAAACACGCATAAGAACAAAAAGTTATAAACACCCAAATAACAAGTAGCAATGAAATATTACTACTAAGAAGCTAAGAATATGACCATATATGATATCATAAAAATAAGTATGATTCGGTAATAAGTCAATAACATTATTTAAATCATTATACAGGAGGTTTGGACACTTACAAATCAAGTCGGACCTAAGGTAAGGTAAATATCACCATCTCATTTTTATCCGAGATTGTTTATAATTTGGTATTTACTGGGGTGTATTTTATCATCCACATCCATGTTTCCTCAATATGTAATGTTATTTCCATCCACCTACAATTTTTTAAATCCAATTTTACCCTTCGGTGAGTTTTTAGTAAAGGATATGAAAGGAATATTTTGTCATTTTTTTTCGTACGAGGTACTTTTTGACTTTTCCGACAAAAGTACGAGAAGAATGTTTTCTTTTAACTTATACGGAATGAATGGATTTTTAAAACATTATTTCCAAGAATCTTCATTTACAAGTGTTTAATTTTATTTTTAATCAACTTCTTTTAGTATATAATTGTACGACATGTTAAGAAACGAAAAGTGTTTTTGAAGGAGAATGGATATTTTATTTTCAAGAATGGAGTTCAAGCATTTTATCAAAATTATTTTCCATCTAAGATAATAAAGGGTTCTGTTTTTATCCCTATTGATTTGGTTATGTTGTGATGGAATTATTTTTATGAATTCCTTTATCTTATATGAATTGTTTTATGATGTCATGATGTTTAAGATTCCCATTTTTATTACATGGGTTATGCAATGATGTATGATTTATGATTTTGTGGCACACATAAGAATGGTATCATTATGAGATGGGTGGGACCTATATCTCCTTCTAATGCATTGGGTAAATATTTTATATCTAATGAGATAGACATGGCTGGAATGGTAGGTTATACCGGTTCAGTGAAACAGGACTGAAACGAGGGTGACTCGGTTCAGAAAGGGACTTTGTCCACTAAGATAGTCTTGGCAATGAGTCTTGACTAACAAGAAATGATTCTCTATGATTATGTGTGTATGCCACAAAGTTTTATGTTTTATGTTATGATTATTGTGATTACATATCACTGCCATGATTTATCCCATGTTATGAAATTATGCTCTCTTTTGCAGGTTAAGATTTCGAAAATGTTATGTTCTTATGAATATGATGTAATTGATATTTCTTTTGTTTAACCTTACTGAGCATTTGATCTCACCCTTTTATTTTTTCTTTTCCCCAGGATATAAAGAAAGTTTTTAGGTAAAAAAAATGAAGATCTTTATGGGAGATGTTGAAGATCTTTCACCATGATTAGAAGATTATATTCCGAGTTTCCCTTTTGTGTTTTCTTTTCCCCAGGATATAAAGAAAGGTTTTAGGTAAAAAAATGAAGATCTTTATGGGAAATGTTGAAGATCTTTCACCATGATTAGAAGATTATATTCCGAGTTTCCAAAGACACTAAACTATTACGATCCTTGTGTGTGTGTGTTTTTATTATGTACCAAGTATTCCGCAAATTTAATGTAATGTATATGTACGTCAAGATATGGGTCTCTATAGTTGGTATCAGAGGAAAGGTTTAGTCAACCTTTGGAAACTAGGATGCGAAAACGTTAGTGAGATCCCTAGAGATATTTCTATGGTATGTCTAGGGATGTCCCTAAGGTTAAGTATACGTATAGGTTATAGTACTAGAATTACGCTAACGATCATAGAATTAAACCTAAGATGTTAGATATTGAAGGTACTTCCCCTTTATTATGTTGTTTTCCCTAGCATGATTTTTGCCTCTCACACTATTCTTTTTGGGTTTTAGATGATGGCTGGAACCCAAAGGAACCGTGTTGATCAATGCAATGGACAATGCAATGATTGCCCTCCTGAACAAAAAAATGTTATGGGAGATGGAGTGAAAAATCTTATTGCTATACTTACACAAGCTATGAATCATTATGGACTTCCAAATGAGCAGAGAAGGGAACAATATTCTATTGAGTCCTTCATGAGGCAACATCCACCTTCTTTCAGTGGGTCTTCCGATCCACTTGTTGCTGAACAATGGATCAGTACCAATGAAAAGATATTTTCAGTTCTTCAATGTTCTGAGCATGATAAAGTCATCTTAGTAGTATATCGTTTGGAAGGTGAAGCTGATCAATGGTGGAATCTTATCAAGAATACAAGGCCAAGAGATGAAATTGAGTCCATGGAATGCGACGAGTTCAAGAACTTGTTTTTCAGTAAGTACTTCCCTGGTATTCTTCGAACAAAAATGGAAAAGGAGTTTCTTGAGATGAAGCAGAAGGATGATGAATCTGTTGGTATATACGAAGAGAATTTTACAAGACTTGCAAGGTATGCATCTAGCATTATCATCCAACCTGAAAGTAAAGTTGATCGATTTTTCAGTGGCTTAAAACCAAGTCTTCGAAGGGCATTAGCTATAAGAGACATCAGTAGCTATGAAGAAATTGTGTGTTGTGCTATGAAGGTATAAATGGAAGTTGGTGTTACATATCCATCTCATGGTTTTGAAAAGAAACGAAAGATGAAGTTCAAGGAGAAATCGCAAAATAATGGTGAAAAGAAGATGAATGTTTCCTTATGCACAAAGTGTGGAAAGAAGCATGGTGGAGATTGTCTTAAAGGGACTAGAAGATGTTTTAAGTGTGGAAAAGAAGGTCATCGAGCAGCTGAGTGTCGAAGTAATGGAAAAAGGGTTTCTAATGATGTGAATAAAGCAAACACTGCAGAGAACGCACCACCAACACTTCAATGCTTCAAGTGCAAGGAAATGGGTAATTATGCTAATAAATGCCCTAATCCAAGGGTTAGTGATGATCGACATGAGCAACCACTTAAGGTAAAGGACAAAGGGAAGTCACATGCGATCACTATTGGCGATGTTGAATATGACAATGATGTGGTGGAATGATTAAGTGTTTATGTAATGGGATTCCAAAATAATGTTGTATCATAAAGTATTGGAATATTTATGTATTGGTCTAATGTGGTATTCAAAGTGATTGAGATATTTTTGGAAATAAGATGAAATGCGCATAATGAAGGGAAAACGAGAAAACGAAATGTTTAATAGTATTCATGAGCTCATGATTGATATAAGGAATAAGTGATATCATGGTTTGAGTATATAGAATTTTGATGATTTTGTTATGTGAAAAGTGTTAACTTTTAACTGCATTCAACTTTTCACTATGGTTCAATGGGTATTCAAGAGAATACATGATTAAGGCCTTTGAATGTTTGGAATGTGACCAACAAGACATATCTTATGATATATGGGGATCAACGATGGTATTAAATCTCTGGTAATCATTTTCACTATATTATGAAAATGGACTGCAGTATTATGGATAAGCCTAAAGAGTAGAATGGATTATGTTGGACATAAGTTAGTATTGTATAAGGATAGAATTTTTTTTCGATATTATTGATGGGATGTTATAGTAATATAGTTTTAGAAAAAGGACAACCTGCAGGACGGGCGACAGCCCATCGCGTCGGACAAGGCTGTGGGAATCGAACCCACAACCGAAGTGTGGCTGGCCTTTTTCACCTACCACTGGCCTACAGGAAGTCCCTGTTTAGTAGAAACTAGTTTTATTATATTAAGCAGTATGATATATGAAGTATAAATCCATTTTAGGAACCATATATGATTAATCTCACTATAGAATGACTTATTTATATTTAATAACTTTTGTTAACCTTTCGTTTGAGACAGATGGAATGACCCTTCATTCTATCACATGATCTGCTAACACTTCACGAATAACAAATTCAACTTCATTTATTTAAGAGATGAAGTAGAAATTGATCAAGGCACGAACAATAGTGATATTGTACCAAAATAAAGCAAGTATTTATTCTAATTCAAATTCTTCAACTTTAGGGAAACGATCTTGAAAACCAAAAATGTTGTCCTAGTGATCGTATATCTGATTAATCAGATGGTACCTTAGATGGTCACAAATTTATGGATTTGTGATTGTTGTCTTTTCCATAGCCATGTTCTCTACCACTCTCCCTCAAAACATGATGGTTAGATTTTTCTTCCATATCCATATTTTCACCTATGTGGAAACCCAGTGATTTGTTTATTTGGGTAACCGTTACGTTTCATACTTTTGTTTTTAAAGATTGGTTTTGGTATTCCTTTTTACGATGTGGGTTTCTATTAAAGAAACTTTCAATTAGTAAACCATTTATAACCCCGATGAATTTCGAGGGCGAAATTCATTTTAAGGGGGGTAGAATGTAACACCCCGAGATTTTATGAAAAATATTATTCTAATTTCATTAATGTCTTTTGTTATATGCTACACCAAAAGGAGCTTGCACAACACGCATCCTTGACTTTCCTTGCATTACACGCAATCGCAACCTTCCTCGATAGCGTGTGTAGTACGCAATAACGAGTTTCACTATACAACAATATGCTATTAAAATATTATTTAAACTAGCCGTTATGAATAGTAATAACCACTTTTTGAAATTTTTTAAATTTTATTTTTCAAAATATAATTTATTTTTGGATTCGTAATATCGAAATTAGCCTAGGGTGAAATTTTGGTATTTTTCTGAAAACTTTCAATTTTTGATGAATAGTGAAACCACTAAGTGGTAGGTTAAAAACTGAATTATGCATAAAACTTAATTTTACCACTTCTGTGAATGGAATTTTGAAAATCTGACAGACACGGTTGATATCAGTAAGTAAAATGTGGTTCAATGAGATAAAAATAATTTTTTGGTGAATAGTAACTTTTTACTTTTTTTACCGCAGTTAATAGTAAATAGGGTAACTAAGGGTAAATATGATATTACTATTACCCTAACAAATTTCCTAATTATATTGGATAAGTTTAATTCGACCCAAAACAAACTTATGAATATAATATGACCATTTAGGTCCACTTGGATTGGATTATGACATTTAATATTATTTTATTTAATGAATAGTTAAAATAGTTAAAATCAAAGTCTAATAACTAAAACATTTTTAATATGGGGTTATACATAAGATAAATTCGAGTATAAATATTCATTAGAAATCTAAAAAGCTTTCCTACATAATGGTATTTTCTTTGTAATTTTTAGACATTAAATAATTTAATTTATTTATGACACAAAGATGATGCAGTAATTATCTTATTAATGAAATATTGACATAATTAATGTTATAAACACAAAACTAAATGTAATTTGAGACTTTTTATGAATAGCACTAAATTTCTAGGTTAATATGACATGTTAGTATTGATTTAATTAACTTGGTTAGAACTAATAATTCTGTTATGATTTTCACAAAAATCAATTACTAAATAGTGTCAAAATTGAAATAAAATTGTTTTTAAAACAAATATTATATTATTAATTGTTATTTTATTCCTAAAAATCTAAGGTTCGGCCAAATGACTTAGATAAGGTTATATATATGAATAATAAACAAATTGGGGTTCGTTTGGCTGCTTATAGTAAGTTTATTAACATTATAGTATAAGAACACAAGAAGACATGGTAAAAGTAAAATTATTTAACTTAATGTTAAATTTAAATGATAAGGTTAAAATAGGAACCTAAACTTGTCTAAATTATATTGGATGAGAGTATTTTGACCCATCCCCAACTTAGATTCTAAATATATCAATTTGGAGCTATTTAAAACCGAACATGACTTTATAATAAAATAATAGTTTTAGTTATTCCAAAGGTGCCCCTCTCCTCCCTTATAAAAGGACACCTCCTCCCCCTCTTCCTCACACCACTTTGAGCCTTCATGCTCGGTCAACCCCTGCCAATTTCTCCTATCCACTTCCTTAGAGACATCTCAGAGGTCCTGGTCTTCTTCAAAGACCAATTTTAGTGCCCTAAAAGAAGGTCTCAAAGAAGCACTTCAAAGAAGAGGTAATGTCTGTTACCGATTCTTTCATCTTTATTTTCTTCTTCCACTTCTTCTTATTTAGTTGTTTCATTATGAAGTAATGACATCAGTATCACTCATATACTGATATGTTATTATATGTATGAAACAACCCTATTTCACCATCTATCCATCCTACGGAAAAAGAAATCATTGCGCGTGCGTACGTACGGAATACTGTCTCCACGCCGTGGTGTAATCTATTTTCCACCACCACCTTACTTGAATGGGTATAATGGTGTAATTAATGACTATATATGACTATGATAAAGTGATTTTGATTCTTAAATAGTATACATATACTCCAATACAATTCCACGATCATAGGAATGATATCATCACTCGTGCGTACGTACGGAATCCCATCTCCACGATGTGATGCGACTCGTTCTACATGATCTTCATTTCATAATGATTATATAAATGAATTTAATGAATGAATATGATATATATTACACTAATAACATTCTGGAAATGAGGTATCAATAACCTAAAGAAAAATAATAAGAATTTATTCGACAAACCACTCATAAGAACAAAAAGTTATAAACACCCAAATAACAAGTAGCAATGAAATATTACTACTAAGAAGCTAAGAATATGACCATATATGATATCATAAAAATAAGTATGATTCTGGAATAAGTCAATAACATTATTTAAATCATTATATAGGAGGTTCGGACACTTGCAAAACAAGTCGGACCTAAGGTAAGGGAAATATCACAATCTCATTTTCATCCGAGATTGTTTATACTTTGGTATTTACTGGGGTGTATTTTATCATCCACATCCATGTTTACTCAATATTTAATGTTATTTCCATCCACCTACAATTTTTTAAATCCAATTTTACCCTTCGGTGAGTTTTTAGTAAAGGATATGAAAGGAATCTTTTGTCATTTTTTTCGTACGAGGTACTTTTTGACTTTTCCGACAAAAGTACGAGAAGAATGTTTTCTTTTAACTTATACGGAATGAATGGATTTTTAAAACATTATTTCCAAGAAGCTTCCTTTACAAGTGTTTAATTTTATTTTTAATCAACTTATTTTAGTTTATAATTGTACGACATGTTAAGAAAGGAAAAGTGTTTTTGAAGCAGAAAGGATATTTTCCTCAATAATGGAGTTCAAGTGTTTTATCAAAATTATTTTCCATCTAAGATAATAAAGGGTTCTGTTTTTATCCCTATTGATTTGGTTATGTTGTGATGGAATTATTTTTATGAATTCCTTTATCTTATATGAATTTTTTTATGATTTCATGATGTTTAAGATTCCCATTTTTATTACATGGGTTATGCAATGATGTATGATTTATGATTTTGTGGCACACATAAGAATGGTATCATTATGGGATGGGTGGGACCTATATCTCCCTCCAATGCATTGGGTAAATATTTTTTATCTCATGAGATAGACATGGTCGGAACGATAGGTTATACCGGTTCATTGAAACAGGACTGAAACGAGGGTGACTCGGTTCAGAAAGGGACTTTTTCCACTAAGATAGTCTTGGCAATGAGTCTTGACTAACAAGAAATGATTCTCTATGATTATGTGTGTATGCCACAAATTTTCATGTTTTAAGTTATGATTATTGTGATTACATTTCACTGCCATGATTTATCCCATGTTATGAAATTATGCTCTCTTTTGCAGGTTAAGATTTCCAAAATGTTATGTTCTTATGAATATGATGTAATTGATATTTCTTTTGTTTACCCTTACTGAGCATTTGAGCTCACCCTTTTGTGTTTTCTTTTCCCCAGGATATAAAGAAAGGTTTTAGGTAAAAAAATGAAGATCTTTATGGGAGATGTTGAAGATATTTCACCACGATTAGAAGATTATATTCCGAGTTTCCAAAGACACTAAAATATTACGATCCTTGTGTGTGTGTGTGTTTATTATGTACTAAGTATTCCTCAAATGTAATGTAATGTATATGTACATCAAGATACGGGTCTCTACATTCTTGGAAACAGTAAACATGCCCGAAGAGTCTTGGACTAATACCACCCCAATCGAAACCTAACTGAAGTGTCTTGGGTGTAAGGTCACCTCAAGAAATCACAGCCTATGGAAGAAAGAGCAGGAAGGAGATAGTATCTAAGGGGAAAACACCCTCTCCCATGAAGTGGGAGTGTTCGGCAATAAGTGCTCAACATGGGTGGGGTGCGACAAAACATAAAGATACATACATATATATATATATATATTTATACTAAACACACAGCCCAACCTATGGCTTATAAATAGAGAAACTGAGCACATGCCTCGACACGGATACTACGAATCATGCATAAAAAAAACAACCCCAACCCCATTTAGGTTCTAAAGTTTCACCAGTAATAGTTTATTAGTTCCTTAACTACTGGGAAACTATCAAGCATTTTTTAGAACAAAATCCCTGCCAACCACAAATCAAGTTAGATAAAACACAAGCAACACAACCCAACCTTTTATCATCAATCAAAACCCATCGATTGTTCATGCGTTCATTATATTTCTCCACAGTTCATTTATCAACTTTCCACTTTCTTTTAAAAACACAACCCATTACTGCTGCCGTACTGCCACCATAACCACATCTCCACCACTGTATCACATAACAAGGCTTGTGCCACATCATCACCCCTTTAATATCATTTACCGCAGCCCCGCTGCCCATCCTATTCGTAACAACTCAGGATCCACCCCCCTTTCACACACCACGTAATCAACCAACACCCACATGTTCATTATTCCATTTTGTTCAATCGGGATGATCACACACGGGTTCCGGATTTTAAATCAGTCAAATTTACATGATTAACCGAATTCCACATTCCACAAAGTTCCCTCCACAAAATCGTCTAGAATGGTAGGGAAACATTTAATTGCACAAGAAAAGGCCCCCAATGACCGTGATTTTCAGTAGGCATAATCCTATTCAATTCACAACATAATATCACAGGATATAAATAATGTAACTGCATTCACAACCTTCCCATCCCTGTTATACAAGCCAGTTATTATCTTTATTAAACCGGTTCAAATGTTTTTCACGTAAATAAGAGTACACCCACCCCACATGATGCACAATTTATAGAGACAAAGGTAAGTTCCCTACCCCAACAGGTTCTGATCACAACGCTCCCCCGGATTAGCTTTAGAAGACGTCTGTCGGCATCCGTCGCTTCTGTAAAAACCCAGAAAAACCTCCTCGGGTGGAAGCTGGGAAGGAAAGGCTGAAGGGAAAGCGAAAAATCCAAGCTCAGAAGTTCCTCCTTGTCGTTACGATCCCGTGGCCGCTGACGGATCGTAAATCAGAGCTCGAACAGAAATGTTATGTAAGAAATTAGCTTTGTAGTCTCTCGGGAGAGCTCTGCTCGAGGGAAAGGGAAGGAGAGGAGTGATTTGAAAAGGAGGAGAGGCCCCATACTTTAATAAGTGAAAAAAAACTAAAGTACACAGCGTGTACTTTCTAGTACACGGTGTGTACTCAGCCATTTCACATGGTCTCCATGAGGCTTCCAACACGGACTTTAACGCGACACATGGGCGTTGACTGGTCAACACAAGGTTTGAGGGTAACGCGTATGCGGGGAGGAACTACACGGCGTGTAGTATGGGATAAATGGCATGCACTCATATATTTCACGCGGCAAGGACATAACCTCAACACAACACACGACCATTGACTGGTCAACACACAGTTTGAGGGTAACGCGTACGCGGGGAGGAACTACACGGCGTGTAGTATGGGCTACATGGCGTGTACTCATTTATTTCATGCGTCAAGGACATGACCTCAACACGGGGTATACTCGGAAATGTAGTACACAGTGTGTACTCACACTACACAGCGTGTAGTTACAAAATTCTGAAAGGTGTGGGAAAAGTCCATTCTACCATCCAGAACACTTCATGAACCTCTTTTCGACAAAGGAATGGGTCGGAGAGGTTCGGGCCATTATAAGGACTCTTTAGTAGATTTAATATATGTTCACAAATCCTTATTAATTCACAAATTATAACAAGAGTTTCGATTTATGATTTAGAAATCAATAATTAGAAAGTATATAATTTTAGAATCATCTATATGTATCATAGGTTCTTCATTAATGGGGACATCTATATGTATCTAATGTTCTCCATCGATGTTGTCCATTTATAAATTACATAGATGTTATTTGGAATTTATTACAACAAAGATGGTTTTAAATCTTCACAATGGGGCACTCTAGAATATATTGTCATCCAGGTAGACTAAATGATTACTCTAGGGTTTATCGTCATCTTGGGATACTGGAGGTTACTTTGGATTTTATAATCATCTAGTAAGAATGATGTTTTTTATGTTGGGTTCAAACCCATATATGGGATACCCACATATCCTTGTGAAAGGAATCATAACCCTTGTAGTTCAGGGCTACTAAATGGGACACGTAATTCCTTTTAAGATCGTGTGATAAGGACCCCTTGGTAGAAGATTCCAAGAATGATTTGGTTTGAGACTTAAGCCGAGGTAGCCCAAAGGAACCTATATGGGATATGTGCTTCCAAGATGTATTACACCCTACTGGGAATGTGGATGGAAGAACATTGTTAATTTTAGTTGTTGGGAATGTGGATGAATCAAATCCCTTGTAGTTCAGGAGGTCTCACTGAAGAGTGTGTTCCTTTGAGAGAAATGAGTAAGGCTTTACACCTGGGAAGGATGCCATGTACAAGGAATCATTGGTAATGTGTTGACTCAAGATAATGTGAGAGCTAAATTTGGGGTTTAATCCTATGGCAAATGCCCAGTAATAGTAGTACTAGGGTTCATGAGGGTATTTTAACTCTTGGATATTTGGGGGCCTTAACTCAGGGCTTACTCCTAAGAGGATTCTGGAATTAAGGGAATTATTATTGGATTTTGAGGAGTATTCCCCTTGTTAGGTACCATAAATGAGGAATAATTCATGTTAGTTTTTCGGCCTCTGATGCGGCACATTTACGGGTTTATGAAAAATACAAAAAATGTCCCAGTGGGTGACGAGCATTCGTCCATTATTATAGATACTTTCTCATTTCCATATTTTTTTTGAAACTATATACATCATTATCCTTTAATGGATGATTGGATTGACCTTGTGGGTACTGGGTTGTTAATCCCTTTTTCATTACGAAGGAGGTTCCATAGTCAAATAGTCCCAGTGGGTGATTGCAAGGGGTTATGTATTTGTAAAATTGGTTCTGTTAGGATATAACTTCATGGGATGGTCTTCAACAGGATTATTCGTGGAGCTGAAAATACCCAATGACCTTGGTATCCATGATTCATGGACCTTCTCTCCAACAACAGGCACTCATTGGATGAAGATTTGGCCAACAATACTTAAGGACTCCATTGGTCTATGGGATGGGAGGTTGGGCTCATCGCAACCTTTTGGGAGGAATTATTTCTTATTCTAGGACTCTGTTATATATTTATGTTGTGTTTATTTTTTCATGCATCCTTGGTTCATTCCCATTGAGTGTATCCATGGATACCCCTGGTTTGCAGGATTTTCATAGGCATACATGGACTTGATGATACTGAGGAAATTCTAACTAAATACATGAAATAAGGCTCTATAGAGTCTATTGTCTTCCAAGGGGGACGTAAGTTGGATAGATGTTGTGATCATACCCCTAATATTGTAACACTTGTGACTTTTATATGAAATATTTTGTTTTTATTTTATATAAATCATCAAAGGAATCTTTCACTACACACTACACTAGCTTGACTTTCTTTACAGGCAATCACGACCTTCCTTGATAGCTTGCACCCTACACAATACCGAGTTTCACTAAACAACAATATGCTATTAAAATATTATTAAAACTTGCCGTTATGAATAGTAATAACCACTTTTTGAAATTTTTTAAATTTTATTTTTCAAAATGGACTTCATTTTGGGATTCGGAATATCGAAATTAGCCTAGGGTGAAATTTTGGTTTTTTTCTGAAAACTTTCAATTTTTGGTGAATAGTGAAAACACTGGGTTACTATTTAAAAACCGACATTTTATTTAAAAAATTATTTATTTTATTTAAATTTATTTTAGGTCAAAATTGATACATAATACCTATATAAGTTCAATGTAATACATTGGAGTAATTTTATAATAATTATATATATATATAAAATTTATTGAACTTTTCACTATCTTTTACCCACCTCCTAGGAGAATTTGTAAATTTACATAAAACATAATTTTACAGCTTCTGTGAGTGGAATTTCAAAAATCCGAGAGACACGGTTGATTTCTGTAAGTAAAATGTGGTTCAATGAGATGAAAATAATTTTTGGTGAATAGTAACCTTTTACTTTTATTTACCACGGTTAAAAACAAATAAGGTAATTAAAGGTAACAATGATATTATTATTACCCTAACACATGTCCTAATTATATTGGATAAGCGTAATTCGACCAAAAACAACCTTAGGAATAAATTATGACCATTTAGTCCCACTTGGATAAGATTAGGACATTTATTATTAATTTGTTTAAAGAAGGGTTAAAATAGTTAAAATCAAAGATTAATAAGTAAATAATTTTTAATATAGAGTTATTCATAAGATCAATTCGACTATAAATATTCATTAGAATGATAAAACTATTTCCAACAAAATGGTATTTTATTTGTAATTTTTAGACATTAAATAAGTTAATTTATTTATGACACAAAGATGATGCAGTAATTATCTTATTAATGCAATATTGACATAATTGATGTTATAAATACCCAAATAAATGTAATATGAGATTTTTTATGAATTAAAATAATTTTATAGGATAATATGACATATTATTATTGATTAAATTAAATTTTTTCGAACTAATCATTCTGTTATGATTTTTAAAAAAATCAATTACTAAATAGTGTCAAATTGACATAAAATAGTTTTTAAAACAAATATTATATTATTAATTGTTATTTTATTCCTAAAAATCTAAGGTTCGGCTAAATAACATAGATAAGGTTATATATATTAATAATAAACAACTTGGGGTTTGTTTGGCTTGTTATAGTATGTTTATTAACCTTATAGTGTAAGAACACAAAAAGACATGGTAAAAGTAAAATTATCTAACTTAAAGTTAAATCTAAGTGATAAGGTTAAAATAGTAAACTAAACTTGTCCAACTTCTATTGGATGAGAGGATTTATACCCCTTCCCACCTTAGCTTCGAAATAAATCAAATTGGATCTATTTAAAACTGAATATGGCTTTATAATAAAATAATATTTTTAGTTTTTCCAAAGGTGCCCCTCTCCACCCTTATAAAAGGGAACCTCCTCTCTCTCTTCCTCACACCACTTTGAGCCTTCACGCTCGGCCAAAACCCGCCAATTTTTCCTCTCCACTACCATAGAAACATTATAAAGGTCCTGGGCTTCTTAAGAGACCAATTTTAGTTCCCTAAAAGGAGGTCCCAAAGAGGCGCTTCAAAGAAGAGGTAATGTCCGTTACCGATTCTTTCAACTTTATTTCTTCCACTTCTTCTTCTTTAGTTGTTTCATTATGAATTAATAACATAAGTATCACTCATATACTGATATGTTATTATAAGTATGAAACAACCTTATTTCACCATCTATCCATCCTATAGAAAACGAAATCACCGCTCGTGCGTACGCATGGAATACCATCTCCACGCCGTGGTGTAATCTATTTTCCACCACCACCTTACTTGGATGGGTATAATGATGTAAATAATGAATATATATGATTATTGTAAAATGATATTGATTCTGAAATAGTATTCATACACTCCAATACAATTCCACGATCATGGGAATGGTATCATCGCTCGTGCGTACGTACGAAATACCGTCTCCACGATGTGATGCGACTCGTTCTACATGATTTTCATTGCATAAATGAATTGAGTGAATAAATTTGATATATATTACACTAATACCATTCTGTAAATGAGGTATCTATAACCTAAAAAGAAGAATAAGAATTTATTCGACAAAACACGCATAAGAACAAAAAGTAATAAACACCCGAATAACAAGTAGCAATGAAATATTACTAATAATAAGCTAAGAATATGAACATATATGATATCATAACAATGAGTATGATTCTTTAATAAGTCAATGACATTATTTAAATCATTATACAGGAGGTTCAGACACTTACGATGCAAATCGGACCTAAGGTAAGGGAAATATCACAATCTCATTTTTATCTGAGATTGTTTATACATTGAAATTTACTGCGGTGTATTTTATCATCCACATCCATGTTTCCTCAATATGTAATGTTATTTCCATCCTAATACAATTGTTTAAATCCAATTTTACCAATTGGTAAGTTTTTATTAAGTGATATGAAATGAATCTTTTGTCGTTTTTAGTACGAGGTACTTTTTTGACTTTTCCGACCAAAGTACAAGAACAATTATTTTTTTAACTTATACGACCTGAATGGATTTTTAGAACATTATTTAAATGAAGCTTCCTTTACAAGTTTTCATGTTTATTTTTAATCAACTTCTTTTAGTTTAAAATTTTATGACGTGTAATGAAAGGAAAAATGTTTTTGAAGTAGAAAGGATATTTTCCTCAAGAATGAAGTGCATGTGTTTTATCAAGATTATTTTCCATCTATGATAATATAGAGTTCTGTTTATATTTATATTTTTACATTGATTTGATTATGTTATGATTGAATTATTTTTATGATTTCTTTTTATGTTATATGGATTATGTAATGATGGAATGATGTTTATGAATCCCATTTTTATTACATGGGTTTTGCTATAATGTATGATTTATGATCTTGTGGAACACATAAGAATGGTTTCATTATGATATGGGTGGGACCTATATATCCCTCCAATGAATTGGGTAATGATTTTATATCTCATTAGATAGACATGGCTGGAATGGCAGGTTAAACCGGTTCAGTGAAACAGGACTGAAACGAGGAATGTAGTCAGTTCAGAAATGGACTTTGTCCACTATGATAGTATTGGCAATGAGTCTTGACTAATAAGAAATGATTCTCTATGATTATGTGTGTATGACACAAATCTTCATGTTTTAAGTTATGATTATTGTGATTATATTTAACTACCATGATTTATCCCATGTTATGAAATTATGATCTCTTTTTCAGGGTAAGATTTCCAAAATGTTATGTTCTTATGAATATGATGTGATTGATATTTCTTTTTTTTACCCTTAATCATAATTTGAGCTCACCCTTTTGTAGGTTTTCTTTCCCCAGGTCAGGAAGAAGGTTATTTTGTAAGATATGCCAAAAGGGACTATAGATATGAAGAAATAAATGTGAGACAGTGTAGACGCTTTATGAACCGGTTGTTTTTGTTTCCCAGTTTCTAAAGACACTATACCTATACAGTCATTTCTTGGGTTTTTATATGTTGTAATAAATGTCCTTAAATTTTGAAGTATTTATAATGTATGTAAAGTATGGGTTGTAATAGTTGGTATCACAGGAAAAGGAGGTAGGAATGTATCTGATCCTTGGTAACTCTCACATGTGGGCGTTGGACGAAGCATGGATCTCCGCCCAAGGGCTTCATGAGGAAATGGCTGCCACTGGGGATGGTGGTGTGTCCCGCCCAGGGGGTGTAGCCGCCCATGGAGTGCCCTGATAGGTATCAATTATAGTCCACTATAATTAATACCATACCTTTATAGTTGGTATCAGAGGAAAGGTATAGTCAACCTTTGGAAATTAGGATGTGAAAGCCTTAGTAAGAATCCTAAGGATAAGTCTAAGAATAGAACACAATATTAGTGTTTTAGAAATGGCAATGAATAACCTAGGATACGACCTTTAGTGTGAAAATTTATTCTTGATTATGTGGTTTTCCTATTATAATTAGTGTTCCTCACACTATTCTACTTAGTTTTAGTCAACGGCTGGAACCCGAAGGAACCATGTTAATGCGGAATGCGACGGGAAATGCAATGATTGTCCCCCTGAGCAACCAAATGTTATGGGATCTATAATGAAAAATCTTGTAGCCATGCTCACCCAACTTTCTCAAGATATGAATCATAAAGGACTTCCAAACTAGCAAAGGAATGAGCAATATTCTGTTGAATCCTTCATGAGACAGTGTCCACCTTCATTTAGCGAGTCTACTAATCCATTAGTTGCTGAAAAATTGATCAGTACTACTGAAAATATATTTTCAGTTCATCAATGTTCTGAACATGATAAAGTCATCTTAGCAGTGTATCGTTTGGAAGGTGATGCTGATCAATGGTGGAATCTTATCAAGAATATGAGGCCAAGAGATGAAATTGCGTCCATGGAATGGGAAAAGTTCAAGAACATATTTTTCAATAAGTACTTCCCTCGTATTCTCCGAACAAAGATGGAGAAGGAGTTTCTTGAACTAAAAAAATGATGATGAATCTATTGGTACCTGGGAAGCAAATTTTATAAGACTTGAAAGGTATGATTCTGGTATTATTATCCAACATGAGAGTAAGATCGATTGATTCTTTAGTGGCTTAAAACTAAGTCTTCGAAGGGCGTTAGCCATAAGGGACTTCAATAGCTACGAGGAAATTGTTCGATGTGCTCTCAAAGTTGAGATGGGGATTGGAGTAACCCATTAGTCATATGGGTTTGATAAGAAGAGGAAAATGGAATTCAAAGTAAAATCTAAAGAGCACACTGAAAAGAAGATGATTTTTCCCTTGTGCTCAAAGTGTGGAATGAAACATGGAGGGAGTTGTTTTAAAGGGACTAGTAAATGTTTCAAATGTGGAATGGAAGGTCATTGGACATTTGAATTCCGTAATGATGGGAAGAATATATCTAGTTATGCGAACAATGAAAAGGCTACACATAGTGCACCTCCTACACTTCAATGTTACAAGTGCAAGGAAATGGGGCATTATGCCAATAAATGCCCTAATACAAGGGTTGTTGATGATGATCGACATCAATAAACTCTTAAGGATAAAGGCAAAGTAAAGTCACATGCAATTTCTATCAGCAATGTGGAGTAAGATAACGAAGTGGTGAAAGGTACACTAACCATCCACTCTAAAGTAGCAAATGTTTTATTTGATTCTGGATCCACCAACTCTTTTATTTCTGAAGACTTTTCTAAGGGTATCACCATATTACCTCAACAATTAGATGTTGAGTTTGCTGTGACAACCCCTAATGGCACAACAGTCGCATAAAAAGTTTATAATTCTTCTTCGATTGAAGTTTGTGGGAAAGTGGTTCCTGCAAATCTTATGATCCTCCCTATAGTGGAATTTGATGTGATTCTTGGCATGGATTGGCTTTCTCTATATAGAGATCATATCAATTTCCAAATAACGGAAGTCACATTTCATATTCCAGATCAATCTTTGATCATCTATCGAAGCAAGGATGAACATAACCTTCCAGTGGAAATTTTTTCCATCTTATGGGTCTTGATTCCACTAAATGAAGGTTATTTATCTCAAATGGTTGGTGAGAAACTCATGATTATGCATATTCCCATTGTACGGGAGTTTGATGATGTCTTTCCGGAGGAATTTCCAGGTCTTCCACCAAATTGTGAAGTTGAGTTTTCAATAGAACTCATACCGGGTGCTTTACCTATTTCAAAGACACCTTATAGAATGGCCCCAATTGAGTTGTAGGAATTGAAGAAGCAACTCCAAGAGAATCATGATAAGGGGTTCATACGCCCTAGTGCGTCACCTTGGGGAGAACATGTTCTGTTTGTTAAGAAGAAAGATGGATCAATGAGACTCTGCATTGATTATCAAGAACTTAACAAGATCACTATCAAGAAAAAATATCATATCCCCCACATTGATGACTTATTTGTCCAACTACGTGGAGCTCAATACTTTTCCAAGATTGATCTTCGTTCAGGGTATCATCAATTAAGGGTCAAAAGGGAGGATATACCAAAGACGACTTTCTGTAAAAGGTATGGACACTATGAATTTATAGGGATGCCATTTGGTCTTACTAATGCCCCTACTATCTTCATGGATCTGATGAATAGAGTCTTTAGAGATTATCATGATTAGTTTGTGGTAGTCTTTATAGACGATATTCTTGTATATTCAATGATCAAGGAAGAACATGAAGATCACATGAGAATTATATTGAAGACCCTGAGAATGGAGAAGCTTTATGCCAAATTTACCAAGTGTGAATTTTGGCTTCAAAAAGTTTCATTTTTGGGTGACATAATCTCAAAAGAGGGGATATCTATGGATCCAGCAAAAATGGAGGTTATCAAATGATGGTTGAGACCAACAACAGTAACTGAGATCTGATGTTTTCTTGGTTTGCCTGGATATTATCAATTTTTTGTGAAATATTTTTCACGATTATCTAATCCACTCACCAGGTTGACTCAGAAGGGAGTTAAGTTTGTTTGGACGGAGGAATGTGAAGAGAATTTCAAGGAGTTGAAAAGAAGTTTTTCCAGTGCACCTGTGCTCACACTGCCTTGTAGTGGAGAGAGATTTGTGATCTACGGTGATGCATCCAAGAAGGGATTGGGGTGTGTTCTTATGAAAAATGATATGGTGATAGCTTATTCCTCATGACAGTTGAAAATCCCTGAGCAAAATTACCCAACTCATGATTTGGAGTTAGCTGCGGTAATCTTTGCATTAATGATTTGGAGACATTATCTTTATGGAGAAAGGTGTGACATTTATACTGATCATAAAAGTTTAAAGTATATATTTACACAAAAGGATCTGAATATGAACCAAAGAAGATGGTTGGAGCTGATTAAGGAATATGACTGCTCAATTCATTACCACCCTGGGAAAGCAAACAAGGTGGAAGATGCATTAAGTCGACAAGACCATGCTAGTTTATCCATGATGAGGATCACAAAAGATCCAATATATATAGATTTAAAAAGTATGGATCTTGGAATTATAATGAAAGGGGGAAAATTGTATATTTCTAAAATGAATGTTCAACCATATTTACATGTTAATATTAAAAAGGCATAGAAAGAAGATGTACAGTTACAAAATAAGGTGAGAAATGTTCCTGAATTCAACCTTGATTGTGATGGGATAATAAAGTTCTGGAATCGGGTTTGTGTTCCTCCCATCCCCGAATTAAAGAAGGAGCTGCTGGATGAGGCTCATATTTCCTCATTCTCGATTCATCCTAGAAAAACGAAGATATATAGGGACCTGAAAGAGTACTTCTGGTGGGATGTCATGAAAAGAGAGGTTTCTGAATATGTCTCTCGATGCTTGGTTTGTCAGCAAGTTAAAGCTAAGAGACAAAAGTCTAAGGGGATGTTACAACCATTACCCATACCCGAATGGAAATGGGAAAACATCACTATGGAATTTGTCACAGAACTTCCTAAAACATCGAAAGGCAATAATGCTATCTAGGTCATAGTTGATCATCTTACCAAGTCTGCAAACTTCATTGCTATTAGAGAGTATTTCTATCTGGATTAGCTTTCCAGGATATATGTAAAGGAAGTGGTAATATTGCATGGAGTACCACTTTCTATTATATCTGATTGAGATCCAAGTTTTACCTCAAAGTTCTAGAGAAGTCTTCAGCATACTCTGGATATAGAGTTGAGTTTCAGCACTGCTTATTATCCTCAGACAGACGGTCAGTCTGAGAGGACAATTCAAACTCTAGAAGATATGTTGATAGATTGCTCTATGGATTTCAAAGGTGGTTGGGATCAAGACCTACCTTTGGTGGAATTTTATTATAATAATAGCTTTCACTCTAGTATTCAGATGGCTCCTTATGAATCTTTCTATGGAAAGAAATACAGGACACCAACTTGCTGGGATGAAGTTGGGGAAAGAAAGTTATTAGGACCCGATCTTGTTGTTGAGATGGCAGAAAAGGTCCGATCTATTCAACAACACATAAGAGCAGCTCAGAGTCGACAAAAAAGTTATGCCGACAACCGAAGAAAAGACTTAGAGTTTGAAGTGGGTGATAAAGTGTTCTTACGAATATCTCCTTGGAAGAGAGTAATGAGATTTGGAAAGAAGGGAAAGCTGTGCCCTAGGTATATCGGTCCTTTCGAAATACTGGATCGTGTTGGGAAGGTAGCTTACCGATTGGAGCTTCCACCGAATCTCTTTCAAGTTCATGATGTGTTCCATGTATCTCTCCTGATAAAGTACATGCCTCATCCTTCACATGTACTCAGCTCAGAAGTTGTACCGCTGGAACAAGATCTTTCTTATGAAGAACAACTGATAGGGATTCTCGATCGTAGTGAAAAAGTCCTACGGAACAGGACCACTCGCTTGATGAAAGTTTTATGGAGGAACCACCAATTAGAAGAAGCTACATGGGAGCTTGAGGATATGATGAGGGAGAGGTATCCTCATCTGTTTATTAAAAGTGACGAATTTCGAGGGTGAAATTCATTTTAAGGGGGGTAGAATGTAACACGCGAGACTTTTATAAGAAATATTTTGTTTTTATTTTATATAAATCATCAATGGAATCTTTCACTACACACAACACTATCTTGGCTTGTTTTACATGCAATAACGACCCTCCTTGATATCTTGTGTCGTACGCAATACCGAGTTTCACTAAACAATGATATGCTATTAAAATATTATTAAAAGTAGTCGTTATGAATAGTAATAACCACTTTTTGAAATTTTTTAAATATTATTTTTCAAAATGGACTTCATTTTTGGATTTGGAATACCGAAATTTTCCTAGGGTGAAATTTTGGTTTTTTTCTGAAAACTTTCAATTTCTGATGAATAGTGAAAACACTGGGTCATTATTTAAAAACCGACTTTTTATTTAAATAATTATTTATTTTATTTAAATTTATTTTAGGTCAAAATTGATACATAATACTTATGTAAGTTCAATTTAATTCATTGGAGTAATTTTATAATAATTTTAGATATAAAAAAATTTTATTGAACTTTTCACCGTATTTTACCCACCTCCTAGGAGAATTTGCAAATTTACATAAAACTTAATTTTACCACTTCTGTGAGTGGAATTTCAAAAATTCGAGAGACACGGTTGATTTCAGTAAGTAAAATGTGGTTCAATGAGATGAAAATAATTTTTGGTGAATAGTAACTTTTTACTTTGATTTACAACGGTTAAAAGAAAATAGGGTAATTAAGGGTAAAATTGATATTATTATTACCCTAACACATGTCCTTATTCTATTGGATAAGTGTAATTATACCAAAAACAACCTTAGGAATAAAATATGACCATTTAGGCCCACTTAGATTAGATTAGGACATTTATTATTAATTTATTTAAAGAAGGGTTAAAATAGTTAAAATCAAAGTTTAATAAGTAAATAATTTTTAATATAGGGTTATACATTAGATAAATTCGACTATAAATATTCATTAGAAATACAGAAATAGTTTCTACATAATGGTATTTTATTTGTAATTTTTAGACATTAAATAATTTAATTTATTTATGACATAATGATGATGCAGTAATTATTTTATTAATGAAATATTGACATAATTGATGTTATAAATACCCAAATAAATTTAATTTGAGACGTTTTATGAATTACACTAATTTTCTAGGTTACTATGACATGTTAGTATTGATTTAATTAACATTTCTAGAACTAATCATTCTGTTATGATTTTTACAAAAATCAATTACTAAATAGTGTCAAAATTTACATAAAATAGTTATTAAAAAAATATTATATTATTAATGGTTATTTTATTCCTAAAAATCTAAGGCTCGGCCAAATGAGTTAGATAAGGTTATATATATTAATAATAAACAACTTGGTGTTATTTTGTAATGTTATAGTAAGTTTATGAACCTTATAGTGTAAGAACACAAAAAGACACGGTAAAAGTAAAATTATCTAACTTAAAGTTAAATCTAAATGATAAGGTTAAAATAGTAAACTAAACATGTCAAAATTCTATTGGATGGGATGATTTATACCCATCCCCACCTTATATTTTAAATAAATCAATTTGGAGCTATTTAAAACCGAATATGGCTTTATAATAAAATAATATTTTTAGTTTTTTCAAAGGTGCCCCTCTCCTCCCTTATTAAAGGGAACCTCCTCCCACCCTTCCTCACACCACTTTGAGCCTTCAAGATCGGCCAAACCCTGCCAATTTCTCCTATACACTTCCCTAGAAACATCCTAGAGGTCTCGGTCTTCTTCAAAGACCAATTTTAGTGCCCTAAAAGGAGGTCTGAAAGAGGCACTTTAAAGAAGAGGTAATGTCCGTTACCGATTCTTTCAACTTTATTTCTTCTTCCACTTCTTCTTATTTAGTTATTTCATTATGAATTAATAACTTCAGTATCACTAATATACTGATATTTTATTATAAATATAAAACAACCCTATTTCACCATCTACCCATCCTACGGAAAACGAAATCACCGCGCGTGCGTACGTACGGAATACCGTCTCCACACCGTGGTGTAATCTATTTTCCACCACCACCTTACTTGTATGGGTATAATGGTGTAAAGAATTAATATATATGATTATTTGTAAATTGATATTGATTATATAATAGTATACATACACTCCAATACAATCCCACGATCATGGGAACGATATCATCGCTCGTGCGTACGTACGGAATACCGTCTCCACGATGTGATGTGACTCGTTCTACATGATTTTCATTACATAATGATTAAATAAATGAATTGAGTGAATAAATATGATATATATTACAATAATACCATTCTGGAAATGAGTTATCTATAACATAAAAATAAGAATAAGAATTTATTCGACAAAACACGCATAAGAACAAAAAGTAATAAACACCCGAATAACAAGTAGCAATGAAATATTACTAATAATAAGCTAATAATATGACCATATATGATATCATAACAATGAGTATGATTCTGGAATAATTCAATGACATTATTTAAATCATTATACAGGAGGTTCAGACACTTACGAAGCAAATCGGACCTAAGGTAAGGGAAATATCACAATCTCATTTTTATCCGAGATTGTTTATACATTGAAATTTACTGCGGTGTATTTTATCATCCACATCCATGTTTCCTCAATATGTAATGTTATTTCCATCCAACTAACATTTTTTAAATCCAATTTTACCAATTGGTAAGTTTTTATTAAATGATATGAAAGGAATCTTTTGTCGTTTTTAGTACGAGGTACTTTTTTGATATTATTTTATTTAATGAAAAGTTAAAATAGTTAAAATCAAAGTTGAATAACTAAAACATTTTTAATATGGGGTTATACATAAGATAAATTAGATTATAAATATTCATTAGAAAGATAAAAAGATTTCATACATAATGGTATTTTATTTGTAATTTTTAGACATTAAATAATTTAATTTATTTATGACACAAAGATGATGCAGTAATTATCTTATTAATGAAATATTGACATAATTAATGTTATAAACACAAAAATAAATGTAATTTGAGACTTTTTGTGAATCCCACTAATTTTCTAGGTTAATATGACATGTTAGTATTGATTTAATTGACTTGTTTTGAACTAATAATTCTGTTATGATTTTCACAAAAATCAATTACTAAATAGTGTCAAAATTGACATAAAATAGTTTTTAAAACAAATATTATATTATTAATTGTTATTTTATTCCTAAAAATCTAAGGTTCGGCCAAATGACTTATATAAGGTTATATATATGAATAATAAACAACTTGGGGTTCTTTTGGATGCTTATTGTATGTTTATTAACATTATAGTATAAGAACACAATAAGACATGGAAAAAGTAAAATTACTTAACTTAATGTTAAATCTAAATGATAAGGTTAAAATAGGAACCTAAACTTATATAAATTCTATTGGATGAGAGTATTTCGACCCATCCCCACCATATCTTCTAAATATATCAATTTGGAGCTATTTAAAACCGAACATGACTTTATAATAAAATAATAGTTTTAGTTATTCCAAAGGTGCCCCTCTCCTCCCTTATAAAAGGACACCTCCTCCCCCTCTTCCTCACACCACTTGGAGCCTTCATGCTCGGACAACCCCTGCCACTTTCTCCTCTCCACTTCCCTAGAGACA
Organism: Viscum album; assembly: GCA_963277665.1. NCBI lineage: Eukaryota > Viridiplantae > Streptophyta > Magnoliopsida > Santalales > Viscaceae > Viscum > Viscum album. The sequence goes on from OY728127.1 coordinate 830,137,179, forward strand.
TCCTATAGGTCCTGGTCTTCTTCAAAGACCAATTTTAGTGCCCTAAAAGAAGGTCTCAAAGAAGCACTTCAAAGAAGAGGTAATGTTCATTACCGATTCTTTCATCTTTATTTCTTCTTCCACTTCTTCTTCTTTATTTGTTTCATTATGAAGTAATAACATCAGTATCACTCATATACTGATATTTTATTATAAGTATGAAACAACCCTATTTCACCATCTATCCATCCTACGGAAAAAGAAATCACCGCGCGTGCGTACGTACGGAATACCGTCTCCACGCCGTGGTGTAATCTATTTTCCAGCACCACCTTACTTGGATGGGTATAATGGTGTAAATAATGACTATATATGACTATTATAAAGTGATTTTGATTCTGAAATAGTATACATATACTCCAATACAATTCCACGATCATAGGAATGATATCATCACTCGTGCGTACGTACGGAATACCGTCTCCACGATGTGATGCGACTCGTTCTACATGATCTTCATTTCATAATGATTATATGAATGAATTGAATGAATAAATATGATATATATTACACTAATACCATTATGGAAATGAGGTATCTATATCCTAAAGAAAAATAATAAGAATTTATTCGACAAAACACGCATAAGAAATAAAAGTTATAAACACCCGAATAACAAGTAGCAATGAAATATTACTACTAAGAAGCTAAGAATATGAATATATATGATATCATACAAATATGTATGAATATTTAATAGGTCAATAACATTATTTAAATCATTATACAGGAGGTTCGGACACTTACGAAGCAAATCGGACCTAAGGTAAGGGGAAATATCACAATCTCATTTTTATCCGAGATTGTTTATACTTTGGTATTTAATAGGGTGTATTTTATCATCCACATCCATGTTTTCTCAATATGTAATGTTATTTCCATCCACCTAAAATTTTTTAAATCCAATTTTACCCATTGGTAAGTTTTTAGTAAAAGATATGAAAGGAATCTTTTGTCGTTTTTAGTACGAGGTACTTTTTTGACTTTTCTGGCCAAAGTACGAGATGAATAATTTTTTTAACTTATACGGCCTGAATGGATTTTTAGAAAATTATTTACATGAAGATTTCTTTAAAAATTTTCAAGTTTATTTTTAATCATCTTCTTTTAGTTTAAAATTTTATGACATGTTAAGAAAGGAAAAATGTTTTTGAAGTAGAAATGATATTTTCCTCAAGAATGAAGTGCAAGTGTTTTATCAAAATTATTTTCCATCAAAGATAATATAGAGTTCTATTTCTATCGCTATTTTTACATTGATTTGATTATGTTGTGATGGAATTATTTTTATGATGTCCTTTTATGTTATATGTATTATGTAATGATGGAATGATGTTTATGAATCCCATTTTTATTACATGGGTTATGCTATAATGTATGATTTATGATCTTGTGGCACACAAAAGAATGGTTTCATTATGATATGGTTGGGACCTATATCTCTATCCAATTCATTGGGTAAATATTTTATATCTCATGATATAGACATGGCTGGAGCGGCAGGTTAAACTGGTTCAGTGAAACAGGACTGAAATGAGGAATGAACTCGGTTCAGAAATGGACTTTGTCCACTAAGACAGTCTTCGCAATGAGTCTTGACTAATAAGAAATGATTATCTATGATTATGTGTGTATGCCACAAAGATTCATGTTTTATGTTATGATTATTGTGATTACATTTCACTACCATGATTTATCCCATGGTATGAAATTATGATCTCTTTTGCAGGGTAAGATTTCCAAAATGTTATGTTCTTATGAATATGATGTGATTGATATTTCTTTTGTTTACCCTTACTGAGCATTTGAGCTCACCCTTTTGAATATTTTCTTTCCCCAGGTCAGGTAAAAGGTTATTAAGTAAGATATGCCAAAAGGGACTATAGATATGATGAAATAAATGGGAGACAGTGTAGACGCTTTATGAACCAGTTGTTTATGTTTCCCAGTTTCTAAAGACACTATACCTTTACTGTCCTTTACTGGTTTTGTTATATGTTGTAATAAGTGTGCTTCAATTTTGAAGTATTAACAATGTATGTAAAATATGGGTCGTTATAAATATGGTCTTCTTATGTATCCTCATGAGAGGAATCAGAGAACACATATTTCGTTATGGGTTGGTTCTTACGGGTGGAAGCTGCCCATTTGAGGGAACATGATTGGGTGACACATTGCATAAGGGAACCCTTTTTAGGTTGGGTCTTCAAGAAGGCATCCAACATATCCTATTTTGAACTAGAATTAGATTTATCATAGTTCAGTATGGGTTGGTTGTTTTGATATTGTGATCGTCACAAATCTCTAAGCCCACATGAGTCATACTAGCTATGAGAAACAAGAGGATGTGAGAGATTCAACCAACCAAACATCTTCTCTCCCACTGATGGGAGAGGCCGGGCCTATGGTGAAAGAAGTTTAGGAAAAGGTCGGTGAGAGAGAAGATAAATGAACCCTTCAATGAGGTATGGCATTGGGGGTCATGTAGCTCAACTCGCATAAGTTTAGGGACTTACCTCAGTTGGAGTGCCCCAGAATGCACAATGGGAAATGGGAGGAATGTTGCCTTTCATCAAAAGGAGGAGCGAGCATAATTCCATAAAATGATCAATACTCCTGATTTAATGGAAAAGAAATGGACCACCCTAACTCTCTATAATGAGGAGGTTCACGTGAGAATTCCAATGTTAGACTCTAGGTTACCATGGGAGTATATACATACAGACACCTAGGGTGGATAGACTGTTGTGGGGAGAGCCATCATTACTCTGCATACCATGGGTATGTAGACTCAATGGGGTGTTCTGATGCACCTAATGAGGTGGCACAATGATGAGGGATTTTGTGCTTCTCTATTTGAGACAAAAGTCAGCCATAGAAAAAAGATGGTGTAATTTGATCTGAAAATTGAGGAGACAATAAATGAGATGGTGCATCTTCATAAACCACTGGATGATGTTCAAAATAGGATTCTGCAATTGAATCATTCATTGTTAGAATCTTAGTTGGAAGGGGTGACTTCCATTTCAACTTCTAAAGACGCACTTCTTCATGCTATGGTGGTTAGGTGGTTGAGCTTTAGCAAGAGGCTGATAAATATCATGAATCTATTCATCAAATAAATAGTCATATTGAAAACATCTTGTAGTTATGATAGTGAGACTCCATTTTATGGAATGTCCTATGATTTTGATACATAAATGAAAAAGATATTGTCTCCAATCATACATTTCTTCATCTCTTATTTTTTCTTATAATTTAAATATTAAAGTTGTTTTTCATAACACTGCATCTTTATATCAGATAATCATAATTAAAATGACAAGGATGGTGGTTCTCTAATATTTACCTAATACAGTGGGCCTAGTGATCATAGTTTGATTTTTACAAGGGGTATATATAAATCCCTACAAACATTGTATCTTTTTTATCATTACCCTAATTTTTTCCTAAGCTCAATATGAAGGAGACTTAGCATGTAAGATTCAGCTTTTTCTTAGGTTTCCCTTTTTGGGTATTAGAACTTACAGGATTTTGTGGATTTACATTTTATATCATGATATTGTCCAAACCATATAGAATATAGGTCTAGAGAGCTGAGATTCTACTTTTTTTAGAGATATCTTTACAAGTTTTCACCCTAGTGAGTATTATGTATCTTTTAATGGAAAGAATAATGTCATGCATGTCAGACTATATAAAACTAGTGTTTATGTCGAATAGATTTCACCATGAATCTTGAAATTATAACCTAAACAAGTCTATGAAGGCTAGGAGGGTCCCATTATTCATTAGATACTTCCAAGGGGAATATTGAGTCATGATTTTTTATGGTCACCAAATCTAAAAATTGATATATAATAATAGAGGAGGTATCTCATTAGAATGAAGATCCCTCCAATTGAAAAAACCAATTATGGGGGATTTTTTATGCAAGGACAACTAGGGAATTTACTACATAGTCAATTAGTGGTATCCTTAGACTTACAGGTCCATTATGTAGGATAATTTTATACAATTCCAATTGGGGAACATATTACATAGTAAGGGGAAGGAAATTTTAAGAATATTTACATTCAATTACTGATAAAAAAAGGGTTTAGATTGGGATTTTTCAAGACCAAAGTGGGTGGATTTACTAAGGAAATATATCTAAGAATAAAAGGGACCATCTGTACTGACATAGGACATTAATGGAAAACCACTTCTACAAAAATTTAGTATATTTAGGAGGGTACATTTTTTCAGATAGGAGCTTTATGATATTGTGTTTTGAAATTTAAAGTCATGCAGTAAGGACAATAAGGGATTTTTGATTATGTGTTATGCAGTTTAAATTCATGAAGAAAATTATTCCATGTTGTTTAAAGTCGTGCAGAAAGGAAATTATGAGGATTTTATTTAAGGTCATTAGCTCTGACAAAGGATTCAATGGATTTCCAATTCATGGTAATTCATCTGGAAATGTGGTACCATATTCAAGCATGGAAATAGAGAACTGTAAGTTGTAATTTGGGGATACTCGAATCCAATTAATGATATAGGAAAAGGACTAAATGGAATTAGAGTAATTATCTTCCAATAATGACGTTACTATTATTTGAATAACCCCTTTTGTGGGTTTTAATATATAGGTCCAACTAGGGCATGTGCTGCGTAGCCAAACAAGGACATCCTTAGGCTGACAGACCTGTTATGCAGGAGAATTTTATGCAAGTCCAACTAGTGAATGTACTAAAAATTCAGGCGAATGAGATCTCAAAAATTATGACATACTATTTGAACAAGAAAATGAAATATTAGGGAGATTCGGGATTCTCCAAAAAAAGTTTGGATTATGGAGAAAAGTGTCTAAAAACAGAAGGGGTTTTTTCAACCAAGATTCCTAGAAAATAGTGAAATGGCTATCTATGATGGTATGAATCAAGCATAGGATGAATGGTGTTTCTAGTTTTAGGTCATACAACTTGGACCATAATATTTTGGAAACAACTGATTATCTATGAGGTGGAATGGCCCATGGTTATTCCAATGTGATTTGAACATATGAAGGAAAAAATGTAATCCATATATTTGAATACTTTCAGGTCAGGTAAGAGGATATGAGACCAATAAACAAAGGATGACTACATTTAATTACGGGTTCTTGTATATTATCATTAAATATTTAAGTGGGAAAAATGATTCTCCCAATAATGAAGTTACCTCTATTTGAAAAACCCATTGTGTGACTATATAATGCAGGGACAACTTGGGAATTTTATTCATAGCCAAATAGTGGCATCCTTGGTCTAAAACCCCCATTATGTAAGGGAATTTTATGCAAGGCCAACTGGGGCACATGCTACATAGTCAGGGAAAGGATTTCTTAGGTATCATACATTCTGCCACTAGAAGATGAGGAAATGGTTATGAAAATCTAAATGTATTAAAGATTATAAGTAAAAAATGAGAATGGGTAAATTTATAATGCCTAAAGGAATTATTTAGAACAATATCGACCATGTGTTTATAGTCCCTTACATGGATATAATTCATATTTATAAAGGGGACATATTTTGTTTCCTTGATCGGTTATCTAAGGAGAGGACCCCAAATAAAAGTTCTTTTATATATTTTTATCATCTATAGGAGAGGGTAAATTTCCTTTATCCCATGTCTAGGACTAGGATCTAATTACTAGCTTTCACTACATATCTCAAATGGGATGACAATAAATCCACGCATAGTTCTCTAATGGTCCATACAGTTTATCATCATGCGGTGAGGATGTGGGTGATTCGAACATGAAAAAAGAATATTTTGGATGATCAAAGGAATAAAATCCTTGTTTCACTATATATATTTCTAATGAATTAATCAAGTCACTCATAGTTTTTAAATGAAAGGTACACCACTCTAATTGAATTCACATGTGCGGGAGAATGGGGATTTTCAACTTCTACAGAATCTCCCCACATAGATCTGATTCATATGTGGGAGAAAAGAGGCATTATTTTTAACATATTGTAGCTAGGACCAAGATTGAAAATTAGGATGTTACTATGTATCTCATATGGATGAGAATCAAGCCACACGTAGTTCTTAAAAGGATCCCCATAAAGGTATGATTTGTACACAGGGTGTGGGGGATTTTAATTGTGGTTGGACCCAAGATATGGGATTTGTGTGTCACTACGTATCTCATTAGAATGCGAATCAATCCAAATGTAGTTATTTAATGAGGGCAATGATATTTGTTTTCATGTAATGAGTACATCTATTGTGCCTTTTAAGGTCTTACAATCAGGACCATTAATGACCCAACATAAGATTTGAGACACCTTATTTTTTTTTCAGAAACGCTCCTTACCAAATTCCTAAGACCGTGTGATCTATGATTGGTGTGAGAAATAAGGGTGGTAAAAGTTTCTTCCATTACACAAAGTTAACCCAAGTGAATGATCAAGGTATGTTGATCATATAGTGGTTGCGCCAAGGTATAGTACCTAGGTGTCACTATGTATCTTTCTAGAGAAAGAATCAAGACACACATAGTTCTTGAAATTATACCTCATAACAATCATGATTTGAAATGGGTAGGCGTTTTTTTTAAATTCGCATATAGGAATAGGATTGGAGATCCTGGTTTCACTTCGTATCTCATTATAATGAGAATCAAGCTACACGTAATTATGAAATAGTCCCTATACAGGTTTGATACATACACACAGGGAATATAGGGGATTCAATCATGTTTGAACCCATGATTGGAGAGCTAGGTTTCACTACATATCTAATTGAGATGAGAATCAGTCCATATATAGTTCTTGAGGTATTTCCCCCACAACAAATGAGTTTTGATATGGGAGAGGTGGATTTTTCTTATTTTTAGTTTTTGTTGGGCTTGATATTGGAGATCTTGGACATCTCTACATATCTCTATAGATTGAGAATCAAACAAAATGTAGTTATTAAAATATGATTCCACACACCAACTAGGTTTCTATGTCGGTAAGGGGTCGTTTTAAAATTTCATGGATGGGTCCAAGATTGGAAATCTGGGTGTCACGACATATCTCATAGGGATGATAATTAAGCCAAATGTAGTTCTTACAATGTTACCTATGCCAGTATGATCCACACACACAAGGAATAAATGGTTAATTTTTATATGCGGCTAGAACCAAGTTAAAAAATCCAGGAATCACTACGTATATCAATTGGATGAGAATCAATCCACACATAGTTCATGAAATGTTTTCCCATACCAACTGAATTTTTGATATGGGAAAAGGGGTTCTTAATATATTCCATAATAATGGTTGATCTCAATACACAACATGGTATGATAACCAAAATATATATTCTGGAAGAGTACTCTATATAGAATTTGATCCTATATAGAAAAGGGGGGAAATGTCACTCTAATGGTCATGGATGGGCCCAGGATTGGATATCTGGGCATCACAACATATCTCTTTCAAATGAGAATCAAGCCTCATGTAGTTCTTGAAACATGGTATTGTATATGAATATTTTAGTCATACACATACAGAACGAGGGAGCTTTTATTATGGTTGGACCCAATAATTGAATTTTGGGTGTCACTACGTATCTCATAATAATGAAAATCAATCCATACATAGTTTTAGATGAACCATGTATTTTAACATCATGCAGTTAGGACATAGATCACCTGATGTGAATAGGACATTATGGTTGGACCAAGGAATAAAATCTGGGTTTCACTACGTATCTTGATGGGGACAAGAATTAATCCACACGTTGTTCTTGAAAAGAGTCTCTATGAAGATCTGATTCATACATATGGAGAAATGGGGTTCAAATTTCGCTAAGGAGTGACAAATGATATGAATAATTTTTGTTTATAAAAGCTACTCATCTTAATAGACCATAATAAATGTCAATTTTTCGTATCTGGGGGGATTTTATTAACTTCAAATGAAGGATATGTTAACCGTATAGTTTAACGTCATCAGGTGAGGAAAAATGATATCATTCAGTTTAACATTGTGTGATAAGGATGAAGATTCTACATAGTTGAATGTCATACAACATAGAAATATATGGTGCTATGTAATTTAACATCTTGCAGCATGGATGTGGGTTGTTATGATTTTTAACATCATGCAACTAAGAAAAACATTGTATGATTATACAATGTTCCTTTTCATGAATCTCGCATTGGTTGGAGTTGTAATGATCTATCTATTCATTGAAATTAAGGAATAATATCCCTTAAAGTTGACCTTATGTATGGAGTAATGTCCTTCCCAATTTGGAACAAGATTCAGAGGATTCTTTCATGGTGTTATTAGATTCCAAAGGACCAATAATAATCCTCATTGAATAAATGAATGGAGGTGAAATTTATTGTTGAAATATCATGCTATCTAACTCTGATAGGCTTCCATGTGATGAAAGGTGTGCAATATCTTTTCTTCCAATCATTCTAGCTGATCTAGTCACATATAAGACTGCTCATCTATAGATAACTATATCACAAATAGAAACTTAGTGTGATGGAAATGGAACTTCATTGGGCAGGACAAATTATGTTTCATATACCAATGAATACGTAGTTGACCGTGTGTAGTATGGGTAGTATTCTAGTAATCCCATAATACATGAAAGAGTATATCTGGAAAATAATTTTTTATCTTTATCCACCATCATCTAGAGTATGTTTGAATGATTATTGTTGAAACCCTATATCTTTCCATTAGCCACAACATGATAGGGGGATGAATGGTTAGACATTATATGTTTCTCATGATAAAGATTCATTACCTCAACAGAACAAAAATTGAAGTCACTTTCGATTATTATGGTATAACGGATACCCAATATGGTAATGATATTTTCATTCACAAAGATAAAAATTCTTTTGGCTCTATCTTCTTTAAGTGGTATCACCATAGCCAATTTTTAGAAGAAATCAATAGTACTAAGGACATAAATAAACTACATAGATGTAGTTAAAGGATAGAATCCTACCACATCCATTACCCTATAGAAAATGGCCAGGAGTATTTGGTTGTATGTAGAAACTCCTGGGGTTGATGACTGAAGTTGCAATACATTTGGCATGAATGTAACTTTTTTGTGAAATATTTGAAATCATACTTCATCAAAGGATACAAGTATCCAAGACATCAGATTTGATCAGAAAGCCTATGCCCAGACTGGTGGGAACCCAAGGCTTCTGCAAGTACTTCTTTCATGAAAACTGATTTTTCTTCTCTATCGATGCATATGAAGAGTATTCAATCAAATCCTTTCATGTATAGGATCTTACGATGGTCGAGAATATCATAAATATTGAAATTTACCAATCATTGATGAACTTTACCTTTTCCATCCATGTCTGATGGAAGCACACTAATCTGTATATATTCAATGAGGGGTGTCATCTATCATGTGGTATGACCATATGGCTCAGAAATGGGACTGATTTCATTATTATCCTCTTTTATAGATTGAAAAAAAGGTGAAAACACATAAATATGGGAAATACTAGTGATTTTATTGTACTTATTTTGATCTTCTAGGGATGTGGTTGCATTAGCCAATTCATCATCTTGGGCCTTTTGTAATCATGTGACATATGACAATGTTGGATCTGAGGTAAATTTAGACATTAACCCTCAGACATAATCACACATGGGAATTATTTATTATTTTCTCATAGTATAATATCCATTGATATATTTTATTAACAATTATAAATCACCATTTACTTCTTGGTGATTCACTGGTACATGAAGTTCCAATTCCAAGAATACAATGAGAGCTTGATATTCTGAATCATTGTTGGAACTGCCTTCTAATAATTTGAAGGATTATGGAAATACTACCTTGTATGGGGAGATAAGTATAATTCCTAACCCAACATTTTTGAGTTTATGTTATTTTATTTTCAACCCCATTGGGCTTCTGGAAGCACACTCAAAACACATTTCCCATGTTTGGGGGTTGTCCTGAATAAAGAATATTTCTTCATCATGTAGAATAACATTTAATGATGTTTCCTTCATAGATTTATTCTCAGAAAAAAATCCTTCTAATTCTTGTCCTTTCACTATTTTTTGAGGCACAAACTATATATAAAACTATTTTATAATAAATTCCCATCATTCCAAACGTCCCTTCAACATAGGACTACTGAAGATAAATTTGAGGGGGTTATTACAAGAGATAAAGTGGACCTTGTGATGTTGTAGATAGTGCCTCGGCTTCTAAACTTCAAAGATCAATTCTGGGAATCTATTATCAATATAAGAATAGTGAGTCTTAGCATTGGGCATGGTTCAGATCAGATAGTAAAGGTAGTTTACATTCCCAACATCATTCTTTTGTTCAAGGAAGGCACCCAGTGATCGCTCTATGGGTGTCACATAAAGAATGAGTAGATTTCCTCCAACATGTGGAATTAATATTGATAGAATCAATAAGTATTTATTTAGTGTATCAAATTCCTCTTAACATTCATTGTTCCATTGATAAGGGGCCCCTTTTTCATTGAATCTGTTAAGGGAAAACACTTGCCTCAAAGGTTGGTGATGAAGCGCTGAATATTGGCCAAGTTTCCTTCATGTCTGCTAAATTCATTCATGTTTTGAGGAGGTAAAATGCTATGAATTTCTTTTTTTATTCTCTAGATTAGCTTCAATTCCATGATGGCATACAAAAAATCTGAGAAATTTTCTAAAGGTGACCCTGAAATCACATTTAAGGGGTTCATCTTCAGATTATGTTGTTGATGCTTGTTGAATATGATATCTAGATCATCCAGGTGATCAAAAAATTGTCTGCATTTTACCAGCAAGTCGTAAACAAAGAATTCAAAAAAATCGAAAGAAGGGTTTGATTATGTGACGAATATCATGTTGGTATGTCACCCCAATATTATTCAAGACAAATAGAATTAACAGATAGAAAAATATTCTTTGTGGGGATCTGAAGGGTATAGATTTCTCATCTTATAAATCCATCTATATTTGATTGTACCCATATTATCCATCCATGATGGATAGAGCCTCATAACCGGTTGTTGCATCAATAAAAAGTTATTTCTTAGGAACTAGAATGTAATCATTGGGACAATGGCGGTTGAGATCTCGGAAATCAATATAGACTCATATTTTCCCCTTCTTCTTTTTCACTTGGAAAATAATAGTCAGCCACATTAAATATTAAACCTATACGATGAAGTCATCTTTGATAATGTTATTGACTTCAGCCTTGATTATGGAGGCATGACTTCAGTGCTTTCTTCTGGATTCCTTCTTGTATCCCATATTTTCTTCTGGAAAGTCCAAATAATGGGTGGCCACTTCAGGGTTGAGGCTTGAAATTTCTGTATAATTCCAATAAAACATATCCCAATGTTCATTTATAAATAAACTATACGTTTCTTTCACTTTATGATTCATGGTCACACTAATCAGAGTGGACCATGGCTCTTCCTATGTACCCAAATTTATTTCTATGAGCTCATCCACAGTGGTGGAGACACCTTCCTCAGATGATGTAGTGGAATATCAATGGTATTCTTCTTCCTATAATTCCTCATGTGTTACTTCTTATACATCTTCTAGGATGATATCTTAGAGGATAACCGGTGAATAATGATTTTCATGATTTGGGGATGAGTCAGTGTTTGGACATTAGAAGGAATAAGAGACAATTTCTGATTTAACACGCGATGGAGGGTTTTTTGGATTCTATGAAGGGAAAATTATTAGGTTAGAATCAGCATCCCTATCCTTTTTCATTAACATGATGAATTTTTCCAAACTATATGATGAAGTAGAGACTTACAGAACTATAGGGGAAGGAATGATGCTACTTTCATTTAGGCTTTCATCAATTCTAGGAGAATTAATGAATTCTTCTATGTCATCAACTTCAATGGAAACAAATGACATTATTGAAGCCACTAAACAAGTGCCTTGTAGAATTGGGTCTACCATTTCAATTTGGTTGATGGGTAGCATGTAATCTGCGTTGAGATGCTTTAATGGGTTAGCTAGGATATCTTCTAGACTATTCTAAGCATTGATTCATGTTACATCATTTGTAGTGGACCATTATTCCCTTTTGTGATAAAACTCAACATTAATATATTGAGATTCACAAGTTTTTAATAGGGCCTTGTCTCCATTTAATGTCCCAATTTGACCATTGAGACAAAACTTAATACAATGATGGTTTGGTGAAGGTATGACCGCTTGTTGATGCGACATGCGTATTCCCACCAAAATGCTAAAGGCTATTTCCTATCAGTAAAACATGAAATATGAATCATAAATAAAGTCTCTGAACAGAGTTCTGAGTGTAATTTCAATAAGAGGTCCTTGTTTCTTCTTATCAGATCCCAACAACATCAGTGTAGAGGGAGGCATGTGTAACATCCTAGGTAAATAAAGAATATTACTTTTTCATATTTATCCATATTTGTGAATAAAATATTAATATTAATTTAAAGGTAATGCTATTCTCAATGGCACACCCAATACGTAACAACGAGTTTCTTTGAAATCTTACGTTGCACTCTAATAATAAAATAATATTATTTTAAATGGTAGTTAATGCCTAGCCGTTGTAATGGCGGGAATGAACAGAACTAAATACAAAATGATTATATATGTTTGTCAAATATTTTTACATTTTTCCAATAAATGTTAGAGGCTTAAAATGCGAATGAATCCAATTTTATGCATAAACCTTCTAATATTCTTTAAAAGCTCGATTAACCGCCTTTTGTTGGCGAACCCTTTTAAATATACTTTTGATGATTTTATATGTTATATTTGACAAAATAAAATCCTTCATTATAATCTGGACATCAAAATTTATTTTGTGTAAATTTTTGTTATTTTTCCAATAAAGAATAGTTTTAGGGAAAATGTTGTATTTTAATTCAAAACCTCTTTTTATTCTAATTTATTTATATGATTAAATCATCTTTTTTAATTGGTTATAAAGTGAAATTAGAATATATTTTTACCATTTAATCCAATGGTGGACATTGGAATTAATTTCACTTTGAAATTGGACTTAAACAAGTGTCAATCTTTTAATAGATATTGTTTCTTAAAAACAGGCCATTTGTTTTGACAGCGGGAATTAATTATTATATTAATTAATGAAAATTTTATGTTTTTAATTTTGTAAAATATAAATCATTTTTTAATTCAGAATATCAAATATATCTTAGAGTGAATTTTGGGAACTTTTCTGAAAAACATCAATTTTTGATGAATAGTGAAACCACTAAGTGGTAGTTAAAAAACTGATTTTTCGTTTAAATGAGACATTACCACTTCTATGATTTGAATTTCAAAAATCCGACACACATGGTTGTAATTAAGATGTAAAATTTGCTTCAATGGGATTAAAATAATTTTTTGGTGAATAGTAACTTTTATGTTTTATTAATCGCGATTAAAGGTAATTAGTGTAATTTAAGGAAAAGATAATGTTATAATAATACTAAATGACCTTGACACATGTCTTACCCTTATTGGATGAATCATGGCCGACCAAGAAAATCCATGGGTCATCTTGGGGACCCCATGGAGCCACTTTGGTAGGAAAATGACATTAATAACTTTTTATTTAAAGTTAAAATAAAAATGTCACAAACATGTATTATTTTACTAAAACAATATTTACATAGGGTTATGCAAGTCATATTTTTGACTATAAATATCCATTATAAATATAAAAAGATTTCCTCCATCATAGTATTTTTTTTATAATTTTTAGACATTAAATAAATTAATTTATTTATGACACCATGATGATGCATCGATTACCTCATTAATAAATGATTTAAATAAAATGAGAAGATAAGGTAAAATCTAAGACATAGACTTGTAAAAACCATATTGTATGGATTTATTTATAACCATTATCACCTTATCCTAGAAATATATAATTTCGGGACTTTTAATATCCGAAAATCATTTTATAATAAAGTAACGTTTCAAGACATTCCAAGAGTGCCCCTCCTCCCTCTTATAAAAGGCCCCCATATCTACCCCCTTAACCACACATCTAAAGCCTTTGGATTGACCAAACTCTGCACATTTAATCTCTCCACATCCCTCTATTCATCCTAGGATCCTTACCCTTGGCAGAAAGCTCTTCAAGAAACCCTTTTGGTTCAAACCAAGAGGAGTTGCCCGATTTAAAGGTAATGTCTTCACTTGTGTTATTTTGTTTTATTTTGCTTCTCCAACCCCCTAAACTCTTCTTATTCCTTTATTTTGTAACAGAAACAGTATCTTCAATATACTAGGATATTTTTATGTGATTTATTCGTGCTAAACTTACACACACCTCCGTCTAATGGTTAAAGAACATATTGTTTCTGTGGATGGAGAATTATTGCCTCACGAAACGATGATTGTTCAATCTTCTCTTAACACCTTTCATGGTGGCCATTATGATGTCACTGTATTTTATATATGATATATATGGTATTTATTTTTTCTATATGCTTCTGTATTTTATATTTAAAACAAACCTTTATGCTTTTCATGTTGTGCAAATGCGATAATTTCATACGAGGAAGTGTGGACTACCGCCCCCTCAAGTGATGTGACTCGTTCATGCAATACATTGAATGTATAAAGAATGACATTAATGAACATATGTGACCTATATAACATATATATTATACTGTAATTATAATATATATATATATATATATCTCATCTAGTTTTAATTCCATTAATATGCCAAAGCAATGATAGTAGCGTTCATGCATACGTACGACCTACCGTCTCCATGAACAATGCATTTCATTTCTTTTTTATCTCCAAATAATATGGATTAAGTATAAAGTGAATATATACTGGATATATAGGATATTTACATCATTAATACTATTTTGGATATTATGTACATACAACTACATTGACAATGCTTTTCAAACAAGATCATTTTTGACTCATGTATCGAACATCGACAAAACATATGATATGAACTCACATAATTAACTAATTATTATAACATGATAATATATGATATTAATTGAATAATAAAAATTAAATTATTTCCTTAATCAATTATAAATTGACCAAAGTTTATTATTTAGGAATATAAGGAAATGAACAAGACAAGTTGGACTTGAGGTAAGGGATGCAACCTCTATCTTTCTTTTAAAGTACTCTCTTTTATGTCACTTATTTTAGGCTCCTCTTTATTATGCTGGGGGATGTTATTCTATGATTATCTTTCTATATATAATATTTTAATATGATGAAAGACCCTATCTGATCTCATCAATCCATTTTTGGAAGTTTTATGTGGTGCAGTTAGGCTGCCAAATTTTCATAAGGGGATTTTCATCTCACTTTTTATTCCCGTGAGATTCATGCTACATTGGCCACTATTTCCTTTTGTGTGGTGTATTTACTACCCATTATTTTAATATTTGTATAATATAATCTCTTTTATGGGTATTTACATCTTTATTTTATGACCCTTCTTTCATGGGGTGTACGTTTCGAAAGTAGCCCAAATCGGTAAGGGAACCATTCACACTCCTCTTTTTAAAAGACTTATTTTGTTAAGTCTTTTAATTTACATATTTTAATGTTGGGATATGTTCTTCTACATCCTTATTGATGTAAATTTGATTTCTAAGTGATGAGAAACCATTTTATCTCTCATCAACTAATTTTATGAATTTTAAGGTGATGTCGTTAGGCTGTCGAGTTTTACCAAAGGAACTTCTTAACTCGATTTCGATTTCTTTGCATTCAACTTGTAGTTATTGAATATGTCATCATATGAATATGTGTGAATGACCTCTGGTTGTTTTACACTTAATATCCACTTATATTGGGTGTATTTATATTTTTCACACATAATTATGAGATTGATTTATCCTTAATTTAAGGATACCATCATTATAATGGATTTCATATCACTTTACATTTCTATTCAGACTTCATTGTTGTTATGCACCAATTCAATCTTATATTGTGTATACACTGTACTTTGGAATATTATATCATGAATCCTTTTATTCTCATGTTATTATAAAGTTCTGATTAAATGTTATTCCTCAATTATTGTTTTCAAGTGTCTCTCATTTTGTTAAAAACCCTTTAACTAAAATATCGTTTTAAATGTTTTAATGATTTATTCTTATAAATATTTCTCATTAGTATCCATGTTTTCAAAATGGTTTTAAGGATTTTTTTATATGGATATTAATGGTTTAAAATGTTAAAAGCTTCAAAGTGGTATAGGACACATTGATTCAAAAATATCTTTATCAAATGTTTTAAATGGTTTTGAAAATGGTTTTTAGAATAGATTCATTATTTCAATATCTTAAAATGTTATATTTTTATTTCAATGTGGGAATTTTATATTTCCTTTATGATTAAGTTATGTGTTATGATTATGTTATGGTTCATGGGCATTTTTTATGAAGACGGGTGGTTCCATGATAAACTAAGGGCGGGTGAGCCCGATATAGCTCTCCAATGCATTGGGTAACACGAATGGGTTAAACATTAAGGTTTCTCCGAAGAGATTAAGGGAATATACTGTGATGGGCATTCCAAACATAATGATACTGGTTACTCCCTACGTAAGAATTTTATAAATTCCCCAAGTTACCGTTATGTCTTATGATTTCAATGAGTTATTCATAAATCTTACGATTTCATGAGGTATGTTAACGTGATTATGTTTTATGAGTAAAGTATGATTTCATCGATTCTTATGTATACATGTACTAATGTTTCCTTTCCGTATTTTTATATCCCTTACTGAGCGTTTTATGTTCATCCTGAGTTTTTGAAATGTTTTTCACAGGTCAAGGGAATGGTACATGATATGATGATAGTGTCAAGGAAGTGTCAAGAAAGAATCAATGTTTTATTTTAAATATGTTTCCATTTATGGGAAAAATGAATACTATCTTTTATGTAACCACTTTGTTTAAATGTGGAATGTAATGCATGATTTATGATCTAATTCTATAAAACTCTAAACCTGAAAAGATCCTCAATGTGTATTCTCGAAGTAACTCATGATTAAGTAAGGTTTAAGGTCGGGTCCTTATAGTTGGTATTAAAGGCTGGTTTAGATAACTTTAGAGGTTAGAGTATTGTTTAAGCATGAGTGACAAGTTGTGTATAAACACAATGGTTATTATATTAGATAGATTCATTGTTATTTTTTTTAATGTTGGAATGATTTTGAGATAAATTGAATAAGTATATCTTAGTGTTTATCTTCCTCTTTAGTACATGATGATTTTTTTGGTATACTCACACTGACCTTTTTGTTTTTAGTAAATGGATGGATCTAGTAGGCACCAAAGTGAAAATGGGTTTGAAAGAAACTGTGGTGATTCTCTAATTAAGAGACTGGATAAAATGGGGGATTCAAGGAGAAATCTCGTGGTTATTCTAAACCAACTATCAGGATTCATGATCAACCACTTGAACCTTTGTGAGTTCTCTAATGCATCTTGTATGAGAGAACCAACTCGATGTGGAAGTTTAGGTGATAATTATAAAGGTAACCATTAGGGTTTATATGATCCTTACTTTTGAGGTAATTATGGGTTACTATATGTTATGATGGAAAATGAGAGGAATGAGATAAACTTGAGGTTAAAATATGTTATGATTATTTTTGAAGATTTTATCTCATTTTGGAGAATTTTTTAAGAATTATATTGTTTTGGAAAAAGGACAACACGCAGACCGTGTGACAACCCGTCGCGTTGGACAAAGCTGCGGTAATCGAACCCACAACCAAATTGTGACTGGTATTTATCGCCTACCACTGGACTACGTGAAGTCCCTGGTTAGTTTGACTAATTCTTTTTAGTAAGATGATTTTATGAATCAAGAGTAAATTTATTTTGGGTTATCTATGGGAATTATTAACCTATCATGGAGGATATGTGATTAGGTTAATTACTTTTCATTATGAGACTTTAAGAGTAACTGATGTTTTTTTGGAGATAAATGTTAATTTATACCTTGGAAGACTATGTGATTAAATCCTTAAAATATTTGGGTTTCAATATTAGTTTGGTTTACATGGAAGAATTTTATGGACAAATTGTTTATTGAATGGTCTTCATTGAACTTTGGGTTTTGTTGGAAAATTTTTGGAGATTAAGAATAGATTTTCTTTTTTATAAAGGATTATCCGTTTTGTGGATTATCTGATCTTGTTCTAACAATTTTGGTTTTGGTTAAGGTCTAAAGACATGGTAAATATATAGTTCTCTTTTTTGGATTAGGTGATTCTCTAGAAGTTGGTTATAGCTCTCTTAATGTGAGCAAGTCATCCTAAATACTCGTCTTTTGGAGAAAATATGAGTTTGTGTAAGAAATCTATTACGAGATGAAAGTCTACAAGACAAGTATGTATGTTTCCTTATGATTTAGTTAGGCTCATAAATTAATTCCTCAATGAAAATTATCTTAAAAACAAAAATTTTGTCTGTTAACTTTTCCTACTGGGGAATCAAATACCGTTTAACCCATCACCAGTTTGTGATTTTTTGGTGGTTAACTTTCTCCTAAACATGTTTTCTATCACTCTCCCTCAGAACATGACCCTTTGTTCGTTCTTCCATATCCATGTTTTCCTACATGGAATCCTATTATGGTTTAACTCAGGTGACCTCTGTACTTCCCTTTATTTCTTTTAAAGTGATAGTTTAATTTACTCCTTTTCCGATGTGGGGCTTTCAATGAATTTTCCAAGCCCATTTTTAAAAATTTCGAGGACGCAATTTCCAAAAGGGGGGAAGGATGTAACGTCCCTGGTAAATAAAGAATATTACTTTTTCTTATTTATCCATATTTGTGAATAAAATATTAATATTAATTTAAAGGGAATGATATGCTTGATGGCGTACCCAGTACGCAACAACGAGTTTCATTGAAATATTATGTTGCACTCTAATAATAAAATAATATTATTTTAAATGGTAGTTAACGCCTAGACGTTGTAACGGCAGGAATGAATAGAACTAATTATAAAATGATTATATATGTTTTTCAAATATTTTTACTTTTTTCCAATAAATGTTACAGGCTTAAAATGCGAATGAATCCAATTTTAAGCATAAACCTTCTAATATACTTTAAAAGGCCGATTAACCACCTTTGTTGGGGAACCCTTTTAAATATACTTTTGAATATTTTATATGTTATATTTGACAAAATAAAATCCTACTTTAGAATATGGATATCAAAATTTACTTTGTGTAAATTTTTGTTATTTTCCAGATAAAGAATAGTTTTAGTGAAAATGTTGTATTTTAATTCAAAACCTCTATTTAATTGAATTTATTTATATGATTAGATCATCTTTGTAATTGGTTATAAATTGAAATTAGAATATATTTTTACCATTTAATCCAATGGTGGTCATTTGAATTAATTTCACATTGAAATTGGACTTAAACTAGTGTCAATCTTTTAATAGATATTGTTTCATAAAAACACGCTATTTGTTTTGACAGTCGGAATTAATTATTAAATTAATTAATTCAACTTTTAGGATTTTAATTTTGTAAAATAGACATCATTTTTGTGTTTGGAATATCAAATATTGCTTAGGGTGAATTTTTGGTACTTTTCTGGAAAACTTCAATTTTTGATAAATAGTGAAACCACTAAGTGGTAGTTAAAAAACTGATTTTTCATTTAAATGAAACTTTACCCCTGATTTGATTTGAATTTCAAAAATCTGACATACATGGTTTTAATTAAGATGTAAAATGTGGTTCAATTGGATTAAAATAATTTTATGGTGAATAGTAACTTTAATTTTTATTAATCACGATTAAAGGTAATTAGTGTAATTTAAGGAAAAGATAATGTTACAATAATATTAAATGAACTTGACACATGTAATACCCTTATTGGATGAGTTATGGATGACGAAGAAAATCCATGGGTCAACATGGGGACCCCATGGAGCCACTTTGGTAGGAAAATGACATTAATAACTTTTTATTTAAAGTTAAAATAAAAATGTCACAAACATGTATTGTTTTACTAAAACAATTTTTACATGGTGTTATACAAGTCATATTTTTGACTATAAATATCCATTATAAAGCTTAAAATATTTCCTCCATCATAGTATTTTTTTGTAATTTTTATACATTAAATAAATTAATTTATTTATGACACCATGATGATGTAGTGATTACCTCATTACTAAACGATTTAAATAAAATGAGAGGATAAGGTAAAATCTAAGACATAAAATTGTCAAAAACATATTGTATGGGTGGATTTAGAACCCTTATCACCTTATCCTTGAAATATATAATTTTGGGACATTTAATATCCATAAATCATTTTATAATAAAGTATCTTTTAAAGACACTCAATGAGTGCCCCTCCTCACTCTTATAAAAGGCCCCCACCTCTACCACTTTACCCACACCTCTCAAGCCTTTGGCTCGACCAAACTCTACACATTTTATCTCTACACATCGCTCTATTCATCCTAGTAGCCTTACCATTGGAAGAAACCTCTTTAAGAAACCCTTTTGGTTCAAACCAAGAAGAGTTACCCGATTTAAAGGTAATGTCTTCAATTGTGTTCTTTTGTTTTATTTTGATTCCCCAACCCCCTAAACTCTTTTTATTAATTTATTTTTTAACGACACCAGTATCCTAAGTATACTAGGATGTTGTTAGGGGAATGATTCGAGCTAAAATTACACACAACTCCGTCTAATGGTTAAAGAACATACTGTTTTTGTGGATGACAAATTACTGCCTCACAAAATGATGATTGTTCAATCTTCTCTTAACACCATTCATGGTGGCCATTATGATGGCATTGTGTTTTATATATGATATATATGGTATTTATTTTTTCTATATTCTTCTGTATTTTATATTTAAAACATACCTTTATGCTTTTCATGTTGTGAAAATGCGATAATTTCATACGAGGAAGTGTGGACTACCGCCCCCTCAAGTGATGTGATTCATTCATGAAATACATGGAATGTATAATGAATGAAATTAATGAACATATGTGACCTATATAACATATATATTATACTTTAATTATAATATATATATATCTCATCTATTTTTAATTCCATTAATGTGCCAATTCAATGAAAGTAGCGTTCATGCGTACGTACGGCCTACCGTCTCCATGATCAATGAATTTCATTTCTTTTTATCTCCAAATACTGTGGAATAAGTATAAAATTAATATATACTAGATATATATTATATTTAAATCATAAATACTATTCTGGATATGATGTACATACAACTACATTGACAATGCTTTTCAAACAAGATAATTTTTGACTCATGTACCGAACATCGACAAAACATATGATATGAACTCAGATAATTAACTAATTATTATAACATGATAATATATGATATTAATTGAATAATAAACATTAATGTATGTCCTTAATCAATTATAAATTTACAAAAGTTTAATATTCAGGAATATAATGAAATGAACCAGACAAGTCGGACTTGAGTTAAGGGATCCAACGTCTCTCTTTCTTTTAAAGTACCCTCTTTTATGTCACTTATTTAAAGCTCCTCGTTCTTATGTTGGGGGATGTTATTATATATTACTATTGTTTTAAATTTTATGTTAATATGATGAGAGACCCTATCTGATCTCATCAATCCATTTTTGGAAGTTTTATGTGGCCCCATTGGGCTGCCGAATTTTCATAAAGGGATTTTCATCTCACTTTTTATTCTCGTGAGATTCATGCTACATTGGCCACTATTTCCTTTTGTGTGGTATATGGAATTCAAATTATTTTAATATTGGTATAATATACTATCTTTTATGGTTATTTACATCTTAATTGTATGACCCTTCTTTCATGGGGTGTACGTTTCGAAAGTTGCCCAAATCGGTAAGGGAACCTTTCACACTCCTCTTTTTAAAAGACGTATTTTGTTATATATATTAATTTACATCTTTTTATTTAGGTATATGATCTTATACATCCCTATTGATGTAAATTTTATGTCCCAGTGATGAGATACCATTTTCTCTCTCATCAACTAATTTTATGAATTTTATGGTGACGTCGTTAGGCTGTCGAATTTTACCAAAGGAACTTCTTAACCCGATTTCGATTTCATTGGGTTCAACTTGTAGTTATTGAATATGTCATTATATGAATATGTGTGAATGAACTATGGTTTTTTTACACTTACTATCCACTTATATTGTGTGTATTTATATTTGTCACACATAATTATGAGATTGATTTATCCTTAATTTAAGGATACCTTCTTTATAAGGGATTTCATCTCATTTTACATTTCTATTGAGACTTCATTGTTGTTATGCACCAATTCACTCTTATATGGTTTATATACTGTCCTTTGGAATATTATATCATGAATCCCTTTATTCTCATGATATTATAAAGTTCTGATTAAATATTATTCCTCAATTATTGTATTCAAGTGTCTCTCATTTTGTTAAAAACCCTTTAACTAAAATATCATTTTAAATGTTTTAATGATTTATTGTTGTAAATATTTCTCATTAATATCCATGTTTTCAAAATGGTTTTAAGGATTTATTTATATGGATATTAATGTTTTAAAATGTAAAAATCTTCAAAGTGGTATGGGACACGTTGATTCAAAAATCTCTTTATCAAATGTTTTAAATGGTTTTGAAAATGGTTTTTAGAATGGATTCATTATTTTGATATCTTAAAATATTATATAGTTATTTCCTTGTGGGAATGTTATCTTTCATTTATGCTTAAGTTATGTGCTATGATTATGTTATGGTTCTTGGGCATTTTTTATGAAGATGGGTGGTTCCGTGATAAACTAAGGGCGGGTGAGCCCGATATTGCTCTCCAATGCATTGGGTAACGCGAAGGGGTTAAACATTAAGGTTTTCCAAAGAGATTTAAGGAATATATTGTTATGGGTATTCCAAACGTAACCATGAGGTTTACTCCCTATGTAAGAATGTTATGAATGCCTCAAGTTACCTTAACGTCTTATGATTTCTATGAGTTATTCATAAATCTTATGATTTCATGAGGTATGTTAACGTGCTTATGTTTTATGAGTAAAGTATGATTTCATTGATTCCTATGTATACATGTACTAATGTTTCCTTTCTATATTTTTATATCCCTTACTGAGCATTTTATGCTCATCCCATGTTTTTGAAATGTTTTTTTACAGGTCAAGGGAAAGGTACATGATATGATGATAGTGTCAAGGAAGTGTCAAGAAAGAATCCATGTTTTATTTAAAATATGTTTCCGTTGATGGGAAAAAATGAATACTATCTTTTATGTAACCACTTTGTTTAAATTTGGAATTTAATGCATGATTTATGATCTAATACTCTACAACTATAAACTTAAAAAGATCCTCAATGTATATTCTTGAAATAACTCAAGATTATGTATGGTTTAGGGCTGGGTCCTTATAGCATGTGTTATTCAGTGAGGCCCAACTGGTGAAGTATCCGGAGAGGAATGAGATTGATCCTTGAGAAATTTTCAATGAAGGCTCGTCAGATATCAATATCATTAATCTTGATAAATAGGTACAAGGGCATGATGTATCTATTCATGATAATATATTCGTCTTGGTATATGAATGATATGCCCACATTACATTTTTTCAAATCATTCTCTATACGATAGACCTCAGAAGCGGAAACATCAGTTTTGATTTCTTGAGGGAATAACAGAGCCTCAATGAGTGCTTCATGGAGACCCTTTGATAGATTTAGAGCATCCTGGATTGAAAATTTGGCTAGAACTTGGGCCAGTTGCTTTATTACATCATAATTATGCTCTATAGGTTTGTGATTTCTTGTATGGACATGCACTTTTGCAGGTGAATTTGGAGCCAATGTCTCAGATTTGGATGGGCCATATTTGGAATTAGGATCTTGAAGTGTTTTTTTCTCTTGGTTGATTGGGTCGGATAGACCAATCCTCCCACCGATGTGGTGGTGGTGTAACGTATACCTAGTCTTCTAAGGTTAATATCTTAGGTCAGACTCTATCATATATGGGGGAGTTCCCTTGTTCTCTCTAAGCCCGTTGGATGGCTCTCCCACGATATTCTTCCACATAAACCGTTTGAGTAGGGGTGTGGTTAAGGTAGTTACTTTTGTAATAACCACATCATCCCATGTATCCTCAACCTCAAAAAACATGTCCTTATGTGTCCCAATAAAGTGTACAAAAATTATATTCATAACCATAATCATCATTTGAGAAGGGTTCTATTAAGTGAATGACATTAACAGAACAAAATATCAACTCTTATTCTTATGAATATTCTTCTCAAAAGGTCAATTGTTGTAGCACCGTTTAGTGGGGTGGTGCCCATTATTTTGAGACATTTGGCATGAAATCTTCCAAAGTAAAGGGAAATTTTTCCATTGACACAAACTATTCTTATTTTGACTACTATATATCCTTTTGGATATGTTTCTTCTAGGAGGAGTGTCCTTTTAGGGATTGATATTTTAATAAAGAGGGATTTTTTATAGTGGAATAGGAATTAGGAACAAATGGTTGTTTCAACTGTGTTCGCGGAATTGCATGAGTTTTGTTGATTTCATTCCAGATCATCAAATTTATGTGCATTCTTGATTTTAAATTCCGACCATTTACCTTACTCCTATGTATTATTAGAAGAAACAGATGCTACCTAGAATGATGAACTTATCAAATTCACTTTCCTAGAATCCAAAATCTTTTTTAGAAGGTCTTTGAAAAAAGAACTCCTAGATGGGGTGACACAACATCTAATGAAAGGATAAATAGTTTGGGAGGTCGTCGTCTATTTTTTGTATTATGCCTCTTGGGTATTGGGAATTAGATTATGTTGTTCTCTAAGGCTGAGATGAAGTATCCAAAAATCTATTCTTTTCTAAATGAATAGATTTTGTTATTTAACTCGTCAAACTATTTTCACCTCTGGTCTTTTTTATCTTTCTAATGAGGCAGGTGTTATTACTAAACTTGGGAGTTGGATTCCTACAATATGATGAGGGATTTGAAGTAGGATACGGTACATGTTCATTCTTGATTATAACTGTAGTAGCCTTTTCTTTTCTTGTTCCCCTTCTTGGATTTGATGGAATTACTCCAGTTTTATCCTTGGTCTCTGTGATGGAATTTTCCCGTTGTTGAGTAATTGAAGCAAAGTCCCAAAAACACTCCAGTTTATTTCATAGGTATGAGTAGTGTGTGAAAATCCTCAAAGAGATTGGAAACCCAAATAGGAGGAAACTCTTTGTGAGGGAGTGGTAGATTTAAGGAATATGTTAATCCTTTCCAGTAAGAAATTAAATCTGAGACTCTTTCATTGTCCCTGTGTTTGAGATTTATATGATCGAAGACTATTGTATTCAATAGCATTGACCTAAACTAGAAGACTAAACTATGATCAAGATCTTCACATATAGTAATCGATTGAGATTGAAAACTTGTATACTAGATGAAGGATGGCCCCTATAGTGATTGCGGAAAGCATCTATGTTTCAATTCTTCTTATTGTTTAGGGGACTCCATCATGGGATCACAGCGAGAGATGAAATGTGTCAATTGATGATCTGGATCCCCTCATCCATTGAAGATTGGAAATGTGGGATTCCCAATGTTTGTTGGGGGATGGTTAGGATCTACCCATTCATGGTAGGCCTTATTTGTGACATTTACTAGCACACATTGTCCTTCCTTAACATCCAATCGAGCTGTTAACGAATCAATATTGGTTATAACAGCTCCAGAAATATCTAGATGGGCCTATACAAGAAAATGTGTAGTGGTTGGATCCCAAATGGGTTCTACAATTTGTAGGAACACTAGTGGTTGTATTGTTGGTATTTTTCATATATAACCCATACTGATAGACCACTATAATAGAGGGAATTCAAGATCTTCCTCGGTTGACATGAAAAAACCCCTTTATTGAAGTTCTCCAACTAGAAATTTTAATAATGTATTTTCATGCGAAGCATATCTGGTATGAAGGATACCCTCAATTAGCTATTCATTGAGTTTTATCAACTCCTTCATTTCATCCTCGAATTTCAAAAAACTTTTTTTGCAATGAAAAGGATTGACCTATTCTAGGGGTAAGGTGAGACATAGTTGGACATTTACCTATTTCCATGTTAGGTGCATTTCACATTGGTGGAAGTGGATTATTTGATGGAAAGCCTTGATTTTGGGAGATCCTATGGTTTTTGGTATGCACCCCTCCTTCATTTTCTTCGGTGTGGACCGTAATTAAAACACGAACTTCCTCTTCTAATTACCCTGAGATAGACTTATGTTCTAGAGGAACTATAGTGATGGAATTGATGAGATTCACTGATGTGTAATGCATTTTAGGAGTTCTGTAAGTATCTTGGATATATCACCTCCTTCTTCTTCCACCATGAGACCTTTTCCATCTATTGATTTATTCCTTAAGAATTTCCTCATGAATAGTAAACCGAAGGGAATAATATGATAACTCAGATATGTCTTCATTTTATGGATTCTTCCCTAATTTGGATAAAAATTACTTTCACTGAGGATGGTTCTATAAATATGAAAAGTCTCCCATCCTTCTAGGCTAGAGTTATTCCTATTATTTTTTCTCAACCACTCAGGCTCTGTTGGTTGGCATAGAGGGTTGGGTTAAAAAGCCCCCAACCCGGCAGGCTGGGGTTTCTCCATAACTGTTATCGATGAAATTACCTTAATTTCTATTCGTATTTTGTAGAGTTTGGTTCGAACATTAGCCGAATGCATTATCCGACATCCACTTAAATCTATTGTTTTGTAGGACCATTGTATTATTTCATACATTTTCACAATCTAACATTGGACATCCTCTAAACAAGAGGCATTCTCGATATTTTTATATGCCTGATGAAAAATTAGTTCAATAGCCTTTTATATTTGCGCTTGACTCTTTGTAAGTGCTAGTCGAAACCAGTTCTTGTTGGGCATATCATTAATCTTGGACAGAATCCACCTATTATATCCGTCCATGGGAAATAACATTTCATGAGACCACTTTTTACGGGATTTTCTAATTTTGGATCACAGTAAAACGCAATTCTATGTGTACACCCAATCCTCTGATATGAACACCATATGGAGTATCATTGATCAATTGGAACATCCTTTTTAATACATCAAGTAATGCATATTTAAGAGTTCCAAACTATTTCCTTATCTTTGGATGACGTGAAACTAATAGAGAAGCCTAGTCAATTTGGCATTTTGAGCCTTCTATTACCTTTACATGACTTCGATTCTCTTCATGAGGATATATCTTCACTTTGAGATGATAAATATTCTTCCATATGTTGAGGTGGATATCATGAATACAATATTCTAATATAATTTTTGGAATAATATATTAAGGAGTGTTCAATCACCCTAACATGACTAGTACATCATTTTTTTCTAGTTTTTTCTTCATATTCAACATATTTTCTTTACCTTTTACTAGAGGTTCATAACCTTGGTCTGAAAAAAGAGGACACTTATCAGTTGTTTCATTTCAATCAACAAAGATGGTTGATATTTTCACTATTGAAATGAAAGGTAAATGGACCAAAGGAGGTTTAGAGAATGATCACCGCCTTGGACTATCTTCTGATTGATAAAGTATTTCACCTGTTAGTGACAATTCATGAGACATGAATTGCCGTATATTTTCAATTGCCTCGAGATAAGAGGGATTTCTCTTCACTAAATTGTTAGATATAGAATTCTCTTAACAATGTGAATCACTACTATAGAGAGGAATTTTTCAGTGATTTCTATAATGAGGGGGGCCATTATGGTGGATTACATCAAGGGATAAATGCACTTTATCCTTAGTCTTCTGTCCACACACATGGTTTTTGTGGCTCTCCTCTAGATATGTGGTATTAATATTGAGTGAGTGATCATGATGGAAGCCTTCATGAGGAATTTTATAATGAGGACCTTCAAAATTACTACTACTACTCCCATAATTTGGTGATGGGCGATTAGGATCTTGAGTTATAATAGATAGATGCCAGATGGCTTCAAGATGCCCATCATTAAGTGGATCCCAATCACAGATTGGCACTTTATTTTTTTTAACCATTCTTGATAAGATTTATTTTTAGATATTTTATTACATACAGTTGGGACATCTTTTGGGAGAAGTGGTTGACATGGATAGGTGTATGTTTCTTCCGTGGAATAGCCATAAAAAGTTTCCTATTATCTCAAGTTGTAATGACTGTATGTTCCTAATTCAGCTAATATTTTGATATAGATGAGTGTTCCCCATAACCCTCTTGGACTATAATAGAGGTTTTTAGCGACTCTGGGATGGAATGTTGATGAGTCATCCTAGGTATGTGGGTAGATTAATGTGTATGTCCCTCTGGTACAACTAAAGTTGTTGTGATGATATTCTGGAAGGTATCAAGAATATGATCAAGGATTTTCATCTGCCCTTTCACCATTGTCGAAATATTCATTGTACAACCGTTGGATGGAATGGGAATATAATTCCTTTCCTCATCTGGAGTAGATTTATGTACCAACTACTATCCTACCTTTCCTACATGTGGATAATGATAATACTCATGTGTGGGGGAATAGAGTTGAGTCTTCATCCTGCTTATCATTGGATCTTTTCAACTAACTTCTCCATGTGCTATGAAATGGGACTATTTACAGGATTGGTGAGTATTGGAAGGTGGATGTGCCTTCTTGTTGTTTATTTTCCAAGAATGATCAGCATACTTCTCCATGTGCTTCTAGAAGAGACTGTTGGCTAACTTGATGAATTTAATATGGTGTATGTACCTGATCACGACACTCCACCACATTTGGATGAAATGATTATTGGAATGTAGCCAGCTGATACTACTATGTAGATAAAGTATATTAATAAGGTGTATGTTTCTTCTCACCCTAATCCACTGGATTTGAATGATGGGATTTATTGAACACCACTAGGAGAGTCTTTTGTATAGTTAAATTATGGAGAGCAGGTGTATGTGCCTAGTTGCTGGTTGCCACCAAAATTGGTTGGTGGGAATCGCCGAAGGGGGAAAAGGTAGGTACTTTCTTCCTATTATTCAGTTTTTCCCCAGTGATTTTTCTTGGATGCCTGGGTCTATTGGACCTCAGCCAGACAGCCGAAGATAACACCCTCATCATGTGGAGGGTCTATTACCACACAACGTTGGAAGTGGTGATTGTTTGTTTGGGCCTTCATGAATGACTCCAGTGTCTTCATGCAAAGTCCACGAGTGACCTCTTTTTTAACCTACTAAAGTAAGGTAGGTAATGGTTATTTGTTTGGGTATATACTCCTGAAATGATTGAATATGGTAGTTTTCATCACCTTCTTATGAACCACTGGTCATCACTAACTAGATGATCAGGGGTTGTTGTAGATCTGGAGGGCTTCTCAAGAAACCTCTATGGTTGGAATAGTATAATGTTGATGGTACTCCCAGGTCAGTGCATTGGGGGCCATCATTGATGATGCTGAGTTGGTGATAATGTACTTCGAGTGGATGAGAATCTGGCTTGAGCATCATCTAGGGAATTCATAGGTGAAAAACACAAGGAACACATTTTTATTGTTCGGAGATCTTGGAAGAAAGAGAACCTATTGATATATGACATGCATAATCAAGAAAACCATGGTAAAATAAGTATCATTTAGATGATCACATGCATTATTTATTTCCTTTTCGGCTCACTAATCAATTGATAGGTTCATGACAGATGACTAACATCATTAGCTTGGTTATTGATTCATGTTGGCTTTGTAATTTTTTCGTATGGGTGAAAAAAGATGATCCAATGTATAATAACTTACAATCTATCATTATATATGTTTTTTATCAGGATAACCCATTAACTTGTTTAAGGATTCATGTTAGGTTACTCATTTTTTTTATTTCCCCAGAAATGGGACTTTGATTGGAGTCATTATTCCTGGACAGTTTCCATCAGATTTATTTATGGAACCTGAAACACCAAATGGTTATGAATCCATTGGGACCTAATTTCTAAAGGCATGAGTTCATTAGGTAATTTATCTGATGATTCCTAATAATACTCATTGGTCAAGAGGATGGGAGGACGGGTTCATCACACCTTTTTAGGGGAATTGTTTCCTACTCCAGTACTCTCTTATAGATTTTATATATGTTCACGAATCCTTATTAATTCAACAAGTACAGAATGATTTTGAATTTATGATTCAGAAATCAATAATTAGAATTTATAGATTTTTAAAATAATCTTTATATATCAAAGGTTATTCATCAATGAAGACATCTGTATGTATCTAAAGTTCTCCATCGATGGTATCCCTTAATACATGACTTTTAGATTATTTGGACGTTATTAACACAATACATGTTTTAAAGAAATGCACCGGGGCACTCTGGAATTTATTGAAATCCAGGTAGAAAAAAGTGATTACTCTGGAGATTATCGTCATCTAGGGAGATAGCAGGTTACTTTGGATTTTAACATAATCTAGGGAGATGGAAGTTGTTTTGATGTTGAAATTGAATTCAAAGATGGGATACATATATTTCCTTGTGAATGGAATCAGTACCCACATAGTTCAGTGCCACTTAATGGGACACATCGTACCTTTTATGGTCACATGATAATTAAACTGATCCAAAAGGTTCCCAGTCAAGATTTGATATGAGGCTTACGCAAAATTATCCTAAGGAACCCATAAGGGATATGTGATTAGATTTTATATTAGACCCTTTTGGAAATGAGACCTAGAGAACATGGTTAATTTTTGTTGTTGGGTATGAACCTCAGAGATTCTTCCTACATATTTTGTTTAAATTGGAATCAAATCTGACATTGTTATGGAGGTCTGACAGGAGAATGTGGTCCTTTGAGAGAAATGAGTTAGGGTTTACTCCTAATAAGGATGCCATGTATGAGGTATCATGGGTATTTTATTGACTCATGAAAATATGGGATCCTAGTTTGGGGTTTACCCATATGGAGGATTCCTAGTAATAGTAGTAACATGGTCTACAAGGGCGTTTTAACTCATGGATATTTGGGGGCTTTAACTCCGGGCTCACTCCTAAGGAGAATGACCGTATTAAGGGATTTATGATTAAAGATTGAGGAGGATGCCCCTTTATAGTCAACATAAATGAGGTATAATTCATGTTATTTTGGGGGTTTTTATTTGAATAACCCCTATGGAGGGTGTCCTTTGAGCTCGGGCCTTCAGTAGGCATCCTACATATCCTAGTTAAAGTAGGAATCAAAGTTCTTGTAAATCAAGAGTGATGAGGATTTTGCCGATGTTGTAATAATTGAAAACCTCTAAGCCCACATGAGTCATTATTGGTGTGAGAAATAAGTATATGTAAAGGTTTCATCAATGGAATGCACTTTTCCTTCTCCACTAGTGGAAGAGGATAGGTCTACAGTGAAAGATCCCGTGGAGATGGGGGATGAGGGCATTGAGAAATGAATCTTTCAATTTGGTCCGACTCGAAAGGCTTTGGGATTATGCTATGATTGCTTCCCTAAAATTCGTCACATAGTGGGGAGGGAGAATTTTAATTTACCCAAAAGGAAAAACATGTGTGAACTGTACCTTCCCAACCAAGGACCAGAGGATTCGGGTCGTAGAGATGAAAATGGGAGGATTAAGTCCTATCCCGAGAATTTGAGACCAAGAACACCCCAACACTTTTCATGGAAGTAGGGTCCATGTGATTGTAGATATAAAAACATATAGACACCTTTATGATCATGAATCCCTTAAAAAACCAAATTCGTAAACCTATATCTTTTGAAATAAAAACCCAAATGAGAAACATGATAATGTGCCTTTCCCAAAGGTTTGATAAGTCAGGATATTTTGGTGGAGGTTTTAACTCGGTTCCATTCAAACAATGCATCCAAGGAAGCGGAATCCCAAACATGAATTGATTTTACGAAGTGTTAAATAGTGTTTCATGTAGGTCTTGGGCATATCTATGTGACATAGGTTTACAAAATAGCTATTCCACCTAGGTATGAAACACAGGTCCTAGGAGTGACTACAAAAAAATGCTTAACACATGGTAATGAAGCCTATGCAAGATTGAAAAGGACTACCAGGAAGAACACACTTGGGTGAGATTTAAATCTAACCACATTCGGTCTCCTATGTTGTCACTAGAGGAACCTTGCATAGATCCTTCCAAAGGAAATGGTCCTTTCATAGGTATCATATTCTTTTATGGAAGAGTGGTCCTTAATCAGATGATTTTTATTTCAAACTCTGAAAGTACTTCAATCATTATTATCCCCTTTATTTCTTCCATATATCATGTTTTAGAGAGATATCTATGATTATTTGTGGGACCAGGGTGAAGTAGTTGTGCAATGGGAGCTCTGGAGGTTCTTCCAATTTTTTAGTAGTGGAAACAAGGAGCCCACAGGACCCATTTATAAGCAGGGGATGGTTGAATATAGTTTTTCGTTATAGGTATGTCGTGTAGCTCCTCAGCATAGCTCTCCCATGTAGGGGTGAAGAAATAATACAACAGTGTATGTCTAACCCTCATAGGACCCTAGAGTAGGTTTTGTTATTTTGGGATATTATTTCTAGAGTGGCAATGGGCTTATACTGTGTAGGTTTATTGCATTGGTCTCGTGAACCAAATTACTTTACATCCTTTAAATTTCATCAACACATTAAGATATTTAAAGGTTATATTCATGATATTATTCCTTCCTTTATTAAAATGGAGTTTCAACATGGTCTATATATGGCCATCCAATGGACTTTTGACAAGTGTTTATATCATTTTAGGCCTTAATTTTAGGTTTTAGTCATGTGTTAAGATTATTTTAACATTAATCATTGTAATTAATATTTATTTCATTCACTAATATTTTTTGCTAAAAAAATAAGTCTTACATTATTATAAATTATTTATTTTTATGATTAAAAATATGAAATCCATTTTTTCAAATTCTAATAAAAAATGTGGAAAAAAATAATTTAAATTTTATCTTGTAGACGGGACGATAATGTGGGTTTTTAAATTAAAAATCATCAAAATTTTGCAAGGTTTTTTAAATCAGATTAAAATGTGAAATTGATTACAATGAATAAAATTTTATTTATTGATGCAGAATTCATATAAATTTATTTTAAAACATATTTAAAATATAACTTAACGTTATAAATAAATTATATTAAAAAGAAGTTTTGAATTAAAATTCAGTATATTTGATTGTTCATTAAAATACGAAACCCTATAGAAAAATACACAAAAATTTACCCTAAGCTAATTTTTATGTTTCTATTTCAAAGATGAATTTTATTCCGATATATTAAATTTTAAAGAGTGATAAAAATGGATTTATAATTAGTTCCCTATTAAAATGCATTAAAAACGTCTTAATAAAAATATAGGTTTTTATATGTAACATCGAGTTTGTACTTATCTCACACCTATAAAACCTATTGGATGATAAAAAAATACTTCATTGAATATAATATATATATATATATATATATATTACATTAATATCACACACTAATTTTGATTAATATAATTTATTAGGATTAAACTACTTTTCGATCCTACAAATAGTTTTTATTTAAAATATTCAATTTATATTCAGTTGTTTATTGTAATTATTTATAATTAATTGTTAACATAAGAATTGATATTATATTTTTTTTAAACCACATATTTTATAGGTTAGTAAATAATATTAAAAAACTCTAATTTAACAGCTAGGTTATATGTAATTATAAAAAAA
The DNA here is from genome assembly GCA_963277665.1 of Viscum album. Lineage (NCBI taxonomy): Eukaryota > Viridiplantae > Streptophyta > Magnoliopsida > Santalales > Viscaceae > Viscum > Viscum album. The sequence goes on from OY728127.1 coordinate 830,171,059, forward strand.
ATTAATAATATATTATTATTTGATAAAACATGATCGTGCGTATAAGGCATGATATTGAAGAAACTCATTATTGCAGGTGACATATAATGACATAGTATCATGTAAATTACAAGATATGGAGTATTTATTTTTTTGAAAATATTAGATATATTATAAATTCTCATGATATTATATTCCATTATATACATGGTGTTTAATTTCTTACACACTATCAAATACAATGTTCCTACACTGGATTTTTAGGGTGTTACATTCTCATCACCTTAATAAAATTGAGTCCTTACAATTTAAACAGGATCTTGGTGAAATATTGTTTGATATTTCCAATGTTTCAAATACCACATTGTGAGAAAGTTTCGTAATAAATCCTCTAGAAAATAAATAATGGGAAGGAAAAGGTCATTTGAAATAACATATAACTAGGTCTCTAAGTAGGATAAAATTATTGGAAATTAGAGATGTGTAAATTTAGAAAAATCATAAAAATTTATAAGAAGTGATTGAGGTCATCAATCACAAAAAAGTGAATTATCAATAAAAACTTGAGGGCCTTAAATACATAAATAAACAATGATTTAGAAGACCATCAGTTGAACAAAAATTAATGTATTATGAAAACACAATTTTTAAAATATGGTATTTTATAAGGTTGAGGAATTATTTCACTCTATAAGAATATAAGTAAATATATGATTCCATTTTAGAAATATAATCTTATCTTTTTTTGTTCCATGAATTATTTCTACTTTACTTCTTACATGGTGAAGTATACTATAATCTCAAAAACCTTATCCAAATATCAACATAATCCATTTCATAAATGGTAAAAATTTTCATTAGATTATGATAAATCACTTTATAATGAAGGTAACTGAATTTCTAAATGAAAATATCATTATCCTATAATCAATATGAAGTATCGCATACCGAACATGTTAACACATTTATCTTGTATCCTCTTGAAATATAGTAATAACATTAACTTCCATAAATCATTATTGAAAACATGCATGCTTATTCATTATTTTAATCAAACATTGATTATTATATATACTCCTTAAATCCAAACATATTGTAAACTCCATCAATGACAGAATAAACCACTTGAATAAGTCATTAATCAAATCCACATTAGTTAGCTTTTATCTGATTTTACATTATCCAAAAAATCATTACATTATCCAAAAATCATTGTATTAACATTAGAAACATAAGGGATATCTTTCCCTCAACCATGTGATTTCCAAAAAGTTTATGTTCCCAATAAATAAATTTTCTTGGTAAAATTTTGTATAGGATCTAAAATACTTGTTAAAAATTATTGTAAAAAAATTCACATATATTCTGAAATTCTTATAAGGATTACATCCCTGATTCAATTGAAATAATTCTTGAATATTTATATTATCATTCATCTTCATCTATGGAAGTATCATAACTTAACTATTATCCATTAGAATCATTTGGGGTATATTACTTTGATGCTTGAGAGAATAATTTTCATATTTTCCCATATCCTTGTAGTTAAAGTATTGTACATTGGAAACCTTTTCTTACCCTTTCAATCACAATCATGGTGTCCTTTACTTCCTCACTTCTGGAAAACTACAATTCATTTTAAGAAAGTACCATGGTTTTGATTCGACAATTATCACATTTGTGAAAGTACATCATTACCTTCTTCCCTTTATCCATATTTTTCTCTGTCATCCTCTTATTCTCTTACTTTAATAAAAATCCATTGGAATTTTAGAATTATTTACCTATCTCATTATCACATGATACTATTTCCTCATATGATGAGAATAATTGGGGTACTATTTCCCTTCAAAATGTTTGATTAAGACCATAAAATATGTGATCTGTTTTACTCTTAGGATCATGTGCATAAGAGAAGCTTACATTCCTTTACCTAGGTATCATTTCTAAATAATGGAATATACTTGATTAAATCATAACATAACGTATAATCCCCAAACTAGGGAAAAAAATTCATAAATTTAAAATTTTATGCATAGTTAATCTCACAGTCATAAACATGGTTTCTTATGGGATTTATTTATTATTATATCATTTTTAATGCTTTGTAAAGAAAATGTGAACTATCCATAGTGTACCCCTAGGGAGTGTCAAACAAGGGGAGTAGTAAGGCCCATTGTCATGTACTAGGTTACACCGAGTCAGGCCTGATGCACCTTTTGGAAGTCTTTACTCCTAGGTACATATGTACCAGAACCAAGTCCACTTGCAATATCCAAACATGCATTTATTCCTAGGATGACCTGTATAATCTCTAATTAAAAAAAATAGAATGTTTTATTCTATAATTATCCTCAAATTCAACCATTGATTTATGTTCTATAATTTATTTGTTCTTAAACCAAGTTTCCAAGGTTGCTAATAAATTTTCTATGATTCCAACTATAACGAATCGACCACATAAATACTGAAGCCAGTGTCTACTACCATTACATTTTTATGATTACAAGGAATAAAATACCAAATGATTGATCATTTTATTAGTATTCGTAAAGTAGATACATACATGAGTCTTTTATTATAAATGAATACACTAATTACAATATAATTGTTTTTCTATTTATAGATTATAACTTCATTAAATATAGTATATTCTTACAAATCATTGATAGTATCGTTCTTGAATTCCTAGGGAAAGGTAAAAAAAAGAAGGGTGAGATTAAATGCCCAGTAAGGGTAAGTAATGTGGAAGCAATAATGAATTAATGATAACAAATCAGCATGGCATGGTAAGGAAATGATAAAACAAACCATTTAAATAACTAAATAAGGAATAATAAACATGGAATGGTAAGAAAATGAAAACACATGCCATTTATTCCATAAACGGATAATTAAATGTATCCATAAATTTTTTTCATGTGAAAAAATCATGGATAATAACAAAGATAATAGAAATATATATAAAGGAAATGATTAATTAGAGGATTTCATGACTAAGAAACATGGAAACCTATAATATCAAGATCCATCCTCCATATAGTTTAAAAATATAGGTATAAACCCTTTTAATTTTCATGGCTTATTTTTCTCATGAGAACCTATAGATTCATTGAGGGTCTATACAAATTTCGAGTCCCACTCGTCATTTCATTTACAAATCATTATTCATATCAAATAATCATTAAATAAACAATATTACTTATCATAAAATATCCACATTGATAAAATAATTTGGGATTATCAATAATTCTTCCGTGGAGGATAGGTAAAAACAAGGGTTATTGATTTGATGAATAGAAATACTATAAAAATATATTTTAAAAACAATCTTGAAGAAAATATCCTTTGGTTATTAATTTTTTTTTGAGAAAAAATTACTTTCAATATAACGTTCAAAAACCATTTCTTAAAAAATTTACCTTTTAAACATGCAACAAAATCATCAATGGAATGATGAATGTTAAATTTTTATATTCTTTACTAGGTAAAAATATCATTCCTTTTTCATGTTAAAAAGGTAATAAAAATTCCTTGTTCAAAAAGTGACAAGAATATACCTTTGAAAACATTGGTAAAATAAAAAATGGGTAAAAATGAATTTAATAAATCATTTTGGAAAGGAAAAAAAATTGTTCGATTCTTTTTTTAGAAAAATGGTTTTTTAGAAGAAAACAAGTTCTCTACCTAAAGTGATAAATGGAGTCGTATTTTCTTAAAAAAAATTATATAATACATTTTGAGTAATAAAGAGTGGTAAAATGGAAATAATACTTGAAAAAAGTCAAGAATAGCCGTATGAGATGAAAATAAAAGTTTTTATTGAAAATGATGTTATAATTTCTTCTAATGGAAAAACCAATCAATGATCATTAGAATATTATTGAGGAAATTAATCTTTAAACATTCCAAAGTATCCCATACCACCATGAAACATTTTAAATAATAAGCCCCATGAAGGAATAATATTGAATAAGTGTTTTAGATACTATTAAGATAAATTATGTCATGATATAATATTATAAAATGAAAAGTGGATCCACCACAAAAATAATTAATTTTTGAATATGAAATTTATTTCACAGATGTAAAAAGTGAGACAAAAATGACTTATATTGAGTCTGAATGTTCCCATGTGTATTTATATTCTTGAATAAAAAATGATGTTAATTATTAACATTATTCATAAAAAATTTCTTTTTTACCATTATTTTTATTTAAATTATTAATGTTTTGTTTACAACTAATTAAACAATTATGTTTATGTCATGTGTTTGGACCAAATTCGGTTTATGTGTCGAAAACAACATTGGTAGGTTAACTATGGTTAAAGGGGCCATTATATAACATATCCAAAATAATAATCATAAAATAATTTTCTTATTTATAAATTAATTATACATTTAAAATCAATCATTAAATATGGTTATGAATAATAATCCAATGTTACAATCATGGAGACCGTATGCCATATGTATGAATGAGCAATGTTCCCATTTTTTAATTATTGTAATTGAAAGAAGGTAAGTAACTATGTTTATTTTAAAAATGATCATTATATCATAAATACCATATTAATTAATCATATATACTTATATATAGTGTTATTGTGATGTAAAAGGAATCACATCGTGTTGAGGAAGAGGAAGTCCACACGTCAACGAACAATGATTCCAATTATTTAAGTGTTTGAAAGGGTAATAAATAAAATGATACATATTATATTTAGTGAAATGTAATTATGTAATTAATAACATATATATTTCATTTATATTACATATTTTTAATTAATATTGTAACGCCCCGACCCCAGTTACCCAGAGTCGGTGCATTAATTACATAACATTGGCATGATCACAAGAAAGATCAAATCTCGAAAGACCGATTGGTTTAGTAGCCTTGGAAACACTAGATATATTCATAAGTTTTACATTACATCATCAAAATAAAAAAAACTACTACAAAAACATATTGTCTCCATAGTCCACACTATTAACCCCTCATAATATCCCTGCAAGTCATTCATAATTTATTTCTTCACATCCTGGGAAAATAAAACATAGAAAAGGGGTGAGCTCAAATGCCCAGTAAGGATAACAATATAGCGGAAACTTTCATAAATAAGAATAAACATTTAAGGCAATGTATAACTAAAACAAAAGCCTTTTAAACTTTAACTTCAACATAGTATGGCATAAATAAAATGAAATAATGCCATTTACTTATTCAGACGGATATTCTACTATTAGAATAATCACATGCAATATCAATAACCACTTTCATAATGATGGAATGCATAATGCCAGACTATCATAACCACATAGCCAAGGCCTCGTGCCAAGACTACAAATAAGATTTTGCCAAGGCCTTGTGCCAAGACACTAGTTTGTCTCATGAGACCTCCCGATGCATCTAGGAGCTATTGCGGGCTCCACCTGTCACATATTAAGTCCAATGCATTCCCATATGAAAAGGTTTAAACATAACATAAACATTCGTATTAAAACTAGCATACGAAATGTCAATACTTTCACCATAAACCATGAATGGTATATAAAAAAAATAGCACATCCACAGTCAAACATATCACAAAACCTTCAATACAACATAAAAATTTTGTATCATAATATATCATCCTCAAATAAGCGTAAAATCCATTAAAGGATGTTGACATAGATGAAATCAAAACTCTTTTTAAAGAAATATCTCTTTCTATTTTGAAATCATTTAAGAGACATATATTTATAAAATAAAACATTTTCTTTGAAAATATTCTTATAAGCTTGTATGGGAAGATTTGACGATTTTATAACGGCGGAAAATAACCGCACCCGTCGTATAAGTTAAAAAAACATTCTTATCATAATTCTGTCAAAAAGGTTAAAAAGCACCTTGTTTGGAAAACGATGGAAAGATTCCATTATAAACCTCTTATAAAAAGTCAAACAGGGTTATAAATGACTTTAACCCATATTCTTTTAAATATTAAAAATGTTTTGAAATACATTTTGAAGAAATATGGATGTGGATGATAACGAGATCCCAGTAGATTATTACGTATAAACAACGTCGGATAATGAAGAGATTGTGAAATAACCCTTACCTTGAACTTTCGCTTAGTCGATGGTATGTTAACCTCCTGTATAATAATTAAAACAATGTTATTAAATTATACAATAATCATATACATCAATATGATATCATATATGATCTTTTAACATTGCTTTATTAATAATATCTGAGTATTATCGTCGTTTCGGGTGATAATCGATTCGTTCTTCTTAAATGTTTGGTTACATAAGACATGTTTGTAATGGATAGATTATATCTTATTCATATCCAGAATGATATCAAGTCCTTAAACAACATTTTTAAATCATCAAATTATAATTATACTTGAATGGATACGATGGAGAATGAATCTTATCGCGTTTGTGGAGACGGTAGTCCGTACGTACGCACGAGCGACAATATCATTCTTTTGATATTAAAATAATATATAAATGGATGTTATATCATATATACAGAATAATTAACATGTTATATTTATTATTTACATGAGTTGCACATCATTATTATACCCATCCAAATAATAATATATTGAATAACAATTACACCACGACGTGGAGACGGTAAGCCGTACGTACGCACGTATGGTGACATGTTATTCAAAGGGTGGATAGAATACTGAATATGGTTGTACCATATTTATAAGAACATCACAGTATATGTGAGATACTGGAGTTATTATTTTATAATGGTAAGAACAAAGAAAGAAGAAGTGGAAGAAGAAAGGAACTTGAAAAGGGGTGGTGAAAACATTACCTCTTCTTCGGGTTCTTCCTTTTGATTTGATCAAAAGGGATCCATAGGTTGGCTTTCTGATCAATCTAAGTCCTCTAGGTTTTAGTGAGGGAAGTTTGGAGAGTATCTGGGCAGGGTTTGGACGAGCCAAGTGGCTTGAGAGGTGTGAGGAATGAGTAGAAGTGGTCTCCTTTTATAAGGGAGAGGAGGGGCTCTTTAGGAAAGAGTGAAAGTATTACTTTATAATATAATTATATTCGGTTTATAATGGTCCAAAAATCATTGAGGTCGAAGATAAGATGACTAATTTTCTAAATAACATCAACCAATAAGAATTGGACAGGTTTTAGATAATATTTTAATCATTATAATCTTATTTATTTAAATGATTTATTAATGAGGTAAACATTGCATCATTATTGTGTCATTAATAATTTAAATTATTTGATGTATAAAAATTATAAATAAAATATAATTATGTAGGAAATCTGTTTATCTTTCTAATGAATATTTATAATCGAAAATCCAACATGTATAACCCTATGTAAAAATTGTTCTTCTAAAAGATGTAAGCTTATGCCATTTTTATTTTTATTTTAACTTTATTAATATAATGTGTCCCTACCACATACATGTGGCTCTAAGGGGTCCCCAAATCGACCCAAGGATGCCCATGGTCGGGTATTTGTCCAAAAATAAGGTTAGGACATGTTTTAGGGTAATTTTGTATTATTATAATATTATTTTTTAACCCTTATTTACCGGATTTACCCTTTAACCATGGTAAATAAAATATTTACCGCAGTAATTATTCAAAATGTGTAAAAATAAAAGTTACATATTTACATAATTTGTTCATCCTGATTCCAAATATGTAATCCATTTTTCCAAATTCAAAACACAGAAGTGGCAGAAATTAATTTAAAATTAATTCCCGTTGTTAAAATAAAAAGCGTGTTTTTAATAGATAATAACTATCAAAAGATTGACACTTGTTTATGTTCGGTTTAATTGTAAAATTATGTTCAATGACCAACATTATATTAAATGGTAAAAATATATTCTAAATATACTTTAAAACTACTAAAATTCATAATTTATCACTATTAATTATTTTGATTAAAAAAGTTGTTTTTAATTAAAATTTAGTAATTTTCACTATTCATCAAAATATTAAAGTTATCCGAAAAGTACCAAATTTTCACCTTAGGCTAAATTAGATATTCCGAATCCAAAAATGAAGTCTATTTTGAAATATAGAATATATATAATTTTAAAAAGTAGGTATTTCTATTCATAACGGCTAGTTTGATTGGTTGTTAGAACTCGGTGTTGCGTACAACACACGTTATCGCATTATTCAAAGAGAAGCGTACCGTAGAAGCTTGGGGTGTTACATTCTCCCCTCCTTCAAATAATTTATTCCTCTAAATTTCTAGAATACTATCGCATGAAAAGACTCGGGTGGTTCTTCATCATAAGTTCCTCGGGTTCCCACGTTGCCTCTTCCATCTTATGGTTTCTCCACAAAACTTTTACCAGACGCGTCGTCCGGTTTCTCAGTACTTGTTCTCTCTTATCAAGAATCCTGACGGGCTCTTCGCAATAAGACAGATCAGGTTCCAGTTCTAATTCTTCATAGGTGAGTACATGCATTGGTTCAGGCATGTATTTACTCAATAGATATACGTGGAACACATCGTGAACTTTAGAGAGACTTGGCGGCATTGCCAATCGGTAAGCTACAACCCCAATTCGTTCTAGAATTTCGAAGGGTCCGATGTACCTGGGACTCAATTTACCTTTCTTACCAAAACGTATGACTCCCTTCCAGGGAGATACCTTTAGGAAAACATGACCACCGACTTGAAATTCCAAATCCTTCCTTTGATTATCGGCATAGCTCTTCTGCCTACTTTGAGCTGCTTTGATGTGATTTTGGATTACTTTCACCTTTTCCACCGTTTCCTCCACCAGTTCTGGGCCTACAAGTTTTCTTTCACCAACGTCATCCCAACAGGTTGGTGTACGACATCTCTTTCTGTATAACGCTTCATATGGTGCCATCTGTATACTCGAATGGAAGCTATTGTTATAGGAAAATTCTACCAGTGGTAAATATTGATCCCACATACCCTGAAAGTCAAGTGAGCAAGATCTCAACATGTCTTCTAGGGTTTGAATAGTCCGTTCTGATTGTCCATCTGTCTGAGGGTGGTAAGCAGTGCTCAAATGAAGTTCAGTATCCAGAGATTTCTGAAGACTTTTCCAAAATCTTGAAGTAAAACGGGGATCACGATCAGAAACAATCGATAGGGGTACTCCATGAAGTCTCACAACTTCATTAATGTATAGTCTCGCTAGACGTTCTAGGGGTAGATCTTCTCTTATAGCAAGAAAATGTGCTGACTTGGTAAGACAATCAACAATAACCCATATTGCATCGTTCCTTCTAGGAGTCTTTGGTATCCCCATGACAAAGTCCATCGTAATATTGTCCCATTTCCACTCCGGTATGGGAAGAGGTTGCATGACTCCTCCAGGCTGTTGCCTTCCAGCTTTCACTTGTTGACAAACCATACATCTTGACACAAAATCAGAAATCTCCCTCTTCATGTTGTCCCACCAAAAATGTTCCTTCAAATCTCTATACATTTTTGTGCTCCCAGGGTGTATAGAGAAATTGGAACTATGAGCATCATCCAGCAATTCCCTTTTCAGATCAGGTAAATCGGGAACACAAAGTCTCTTCCCGAATTTCAAAATTCCATCTTCATACACAAAGTCTCTCAATCTCCCATCATTCACAGCTTTAATATTCTTCTGAAATTCTTCATCGTCGGTCTGAGAACTCTTAATCCTTTCTAGTAAAGATGGTTTGGCAACCATTTGAAAAAGCATTGATGTTTCACCTTCCCTGGTTATTCCCATGTCCATCTTCACTAGATCCATGAAAATTGGATCCCTTTCAATTCTCATCATGTTCAAAACTCCATGGTCTTTTCTGCTCAAAGAATCTTCCACCTTGTTTGCTTTCCCCGGGTGGTAGTGTATCGTGCAATCATAATCCTTGAGTAATTCAATCCATCTCCTTTGCCTCATGTTGAGTTCTTTTTGTGAGAAAATATACTTCAAACTCTTGTGATCAGTATAAATCTCCCATTTTTCACCATAGAGGTAGTGTCTCCATATCTTCAAAGCAAAGATCACAGCTGCTAACTCAAGATCATGAGTAGGATAGTTTTGTTCATGAATTTTCAACTGTCGTGATGCATAGGCAATAACTCTATCATTCTGCATAAGGACACAACCAAGTCCTTTCTTTGATGCATCACTATAAATAACGAACCCATCATTCCCCGATGGTAGAGTCAATATAGGAGCATTGACTAATCTTCTCTTCAGTTCTTCGAAACATTCTTCACACTCTTTTGTACAAACAAATTTAACCCCTTTACGTGTGAGCTTCATTAATGGGTTAGCCAATCGGGCAAAAATCTGGGCGAAACGCCGATAATAACCTGCCAAACCAATAAAACTACGTACCTCAGTTATACTCGTAGGTGCTGGCCATTCTTGGATTGCCATGGTCTTAGAAGGATCAACAGAGATTCCATCTTTAGAGACAATATGGCCAAGAAAAGAAATATCCTGAAGCCAGAATTCACACTTGCTAAACTTCCCATATAATTCATGCCTCCTCAGAGTCTTCAAGATAATGCGCAAGTGATTTTCATGATCTTTGTAGGTTTTGGAGTATACCAAGATATCATCAATAAATACCACCACAAATTCATCGAGATACTCCTTGAAAACTCTATTCATCAGATCCATGAATACAGAGGGTGCATTAGTCAATCCAAACGGCATTACAGTAAACTCGTAATGCCCGTACCTGGTTCGAAATGCTGTCTTCGGAATGTCTTCCTTCTTCACACACAACTGATGGTATCCAGATCGAAGGTCAATATTTGAAAATTATTGAGCTCCATGCAGTTGGTGAAATAAATCATCAATACGAGGTAGGGGATACTTGTTCTTTATCGTTATAGCATTGATCTCCATGTAGTCGATACATAACCTCATAGATCCATCTTTCTTTTTAACAAAAGGAACAAGGGCTCCCCATGGAGAAACACTAGGGCGAATAAATCCCTTATTACTCAATTCCTCTAGTTTTTTCATTAGTTCGACTAATTCTACAGTGGCCATTCTATAAGGGGTGTTCGATATAGGCCTTGATCCAGGAATCAAATCAATGGAAAACTCAACTTCTCGTTCTGGAGGATGTCCAGGTAAATATTCCGGAAATACATCTACAAATTCTTTCACAACAGGTACATCCTCTATTTGAACATTCCTTTCCTCACCGACAGTTATTTTATTCTCTTCCTCCCCAATAATTGAATTAAGTTGAGCTACTGGGGGTGGATCTAAAAAAGAATTTGGTGGTGACCATTCTGCTCTAAAAATAAGGTGTTCCTTATCATTATCATCAAGAATCGTAACCTCTTTATTCTTACAATAAATCTTCGCATCATAGTCTGAAAGCCAGTCCATACCGAGGATTATATCAAACTCAATCATAGGTATGACGATGAGATTAGCAGATAAAGAAAATTTATGTGCTCTAATGGGGATTGATTCACAAAACTTTGTTGTAATGATACTTCCCTTAGGAGTTTTAACTGACAACTCCCTTATTAAATAAAATTGGAAATATCTAATTTTCTTAGCAAACTGGGAAGATATGAAACAATGCGATGATCCAGAATCAAATAATGCATTTGCTAAAATTGAGGAAACCATTAAATTACCTGCCACCACGTCTTTCAGAGCTTCTACCTCAGCAGTAGTGATAGCATAAGCCTGGCCTTGATCCCTTGGCCTTTTCTGAGGTAAGTTCTCCTGATGCTTAGAACATTCATTTGCATAATGCCCCATCTCCCTGCAATTGTAGCACGGAACGTTGGTAGATTCCTTCTTCCCCTTGCAATCACGAGCTTGGTGGCCTTTTTCACCACACTTGTAACAGACTCCCATTCCCTTCAAGCAAGTACCAGGGTGTTTCTTCCCGCATTTACCACAGGATGGATATTCAACCTTTCCCTTCTTCCCCTTATTTCCATTCCTAGATTGACCAGCATGTCTCTTCTTCTCTTTCTTTGCTTTAAAGTCATAAGACTTAGAGAATTCCTTTTCGGTCTTGATAGCACATGAGACAATGTCTTCGTACGATGAAAAGGATTGTGAGACTAATGCTCGACAGAGAAATGGTTTTAACCCATCAAAGAAACGATCAATCTTACTTCTTTGGTTACGTATATAATCACCAGCATACCTTGCTAACCTTGTAAAGTTAGCCTCATACTTTGCGACATTCTCATCCTCCTTCTGTCTCAGACTTAGAAATTGCCTTTCCATATCGGCTCGATGGTCGCGAGGGAAGTATTTTTCTAAAAACAGATCTTTGAACTCCCTACATTCCATATTTGATACTTCATCATCTTCCTTCATGTTTTGAATCAATGATCACCATTGATCAGCATCTCCAGTGAGGCGGTAAACTGCCATGATAACTTTTTCCCTTTCACTGCTCCCCAAAGCATGAAATATTTTCTCTAGGGAATTTATCCATTGCTCAGCTACTAAGGGTTTTGTACTCCCATTGAATGTTGGTGGTTGTTTCCTCATGAATCGATCTAACATTGATCCTCCACGCTGCGGATCAGGGTGCTCCATACGGGTAAGGTTATTATTCATAACCTGAGTAAGTTTTCCCAGTATGGTGATTAGCTGATCGGCACCAGTTGCATCACCAGCCCCACTATAATTATCTTGAGCAGGAGGGAAATCCCTACATGGAGTGCGTGCATTGATACGGTTTCCATTTCTTCCACTAGGCGCCATTTCTAATATCATAAACTAGATCAGTTTATGAATCAAAATACATAATCCCATACTTATAAAACACTCAACATAAATTGAACTATTTATGGATATAATCCATAATCATAAAAATGTTGTCTTTGAGTAATTATATACTCATAAGCCCTTCATAATGATTTGTTAAAAAAAATGAGAGTTATCCTAAGCATATCCCCCGGGAGTGTCGTAACCAAGAGTGCAGCAAGGCCCGTTGTCGTGCACCAGTTCCCGTTCGAGTCTAGCTCAAAGCGGTGTTTTTGGGTTTTACCCCTAGGTACATCTGTGCAAGAGCCGCCTCTACCTGCTCGTATCCAGACAGGGATGTATTTCTTGGAAAACTCACAAAATCTCTACAATACCAAAATTCTAGGAAGTTCTTCTATACTAATCCTCAAAGTTCATCTTAGGTCTGCATGCTCTAATCAGAGTTTATCTAAATCTAGCTTCCAAGGTTTGTACTATACTTCCTCTGATACCAACTGTAACGCCCCGACCCCAGTTACCCAGAGTCGGTGCATTAATTACATAACATTGGCATGATCACAAAAAAGATCAAATCTCGAAAGACCGATTGGTTAGTAGCCTTGGAAACACTAGATATATTCATAAGTTTTACATTACATCATCAAAATAAAAAAAACTACTACAACAACATATTGTCTCCATAGTCCACACTATTAACCCCTCATAATATCCCTGCAAGTCATTCATAATTTACTTCTTCACATCCTGGGAAAATAAAACATAGAAAAGGGGTGAGCTCAAATGCCCAGTAAGGATAACAATATAGCGGAAATTTCATAAATAAGAATAAACATTTAAGGAAAGTTATAACTAAAACAAAAGCCTTTTAAACTATAACTTCAACATAGTATGGAATAAATAAAATGAAATAATGCCATTTACTTATTCACATGGATATTCTACTAATCGAATAATCACATGCAATATCAATAACCACCTTCATAATGATGGAATGCATAATGCCAGACTATCATAACCACATAGCCAAGGCCTCGTGCCAAGACTACAAATAAGATTTTGCCAAGGCCTTGTTCCAAGACACTAGTTTGTCTCATGAGACCTACCGATGCATAGAGGAGCTATAGCGGGCTACACCCGTCACATATTAAGTCCAATGCATTCCCATATGAAAAGGTTTAAACATAACATAAACATTTGTATTAAAACTAGCATACGAAATGTCAATACTTTCACCATAAAACATGAATGGTATATAAAAAAATAGCACATCCACAGTCAAACATATCACAAAACCTTCAATACAATATAAAAATTTGGTATCATAACATATCATCCTCAAATAAGCGTAAAATCCATTAAAGGATGTTGACATAGATGAAATCAAAACTCTTTTTAAAGAAATATCTCTTTCTATTTTGAAATCATTTAAGAGACATATATTTATAAAATAAAAAATTTTCTTTGAAAATATCCTTATAAGCTTGTAAGGGAAGCTTTGACGATTTTATAACGGTGGAAAATAACCGCACCTGCCGTAAAAGTTAAAAAAACATTCTTATCTTAATTCTGTTGAAAAGGTTAAAAAGCACCTGGTTTGGAAAACGACGGAAATATTCCCTTATAAACCTCTTATAAAAAGTCAAACAAGGGTATAAATGACTTTAACCCATATTCTTTTAAATATTAAAAATGTTTTGAAATACATTTTGAAGAAACATGGATGTGGATGATAACGAGATCCCAGTAGATTATTACGTATAAACAACCTCGGATAATGAAGAGATTGTGAAATAACCCATACCTTGAAATTTCCCTTAGTCGATGGTATGTTAACCTCCTGTATAATAATTAAAACATTGTTATTAAATTATATAATAATCATATACATCAATATGATATCATATATGATCTTTTAACATTGCTTTATTAATAATATCTTAGTATTATCGTCGTTTCGGGTGATAATCGATTCGTTCTTCTTAAATGTTTGGTTACGTAAGACATGTTTGTAATGGATAGATTATATCTTATTCATATCCATAATGATATCAAGTCCTTAAAGATTATTTTTAAATCATCAAATGATAATTATACTTGAATGGATACGATGGAGAATGAATCTTGTCGCGTTTGTGGAGACGGTAGTCTGTACGTACGCACGAGCGACAATATCATTCTTTTGATATTAAAATAATATATAAATGGATGTTATATAATATATAAAGAATAATTAACATGTTATATTTATTATTTAAATGAGTTGCACATCATTATTATACCCATCCAAATAATAATATATTGAATAACAATTACACCACGACGTGGAGACGGTAAGCCGTACGTACGCACGTATGGTGACATGTTATTCAAAGGGTGGATAGAATACTGAATATGGTTGTACCATGTTTATAATAAAATCACAGTATATGTGAGATACTGGAGTTGTTATTTTAGAAAGGTAAGAACAAAGAAAGAAGAAGTGGAAGAAGAAAGGAACTTGAAAAGGGGTGGTGAAAACATTACCTCTTCTTCGGGTTCTTCCTTTTGATTTGATCAAAATGGCTCCTTAGGTTGGCTTTCTGATCAAACTAAGGCCTCTAGGTTGTAGTGAGGGAAGTTGGGAGAGTATTTGGGTAGGGTTAGGACGAGCCAAGTGGCTTGAGAGGTGTGAGGAATGAGTAGAAGTGGTCTCCTTTTATAAGGGAGAGGAGGCGCTCTTTAGGAAAGAGTGAAAGTATTACTTTATAATATAATTATATTCGGTTTATAATGGTCCAAAAATTGTTGAGGTCGAAGATAAGATGACTAATTTTATAAATAACATCAACCAATAAGAATTGGACAGGTTTTAGATAATATTTTAATCATTATAATCTTATTTATTTAAATGATTTATTAATGAGGTAAACATTGCATCATTATTGTGTCATTAATAATTTAAATTATTTGATGTCTAAAAATTATAAATAAAATATAATTATGTAGGAAATCTTTTTAGATTTCTAATGAATATTTATAATCTAAAATCCAACATGTATAACCCTATGTAAAAATTGTTCTTCTAAAAGATGTAAGCTTATGCCATTTTTATTTTTATTTTAACTTTATTAATATAATGTGTCCCTACCACATACAAGTGGCTCTAAGGGGTCCCCAAATCGACCCAAGGATGCCCATGGTCGGGTATGTGTTCACAAATAAGGTTAGGACACGTTTTAGGGTAATATATTATTATTATAATATTATTTTTTAACCCTTATTTACCGGATTTACCCTTTAACCATGGTAAATAAAATATTTACCGTAGTAATTATTCAAAATGTGTAAAAATAAAAGTTACCTATTTACATAATTTGGTCATCCTGATTCCAAATATGTAATCCATTTTTCCAAATTCAAAACACAGAAGTGGCAGAAATTAATTTAAAATTAATTCCCGTTGTTAAAATAAAAAGCGTGTTTTTAAGAGATAATAACTATCAAAAGATTGACACTTGTTTATGTTCGGTTTAATTGTAAAATTATGTCCAATGACCAAAATTATATTAAATGGTAAAAATATATTCTAAATATACTTTAAAACTACTAAAATTCATAATTTATCACTATTAATTATTTTGATTAAAAAAGTTGTTTTTAATTAAAATTTAGTAATTTTCACTATTCATCAAAATATGAAAGTTATCCGAAAAGTACCAAATTTTCACCTTAGGCTAAATTAGATATTCCGAATCCAAAAATGAAGTATATTTTGAAATATAAAATATATATAATTTTAAAAAGTAGGTATTACTATTCATAACGGCTAATTTGATTGGTTGTTAGAACTCGGTGTTGCGTACAACACACGCTATCGCATTATTCAAAGAGAAGCATACCGTAGAAGCTTGGGGTGTTACAAATTCTATCCTTTATATGTTCCATGTATAGAGTGAATTAATGGCAATGCTTTGAGGAGGGAGGCATCCACACTTCCACAAACAATGTTATCGTATTTACACAAAATAAATGTATAAAGGTATGTAACATATAAGATTTATATAAGAATAAATACATTATATACATTATATTATATTATATATATCATATATAAATAGAGTTCCAATCATAATTCCAACCTTGATTGGTGATAAAAGAACAACGAACAATCACTGTTTCATGATAAGGTTGTTCTCCATACACATAAACGGTATGTTTATTGCCCATTAGATAGATGTGTGTGTCATTTTAGGTCATAAACATAACAAAACAACATAAAATTATATTGAGGATATTTATTTTGTTATATAATCATGTAATAAGGAGAATATTGGGGTGTATAATGGAAATAAACTAAAGAGCCTAAGGAATGATGTTATCTCTTCTTTGGGTACCTTTTTTTGGATTTCACCAAAGGGATTACATGGATAGTGTTATTACCAAGGTTATATATATAGATTTATGGGTGGAATGATCATAAGATATTTGGGAAGGTATGGGTTGAGCTAATGTGGCTCGAGAGGCGTGAGGAAGTGGGAGGAGAGGAGGCCTTTTTATAGTGGAGGAGGACTGGAACACTTGTGAATTTTAGGAAAGGGAATTCCACCAAAGTTTTTCCCACGTAAAGTGGCTACCATAATGGAAAAGATTAAATACCATGTATTATGGGTTGGATTTATTGTCATACAATGTATTTTGAACAAGTTTCTAGGTAGTTTTAGGCCTTATTTTTAGGTTTTAGTCCCTTGTTAAACTTAATTCCACCAAAATCGTCGTAATGAATTTTAAGTATTTCAATATTATTTTTGGAAAAAAACTAAGTTGGCCTTATTAGAAATTAAAAATTATGATTATTCCAAATATTAAATACATATCTCAAAATTCCAATAAAAAGTGTTAGAAAATAGCTTTAATTAAATATTGCATATATGACGACAATTTGAGTTTTTAAAGTAAAAACCTTCAAAATTTTGCTAGGTTTTTATATCTAATTTCAATGTAAAATTGATTACATTGAACTAAATAGTTTTAATATTTTTATAATTGATATAATATGACTTTAATAATTATTTAAAATATAATTTAACCTTATAAATAAATTTCATAAAAAGGCAGCTTTATATTAAAATTTTTTATTTTTAACTATTCATTAAAAATGAAACTTTATAGAAAAATACGAAACAATTCGCCCAAACCTAATTTTTATTCTTATATTTAAAATATTACGTTTATTTTTTAATATTAAATTCAAAAAAAATTCAATTTTTTTTAAATAGGTTCTCCATTTAAAGGTGGTAAATGTGCCTTAAAAATATAGTTTTTCATGTGTAATATTGTGTTTGTTCTTATCTCACACTTATCAAATTTATTTGATGAATATAAAAAATATTTTTTGAATATAATATATATATATATATATATTAGATTAATATCACTCACTAATTGTAATTAACTTAATTATTAGGATAAAATAACTTTTTGAGCCTAAAAGTAATTTTTTATAAAACTATTCCATTTATATTCAATTGGTTTGTATATAAATTTCTAATTGATTGGAAACCAATGAATTCATATTATATTCTTATCAACCACATATTTTCATTAGTTAGATAATACTATTCATACCCTCTTTTTTACTGTCTAGGTGATATTTTGTTATAATAAATTCTACTAATATATTGTTGTTCGGTAAAACTCAGCCTTGCGTGTAACACATGCCATTGAAGAAACTCATTCTTGCATGCGACGTACAAAAAATCACAGTCTTGTGTATTGAAAGATGTGAAATATATTGATTTTATTTAAAATATTAAATAAATTAAAAAATACATCATGATATTATATTACCTTATGCACTTGGTGTTGCGTGTCATTCATTCTATTGAATAAAAAGTTCCTAATTTTTATTTTTGAGGTGTTACAAAAACCCTAAAAATAGAAAAACAAAAAAAAACCCCTAGAAACTATAAAATCCCAAAAACTAAAAAAAAAAATCTTCAAGACATTAAAACCCCTAAAACCCTAAAAATTATTCAAAAAGTCAAAAAATCCTAAAACCCCGACAACCCCTAAAACCCGTAAAAGTAGTAAATTCCCTAATAATCATGAAAACCCTTAAATGAAACCTAAAACACCCTAAAAGTACCAAAAAAATAATAAAAGGCCCTAATATTCTGAAATCATAAAACCCTATAAAAACCCTGAAATACCCATTAAAACCATCAAGCACCATAAAAACTCTAAAACCATGAAACCATAAACCCATGTACAACCATTAACAACCCTAAAATCCCTAAAATACCCTCAAATACACTAAAATCCATAACAACCCCCAAAATCCAAAAAACTCCTTAATTGAAAAAACACTAAAAACCCTAAAAATATAAAACACAGAAAAAATGTTCTTAACCATAAACTACCCAAAAAACATAAAATTGCATTATCAATCTAAAAAACTTTTAAAACCCATAAAACCACTAAAATGAATAAAACAACCATAAAATTCCTATTAATCTAAAAAACCTAATAAATTCCTAAAACCGCCAGAACCCATAAGGGAACACTAAAAACCATAAAAACAAAAAAAATCCCAAACCCCCTAAAAACCCAAAAAGCCTAAAAATTGTAAAAAAAACTAAAAAAATTATCATAAAAAACTCCCCAAAACTCTTAAAACCCCAAAAAATGCAAAATGCCTAAACAAAAAAAACCACTTAAAACCACAAAATACCCTTTAAAATACATAAATAACCTAAAAACCACAAAAATCCACAAAATAACCTTAAAACCGTAAACACTTAAAAAAATCCTAAAAACCATGAAAACCCTACGAACAGAAAAAAATGTAAAAATATTCTAATACTATAAAACCCATAAACATAATAAAACCCCTAAAAACAAAAAAAATAAAAAAATGAGAAACCCTATAAACATGTAAAACCCCTAAAACCATAAAAAAACATTAAAAACTGGAAATGCCTAAAAACCCTAAAAAACCTAAAAACACTATAGACAATAAAAAAGTAAAACCTTTTAAAAATATTAAAATTCCATAAAACACTAAAGATGCTAAAAACCTCAAAAACCCTATGAAAAACCTAAAAACCCGTAAAACCCAAAAAAAAAATACTAAAAACTGTTGAGTTAAACATAAAAGACCATAAAATCTATAAGAACTCCTAAACACATTAAAACCATATTAAAAATTTAAAAACCTAAACCCCATAAAAGACTTGAAACCCCTAAAAGTCACTAAAAAACATATAAATACACTAAATGACCCTAAAAACCCTAAAACACCCAAAACCCAAAATCCATAAACTGCTAAAACACCTAAAAACAAAAAAATAATTCTACAACCTAAAAACCCAAAAAAAACTAAAAAACCGTACAAACCCATAAAACCCTAAAATAGTATAAAAACCCTAAAACACCTAAAAAACATAAAGACCCATAAAACACCAAAAATTCATAAAAAACACAAAAAACCCTAAAACCCGTAAAACTCCCTGACAAACTATAAAAACCCTAAAACCCTATAAACTCTTCAAACACTTAAAAACCCTAAAAAACCCAAAAACCCTAAAATCAATAAAATCCTAAAAGTACCTAAGAACCATAAAATATTCTAAAAACTCTAAAAGGTACTAAAAACCCTGAACCACATTAAAACCATAAAATACCTAAATACACTAAAACCCCTAAAAACCCTAAGAACCCGTAATACCCAAAAAACTTCAAAAACAACTTTAAACCCCTATAACCCCCATTAAAACCATAAAAACATAAACAACCCTAAAACACTAAAAATCGAAAAAACAAAAAAACCGTAAAAACGTAAAAGAGGAAACAATTTTTAAATACTAGAAAACCCCAGTATACCACTAAAACACTAAATCCCTAAAATCCATAAAACCCCTAAAAAAATAAAAACCCCAAAAACACATAAATTTATAAAATCCTTAATGAAAACTCTAAAATAATAAACCCCTATGAAAAACCAGAATACCTTGAAACCCCTTAAAACGCCTTAAAACCATTAAAAATCCTAATAACCCTATAAAATGCTAAAAACCATAAAAATTATAAAAAAACAATAAAACACCATGAAAAATATTAAAACAATAACAAGCCTTAAATCCACTTGGATGCCCTAAAATCCTGAAAATCCCAAAAACCCAATAAAAATTTTAAAAACATTCAAAACACTAAAATGCCTAAAATAAGCCTAGAAACCATAAAAGAACCTGTAAAACCATAAAAACCTAAAGTACATAAAAGAACACTAGAAATACTAAAATAACCCTTAACCCCCATAAATACCCTAAAAACATTAGAAACCTGAAGATATATTAGAAATTCTAAAAAAACTACAAACCTAAAACCCCCAACAAAACCTAAAAACCCTTAAACTATAAAAACCATTAAAACATATAGGAGACACTAAAATACCTAAAATATATAGAAACTATAAAAATCCAATAAAACCTATAAAAGCATGGAAACCCAAAAAACGTCCCTAAAATACCCCTAAATCACCTAAACCCCCAAAAAATTCTAAAGGACCATAAAACCCCCTAAAACCCTTCAAATCATAAAAAACCTAAAACCCTCAAGAAAAAACTAAAAAATCATTCCAAACCCTAAAACACAAAGAGACTATATAAGTTATAAAAATCCATAAAAGGCCCTAAATCCCGTTAAATCCACTATTCCCCAAAAAATCTTGAAAACCCATAAAGACCCTAAAAATCCTTAAAGACCTAAAAAAACTAAAAATAGTGAAAACCCTAAAAACCCTTATACCCCAAAAATCTCTAAAGGCACTAGGACCCCCCACAAACAACCCTAAAACTATAAAAACCATAAAACCCCTAAAAATCCCCTAAAAGGATCTAAAAAATAAAAAAAATAACATTAACCCCTATGAAATCGTAAATTCCTTTAAAACCCCTTAGACATCTATAACCTAAAAAAACCTAAAAACCCACAAAAACACTAATATCCTATAAACACTAAAATACCATATAAAATCCCCTGAAAAACATTAAAATCCCTAAAAACTATAAAATATAAAAAAACCCTAAAACACAAAATATCCAGAAAACCCTTAAAGTGCATAAAAGACCCTAAAACCCTTAAAAACCTAACAATACCCTAACATCCCTAATAAATTCTAAAACCCCTAACGACCCAAAAAAATATTCAAACCCAAAAAACCCCTAAATATTCTAAAATGTATAAAATAAAACAAACAATAAACCGCTAAACACCATAAAAACACTTAAAATCCTTAAAATCAATAAAAACACAAAAAACACCAAAAAAACTCTAAAAATCACTAAATATATCAAAAAAACCTTTATAATGCATAAAAATACAACATGAAAACCCCTTTAAAACTCTTAGAAACCATAAAAGAACCTAAAACCTCTTAAAACCCCTAAAATACCATAAAACCGTAAAAATATACAAAGACCATAAACGCACTAAAAATACAAAAACCCATAGAAGGCCCTAAAATCATTAAAAACTCTGAAAGAGCCCAAAAACCATAAAAGACCCTAAAATTCCATATAAACACTAAGAAATCCATAAAAACTTTAAAATACCCTAGAACCCATAAGAAATCCTAAAAACCCTAAAACCTTCCAAAACCCTCAAAACCCCTTAAATGAAAATAAAAAAGAAAAAATCCCTCTAAGCCCCTAAAATACACTAAAAATACTAAAATCCCCTAAAGTTAAATAAAACCCATAAGAGAATCTAAATACCCTAAAGGGCCCTGAAACACCTAAAAGACAATAGAACCTTAAATAGATCCTAAAGGTACCTAAATACGTAAAAGAGCCTAAAAACTCTTAAATCCATGAAAACCATAACAAACTGAAAAAAAATAACAATTCCTTAAAACCCAGAAAGGACCCTAAAATACCTAAAACCCCTCAAACCCTAGAAAACCTAAAATAGCATAAAATCGCAAAAACTCCCTAAAGACACAATTAACCCGAAAAATTCTTAAAACCCTTAAAAACTCTAAAAACCACCAAAACCCTAATAAACTCTAAGAAATAAAAACCCCATTAAAAACCACTAAAAGGGTATAAAGACACAAAATAGCCTAAAATCATGAAAATACCTAAAACCATAAAACTACAAAAAAACCCTTAAAATCCCCTTAAAACCCTAAAAATCAACAAAATCCCTAAATCTCTAAAACCCCCAAAAATACCATAAAACACCTAAAATCCAAAAAAAACCCATAAAACCCTTAAACCCTAAACCCCCTAAAACCCCCCTAAATCACCTAAAATATCAATTAACCGAAAGACCCTAAATCCATTAAAAACAAAAAACAAATACGATAAAAAATCATAAAACCCCTATAACCCATAAAACCCTATAGAATAATAAAACCCCTTCAAATTCCAAAAACTAAAAACCCTAAAACAAAGTAAAAAAATTGGAAATAAACCTATACATTACCCCCCAAAAACCAAAACTCTAAAATTTTCACCATAAACCCTATAACCTATACATGAAACCCAATGCCTGAAACCCTATACCCTATTCCCTCAACCAAAAATCTTACACCCTAAACACTATACCCTACATCTTAAACCCTAAAAGATACATCATAAACCCTTTACACTATAACATAAACCTTAAACCCTAAACCCTAAACCCTATAAACCCTAAGCCCTAAACCCTAAACACTACACTATAAACCATATAATACCCTAAAACCCCAAAAATCACAAAAGAAATAAAAACCACAAATATACTCTAAAAAATTGAAATGACTAAAATAACCTAAAAGAACCCTAAAAATTCAAAACCCCCCTAAAACCCCTTTAATACCTTTAAAACCTCAATAGACTCGAAAACACCCTAGAAATGATAAAACCTGCTAAAAGACCCCAAAACCCCAAAACACCATAAAAACCCTAAAAACCAAAAAAACAAAAACAAAAAAAATAAAAAAATAAAAATTCAAAACCCAATAGAAACCATAAAAGTAGAATAAAGACTAATCCCTAAAACTCTTAAAACCCCAAAAATCCCTAAAACACCATTAAAAACACTGAATCCCAAAAAACCCAAAAAAAACCTAAATACACCCCATTGGGTCCTAAAAGAATGAAAAGAGAAATTATGATCATCCTAAATTTGGAAAAGGAAGGAAACAATTGATAGAAGTGTTCAAGTAAGAATGTTGAAAGAAGCCAAAAATTGGTAAGGGGTGAATGGGGCGACGTAGGGTAAAAGCCCTTCATGGACCACAACTCTAATTGGAGATATTATCTGAAAGGTATCCACAAACTCAACAGTATGTAGAAATAAGTTGACAATAATAGATCTTGTAAATGAAATCATATTTATTTCGAGAGGGTGGTGAAGATTTTTGACCTTTAAGAAAAACTCTAATGAACTGAAATGGTTTGTAGGCAATGAAGAATTGTCGACTCCACGCAAAGAAATCAAATCATTCACGAGATTGAGGATGATATTTTTTCCCCTATGAAATGAAATGGGTTTTCAAAAAGGTGAATCTGTTGGATCCTCACGAAAAAAATGAATTTTTTCAGGGGACCAATAGGGTGATTTACACCCCCATGAATGATGATCCCTTGCAAATTAAGTAGTTCATAGGATAACGTAGCATCGCTAGCTTATATGGACAATGACCCCCATTGACTAAGTCATCTATGTGACTTAGAATTATTTGTGGGATTTGGAAAAAGGAGGTGCATGGCCCATTCCACTTCTATGTAAATAAACACCAAGAGAGACTATAAATGGGACTCACTTTTTGAGAAGACATTGATCTTTTCCAGAAATTTCAATTAAGGCTTAGAAGAAGAGAGAACCGCAAAATAAAAACTCTTTATATGATTCCCTGTAGGTAATAATCTATCCCATGGCGTCAAGTATAAGTAACTAAAATATTTGGTAAATTGAGAACCTCCAACCCTTTGCAGACGCACTCCTTGTGAGGTGAAGAACCAATGAACTTCTTAAAGTTAGGCGTCCTTCATAGAAAAGAACTAGATAGGAAGAACCTTGACCCATGTAGAAAATCACTAAGTGAGATAAAACCTTCCACATCATGAAAAATTCTTCATGGATGGATCTCAACCCCATGTCGAAAAATGATACATGGAAAGAACTCATCCCCACATAACATAATGCTATGAAGATGGAATTCGCCCTCGCGTTTCACCATGCTACATGGACGGAACCTGGACTCGCGTAGCCATGTGCTACATGGACCAAACCCTGATTCACATATCATAATGTTATGTGAATAACCTCCACACTCACATAGTAATATTCTATTTGGAATAAAAATTAACCCATGTAAGTAAATTCCATGTGGAATAGTGTTTCTTAGGGAGTTCCACCCCTGTGTTCTAGATAATCCCTTAAATACCCATCATATCCTCTGGCGTCCCTCCACAAACCAATTTCCCTGCATCAGGCCAAAGCATCTTCCAAATCCACCAGATGTGTATGATGAAACCATAGGGTGCATGCTCATGCCAATTTTATTTTACATACCCACGGTATGTAGAGTCATGTGAGTAATCCTCAAAATAAAGTAGACCCCTAGAAAGTTCATAAGTTTACATTCCCTTGGTAACATGGGTTACACCCCTCGGATACACCCATGTACCTACCCATTCTAGGGAGTGAGATAAGCCATTGGATTTTACCTTTGATGAGGACTAGTGGAAAATTACCTATTCCTTTATAAGAACCAATCTTAGGGAAATAAACCCGAGGTAATCCCCTAACCTTTATTGTAGGAGGTAGCATCATTGCCCATCCTCTCTTCTTACAGCCAAAGACCGTAGATGGGAAAATCACTGGGAACTCCACTATCCCTCTCCCTTTGGTATTTTTCACCATGGGCTAGTCTTACACATTAGCCACACTCACACGAAATGAGATCCTCCTCACGTGGAATGAGATCCTCCATACTCGGGCAGCTTCAATGCATATTCCCCATACCATGTATCGTACACTAACATTCCATGACATGAATATCAAGTTCACTACTTCCTCTTGTTTCTCAAACTTATCCTTACTCACAAGGGATTAAATTTTAGTAGTGGCCATGAAAACCCTCAAATGGACCATCACCAAAGATATAAGCCCCAACTAGCTGAACTATAAGAACTCTAAATGCTATTATAACCATGATACGAAGGATGCCTGCCTAAGGACCGAGCTCAAATGGGCCTCATGTAGGGTATAATCCCCATGAATACTAAATCCAAAAATGGATCTACCATTTATAAACCCCACATCATCAAATATTCCCCCTTTAAATGGTAATCTCTCATGTATAGGCCCCAATCAACCAAACAACGATGTATTTGATTCAAAACCAACTATTATACATAGGTATCTTGGTCAATGTTAAAACCCACACTCAAATCAATGCTTATCAAACCATATTCCCAATAATATCATCCCCCAATAGGGTAACCACTTCTCTCCTAGGTCTCTTGGACTTCCTTGATGTAAGTCCCACATCGAATCTTGATAGGAACCTTTTTATTAGATTTCCTTGCTGTATGACGTTAAACTACACAATTGGGTCCTCATCGCACAAACATAAAAGGTGATGTGTCCTATTATGTAGTACCTAATAACGTGGGTTATGATTCCTCTCCTGAGGATATGTAGGAAGCTCTGATTTTGGGTTCAATATCGGTATTAAAGTAACTCCAATCCCTCCTGAACAATAAAAAACCCCAGATCACCCCATCACATGGCATAAAATTAGTTTTGTCCCTTTGAACAGTTAATGAATCACTAGTCTAAACATACGGTTTTCCCATTGATGTGGAACCCTGAATACATACAGATGATTTAAAATCCATTTTTTTATCTCCATGATCAACTGTGACCCATGGGTAATCCGCAGACACTTTCTTTGGGATAAAACAACGATTCATGAACATATGAACATGACTTAAATCTATAATAGTGTCCTGGATTGGAAATAGCTCCCACAAAAGGGTGTGATGATCTTGAGTTCCCATAATCTCAGCCAATATGGGTATTAAGAGTCATTGTCCAAATCATCCAATGAGAGCCTACCTTCGGAATGTAGATCCATGAATATTGGATACAACAACTGTGGTGTGTTTCTAGCTCTGAAAATAAATGCATCGAAGACCATTTAAAAATATTGAATGTTACGTGAAGGGTTTCACGTGGCTCAAACCTTGTAATCAATCTTCAAGGGCAACATGTTCATTGGGAAACACACATTAAAAATTCTTAAACCCCATTTAAAACCCTAAAGAACCCTAAAACCCTGTAAAACCCTAAAAAGACAAAAAAAACTCCAAAAACCCCAATCCCCTAAAAACACTAAAATGCCCCCAAAGACCTAAAAACCCTCAAACTCATTTAAAATCGACATATCTATTAAAAATTCCTTGATAATCCAAATACCACACTAAAAACGTCTAAAACATCCAAAATCCCCATAAAACTCCAAAAATCTCTATAAACTCCTCAAAACACTAAAAACTCAAAAAAACCTTAACACCCAGAAAAACCATAATGACCCAAAAAATACCCTAAAACACCCTAAAAATACCATAAAACCTCTAAAAATCCATAAATAACCCCCCAAGTCCCCTAAAAAATCATAAAACCCTAAAAACCATAATGACAATAAAAACCTACAAAATCTGAAAAACTTAAACCCCAAAAAACTATACAAAACATAAAACCCTTAAAACCCCTAAAAACCCTAAAATGCCTAGAAAATAGAAAACCCCTAAAACACCAAAAAAACACTGAAAGACCCTAAAATAACTAATAAAACCCTAAATACCCTATGATCAAAAATAACAAAAAACTCTAAAAACCCTAGAAAATAATAGGAAATCACAAAAACCCAAAATCCCAAAAAACTATAAAAACCCAAAAAACCAAAAAACAGGAAAAACAAAAAACCAAAAAAATCATAAAATACTAAAATCCTCTTAAAACCCCCCAAAACCATAAATAATACTAAATATACTATAAATTAAAATCAATAAAACTCTAAAAACACCAAAATTCCCAAAAAAATCAACAAAAATCCCAAAAAACCCTGAAAACCTTTAAAAACCTAAAACCCTTAAAAACTGTAAAAAGACCCTAAAAACCATAAAATGACCCTTAAACCCCCAAAAGACCCTAAAACCCCTAAAAGACCCTATGAAAACCCAAAAAACTATAAAAACCCATTAAACCCTAAAAATCCCTAATATTCCATAAAATAGACATCAACCCCCTAAAAACCCTATAAATTCCCCAAAACCCCAAAACCCCAAAACCCCTAAAATTCCACTCAAAACCCTAAAACTTATAAATTCCCTATAAAACATAAAAACCCAAAAAATATTAAAAACACTAAAACAAAAATTACAATAAAAACATCTAAAACCCCAAAAATCCTAAAATACACCAAAAATATCCCAAAACCCTACAAATCCCTAAAACCCCAAAAAACCCAAAAAACTCATAAAATCCCTAAAAGAATCCTAATAACCCATATAAATCTCTAAAATCATAAAATAATCCTACAAAATCATGAAGACTCTAACCCCCCCCCCCCCCCACAAACTAAAAAACTGGAAAACCCTAAAAAGACATAAAACACTTACATCCCATAAAATCCCTAAAAACCCTAAAAACCACTAAATCATAAAATCCATAAAAAACTAAAAACCCCTAAAACCCCCTAAATATCGCTTAAATACCTAAAACCATTGAAACCCATAAAAACCCTAATGACCCAAAAACACCTTCAAACCCCAATAATCCTTAAAAATCCGTAAAAGTCCCAAAAAATATAAGAAAATCCCTAAAAGACCCTAAAACACCTTAAACACAAAAACCCCTAAAACACCTAGAAATTCTTCAAAACCCATAACAATTACATAAGAACTATGAGAAACAATAATAAAACTAAAAAAATACTAAAAACCCTAAGAAACCGAAAAAACCCTAACTCCCATAAAAGACCCTAAAACTATAAAATACCCTAAAACCTCTTGAAAATCATAAAAATTTACAAATACCATAAAAATACTAAAAACACTCAAAAACTCCAAAACCCCCTAAAAATAATTAAAACCCTAAAACACCTAATGCACCATAAAAACCCTAAAACCCATAAAAAGATCCTGAAAATTGCTATAACCCAAAAAAATCACAAAAAAACTAAAAAACCCTAAAACCAATAGAACTCTTAAAACCCTAAAAACAATTAATACGTTTAAAAACTCTAAATCCACTTAAACCACTTAAAACCCAAAATACCCATAAACCCTTAAAATCTACTAGCCCCCCCCCCATCCCAAAAAACGAAAAGAACCCGAAAACACTTTAAAAACCTAAAAACCCAAAAAACAAAACCTATAAAACCCTAAAACCTCTAAAAACCCTAAAACACCATAAACAAAAATAACCCTAAAAACCATAAAACCCCCTAAAAACCCAAAAACTCTAAAACCCTAAAACCCCCTAAAAGTATCTAAAAACATTAAAAACCCTATACAAACAAAATAAAATACCATAAAAACATTCAACACAATAATAGACCCTAATAACTAGAATACCCAAAACAACTTAAAAACCACTAAAACCCTTTAAAACCCTTTATAATCACTAAAACCACTAAAACCATAAGAAACACTGAAAAACATTAAAATCCAAAAAAAATTAAAAATGCTAAAAATCAATGAAAACCATTAATCCTTAAAAAATCATAAAACCCCCTGAAATATAAACCCCCCTAAACCACACATAAAACCCTAAAAGCACCCCAAATAGTCATGAAAACCCATAAAAATATAAAAGCCCCTAAAAACTGAATGGACCCAAAACCAAAAAGATAAAACCCTAAGAAGCCCTAAAAATCCATAAAACACCATTAAAACACTAAAACCCCTTAAATACGAAAAACCCCTAAAAATAATAAAACCCCTAAAACCCCTAAACCCCTAAAAGCCCTTGAATTCCATAAAAAATCTAAACATTACTTAAAACCCTTAAAACCCCTAAAAAAGAATGAAACCCATATAATAACAAAAAAAAACCCTAAAAATCATAACCATTCCTTAAAACACCTAAGAAACTAAAAATCCCTAAAGGATCCAAAAACCCATCAAAGCCCCAATAAAACCCAAAAAACCCTAAAACCCTATGAAATGCTAGAAAAACATAATACCCATAAAACCCCTAAAAACCCATCAAACCATGTAAAACCAAAAAATGTAAAAAAACATTTTAGTACCTAAGAGATCCCAAGATCCCTAAACCCCCACCCCCAATAAACCCTAAAACAAAGAAAAACCCCAAAAAACCCCTCTAAAATACCCTAAAACCTTAAAATCACTAAAATAAGCTAATAACAATAAAAAAAAGAAATACCCTTAACATACCCCAAACCCCTAAATGTTTTTGAAAACCCTAATGATCTCTAAAAACAAAAAAAAACTAAAAACTCTAAATAAACATAAAACCCCTAAAAACCTTAAAGGACACTAAAATTGGTAAATAACCCTAAAAGGCATTAAAACCCCTAAAAACCTAAAGGACCCTAAATAACAAAAATCCCCTAAAAATCCATAAAAATGTTGAAACCCGTAAAACCCTGAAAATGCTCTAAAAACCATCACCTCGCCCTCTACCCACACAAAATATCCTAAAACTCATAAAGACACTAAAAACATGAAAACAATAAAAATCATAAAAGACACTAAAACTTTAAGAAAAACTAAAAGACCTAAAAAATCATAAATACACCAAATGATATTAAAAATTCCTAAAACCCCCTAATAACCATAAAACCCATAAAAATTTTAAAATACTCTCAAAACTATAAAAACACTTAAAGGACCTGAAAACCCCTAAAAGACCGAAAAACCCCTGAAAACACGCCAAAAGGATCCTAAAAACCCCTAAAGGAAAAAAACCTAAAAAACCCTAAAATACTCTAATAGCATGAAGGACCATAAAATCCATGAAAATCCATAAAACCCCTAAAAACACTAAAACCCATAAACCCCCTAGAAGACCCAAGAAAACCCTAAATAACCCACAAATAACATAAAAAACCAGAAATAAGAAAAAAACTCAAAAAATCATTAAAATTGTTTAAAACGCCTAAACACCCAAAAAGACCCTAAAGCTCTAAAAACATTAAAACCCCATAAAACCATAAAAAATAAAAAAAACCATAAAACCCTAATAACCATTCAAACCCTAAAACCCTAAAAAAATAAAAAAACTAGTATATATATAAAATCCTAAAAATTGTAAAAGAAACTCTAACCCCCCATCCAATAAACCTTAAAAATCTTAAATTTCCCTAAAATATAAAAAACAAACCCAAAGAGCCCCAAAATACCTCACAAAACACTAAAACCACTAAATAAACACTAATGAATAATAAAAACTCTAAAATCCTTATAAACTATTAAACCCAAAGAGAACATCACAAAACCCATAAAACCTCTAAAAATCCAAATATATCTAAAAACCATAAAAACCATAAATAAGCCCAAATACCCATAAAACACAAAAAAACCCTAAAATAACTAAAAACCCTAAAATAATAAATATTCCATAAGGATAAAAAATGTTCAATACCCTAAAACCATGAAAACCCCTTAAACTATAAGACAACCCATAATATACTAAACCCCTAAAAAATCAAAAAACACTAAAAACCCTAATGGACCCTAAAAACCCCTAAAGGAACATAAAAATAAATAAATAAATAAATGATAAAAAATAAACTAAAATGTTAAAAGAACCTATAAAACCCAAAAATACCAAAATAACATAAAAATTCATAAAACTCCCTATACCACACAATGACAAATAATCCTTTAAAAATGATATGCTACAAAAAAACAGTAAACACATAAAATCCAAAAAAAATCATAAAAGATCCTAAAAACATTAAATTCCATAAAATAGTAAAATACCCTAAAAAATAAAACACTCTAAAATACCATAAAACCCTAGAAACCCTAAACACCTCAGAAAATATAAAAACCCCAATAATGATAAAATATATATATTAAAAAATCTAAACCATAAAATACAATTAAATGATCTTGAAAACCCCTAAAACCTCTAAAAATAATAAAAACGATAATAAACCTAAAAACCATATAACCTTAAAAACCAAAAAACCCATAAAGATCATTAAAAATTCCAAAAATACCTTAATAACTTAAAAAAAATTAAATACCTTAAAAACATTGAACCCCCCCCCCCCCCCGAAAAAAATCAATATTCATAAAGACCCTTACAAACCCTAAAAACACCTAAAACCCCTAAAAACCCAAAAAACCCTAAAACATGAAAATATCCCTAATACCCTAAAACACCAAAAATCGCCAAAACCCCTAAAAATATAAAACACAAAAAATTCATAAGACCCCTAAAATCCTTAAAACCCCCCAAAACCCATAAAAATCCAAAAAAAACCATAAATCCGCAAAAATCCCTAAAACCCTAAAAACCCTAAAAACATAAAAAAATTAAAACCCTTAAAAAGTAAAAAATCATAAAAATCATAAAAACATTTTAAACCCCTAAAAATAAAATATATATATAAAACCATAACAACCCTAAAACAACACTAAAATCTATGAAAAAACAAAAAAACAAAAAAAACATAAAAACCATAAAACCCCTCAAGACCAGAAAAACCCCTAAAACCCCGAAATAGCCAAAAACCTTCAAAAACCCTTAAAAAAACTAAAATATATCAAAATAAAAAAAACCCTGAAAAATGTAAATACCATAAAACCCCCAAGAAAAAACCTATGAAAACTCTAAAAATCGTAAAAAACTATGAAAACCCTCAAAAACACTAAAACCCTATAAAACCATATAAAAATATAAGAAATATAAAAACCATAACCCCTCTAAAAACAATAAATACCCCAAAAACCTAAATATCATAAAATACCCTTTGAAATCCTTTAAAAACCTAAAAACCATAAAAATGCTAAAACCCCTAAATGATGCCTAAAGCCTCCTAAAAAACCCTAAACTCCAAAAACCACTTAAAACCCCCAAAACCCCAAAAAATACAAAAACACTAAAAACCCTAAAAACCATAACCCCCTCCCAAAAATAACTTATAAACTTAGAAAAAAAACCAAAACAATAAAAACCCTAATAACACTAAAAACCCTAAAACACCTAAAAACATAATAAACCCTAACACAAAAACACACTTAAACACCTGAAAACATCTAAAAATATTAAAAAACCTATTAACCCGTAAAACAAAAAACAAACAACTGAGAACACAAACACCCAAAAACCAGTATAAAAATCCCCCAAAATCCTAAAAACCCAAAAAACCCACAAACCCCATAAATCCCATTAAACCCTAAAAAACCCTTAAACACACTAAAAGGTAGTAAAATTCTTCAAACCCTAAAGACCCCATAACCTTAAAAATCCTATAAACCATAAAAAACATAATAAGAGCCTAAAAACCCTAAAACATCTAAAGTGATCGAGAAGACCCCAAAACCCCTAATTGGCCAAAAACCCATATAAACACCAAAAAATACCAAAACCCCCCTAAAAATAGTAAAACTCAATAAAAAACATAAAAAAATAAAAATGCTAAAAAATCTAAAAATCAAAACATTCTCAAACCATAAAAAACCATAAAAGTAGTAAAATTCCCTTAAAAACACTAAATCTCCTAAAAACCCCTTAAGAAACTGAAAACCCTAAGTATCCCTGAAAACTTAGAAATAAAATAATAACCCTAAAAATTTTAGAAAACAAAATAATCCTAAAACCCCAAAACCCCATAAAACCCTTAAAATCCCTAAATACCATTAAACCCCAAAACAATATAAACATAAATAAACATAAAAACATAAAATCCCCAAAACCTATAAAAAAACTTTATAACACTAAACACATTAAAACCCCTCAAAACGCCTAAGATAAAATTAAAAACCTAAAAACCCAATGAAACCAGAAAAACCCC
Source organism: Viscum album (assembly GCA_963277665.1). Taxonomy (NCBI): domain Eukaryota; kingdom Viridiplantae; phylum Streptophyta; class Magnoliopsida; order Santalales; family Viscaceae; genus Viscum; species Viscum album. The sequence goes on from OY728127.1 coordinate 830,204,786, forward strand.
AAAAGAACTAAAAACAATGAACAATCATAAAAACTCTAAAATCCTTAAAAAATGTAAAAAAACCCAAAAAACCCCTAAAAATCATTAAATCCCAAAAAAAATTAAGAAACCTAAAACCCCAAAAAACTTAGAAAACCCCAAAAAACCACAAAATACACAAAAAAACACATATCTAAAAAAACTATAAAACATATTAAACTTTATAAAACATCCAAAAAATCCTTAAAACCAATAAAACCCAACAAAACACTAAAAAATATCCTAAAACCCAAAACGAACCAAAACACGCTAAAATCGCATCAAAACCCCTAAAACCCACTAAAACCACTTAAAAACTAAAAACCCTAATGATACTAAAATATAAAAAAAACTAAAAACCCTAAAACCCCTAAAAACCCAAAAAAAACTTATTAAACTTATAAAGGGACTCAAAAATAATAAATAATTCTATTAACTGAAAAAACAAAAAAAATCTAAAAAACACCAAAAAACCGAAAAACCCAGAAAACCCTAAGATAACCATAAAACGACCTAAACCCCCTAAAACCCTTAAAACCCGTTAAAAAACAAAATCTATAAAACCCCTAAAAATAACTAGAATCCACTAAGAAAACCTTAAACCCATAAAACCATAAAAATGACTAAAAACCCTAAAACCCCATTAAAAGACCATAAACACCCAAAAAACTGAAACCCTGTAAAACCACTATATAATCACAAAAACATGAAATGCCTTAAAATCCCAAAAACCACTTAACACACAAAAAACTGGTAAAACACTAGAAACCCTAAAACTCATAACACCCCTTAATACCCAAAAAACACTAAAAGTCCAAATGATACCTTCAAATCCCTAATAAAATTAAAAATACTAAAACCACCTAAAACCTTAATAACCCCTCAAAATAAGAAAAAAACTATACAAAAATACATTTTTTAAATACGTAAGACTCCCAATAACCATAAAATTATTAAAAATATTATAAACCATTAAATCTTTGAAGAACCTATAAAAACTTTTAAAACAGCATAAAGTCCTAAAAAATATTAAATCCATAAATAACCCTAAAATCCAAAGTATACTAAAAACCCTATAATCCAATAGGGTCCTTAAAAACCCAAAAAAACCAAAAGACCATAAAAACTACTAAAAGAAAATAAAAACCCGTACATACCCTAAAATCCATAAAACCCCATAAGACCCTAAAAATCCAAAAGGAATCTAAAAAATCAAAAGACCCTAAAACACCCAAAAATGACTCTTAAAGACAATAAACCCCCTAATGGACTCTAAAAACCCTAAAAACCCTATAAGACACTAAAACTAGAAAAATCCATAATTGACCCAAAAACCTCTAAAAATCTAAACGACCCTAAAACCCCTAAACCCGTAAAGGACTCTAAAAACCCTAAGAACCACAAAGGATCTGAGAAAACCTAAAAACCCTAAAGGAATCCAAAAAGCCTTTAAAAATATAAAGGACCCTAAAAACCTAAAACCCATATAATACCCAAAAAACCATAAATCCCTAAAAGACATTAAAGCCCCCAAAAACACATAAAAACCCCCAAACCCTCTAAAATTCCTAAAATACTCAAAAAACCCCTTAACCATTAAAATAATTGTTTTTTATAGAAATCCCTAAAAACATAAAAGGACCTAAAATAGTAAAAACCATGAAAAATGCTAAATATTCATAAGATATCATAAAAATTATAAAATCCATTGAAACCTGAAAACCCCTAAAAACCTAAAGAACATAAAAACCCTTAAAGAACCCTAACATGCCCTAATAAAATAGAAAAACTATAAAAACCTTTTAACCCCCAAAAACTCTAAAAACCCAAAACCCCCTAAAACCCTAAAACCCCTAAAACCCCAAAATAACCTAAAACCCCATAAACACCTAAAAAGTAAAAAAAATATCAATAACACCAAAAAATGTGAAAAAATAAAAAAAACCCCAATAAATACTAAGTACCCTAAATCCTAAAAATCCTAAAAAATGTTAACAAACCCAAAAAAAAAACAACACGCCTAAAAATCCTAAATTCCCAAAAGATCCCTAAAACCCTTAAAACACTTAAATTCCCAAAACCCTTCAAACCCGTAAAAACCCAATAAAACCCATAAGAACTAAGATAGCATAAAACCAACAAACCCCTAAAACACCTTAACTAGCCTAAAACCCTGAAAAGTCACTAAAACCATATAAAACCCCACTAAATCCCTAAAAGTACTTTAAAACCCCAGTAAATAACAAAAAAAACCATAAACCTCTAAAACCCATAAAAAATCAAAAACATAAAAAAACATGAAAAGCATTAAAACCGCTAAAACCCCTGAAACCCCAAAACACCGAAAACCCATAGAACCCAATAAATATCCTAAAAAACTAAAAACCCATAAAAACACTAAAAAAACTTAAAATCAAAAAAAAGAACATAAAATTGAAAAAACACTAAAACCCCTTAAAAACTATAAAAACACCAAAAAACACTAAATGATTTTTAAAAACCCTTTCAAAAAAAAAAGAGCATTAAAAATCATAATAAATCATATAGAACCATTAAAATCCTAAAAAAACCAAAATACCCTAAAATCCCTAAAAACCTAGAAACCCCATAAAAGACATAAAAATCTTAAAAATCCTCAAAACCCAAAAATCACTCAAAACACCTAAAAACCACGAAAAACACTAGAACCCCTTAAACATCCCAAAAACCCAAAAAACTCTATAGACCTGTAGAAAACATAAAAACCCCTATAAAAACCTATGAAATCCTAAAAACCCAAAAAACCCATAATTCTCTAAAAGACCCTAAAATCCTTAAAAACATAAAAAACACAAAAAACCGAAAAACAATTAAAACCCCCAAGAAAAACCTAAAAATCCTAAAAGACCAATAAAAATCCCTAAAACCCCTAAAACACCCTAAAAACACTAAGATTCCCAAAAATACCAATAAAACACTAAAAAACTATAAAACACACAATGACCCCACAAAATACCCTAAAAACTCTAGAAACACACTTAATATCCTATAAAAAACCACTAAAACACTAAAAATCCCAAAACCCCCTAAATTTCCATAAAAACTCTAAAAACCCTAAAAACCGTTAAAAAGGTTAAAAATCAAAAAAAAACCCCTAAAACCCATTAAACAACTAAATTAAAATAAAAAATTAATCCCCTTAAAAACCCTTAAAAAACCTAAAAATCATTTAAAATCCATAGAACCCTAAAAACTAGTAAAACCATAAAGAACCTAAAACCCAAAAAAATCTAAATAACCTTAAAAACCATAAAAACCCAAAACAACCTCTAAGAATCCATAAAAAACCTAAAACCCCAAAGACCCTTAAAAACAAAAAAACACTAAAAAACAAAATACCCAAAAACCCATAAAAATATACTTACCCTAAAATTTAATAACCCTCCCCCCAATCCAAAAAACCCACGAAAACCTTAAAAACATTAAAATCCCCTAAAACCCCGAAAACAGTAACCCCCCCCTCCAATCCTTGAGAACCATTAAAAAACCATAAACCCCCCAAAACCCTAAACACCTCAAATCCCCCCAAAAAATCCACCCTAAAACCATAAAAACTCTTAAAATCCTCTAAAACCATATATACCATAAAAATAAAAAAACCATAAAATCCATAAAAACCCTAAAACACCCCAAAAAGATTATAAACCACCTTAAAAAACATAAAGTCCCTTAAAACACAAAAAACCCAAAATAACTCAAAACCCCCAAAAAAATATCATCAAAAAACACTTAGATACACAAAAAACCAATTAAAAACAATTAAAACACAAAAACACCTAAAAATTATAAAACTACCAAAATCACTATAAAACGCCTAAAAACTCTTTAAAAAATTTAAAACCCCAACCCCGCTCCCCCGACCCAATACCCACAAAACCATAAAAACCCTTAATCCCCCTAAAAAACCCAAAACCCCCAAAAACTATAAAAACCCTAAACCCCTAAAAACCCACCAGCCACTAAAAATCGCATAAATAACCAATAAAACCCTAAAACACCTAAAACCCTAACCCCCCCCCCCAAACCCTAAATTCCGTTAAAACCCTAAAATCCCTAATAACCATAAAATATCATAAAAACATAGAAAACTATAAAATTCCTAAAAACCTCTAAAATGACCTTAAACCAAAAAAAATCCAAAAAATCCCTAAAAACCTATTAAAAGCTATAAAACAGTTAAAAATAGCTAAAACTTTAAAAAACCTAAAACCATAAAATGCCCTAAAACACCCCATAAAGACCCTAAAACTCTATAAAAACACTTAAATACCCTATAAAACCATAAAACCCCTAACCGATCTTGAATAAACCTAATCCCAATAATAACAGTAAAAGAAACTGCAACCACTCAAACACACTAAAAACTATAAACCCCTGATAAAACACTATTAAAATGTAGAACCCATAGAAAACCCAAAGCTATTAAAATCTCTATGGAACCATAAAACCCTAAAACATCCTAAAACATCCAAAACCCACTTAAACCCCTAAAACCTTAATCCTCCGCCATAAAAAACATTTGATCCCTAAAACAACACTTGAAAATCCTAAAAACTGAAGAAGAAGAAAAAAACCAAAAACAATAAAACCCCCTACAAACCTTAAAATACACTAAAAACCAAAAAAACCCTAAAACCATTCAAAACCAAAAAAACAAAAAACCCCCCAAAACAAAAAAATCACTAAAAACCCTAAGAGACGATAAAAATTTTAAAACCCCTAAAATACTAAAAAACCAAAAAAAACCCTAAAACACAACAAAATATCCCCCATAAATTCCTAAAAACCAAAAAAATACTAAGACCTAAACCCTTAAAAAACACCATAAAACCCTAGAATAAACAACTAAACACTAAAATACCCAACAAAATCCATAGAAACTCTAAAACCCTAAAATCCATTAAACCCTAAAAATACATAAAATAACTAAAAACCCTAAAAACCCTAAACTATCTCAAACAACTAAAAACAAAAAACCCCTAGAAATAAAAAAACACGTAAAAACACACTAAATTCCATAAATTTTTTAAAACCCCTCAAAACCTTAAAAATCCTAAATAAACCCTAAAAATCCTAAAAACACTAAATACTGTAAAAACCATAAAAAACTTTTAAAACACATAAAAGAATGTAAAATTCCAAAAAACGATTAAAAGCCTAAAAATTAGTTAAAATATTTAAAATAGACTAAAATATTTAAAACTCAAGAAATATCATAAAACAATGAAAACCAATGACACCCAGAAAACCCTAAAAACAACAATAACCCTAAAGACACCTAAAAAAATTTAAAACCATAAAACCCCAAAAAAAACCTAAATACTGTAAAACCACGTAAAAATACACCAAAAACCCAAATATCTCTAAAATCACTAAATACCATATAAACAAAAAAACCAACAAACCATTATCTCTAATGAAAGAGTCGTGGTGATTACCCATATGTATGAAATAATTTTTCACAAAATGATTGTGGCATATTTATCAGAATGATTGATTGTGGGGGTTGGAATATTAAATAATATTTCATATCATGTTAACCATTTTTATCTTTCACCCACTTGTGATGGGTTAGTTTCAAATGGGGATTGTTCATGGAATCGGAAACACCAAACTGTTCTCATATTTGTGATGTATTGTTAACCTACATTCCAATGGAAGGAAATAATTGGGTAACTTGGCCAATGATAATTAAGAAATAACATTGGTCAAGAGGATTGGAAGTTGAGCTCATCACACCCTTTTGGGGGGAACAATTTCTTATTCAGGGAATCTCTTAAAGATTTAATATATGTTCGTGAATCCATTGTTCATTCCCAATTATAGACACCATGATTTAACAATTAGTTATTAGAATACATGGGTTCAAAATCATCAGCATATACCCTGGGTTCTGCAATGATTGGGATATCTGCATGTATCTTAGGTTCTCCATCTATAGTACCCATCTATGAACATATTAGAGAATCTTTGGTCATTCATTTGGATGACTAGGGTTTTAAGCCATGTTGTAAGGCACACTATTGTTTATTGTAATATAGGGGTAAAAATTATATATTGATGTTGGGATCAAACCCAAAAGATGGGATTCCTATGTATTCTTATTAAAGGAATCCAAACCAACATTTTTTGGTTACACTTAATAGGAGACGCCAAATTTTAATGTTGTGTAATGTGGAAAACCCAATGTCATTTAACATCATGTGGAAATGATTCCCAAGGGTAATGTTCCTATACAAGGATGATGTGGGACATACATCGAGGAGGACCAAGGGGCCTGGAATAGATGTGGTCTCCCAAGTGGGGGACTGAACTTACTGGTGTTTCGACCTAATAAGGATGGTGATAAAAGGGTCCTACAAGGAATATGGCCCTCTGAGCTAGATATGAACCTACATGAAATGTGGCTCGAAGAACATGAGGGTAAATTTTGGCATTGGGTTTGGACCTTAGGTAGGCATCCAACGTATCACATTTAGTTGTGAATTAAATCCAATATTATTTGAAATTTATAGGGTATTACACCGAATAGGAGGACCGTAAGAGGGTGGTTGAGGCTTATACTGATTAGGAGGCCCATATGAGGTGTAGTTTGGGCTTATACTGAATATGAGGCCCATATGAGGCGTGTTTTGGGATTATACTGAATAGAAGGCCCATATGAGGGGTTTCAGGGATTATACCAATGAGAGGACCATATGTGGTGTGGGATCATACAAATTTCATTATCTCCACTAACCTATAATCCCACGTGAGTCATTATCAGTGTGACAAACAAGAGGAAGTAGTATAACTGAATATCACTCAATTCATTCGTCCGTTGGTGTACAAGGCTTGAGCTCAATGGGAGAGGGAAATAGATAAGGATCTGGTGCCTATTCCCCCCCGACGTGTGTCTTAGGAATAATGGGAAAGAGAAATGGATTTGAAGTACCCTCTCCCCTATTATTTTTGTAACTGGGATATTCTGATTTTATGATCTATATAGCTACGTCCGGATAGGTGAAGGGGATAAAATTTCCCCCTCCCACAAGAAGGACTATGAGATTACTCAAAGAGGGATTAATGTTGATTCCTAGGGAAGAAAAGCGGGTAATTGACTATCCCTCAAAGGTAATGTAAAGCATGATCCTCCTCCTCCCCTCCTAGAATGGGGAGGTCTGCATGAGAACCATCAAGGTCAAAACCCTCATTACCATGGGAATGTAAACTTGAAAACATTCAAAAGTAATTCCTTCTAAAGGATGTTAGTAATAAGAATACTCTTAAAATTGGTATGTTGACTCAATAGGACCTGATAATGCATCTGATGAAATGATAATACATGTCAAGTGAAATTAGAAGAGGCGTAGGGGACCAAGTGGGGCCCAATGGTACGAAAGGGGGATGTGATGTGAGCTGGAGATAAGATCACCCTAGGATGCCCCATTCCATATAGCTTGTTCTTATATTTGATTGGATTCCATCCACCTATCTTGTTTCTACATAGGTGTGGGAACCATCTGTCTAGCATTGTTCTATATGGACCTCGGTTCCTCCCATGTAGCATTTTTTTATGTAGGGATAGGTTTTTCCAATGTATCATTTTTTCATGAAGGCTTGAGTTCCTCTAGTGTAGTGTTTTTTTACACGGGTCATGGATCCATCAGTGAATATTTTTACAATGTTGGGTGGTGGGTCACAAAGGGTCCATCCTCTAATAATCCATGGAATAATGTATGCAATAGGGGACTTGGGTTTATAGATAGACAAATGAATTTATTTTCATCCTTAATATACTGGGGTTGGTTTACCTACTAGTAATGGATTCATATCTCTCAATTCTCATATGTGTCTCAGAACCTGTGTGTGTGTGTGTGTTTCTTTCCTTTGTTTCTTGATTCCCATTGGGGGCCTTTTATAGAATAATAAATGAACCGGATACTGGCAGGGCCGGCCATCCTTATTGGATCACATGGATTCTTTTGTGGGTTCCCAAGATGGATTACCTACACCAAATATGACTTCATTCATGTGGGATGTAAAAAAACATCATCACCCACAAAATATTTGTCCTTTTTGGGGGACGGTATATTGCAGATGATGAAAATAACCATTCAAACCAACAAACTATTTGGTCTCATTTTTGGGAACTAGAAATAATGCCTCATCCAATGAATGATTTTTTTTGGAAACCTCACGAAGTGGTGAAAAACCATGCAGTGTGTCAATTCATGTAGTGATTTTTTCTATTCAGACCCTTTCATAGTTATGTGGCTTCACATAATTTTTAGATTTCCTCAACCAAATTAATGAAATTAGTTTCATTGTTTTCCCTTACCAAATTCATGGAATTATTTTCTACTTACTATAGAGTTTTTAGGAAATAAAAAAAATCCCCTAATTGGAATTTTATCTGATCTGTATGGAGAGGAGGTTCTTCAAATGAATAAATTTGTTCGGGTTTTAACCATTTTTTGGTAAGAATGTGGAAACGAAATTGTGTACCACACCTATACATGGGAGGAACCATATCATTTTTTATTAACATGAAATCTCTATGGACATTCACTCTTCAAACTCACCAATGATTAATTTCTTGTGTTTATCATTCTTACATTATAAAATAACTTTCCACGAAATCCAACTCATCATCCGTGAATGGTATTCTAGAAAAATGAATGTGATATTATTTCAAATTTTCGATAGATTCATTGTAGACTGAGCTCCTCATAGACAGATAACCTCATGGGCCAAAGATTCATGGGCCAACTCCTTATGGTCCATTGCCTCGTGTTACCCAAACTCGAAAAAAAATGCCTCATAGGATGACGGTTTGAGGGAAAAAACTTCACGAACTAATGGTTCTTAGTGATTCATAATTTTTAACTTTTTATTAATAATAACTCTCGTTGAAAAGATTTTTTGTATAAAATAATGAGTAATAGATCCCTTTAATTCTATTTATACGATTGATTATTCTCATTGTACTACTAAGGATAGGTGAAAATAAATGGTTGATTCCATTGACAACAATTCAGAAATCCCCATCATATTTTTCCATCAATCTCTGGTGGGACTTCCAATACATTGTATCATTCCTAATGTCATGCCCAATAAATCAACCCAAAAACCTAGATAATCTTGAAGTGTAACATTACATGAGACAACATCTCAATGATGGGGTCATTTATTCAATAAAATACCTCCATTGAATTTCATTTTAACTACACTCCTCTATCTAAAGAAGAAACTATATGTGCAAATGATAAAAATATACATTGCTATCCTTGAATTATATATAATTCCATGACAAGTGAGAAACTAGGGTGGTCTCTGATGTGGTACCTTCTCCCTAAAGGCTCATTTAGCCTTCATTGGGGGTGGCCTTTCTGGTTCCACCAATGTTGTGACAAATTCAAAGTTGATGTGAAATATGTGGGGCTATAAGAATTTATTTAGGTATCAAAGCAATAAAATTATTGGAACTGAACTATTACCCATATTTACATACCTGATGGATTCTAGACACTAATACCTTCTATCTAGTGCATGGGAAGGCCGAAACTAGTCTCTAGGATGTCCGTATAATTTTGGGGTCTCCCATCATGGGTGACATGTATCATAAATTTTTGTATCCACCTTCATCTTGGGATGAAAAGAAAGTACTCTCATCACACTCTCTAAGAATATTATCTAAAAGGAAAAGGATCTTTTAAAGCTTGAACCTCACCCGAAGTAGGAAATCCCATTTACTAAATAGATCAAGTACTTCTCCAAACTAAGTGGACATGAACCTTCTAAAAGGAGACTATCAAATTTGACAAATATTGAGTCTCGAATTCTTATTGGTGACTATTTTCCCAAGCTTGATGAGGGTTAGATTAATGAATAGGGTTGAAATATTAACCCCTAAATCAACCAACTATTCTGAATAGCATCATATCATTGCATTTTTCTCAGTGGATGGATGCTTCTAATGCACATCTCCATTACTGAGGTTAGAGTCACAACCTTCATAATGGAAGCTTAGTTGGCCAATAACAACCTCATTAATCTTTCCTTCACAGTGATGTAAAAAATATTTTGTTTTTTTGGATGCTTCAGGATGGGGAAGTCGCTATTTGATCTGGCAGGCACCTTCCAAGTCATCTTGGATAGAGTAGCAGTCCATATTATAGGTTATAGATTCATCAATAGTTGACAAATCCCAAAAAATTCTTTATGACTGTATCTTCATAGCATAAGTTGGGTAATACAATAATACTGGAGATATTGAGAAACAATTTATGGGATCAACTATTAAGAACATTTTACCAATTATTCTTACATCCCTTAATTTGGTACTTTGGTAAATAACATATATAGGGACCATTCCTTGTGAGGATTTATTATATATTTGAGGGAATAAATTTTTTCTACCTGGATAGATGGGGAGCTTATATTCAAGGGATAAACACTCTATATATTTAAACATCAATTAGAGTATGTTCAGATGTAGTTTCCTCTGACCATCAATAGTGTATTCCAAGAGAAATACTTAGTTATTGATTAGAAGATCTGGATAATGTTCACACGATAAGGCAAAAAATCTGGGATTGGGTTACTTCCTTCTATGGGTTTTTATTCAGAACATTACAGATCTTATGAAGTATACTAGAACAAATCATACACTGATGATCAATTGGAAAGACTGATTTCTATCATCAGTGGTCCATCAATGACTAAGACTGAGGGTAATCAAATTCATGCTATTGGACACTCATGTTACCAGAATCATCTAAGTAAAACTTTCATTTCTCAACCCCTAAGAAATATGTTGAAATCCAGGGGTTCAACAACCCTTGATACTGGTTCTTATTCTCAAGGTAATGGATCCATCCCCCTAATGTCGCCATTCCATTAACCTAGAGACAATAGAATTCTTTAAGGAGTTCCCATTCGGTTCAACATATCTAGTACCTTTTTGAATATAAATAGGTTTATTTGAAAAGATACAACTATGGGTCAACACATAAAAATGTTTCCTTTACCGCTAAACCAGAGAGGGTATTATCCTATATCCATGATCTTGACTCCTCAATCAATTTTCTGTAGAAATGAAATAGATGCACCTAGAGAGATCTCGTAGTGGTGAGGTATAAGTTCAATGATAATCGATAGGATTATATTCATGCCTCTAATGGGGCCAAATAACTTGACCGCCTTTCCACAAATAGGGTTGCAGAAATTCCTTCTTTTTTACTAGGGTCTAATAATCACCAAACCCAAGAAGGTTCCAGGATTGATGGGTTGCTGAGAAAGAAAGTGAAATGGCTATAACCCACACCACTTCCTAGGTTGGATATTCTATAATTAACCATTAAAATCACTATATACGTCCATAAGGCTTGTAAAGAATGTGATACCTTGAGAGAAAGTATATATGCTGAAAAAATTAATGAAAAGATTTTGGAATAGCACAGTGATCTTGTAAGCTTTGGTCTGATCACTACTCCCCCAAAAATATCTACATGAGAAGATTTTCATGAATTTGATATAGTTCTGGAGGATCTTCACACCTTCATTTACTCATTCAAGGATATAATTTATTGGTATGGTCATGAAGAGGTTAGGGTTGGGCTCATTATGGGTCAAGATGACGTTGATGATGAAGTAATATAGTTATTTATACCAACTCATCTTCTTATAATTACTATGAATTCAATCCATACTCCTAGTACTTCCAGGAACCTGTCGAGATTTTGGAACTTATCACTTCCCCATAGCACACACCAAGTGGTGGAACTTTTGGGTAGAACAGACATTCGAACATGGTAGATACCATAGATGGATCTCCCAGGGAAATAAATCATATAAAGGAGGTTATTACAAATCATGTGGATGAATTTCCACCCCTATCCCCACTCTCTATTCTTTCTAGGGGAACATATCTGTGGCACCCCACAAATATTTAGAAGATGCAACAACTGATGATATGTGTTCTGTGGGGGATATGGGTTGACTATTACACCTCTTTACTTATCCGTCATGTTATGTATTTTCTTTTATTGACTAATTATTTCAAAAATTAATTGGTGATTATGAATTTAGCTAGTAGGAAACAATAATACAATGTCATGTAACTCATGATTATTTAGAGATTATTTTGATAACTCTATATTTGATAGCTGAACTATATGGGGAGCCCCAAAAACCAAGGATTTCATGAAGATACCAAGCCCCTAGGGGTTGACCCTTCCTGATCAAGTGAATTATGCACCATTATAAGGGGTTTCTTCTAAGCATGGAATTCCTATTGAGTGTATTGATCATGCCCCTATGGGAGCATATCCAATGATGGGGGATTGATTTAATCCCATAGAGAATCATAATCAGCTATCTCCCCCAGTTCTTTGATGGTTATTCCTGCAACAACAGTTTAAATGAATGATCTTTCGGAGACCAATGACCTAATCAAGCATGAGCCTGCCCCACAGGTGTCTATAGAATAACCTAATGTTAACCTGTATATGAAGGATGAATCATCCATTTTACCAGGTGATGAAATAATGGTTCTCATGGATATCAATTTTTTAGCAAGTGAAGGTGAGTTCTATATCTTTTCATACATTCCTTTTTCTTTTTTATGTTTAGGTATTGACTAATTAATTCATCTGGATCTAAGAAAAGATCCACAAGCTTCTTTGGATGAAACTCATCCTTTTACATCCCACCTACTAACACTAAAATGAAGTCGGATACCATATAATCAATTCATGCTGAATTTGCTGAGTCAAGACCCTCTCTAGTGGAACTTATTCTAAAATATATTCTTCCATATGAGAGTGATTCATAAAGTGGAAAAGGATACTCTAAACATACATCATTACTACCATCAAGCTATTTAGAAGTACATTTGTTTCTGAATATCTCAAACCCCATGTCAAATAATCTGGTGAAAAATACCAAATTATTCCAACTATATTTATTTCTTGGTTATGGGGGGTTCAATTATTATCCCATAAAAAATAGTATGACAATTGATTTCTACTTGGGAGGAAGATAACATGATCTATTTACACAACTATACTATATATTCCCTTTCTCACCTTGCCTTATCCATGCATATCCTTATTAATAAATCCTTTGAGCATGATGGGACAGATTCATGTCCACTTGGTGAAGTTGGAGAGAAAATAACCACGATGTAGAATCATTTTCAGGAATTGGAGGGGCTTTGTTATTAATAGGAGTGGGTCAGCAAATAATTTACTTATACTGAGACATATATGGATGAAGGGTGGTGATTTGTGGAGGAGGCTTAGAAGGTAGAAATAGATGTAGCTGAGAGGGTGGAGGCACTTCAGGCTAGTACTGATGCTGAGATTGCAACCTTGATTGTCCTCTTCAAATCTGTAGAGAACTAGGATCAGGCACTAAATCATCATTTTGAATCCATTGAGTGGTCACTATAATCCAAATTTCCCACTCATATAGAACGACTCCAGTATGGGGATGCTTTTCCTTGGTTCTGATTCAATGAATAAATGAAAACATGTTTTCCATATAATGACTATCCTTTATATTATCTTGAAATTCCAATGAATCATATCTTGTCTTGTTTTGAAAGATAATATCCACTAGATATAATTTTTAATCACATCCTATGATAAAAAAGTTGACATTATCATGAAATTCATTAATATTTTACTTATCCAAGGGACTATGTGATCAAAATTTTGACTACTATTAGGGTTATATATAAAACCCTACAAATTATATTCCTTTTCTATTACCACACTAATATTTTCCTAAGTCCATTCTGGTGTGTGCTAGAAGGTTTGAATTGACTTTTTTATAGGATTACCTTTGTAGGTTTTCTATCTAAAATTTTTTATTCCTTACTCTTTATATTCCTATATTTCTTCTTAATCTATTTCAATCATAGATTTAGATATATAGGGACTGTTTTTTATTCATACTTCCCATTGCGGGTCTTCAACCTGGTGAGTATTGTTTCTCTTTTTGGGGTCAGTTTAAATTCTTGTAATTCAGACTAATGTTACGAATTTTATAGGCCAAACAGCTTTGGCCATGAATTATATCGTGACTACCCCAATAGGGTTCACTGGTCTAGAATGTCCTAGAATCTTTCAAACATGAATTGGAGATTTTTTTAGACCTTTTATTTGTGATTTCTAAATCTGAGAAATGATATGGGACAAGTACAGGAAGAGTAACCACATGAAATGTTTCCTATAAGTTTTTTTTTTGGAATAAGGAGATAAGAAAATTCTCCTCTAAAGGGAAATTTCTCATTGATTCAACGGACTTTTTTAGGGACAATTATTTAGATCCAACTATGAAATAATGTGCATTTTCAAAAAATGGTGTGTTCAGAAAACTATATCTGCATTTCGGATTGCCAAGTATTTTTTAAAAAATCTTCTTTCAGAAGATCGTGATGGGTGGCTAGTCAAGGGAGTGATATATAAAACATATGATGGAATCTATATTGATAGTTTCTGTAAATGAGAATCCACTCCTGAAAAAATTTGGAATGTGTATAGGAGGGCTGAAGCATGGTGATGTTTAATGTTTAGTGACTAGGACATGGACTGTGCTATTTTATTGTATTATAATATGGTTGTAAAGTTATTCAATTTATGGTCACACATATTTAACCCTCAGATAAATGATTTCCCCTTTTCATGGTAATATTTCCAAGAATATTCTATTATCTTCAGGTATGAAGGGGAAAGGTGTAACCCTTAATATAGGGTTTTCCGAATATAAGGAGTGAAGTGGGGAGAAAAAATGTCATTAGAGAATACATAGATAGAAGAGATCTCTCCTGAGGATGAATTTTCATCTTGTTGATAGGCCTTTTGTGTGGGTGACTTATGGAGAGCCAACAAGGGCATATTGTGCATAATAAAACTATGGTGTTCTCAATACATTAAACCTTATTTTTCTAATGTCAAGGGAGTTTTATAAAGATTTGGACTTCCCTAAACGTAGAGATTGTTTTGGGAAAGGAATGATTTTGAATATGAAAGAAGCATTACATTTCGAAATTTTTTGAGAATAGGTAGCAACATTTTCCATACAAAGGTCTCACCCATTAACAAGAAGGAATGATTATTCTCATTATGTCTAGTACTGAGATATAAGGTCTGGTCTTAACAAAGTGCATTTTAAAAATAAAAATCAATCCATGCGTAGTTTTGGGAAGGTTTCCCTACATGTATATCGAACTCTTGTGTGGGGAAGGGACATTTTATTTTGAGTACATGCTCATGAGTGGGACAAGTCATGTATTTGATTCTCATATGAAGATCTAGCTAATTTATTATAGAGTGGAGAAAATATTTCTATTTCCAGACAACGATATAAAATCTAGGAGTCATTATGTATACTAATTAGTGAGAATCATACCATACATAGTTATAGTGTGAATGCTTTTTCACTGGTCATACCCATATATAGGAAAATGGAGATGTTTTATGTTATTCTTGGACCCTGAATTGATGATTCGAGTGTCACTACATATCCCATGATTACTAGAATTAAGAAATACGTATTTATTAGTAAGTGTGTAGTTTAGTGTCATGTGACTAGGATATTAGGCATACAGTTTAATGTCATTTGGTAAGGATGGCATGTGTTCATGAAGTTTTATGTCTTATTTTGAGAAAAATATGTTACTGAATGATGAGTAATAACAGGATCATCAGGCCGAGACATTTCCACATACCATGGATGTGAAGGGTAATGAAAATGTAAACCATGATTCCAGGGGTTATCAAGTCGGGAGAAATGTTATTGGGGGAAATTCCATTTTGGATTACCATGAATGAAGACTCCACTCATTGGAAAAAATTTACGTTGGATGAATGGCCTTTTGTGTGGGTGACGTATATAGAGAAAAATGTGGAATATTTTCTATATTCTAACAAAGGATTCTTTAGGACACGAAACCTATATTTCCTTTGGCCAAGGAAACATTGGGGAGGTCTAAAATTACCAAGGACAATGAGTATTATAAATAGAAGGAATGTGTTTGAGTACATAATAAGCATTCATGCCATGAATGGCCATGGAGTGTGAATTACCTAGATATATCTGACTCATATGTATAGGGTTATATTTCTTTTTTCATGATAGATTCATGTATGAGGAACCCAAATATAAGGTATCCTATATAGATTATTTTTTTATAAGGCTAAGGGGTCATTTTTTTAATTTTACCCCATGGATAGGACTAGTACATGGGGTTTAGTCATCACTACATATCAAATTAAAGTGATAATCAAGAAATGCATAGTTTTTTATGAACCGTGTATATTAATGCAGGGAGGCAGGGACATCACCTATGTAGTTTAATATCATGTGGTAAGGATGTCAGTTAACTTTTGTCAAGAGGAAATATTTCAGATGGACCCGATATTAAATAACTAGGTGTAACTATGTATCCTACTTTGGTACGAATCAAGACAATGTAGTTCTCAATGAAAACTCTCCACACAAGTCTAATCAATACATAGTGGGGGATTTCCCATTGATTATATTTATTACTGTGGATGGATCCATGAATGGAGATGCAGGTGTCACTACATATCCTATGTGGACTGTAATCAAGGCACACATAGTTATGAATAGTAACCCTCTATGCATGAATGATCCATACAAGGAGGGTGAATTTTGAACATTTATTATTTTGTTTTTTTGTGGGTGAACTCGAAATTAGAGATCTTTGTGTCACTACATATCATTGTGGGGAGGAATCAAGCCACACATAGTTCTGAATTTGAACACTCTAAGCATTTCTAATCTATAAGAAGAGGGAGGTATTTTCCCCATTGATTATATTGATTTTTGTGGTTCGACAAGGGTGTCACTATGTATCCTCTATTATATAAATCAAGAAAAAAAATCTAAATGGTAACTCTATATGCATGTCTAATCTAAACCTAGAGGTGGTGTTTTCCCATTGATCATATTGATTATTATTGATGGACCCAGGATCAGAGATCCTGGTGTCACTATGTATCTTGTGTGGATAGGAATCAAGACACAAGTTGTTCTGAATGTGAACTCTCTATTCAGGACTAATCCATATGTAGAGGGGATAATTTTTTCTATTGATTATATTGATATTTTTTACCCTAGATTGGAGATATGGGAATCAATATGTATCATATGTGGATAGGAATTATAGCACAGGTAGTTTTGAATGATAACTCTCTACACAAGAGTGATCCATAAATAGTGGGGGGATTTTTATGATTGAGTATATTTATTTTTCTCGCTGGACCTAGGATTAGTGTGTTTAAAATAATTTTTCATGAGTATGACTAACTTACATGTCATCAAGGGTATTATTTTATTAATTTCGTCCCTTTTACTTATAAAATATGGAATACCACTCCCCTTTTTAGAGGAAATGGGAAAACCCATGGGAAGGTCTATTTTTTTAATTTTATTATATAGAGAAAAGATTATAAGATCGAAAAATATAAAATAAATTTCCACTCATTTCCTACATAAATCCACTCATTCTCCCATTTCTCTTTATTAAATATTCTAGGATCATGTCATTACTCTTTAATTACCTTTATAAAGTCCACACAAGGTTCATTACAACTCTCTAGAATCTCCTCCCAATCATTTGGTGTCACCCACTCAAGGTAAGGGACCTTCCTCTCGTCATTTTAATTCAACCACCTTCCTTATAATTTGTCTTTTTTAATTTCAATTTAATATATTTTCAATCATTTATGAATATTATCTTACTGTCCAATTTATTTTATTTTAATTATATATCATTTATCCTTTCTCATTTTTACCATTACCTGTGAATTTACTATACTGTAATTCTACAAGGGATTTGTCTCTTCTCATTTTTATTCAATCATTACTTTTATGTTTTGATTCTTTGATTCAATTTATGGTTGTTTGGGTTTGTTTTTATGTTACTGATTTACAATAAATTTGATTAATAAATTATTATAGACCAATTTCACTCTCATTAATCCCTCTCGTTAACCTTTTATGTACACCCATTACCATGCCAAAATTTAATGAGGGGTCCTATATTTCTCCTCTTTATTCAAGTATATATATTAACTTATTATTTATCTACAACTCATAATGTTGGTATATATTTATAAATATCCCCCAAAATTTAAATTTTATCTATAACTTATGTGATACCCCTTTCACTCACATCAAGCCCTATCATGAACATTCATAATCAATTTTTATGATGCTGAAATGTCCCCGTGATTTTCCATGCCAAACAATTGTGTAGTGAATACTCATACACATTTCATATCAAGGGTGATCAACTTTATTGACATATAATTCTTGATTTGGTACTTAAATGTATTTATTCTACACTCTATTATCAGGGAAGGAATTAAAATGATGAATGTATCCATGTTTTATGGTCCACGTGACACAGTTAAGCTAAATAATGAAATAAATGTGATGGGTGCAACCAGATTATATAGTGCTCCATTGCACTAGGTAATGTTTAGTCTTCTGAGATTTCACGTTAGAATAGGGAGTAAAAATGACTCCTCTATAAGACTTTTTAAATCATGACAGAGTTTTAGTTATCTGTGACCTATGATTATGATGTAGTGTTTTAAGTTGTTTCCACATTTCCCATGTCTCCCTTATGATTATAATGTTATATCATGCCTCATTGTTAGTATTTATGATTCCCACTTTGTAAATTTCACATGGATGTGCCTATTGTGAAACATGTATTTATTTCTTCATTTTATGACATGTTAATTCACTTACTAGAGTTTATAGCACACCACTTTCTTATGTATGACCCAAGTTGTCCCATTTTTATATATGATTATGTTAAGGTTGTTTCCAATAGAGATGATGTTTTTATCATTTTAAGTTGTTATTTAATGTACCTAATTCCCAAAGAATCTATACTTTTTGATCTTCCAAGATTTATTATATGTAATATTATTTAATAAATCATGAATTAATATGTAATTATGTGATGGGTTTTCATAGTTGGTATCAGAGGAATGTTTGGTTAATTTTTGCATTAGAATTATAAACTATATATAAAGACTTAGGGATAATACTATATATAATACATAATACCTAAATTTTGGTAATTATAGAATAAATGGTTTATCAAGAAAATAAATCCATGTTTGTATACTACAAGAGGAAGTCGATTTGGCATAGATATACATATGTGTAAAACCCCAAAACACTTTGTTGATCATAACATGACTGGGAACTGGTGTATGATAAAGGGACTGGTTGAACACCTAGTTTCACTCTCTCAGATTATTTGGTTTACTAATTTTATAATCTCATTGTAAAAAATTATTAAGGTTACAAACAATTCCCTTAAGACTATATATTAGGAAACAGATTGTATCCCAAAAAATAATAAATTCATGGATAACATAGATTGAATCCCAAAAATTCATTAAAAAAAATTCATCTAAATTAAGGAAATGCATTTCGTTTATTTTTTACCCACTTTATTATTATTGTAATCCCATTGTAATTTTATTTTAGTTTTTCTGATATAAAAAAATTTCATCTAAATTTCTAATGGTGTGGTGAAATTGATGATATTTTAGGGGGATGAAATAAAATTATGAAATTATTCATTTCCACAAATTATATTTCATTATGTTCCTAGCCTATATGATATAAAAATTTCATAAGTCTAGTGAAAAAATCTTAAAATACAAATGTTTTCATATTATGATCATTTTCAATGAATTGATAGTCGTTTTACACATCAAAAAGTTATTATTTTTCAGTTGTTGACTTTATCTTTCCCATGTTCTCTATCATAATATATTATTTTTTTTATTTAGTTTTCTCATCCATGTATATGTTTTTAATTCTCAATAACGTTATCATTCTTTTAAACCTAGTTTTATGATGATCATCGTACTTCCATTTATCCCATTTCAAGAATGTGTTTTTTAACCCTTTTTGCAATGTAAGTTTTTAATAAAGAGTTTTTTTTAAGGGTAAAATCATTTTCCAATGTTCAAGTTTAAATTTATGGGATGAAATTTATTAGAGGAGGAATAATGTTACACCCTATGTTTTAAAAAAAATATAAAACTTTGTTTGATAGCATATGCAATATGCAACACCGAACAAAAAAATAATTATTACTAAAATATGAAAATTTAATGATAGCCATTAAATTTCACATATGAATAGTATCAACTAATAAATGATATATATATATATATGTATTTCCTAAATATATTTATAAAATATTAGTAAAAAATTGATCATTTTTTGGTAATTTCATTTTATTAACGAATGTTTTCTAATTTTTTTTTAAAAAAAATAATATTATAATTATTTTCTAGAAAATTTTAAAAATATATTGGGTAAAATGAAATATATTTTTTATATAATAATAAAAAAATTAAATTAGTGTGAAAAGTTTTATCTTTTTGGATAATATATATTTTTCAGTGAATTTTGAAAAATATCGTTTTAAGTAAAATTATCATTTATTTCGATAAATTAATTAATTTAAGAAATCATTTATTATTTTAATTTTATTTCAATGTAAAATTAGTATTATATATTTATATTTAGTTCAATTAATTAAATTTTAATAATTATTATACCCGATTTTAGTATAAGTTTCTTTATAGGATTAAAAAAGCCATTTATCTGAAAATTGTTTTAAAATTCATAATGTTTCTCCATTATAATTAATTAAAATATAACCTAATCAGAAATGATATAAATTAAATTTTTAGATTATATATTTATATTTATTAATTTAAATTCATATAATTAAGATTACTTGTTATGGAGTATAAGTAAAGTCATATTTCCTTGAAAAAAATCATTTTTTGGAAAACAATTTTATATCACTGGTAAAAGATTTATTTTAAATTAAATTATTGCATATATTTTATTTAATAATATTTAATAATTTTAACTCCATTTTTGAACAATGTTAATTTTAACTATTGTAAATATTTATTACCTCGATTGAAGGAAAATAGGTTAATTCAGGTAAAAAATAATTTAACAAATACTAGAATAAAATGAACCCTAATAGTAAGGATATTTATATTTAATATTCATTAAAATTATGATTATTTTATTTATTCCTTAATGAAATTACTGTCTAGAATATTTGGAAATTTTTCTAACAAAAACTATATTTTGATATGATTGAGCACAAATTGTATTTTTGAGTAATATACAATTAAAATTAAGAAATTACTTTTGAGGAAATTTATTCTTAAAATAAAAACTAATTTATTGAAATAATATTATTAATCAATTTATATTAAATGATAATATTCTTATAATTTTTATGAAGTGAATTGTAATTTTTATAAGGGTTCGAAAACTATTATTGTCAAAAAACCAACATTTCTCAATTAATGTAGATTTTATTTTAAAAGTGATTTTTTTATATTTAGATAATTATTTTGATAAAATTTATATTATTTTTGAATCAGAATTTTAAAATAATACAATGATGAATATTTCTTAATTTTTAAAAAAATTCAATTTTTTGTGTTAAATTAAATATTGTATAAATATATGGGTTTTATTATGATATCATAATGACCCAAAAATGATAAAATAAATACTATAAATTGTATCCAAAAACAAATATATGTTTTACATTTAAAATAATAGTATTTTATGTTTATTTTATTAATTTTATAAATACATCATGAATCCCCCAACACCATTAATATATTTTTAGGGTTTTAAAATATTTATTTAATAGTTTGAGTCAGTTCCACATGAAAAATGTATTATTTTATTAATTTAGGCCCATTAAAAATAAAATAGTGAAAATAACTCCCATTTTGATAAAATTATGGGTAAAACCCATGGAGAGGTTTGTGGTTTTGTTTATTTTATTATATCGAATCCAAAACCTATGTTTGAGAAATAATAAATAAATCCCCACTCATTTCCTATATAAGCCCACCCAATCTCTCATTTCTCATCACTAAAATATCTTGGAGCACATCCTTAGTCTTACCTACTCTCTATATAGTCCTCCCAAGTTTACCCCAGACTCTTAAGAAGCTCCGCCCATGTATTTGGAGTCACACTCTAAAGGTAAGGGACATTCCTCTCCTCCTACCAATTCAAGAAGCTTTCCTGAAATTAGTCTTTTGAATTTAATTGATTATATTTTATTAATTTTAAACATTACCTTACCTTAAAATTGATGTTATTTTAATTTTGTATCATTTTATCTCTTTCATTGTGACCTTTACCTAATCTGTTATTGTGCTGAAATTTTGTAAGAGACTTCAATGTTCTCATTTCTATTCAAGAACCCCTTTTATTTTATGATTCATAGATTCATTTTATGGTTGTTTTGATATGTTTTCCTACAACCACATTTATATAAAACCTCTCTTTACATACAAGTACATTAGATAACATTTGTGGAATACTTAAAACATTATACAAATAGATTCCCAAAGACCGTACTAGTATAATGCCTCTTGAAACATGGACACATAAACATGGATACATAAGTGAGCTAAATTATCTCCCACTAGGTTTTTGTTGACTATCAAAATTCATATATACATCAAACATAATACATATCATCATAATATGGGGAATGGAAACATAAAATGGGGCAATCTAAAATGCTCAATAATGGTAAATAGGGGATATATGTAAGAAAAATCAAGAGCATAAGGGTATGAGAAGGTGATCATGAAAATATATGATAATACCATTTATCTAAAAGATAATATACACGAATCATGGAATAAATCATGGAAGTTCATACTACATGAATCATAAGGAAATGAAAAACATAAGCCATATGATCATAGCATAGGAATAAGACATGGAATTATGGTAGACACATAAGCATATAACATGATTTCCATATTATTTAATGAATTACTACCAAGGGAATTTTAGTGGACAATGTCATTTACTGAACCGGGTTCACTCCCTCTTCCAGTCCTATAATAATAAACCAAGTTCACTACTCATTCTAGCCCTATAATACTGAACCAATTTAATTTATTGTTCTATCCATGTATATATCTTGAGATATAAATAGTTTCCCAATGAAATGGAAGAAGATATAAGTCTCACCCATCGCATAGTTAAATAAAACATACATTTTCCAAAAAATCTTAAAAAATAAACAATAACCCATGAAATGTAATTGGTATCATAAACATATAATCATGTCATAAACATTAGAAAAAGATATATATTTCCTAATCATTTCATCAAAAGAATAACCATGAAAAGGAGTGGGTTTCTTAAATATATAACCCATTAATGTGAAATAGGTTTCCTGAACATCATTCCATCAATACATAAACCATTCATAGAAAGAATATGAATGGAAACATTGAATCATTTCCCAAAAGGCATAAGTGTGACAAAAAGATTTAATCTTATGTAGAAAATAATTTTTAAATATATTTAGTAAAAATTTCTTGAGGAAAATATACTTTCTTCATTATAAAACACTTTTTAAAACATTATATTTTTTTAGATTATGGTTTTTGAAATAAAACAGATTTCCGACCGAAAAGAGAAATATGGTCATATTTCTCATAAAAATATTTTCTTAAATACCCTCTGTAAAAAAGAGTGATAAAATGATACTAAAACATGAATATATAATTAATAAAAAAGGATAACAAAATTATTTATTGTTCTTGAGAGATGGATAATAATTTTTCACCAATTGAAGCATAAAAATAAACAATCTCAATAAATAATGGGATTGTTTCAATAAAATCTTACCACATGGTAAATATGAATCTCACTCCACATGTAAGAAAAATTAAATTACATGGAACTTATAATGTCATGTATATATTGATATTCGTGATAATAATTTTAGAATTTATGTATATACACATCATAAAAGTATTTTGGTGCCTAACAAAACATGTGTCACACAGAAGGGAAATTGTGACAAAACTACTCTACTAATTTGGTAACTTTTTATTCTTAAAACCCCATGTAGTAGAGATTATAAAATGGATAGGTAAATACACTTATAAATAATTATAATAATAATATAATACTTTAAAGGTAATTACATACACCCCACAAAATAAGTTAGTGGTGAATAAGTCATGTATCTCGTGGAAATAAAAGTGAGAAGAAATTCCATTACATTATGTCTTGAATATCATCATACTCATTAAAACCACATGTATAAAAAATATAACTTTATTATGGATATTTTAAAGAACCATATTCTTACTTCTTATTCCATATATGGTTTTATTATGACCTCATGTTATTCACTTGTGAAAAATATTATGTTAAGGCTTCACTTTAGGCAATATTCGCTTTTTTCCTCACATGTGTCTTAATTTTTTATATCATCAGCCCTTATAATTATATAAAAATTTCAAGAATTTAAATCATGATGTAAATATGTTTTTTATCAATTTTAAGTTTATATAAGATTGAAATGGATTACACCATTCATGGAGATGGTAAGTCGTACATACGCCTGAACGTTGTTTCCATTTTTATTTTCTTATTGAAAAAATGAAAAAAATGAAATATATTTATATGTATATATAATATAATAAAATTAGCATTATCAAGTTATATATATATCATGTCAGTTTACTAAACTCATCCTTAATATATTCAATGTATTTTTTGAACGAATCATATCATTTTGAGGGGGAGGTATACCTCACTTCCTCAAACAAAATTATCATATTTACACCAAATAGAAAGTAAAAAAATATATATTTTATAAAAGAAATGTAGAAGCATAAAGAAATAATAAGTATAATATATGAAATATATTAATATATTGTCCATCATAATTTCTACCATGAAATGTATTAAAGGAAAAAAATAAAAAATCATTATTTAGTGAGGTGACAGTTCGTCGTACACATAAACAGTATGTTCATTAACCATTAGAAGTATGTGTGTGTAAGTGTAGGTCAAAAATATATAATAGCATAATCCTTGTATATTGAACATACTGTTTTTTATACAATCATATATGAATAGATATTTTGTGAGGGTAGAAAAAAAATAAAATAAATGGGTTAGGGGGAGGGTGTCACCTCTTAATCGAGTAACTCTTTTTGGTTTTAACCAACGGGTTTCCTTGGAAGGATTAATTAAAAAATTGAGGCTTCAAAAATGATGGTAGGGATTTTTAGAAGTGTATTGGGTATATCTTCACCAAAAATAAGTGTTTTGAGAGGTGTTAATATTAAAGAGAGGTTGTGGCCTTTTATAAGGAAGGAAAATGACACACCTCGAATTTTTGGAAACAAGTTATTTGTACGCATTCTCTATCCTAAATATATTAATACCAAAGGATCCAAAATCAATAATGGAAGGTTTATAGAAGAAATATGTCAAAAAATGATATTTTTACTTGTGGGTAGGACATTTGAGCCCTCAATTTTAAGGTTTAGTTTCAAATTACGTTTAATTTGACCTTAATTATTGTAATTAATTTTAATTACTATCACTAAATTTTTTTCTAAAAAATTAACATAAATTTATTAGACTCAAAATATGACACTAACTACAATGGTGTATGTTCATGTAACACCCTGACCCCAAAATTCTGGAGCCAGTGCATTATTTTATTTCATTTTTATTATTACACGGAATTAAATCCATAAGGACTAATAAATTTAGTAGTCCTTAAGAAACTAGAAACATACATGGATCCCATTTTACATTGGGAAAATAAAAAAATATAACACATAAAAAATCTAATAAACAACATCCTTGAAAACTCAACAAATGATCTCTTCTTCATAACCTGGGGAAGGAAAACAAATGAAACAGTGACCTCAATTTATCAATAATAGTTACATATAGTAGAATCATGAATTAATAATAATTTAATCATAATCAATTAACATAATCGCTATGAAATGGTGAATATTTGAAAAAACATGTGCCATCAATAAACTGAGAATAAAAATGAATCCATGTATTTTTCCATAGTGAGAAAATCCTTGAAGTTTATAACTGAATACTAAATAATGATAATGACTATTATTTGGACTTCATTTATCCTAAATAAGAACCAACATACCTTCAATATAGTTTAAATCTATGGGTAGATACATATTTGATTATGTTTTGGAAAAAACTTGAAGGGTTTGTCAATAATTGTTCTGTCTTCTAAGACCTATAGATCCATCGAGGTGCTATAGTAGGCAACACCCATCACTTTAAGTAAAAATAACTATTTATAAATATATTTAATAGAATAAAAATATACCTTTTCAATATCCATATTGAGTATAGGGTGCAGATTCATCAATATTTCCCTAGTTAAAATATCATTCAAAATAAACCCCATATATGAAATGGTATACGAATAAGACAATAATAATATCCAAAATACAAGAATATTTATTTTTTATATAAATATAATTTCAAATGAAAAATTATATCAATTGTGTAGTAAACACACCACACAAGAATTATTAGGAGCACAATACCTTATAAGTCTCAATGAAATGGAAATTGAGATGAAGTCTCTTACCACTTTGTAATCAATCGAATCGTATGACCAAAAATTAATAATAAAAAATGACATATTGAATACTGTGAAGATAAATAGAATCATGATATTATATATCAAATGGTAGTATACATACACCATACACTAGAAATAAGTAATGGATAAAGGATATCTCACAGAAATAAAAGTGATTTGAGAAACCCCTGACCTTAGGTCTGAATGTGTTCTTTTCATGATCATAATGTCATGGATAGTAAAATTAAATCCATTAAATAAGTAAATAATAACCTTATCTACATTTATTTTATTTTTTATAATTTTATTAATTTTATTTTTTTCATTTGGATGAGTTATAGGATACAATTTTATTGCTCGGGATCGTTCATTTCCTTTGTTTTCATGATCGTCTATACATGAAATGAAGTTCATGTAAAATGGGTATAATTCTATCGAATTGGAATTATATTAAAGTAATGATAATTCATAAATTTAAATGGTTATACATATCATTTTAATATATGGTATGGGGATTAATCATCAGATAATTTTTTTTATAATTACTAAGATTATATTGGTAATTTTTCGATAATCATGCACTTGTTTTGTTTAATTACTAATATGTATATATAATGGTTCCATAATGTAAAATATGATGTGATAAATTTATAATCTGTTTCATCCAAGAAAATGGTTTCATGACCAGCCGTAAAGGATAAATTTAAGAATGAAATTTCGTCATCCATGAAGGTTGTAAATTAGCTCCTCCCAAACAAGGATTTCCTTTTTAAAATAAAATAGAGAGTAAGGATATTAATGATTTATCTTTAGTTAACATGATATAATTAAAGTATATAGATTATACTATAGTTATCATGATCATTTAGACAGGGGAGGTGAGGAGGGAATAATAAATAAAGAAGGAACTTCAAAAGAAAATAAAAGGAAAATGAAGAGGATTTTTCATCTTGGATAATCCTCGTTGAGAATCTCTTAAAGGGAAATATTTTGGTATTTGGAAAGACCAAGAGATCCTAGTCATGGGGAGGGACTATGGAATTGTATTTTGGTAGAACATTGACATGCTTCAAGGCCTATTGGAGTAAAGAGAAGAGGGGGAGAGCTGTGATTTTTATAGTGGATGAGAGGGGTGATTTCTTAATATTTTATTCATTATTTTATTATTTTTCTAAATACAAGAAATAGTGTTAATTATTGTAACTAAATACATTAAGCATTGAATTTTAGGATACTTGGATGATAGTATGATATTTATTATATTTTATTTAAATAAAAGTTAAAGATGTAATACTCGTATTTTGAAATCAGTACCATTTTAAATATAGGGTTATATAGAAGATAAATTAGACTATAAATAGTCCTTTGAAATCCAAAATGTTTTTAATTGTCAAGGTAATTTATTTTTAAATTTTATGAAATAAATATTTACCTTATGGACTTATAAAATGATGAGTTAGTAATTTTTTAAATAATGGAAATATCAAATAAATGATATTAAAATATTAAAATAAATATAATATGATATAGTTAATGTCATAAATTAATTTTATTGATTAATTTTACATGTTATGAATGATTTAATAGAATTGAATCGAAGATATCATGTTGTTATGATATTATTAAAATGACCAATAATTAATTATTTCAAAATTGAAACAAATGATATTTTATCAAAATAATATTTATTATTTTATTTAAAAATCATAAAACATATTTAAAAAATAAAAATAATTATAAAATAGTATAAAATATATTAAATTGTTATTTTATGGTGAAATTGAAACTAAAATAAGTAAAAATTACAACATTTTAATATTGAAAAATGAGTTACCTTAGTTAAACCTAAAATTGGTTAACTAAGGTTTAATCCAAATGATAAGGTTTAAAACAAAAACAAAACATCAAAAAAAATATTGGTTGAATAGTTTAGAACCATGTCTAATCATAGATTCAATTATATTACTTTTTCGGGTTAATTTGATTGGTATTGAATTTATATTAAATTAATATTTTTTGAAATTTCAAAAGTGTCATTCATCTCAATTATATAAGGGAACATATTCCCTCACTTACATACATCACATTGACACATCAATATCAACCAAAACATTCTCATTTCTCTTATAAACTTCCCTATAAAAATCTTAGAGGTGCTGGTATTCTTAAAATTCCAACCCTAGTGTCCATAATCGGAGATCTAAAGGAGCTTTTGCAAATAAAAGATAACCGCCTTTACCGACTCCTTCAAGATTATTTATTCTACTAATTCATATTACAAAGATATTTCCATTATAAATTTATAAATAAAGCATCACTTATATTTTTTTATTTTTTTATTATGGAAACCCATATTCCACCTTTTATCCATCATATGAGAAAATGAAATCTCCAAGCGTGCGTATGTATAACTTGCCATCTCCACGTCATGGTGTAATTTATTTTTCATCACCACTTTACTTGTTTGGGTATAATAATTGAAATAATAAATATATATTATTATTATAAGATGATATGGATTATATGAAATATATTTATACATCATACTATTTCATATCATTCCACAATTAAGGGAATGATGTCGTCACTCGTCTGGACGTACGACCTACCGTCTCCATAACGTGATGTGGTTCATTCTCCATTATCACCATTAATGAGTGATTATATAAATTTATATAATGAATAAATATGATATATATTTACTTAATATCATTATGTAAATAATATAACCATAACCTATAAATAATAATTTGGACTTATATGACCTAGGAAAATGATGCAGTTAACACCCGAAAAAAATTAATAAAAAAATATTATTATCAAACACATCATAAGATGATCATATATGATATAATAAATATTAATATGGTTATTAAATAAGTTAATAACATTAATTAAAACATTATACATGATTTTAGGATATGTATAAAGGAAATTAGACCAAAGGTAATGGATTTTTGTCTCACCGTTATTTTTATAACACACATGCCTTATAGAGTACTTGTTTCTTATACACGTTGTATATACCTCCCATGAATGTATTTTATTAGTTTTATCCAAAATATTATGTTATATTAATTTCCTTATAATTTTGTTTCCTTAATGGGGCATATGACTCTACTGATTATGAAGTAATGAGTATTTAATTCACAATCTCTTTGATATTTGGGATTGTTTTGTTTTAAGTCACTATTGAAAAATATTTATCATCCATGTCCATGTTTTGTAAAAATGTTTTAAAAAATGTTTTAATATATTAATATGGATATTTAAAGTCATTTTTTACCCATTTTTTACTTTTTACTAAAAGGTTTGAAAGAAATCTTTCTATCATTTTCCAAATGAGGTACTTAATGTCTTTTTTGAAAAAAAAATACTAAAGTAATGTTTATTTAACCTATATAGAAATAATTGATTTTTACAATTTAATAATGGATTAATTCATTGAATATTCCCTTATAAGATTACCATGTTATTTTTGTATAATTTTTTCCCTTTTAAAATTCCATGACATTTTATGAAACGAAAATGTTTTCAAAGTAGAAAGGATATTTTCCTCAAGATTTATTTTCCAATGATGTCTCAAAGTTATTTCACATCTATAAGAAAATTATATGAAGATACATATATTTTAATGGATATATTTTATATAATGATTCTATATATATTATTTCTTGTTTATTTTTGTGATGGAATTATATTTATGAATACCGTTTCTTTTCCAGGGTTTATGTATCATTGAATGATGTTTATGAAACTCATTTCATTAAATGGGTTCTGATGTGATGAATGATTTATGGTCATGTGGTATAGATAGACGTGTCTTTAATTATGTTATGGGAGGGATCTATATCTCTATCTATTTCATTGGGTAAATATTTATATCTCATGAGTTAGACTGGACTAAAAAAGGAAGTGAACTCATTTCAGTAATACATGACTTGATCCAGAGTAATATTTATTTAGTAATATATGAA
The DNA here is from genome assembly GCA_963277665.1 of Viscum album. NCBI lineage: Eukaryota > Viridiplantae > Streptophyta > Magnoliopsida > Santalales > Viscaceae > Viscum > Viscum album. Next base: position 830,235,326 of record OY728127.1, read on the forward strand.
TGGAACATGAGTATTATGTCACTAAAATAAAAAATAATTTAATAGCTCTATAAATAGCCTTTGTCACCGGTAAAAAATGAATGACTACATAAGAGATGTTAAAATCCTATTTATTTTATCATTGATGAGAAACTGCTGATAAAGGGGTCATTTATCCACACTAAAAAAATGTAGATAAAGGAAAACATTTTAGGACTAATTTTGTGTGCCACTAAAAGAAACCTTTGTCAACACTGATTGAAGACCTAATAAATTTTACCTTTATCAATTATTTTATAAGTGATTATAACTATGTCCTTTATCAAAACTTTTCAAAGCATTGATAAAAGTGTTCTTTATCAGCGCTTCTAGAAGATCTCAGTAAGGGCTATACTATTGTGTTTTGTAACAACACACTGTAGCACCAATGCATTGTGTTGTAAGAGAACACCATAGCCCCAGAAGCACAAAAAAACCACCACATGTCAAAAAAAAATAGTCCAAATACATAATTTAAATGAAATGAAATTTACAACACAAATTCTAGAAGAAAAAACACCATATTATAGTCATTTCAAACATTGGTTTATACAATTACATAAATAATTTTATTACAACATTCAAAAACATCAATGTTCTTTTTTCTTTTAATCCTGACCAAACTCAAGATATTGACAAACAAACCACCCCCTTCTCGAGAAAAATATGACACCTATATAAGAAAAATATTCATATATTCATCATAATATAAACAAATAAATTAATAAAAAGTGATAATTTTTCTAAAATTGAAATCAATTTTAAATAAAAAGATTCACTTATAGTCATATTAGTCACACCGTGCGTCATATTGAGGTTTGGTTGATTCCTACATGTCTCAAATTATGGATAATAAGTATGTAGAAGTTTTGGTGGATAATGGCATAAAATATAGACATACCATCCCAACTCGAAAAAAATAATCCATGTGTATAATATAACAATTCTTGTGTGATTAATTCTAAAAACGTTAAACATAAATATGGAACAATATATTAAATTATAGAAAATGAGTTTTCTATGAAATCGTAAAAATTACCTCTGTCATTGAGCGGAGGTAGTGTTGTTGCTCTTCCTGAAAACAAAGTGGAGTGAAATTTAAGGAATCTGATAAATGTAACAATACATGTATGAAAAGTTATTGGAGACGAATAATTTTGTGGAGGTTTTGGTATAGAAAGGAAAGAATGATAGACAGATCACCCCAAATTGAATAAAATAATCCACATATATAAGAAAACAATTATTATGTGAGAAATACTAAATATAAATAAATTAATCATAAATATGAAACAATAATTTAATTTTAAGGACCATGATTTTATTATGAAAACATCAAAATTACATCTATCGTTGGCTAGAGGAAGCATTATTAGTCTTCCTATAAATTAAGGGGAGAGATATTGAAAGAAAGTGATAAATGAAACACTGCTGGGATGAAGAGGTTTTGAGGGATAAGAAGTCAGTGGATGTTTCGGTGTAAAATGGATGAAAGATTGAAAAAGCACCCCAACTAGAAAAAAAAAGAATACATCTGTATATAAAATAATTATTATGTGAGTAATACTAAAAAGAAATAAATTAAACATAAATATAAAACAATACATTAATTTTATACACAATTATTTTACTGTGAAAACATCAAAATTTCTTCTTCCATTGAGAAAAGACATCATTGTTTCTCTTCCTACAAAGGAAGTGGAGGGAAGAAGAAAGAAAGTGATAAATGCAACATTGTAGGGGTGAAAAGGTTTTGAGGGAGAAGAAATATGTGGATGTTTTGGTGTAGAAAGGGATGAAAGATGGATAGAGCACCCTAACTCAAAAAAGAGTCCATCTATATAGGAATACAATTATAATGTGAGTAATTCTAAAAATAAATAAATTAAATATAAATATTAAATAATACAATAATTATATGGAAAATGATTTTACTCTGAAAATATCAAGATTACCTCTATGATTGAGTGAAGACATCTTCGTTTCCCTTCTTGAAAAATCATGACACATAGATAGAAATATTCTAAAATAAATGAACACTATAATGAATAATGAAAATTAAATCAATGTTCTATTATATATTTTTTGTAAAATATAGAATGTATATCATAATATTACCATTGTATCTATCCATAGGATTTCCGTTATTATAGTTTCTTCTTCCAAGGGATTGGTAACATCATCATGTGAAGAAGGAATTGTCTACATAGGTAGTCAATCATTCAATTTATATTATGTTAATACAATAGATAATATATAATATTATGAGGAAAAACATAATATATTTAAAAAAATTATTACCTTCCCATTGAACCCTATTTCTTTTTTAATGGTTTTATGGATTTGGATCCTCTTTCGAGAATCAAAATTCTTTCTTTGTGGTTCCCTCAAACGTAAAAGGCATTATCTACTTTTGGACTGACATGAACTGATTGAGATGTCCCAATTAGCGGGTCTTCCACATTTAAATTTTCATCAGAGTCAACATTTTTGTAGTTTCTAGCAGGATAATCGACCAATTCATGCTTGTTATATCAGAGACATAAAATATGTGCACTTCTTGTAGTGCCTTTTTGAATACCTTGTTTTTCCCTTCTACACTGAAATTAGCCTTCACAAATCCCATTTCATCATCTTTAACTCCATTGATATTTACAACCCATTTTAAAAAAAAAGAGACACACTTGAAATTGTGTATAGTCAAACTCATATATCTATTTGATAAAGCTAAAATCTGACATATTTTCTTAAATTGGACTTCTATCCTTGTAACCAGATATTTTCATCACTTCATCCAGAAGTGGAACACCATTGTTTTTCATCATACTAAATTCATTTTGTTCTTTTGTATATAACATATAACCATTTATTTCAAAACTAGTATGATATATAAAATTTTTATTCGGTCCTTTGGCTAGCCATGGTAGTTATTTTAAAATTGAATTAATATTTTCTGATAACTCCTTAAAAATATGATCCCTTAACCATCTTATAAACTTTTGATTATGTGTATTTTATATCCATACTTCATCCCTTCATGGATTAAAATATCTATGAATTTAGTTTTGGGCCTCAATTTAGGGATCAACATCTTCACAATTATGTAATACAAAATGTTATTATTCCACCTACTTTGTGAAGATAATTATAACAACAAATCTTCCAGGAATCCCTTTTCCCATATATCATTTATAGTGATGAGACATTGAGAGACATATGCTTTCCACATCTAATAGGTAATCATTATATAATTCTATAGAATCTTCAACAATATATCATTCTGTAATACAACCTTTTAGATGAATTCGATTCTTGACTACCCTTCCAGAATCTTCATATAACCTTTATTGGGGTACATACATATGTAATAGATAGGACCATAGAGTTGGACCTATCTAACCAAGTGAACCCTTAGTTGGACCATTATAAAAAATAATTATGGTGGTAAGAACATCTCCAATTCCCATAATATGGCTACAATATCCTTATTCATCATGGGAAACTTCATCGGGTCAAAAACATTACTGCATATGCCTTTCAAAAAAATATAGATTGGATAATGTATGTCACAGATTTTGAGGTAGAATGCAATGGAGAGTAATCGACATTAAATAATGCATCAAAACATTAAAGTTGCGTGATTTTAGTCCTTGTAACTTCAAATTTTCCAATGACACGAAATTATTGATATTTTTTAGTACCCATGTAGAACTTTTACACTAGTAAGAAAATAGAATAGTTGAAATTTTTTCTACCTCGATAGAGTGTAAGCTATTAGAGGAAGAAAATTCTTCCTTTTACCCTTCACTGATGCCAACTCTTCCCTTATCCCCATTTCAATCAAGTCCAACCTAGTCTTGATGCCATATTTCATTTTTAGGAGAAATTTTTTAATGTTCTGATAACACTATCAAATTAATTTTTTCCTACATGCATGAAATCAAGAAAATTTCTGACATAAAAACAATTCAAAAATTGTAATTCAAAGAAAATTGATCTCTTCTTCCAACCTGTTTTTTTAGGTATTTCAAAAAATTTTACTGAAAAAAGTGTTAATATTTTTTACTTTTTTGTACAATTGATATCCCATTGCTAAATAAGGTGTAGTACATTGTATGATATTCCTGTCGAATACTGTCATCTAGGATCAGTATTTATTTCATCAAGGTAAAAATTTCTGATTTCCTAAAAACACAATCTTTGAGGAATGTTTCAACAATACTGAGTATGTTCCTTTTACCCAAATGGGATACCCCAAAATTCTTTTAATGTTATAGCTTGATAAATTTCCATAAGCATGGAATCCATTTATCATTCTATAAAACATGGAATTCAATGTGAATTCCTCACTTCTATGAGTATCATACACTATAACACCTTTATCCCACATAAATTTCATATCTTTGATCAATCGATCCAAATAGACATCAATATCCTAACAGGGTTTCTTTGGGATAGATAAAACGAGAGACAACACAATGTATTTTTTATTCATCCATAACCATGGTGGAAAGTTATAATTTACCAAAATGTTGGGCCATGTATTGTGAGTAATACTCAGTACACAAAAAGGATTTATTCCATATGTAGATTATGAATGACGAAAGTTTCTTGGCTCATAAAAAATTCAAGAAAAACATCATCAATTTTCTTTCACTGATGAGAATCTACAAGATGATGTAGGTTCTTATCCTTAATCCTTTTTTCTACATGCCATCTTAATTGTCTTTTGGTTTCATGACATATATATTTTCCTCCAAACCATTGTAATGATAGGAATGTAGCATATATAATTCAAAGGACTAGATTTATTTTTCTTGAATTAACATGCCCCACACTTAGGGCATTTTATGAATGATTCATGGTCCTTGCGAAACAATATGAAATCATTTGGAAAAGAATTTATTTTTTTGACATTATACCCATTGAATGTAACATTATTTTAGCATCATATGTTTAGAATGGTAGTTTATTTTCTTATAGTAGCATATTTTTTAGACGTACAAGTAGTTCTATAAAGATGATGTCACTCCACCCGCTTCCATCTTTCAATTATATAACTTGAATTTCACATCTAATGTTGTGTATTTAGTACAATCGGAATACAATAGTTTCTTGGAATAACTATTTAACTCCTAAAAAAACTTTGTAAAATCATGATGTAAATCTTCAATTACCTTTATTATTTCTTCCATGTGATCTCCATCATATTTTAAAAAGGTATTAATTATAATGAATTATAAACCCGAGTATCATCCCAATCGATGTCCACATTCAGTTTTCCCTATTTTTACTACAACATTTATTACTCTGATATATTATCTGGAAAATAAAATTTTCTTCCAACTCTTTCGGACTAATTTTTTTGAATAACAAAAATGTAAACACAGACATAATATTTTAGAAGGGTTGTATGCTTGCTCTCTTGCAAACATGATGAACTCTTTAACTCTATCTTCATATTCGTTTGTAAAATGATTAGAATGAATCCATTTTTATTTAATATACTTCCAATTGGGTTCATAAATGATTTATTTTATACAATATATAAAACAAGACACATTATATATTCATTATCAAAAGTGAATGTTATAGACAATTCTAATAGGGGAAACTCAATATTTTACTATTTCAAAGAATTTCAGTATATTGAAGAAAATGGGTAATTGAATTTAGGAAAAGAATTAATCCACATCAAATATTTCTTAAATCCCTTATACAAATGAAAATATAATGTTGAAAATTAAGGATTTATAATAAACTCAAATATGATAAACCAAAATAAAAACCTCTAATTAAATAAACCAAAAGATATAAAAATGTATTGGAACAAGTGTTGTAGAAACCTAAGGAAATATTTCCTTTAAAATTAAAGAAATATCAATATTTGAAAACATCTCTAGATTATTGGTGTGTCATATCACCACACTGACCCATCCAAAGGTTATTCAAGGTACTCCAACTTTATGTAAAAGTTTCATTTACTAATGGATTATATGAATAAGAAGTTTCCATAAAATAAAAAATAGTTTTATCATTCTTTAATATGAGAATAATTTTTATAAATTTCAAAAGGAGATGTATGAATGGAAACAAGAATCATGATCTTGTTATTGATGGTTATATGAATTATTAATGAAAATTTAATTTAAAAATGATGAAGTGATCATAATCATTACATAAAAAATTAATTTTATTGATATATTGAAATTGTTTATTAATGTGGATGACATAATATTTAGAGGTCCAAGAGATGAATGATGATAATATTTTTATACATTAACAATTACAAAATATTATTTGTTTATGATTAGTTAGTTGAAATTTTCCTTAGTTTATAGGTGATTCATGGAATTCATTAGACTTTCTTGATCCCCCTTGGGCTAGAAACAAGAACCAAGACATGAAAAAAAACACAATGGGAATGATTTGGACCAAAAAATAAATTAAAATATCAAAAATAAAATTTAAATAAAAACGTCCATGATGCATCTATACATTGGATTCCCATACCAACCCAGATAAGTAGAAAAAAGATGATACAAATCAGTATAATATAAATGAAATCACTTAACCTACCTTCAACTCCCTCACTCATAAAATCAAAAGCTTCAATTTCAAAAAAAAATGATGTTTGGAATAACAATGATAAAATAATGAATAAAAAATATTTACGATATCTTTGGGGGATCAATGTGGTAAATGAAAACAAAATAAAAAAACAACTAAAGTCCATGTGACTTCATGTGTCACTATCGAGTTCAAAAACAATAAACTATCCATGAGTGATCGAGAGTTGAATGAAAATTGGAAACTGAGAAAATCGGAAGGCCTACCTCTCTAGTATACAATCACCGGACAACAAATAATGACATAATCAAAGCATAAATAAAAAAATATAACCAAAAATACACAATGAAAGTTGGAAGGCCTACCTCGCTAGGTTGAAGAATGTTTGAAAACCTATTTGAAAACCCTAACATAAATCAAACACCAAATATCATAAGAGATGTTCAGAGGCAGTCAAGTGTTTTGATGAGATCTTCGATTCACTTAGGAGGAGTTCTGGAAGTATGTGGAATCCACGGAAAACTTATGATATCATGAAGCTTTTTCAAATGGATGGGGTTTTTTAATTAGATCTTTAAACTTTAATCAGTGCTTACAAATAAATGATGATAAAGAGTCCTTTTATCAGTGTTTATTACATAACCACTGATAAAAGGACTCCTTATCAGTGATTTACAAGTGCTGGTAAATGTTAATTTTATCCGCACTATGTTTAGCGTTGAAAAAGACTCATTTCTATTAGTGCAAAAAAAGTGCTGATAAATATGATTTTATCAATGCTTATTACTTAAGCACTGTTAAAGGATTTATAATAATAATTATAAATGAAAATTTTAAATATTTATATATACTTAATAAATAAATATAAATTTAAATATAGTAAATATATTCCTTTTAAAATATATTAATTATAATTTTATAATTATTTTTCTTATAATTAAAGAAATGTTTTTAAAAAATAATATTTATATCATTATATATATTTATATAATTAGAAATATATATTTAATAAATATATATAAATATAGTAAATATATTCATTATTTATGTTAATTTATAATAAATTTAATAATTATTTAAATATATGTATATTTATTTATATTTATATAAATCCATTAAAAAATATTTATTTGTTTATAATTATAAATATATAATTATATAAATATAGTAAATTAAAATTTATAAATATATTTATTTATAAATATGTTTTACAAATATATTTTTAATGTTATTAATGAATATCTAATTTTAAGTGCATGCATATATGTTAAAAATGAGTAAAATTGAATAAATTAAGAATAAGTGCACATTAACAATATTGAAAAAATGGATAAGTTTTTGTGTGTGCATTGTATAAAAAAATTCATTAATTACATATAGGTGAAATCAATATAACATAGATTTTATCTATGTTAAATTGAAAAATCAAATGACATTAAATTATATGCCGAGTAATATGAAATTAGTCAATATTTTTAATTCAAATTAATTTTATAATTATAAACCATTATTCAATTAATATATTACTATTTATTTTAAAACGCTTAAATATTTTGTAATATATAAATCATATTTATATATATATTAATATATATCTACATATTTAATTTATACAATTTGATAACATTAATTATGATAATTTTCTAATTAATAAAAATTTTAATATTTAATAATGTATAATCAATTTATTCATTTTTATTATTAATTATTAAATCAATTAATAAACATATTTTTTATGTATTTAATTATTTCATTTTATTTATTTGGACAATTATAATCTCTAAAAAATCTCTGATGAACTAAATATTTATCAGTGCTAAAAATAAAGAGATAATAATGGGTACCCTTTATGAGTAGTAAAAATAAGGCACTGATAAAGGTTCCATTTATCAAAGATGAAAAAAGGTTAAATTTATCCATGCATTCCTTTGCACAGATAATTATGCCATTTATTAGCATTTTTCTCTACCATTGATAAATACTAGTGCTCCTAAACATGGTTTTTTTAGTAGTCTTGGTTCAGTAATATAGGACTGGAACATGAGTAAACATGGTTATGTAAGTCAGGGCTGGAATGAAGAGTTAAGTCCATTCAGAAAAGGACTCTATCTCCTATGATGGTCTTAGAAATGATCCTTGACTAATATTGAAATGATTTTCTATATTTATATGTTTTCCACAATTCCAGGTTTTATTTCAAAGTTATTCTTTTATGATTAAAGTATTGTTAATTTTTATGATTTATTCTATAACTCAAGATTATGATCTTTTATATGAAGGGTATAATTTTCATATTCTTATACCCTAATGTTTATGTTATGATTCATATCTCTATTTCATACCCTTAATAAACATATGGGATCACCCTATCCATATGTTTATTTTCCACAAGTTATAAACAATGGTTTTAGGTAGGATTACTAAAGGGGAAGATCTTTGTGTGAAACAATGAAGATCTTTCATGAGACTAGAAGTTTATGTTCCAAGTTTCCATAAGAACTAAACTAATACATTCTTAGGGCGTGTGTTTTTCTATTCTAAAAAATTGATGTGATGTTTATGCACATAAATATTGGGTCATTATAGTCACCCCTAGGAATTTTTCTTCTCATGAGAAACATATAATCTTGCTCTTTTGTTAGATATTTATCTACTTAATCAGACCAACATGGGCGGATCATGAAATGTTTGTCACCAATAACGGATAATTTGGAGCTTTCGTTGGAATGAAATGGGTGGGAGGTGGTTTGGACGATGGTCATTGCCTCAGGCCATCTTTTGGTTGAGAAAAGATGTCACTTTTAATCAATAGGGTATCTGGCATGATTGGTCGCATCTTTCCAAGAACCTCAAAATATGAGGGATTTCTCATATTTGAATTGGAATGGGGAGGTCCTTCTTGTCAAAATTAAATATCACCACAAATATGAAATTAGAATAGGATTCAATCATAGAGAGGACTACCATAATAGCTCGATGTCTGACTATAGGAAGCACTTCAATAATGTTTACCTTATGGAGGAATTTCATGGTTGATTTCAGTAAGGTGAGGATCTTATTTCTTCTTGATCATCAATCTACAATGATGGATACTATGACATTGTTCAGGATATATGCTATCAAGATCGGTTAGTTTGTGCTCAAAAAGTAATCCTTCATGGTAGATACTATAGGGTGAAGCTCCAGAACAACTTGTTACAATGTTGTGGAGAAAAAATTTGCAACTCCAACAACCACTTCCATAATTTGGTAATAGATCGATGATATCTTAAACAATAACTGATAGAAGTTTCAAGGAATTAAGAACTCCTCTATCCTATAGAGTAGGGTTATGAGTCTTATATTCATTTTCCAATCACATTTGGAATGATTACTTATTAGGTTATCACTTTCGTGCAACTAGGGTCACTTTTTATAAGTTATGACCTTAATATATAGGCTCTTGTTTGTGTGACTCTAATGGTGTGGCTAGGATTTGTCATTAAGATTCTATAAATATAACATGTATATATTCTTACCCTGTAGTTCCCACTAGATTGGATCGGTTTCCCAAAATTGGAACGAGAATTTGTGCTTAATCATATTATCTATTTATCATGGAATATCACTGATTGCCCTCCTAGATGAGATCATGGAAGATTGTTTTCTCCTGAGGGACTATCCCGTTATACAGATGAGTCACCCCACATTAGGAGGCAGGGTTATGGGATCGAATTCTTGATATTTCCAATTAATTTATGGCATCTTGTAATGTCTATAGGATATCACCATGAGTATGGTCTCCCATCATTTATAATTAATTCTGAAGGAATTCGTTGGTGGGAATAATCATATATTCCCATTCTCGGGTTAGAGTAGGGATATGTGTCTGATCTAGTCCTAGATTTCCATCTTGTAAATACTGACGGGCCTCCTGTATGGGGATACATATAAAAATATACCATTGATTTATAATCCGGATACACCAGATGATTTATCTAATTTCCACTGTATTTGCATGGTGTTCTTGATATATATTGATAGGAATTTGTATGTACTCATTGGTTTCTTCTGTATTTTACTAGATTGATTGATATGAATCCATACTAATTTTAATATTTACATATTTTTCCACCATATTTGACTGGTGGGATAGATGTGAATTAATATGAATATATTTCTTCTTATTTTTCCATCGTATTTGACTAGTGGGTTTGATGTGAATGATATGGAATTTTAATCTTCTCGTAGCATGTCAACGTATCTGACTGAAGGGATTTTTTATGTAGGAACAAATACTATGTCCTTTTCAAGATTATTTAATCACCATATTCTCTAGGAACAAGGGACCCCATTGCTTCAGCTAGGGCCCATAGGTTGGAATCCTTTTTATGGTGAGGACCCTAGGCCACATTACATTGGCAGTGATAATTACATGTTGGGTCCCTTGGGTGATACTCCTATGATAATATGATAAAGTTGATCAAGGGAAATTCATAGGCCTCCCTAATAGAGGGAATCATTATCACGTTTTGGGGAAATTCTCCCAAAATGGTTTGAGAAGGCTGTCGGTGTCATCTGGTTAAAGATCACTGACCATCGTCAGGCAGACAATCAGAATGGATATATGAAAAGGATATAACTATTGTGTTATGTCTAGGGTTGGAATAGTACCATTATGATGGTACTCTCAAACAATGTGTTTTGAAAAATAGTGTTGAATATGTTGTGTGGGTGATGGAATGATATTTTTGGTTGAGTACCCATCCAATGTAGTGGATAATGTGTATGATTGTGAGAACTTGTGAGATTTCATTAGATTGAAGAGAATTTTGATGATAAGTGGATGAAATATATATGAAAAACACACACATTAATACCCCATCAAAGTAGCATCTCAAAAAATGAATACATTTTCCACTAATTTTTTTCCCTGTTTAATTTTAAGAGTGGAAGGGGCATGAGGGGTGGGTGACACCACCATCTTGGTTAAGGTTTCACATTGGGTTCATCATTTTGTTTCTGAAGAAATACTTTTGGTGAATACACATATATATGATAGTGATATCTAATAAATAATCATGGTTTCCATCTTAGTATGATTGATTGTCAGGGGATTGAATATTGCACAATCATTCTTATCGAGTTACCCATTATTATGTCTCACCTTTTTATGATGGTTCATTTTCTAATGGGTTTTGATCATGGAACTATAAACACCCAACTGTTCTCATATTATGATGACTTCTGGACCTATTTTCCAATGGATAGTGCTTTTTGGATATCATGGAAAACAATAGTTATGAACACGCACTGGGTGATAGAATATGAAGTCATGATATTGACACCCCTTAGGGGGGATATTTTCTATTATGAGAATCTCATATATATTTAAGATATGTTCTCAAGTCCTTTGTTAGTTCCCAATTATGATATGTTTCACCATATATTAATGATGAATTATAATAATGCATGCATTTAGAGTCATCTGTTTGTATTCTAGGTTCTCCATTAATGGGGATATTTGTATGTGTATGAGTTTATCCATCAATTTTATTCTACTAAAAATGAATTCGAAATTATTTGGTCGTTCATTCGAATGATGTAGGTTTTAATCCACACAGTAAGTCATGCAAGAGTTTATTTTCATCTAGGTGGGATGGATTTAATTTAATTTCAGAATCAAATCCATAAACGTGATTTTAATGTATCCTTATGAATGATATCAAAACCCACACAATTTTGTGCCACTTAACAGGACACATCACCTATTATAGTAGTGTGATAAGGACTAAACCATTCAGTTTAACATCATGTGGCTAGGACATCCAGGTGAAAGGTTCATTGAAAAGGATGGTGTGGTAGTTATGTCTAGGAGGCCTTAGGGACCCAGATGAGATTTGTTCTGCTAGGTGGGGACATGATCTTACTAGGGATGAGACCAAATATGGATGGTGATAAAATGTTCATTAAAATAATATGGCCCTCTGATCTAGATATGACCCTATCATGAATGTGGGGAAACAAACATTTGTGTGAATTTGGGTGTTGGGTTTCAAACAGAGGTTGGTATCATACGTATCATGGTAAATTTGTAATCAAATACCACAATGTTCTAAATGGTGTGGGTCTTAAATCAAATAAAAGTCCCATAAGAGTTTGTTTAAGTATTATGCCAAATAAGTTTCCCATATGAGGTGTGGTTGGGTCTTATACCAAATATGAGGCCCATAAGAGGAATGGTTGGGGATAATAATAAATAGGAGACCGATATGAGGTGTGATTGGATATTATACCAAATAAGATGCCAATGTGAGTTGTGGGATATAGAAGATGTCATTATTTCCAAAATCCTCTATGACAATATGATTCATTCTTAGTGTGAGATACAAGTGGATGTAGTATATCTAGATATCTCACAATCCACTTGTCTGCTAGTGGACAAGGCCATAGCCCAATGGGAGAGGAGAAGAGAGAAGTATCTACTGCTCCTCCCCTCCCATAGTTCTGTTGTGGGCCCAAAGGGAGAGAGAATGTGATTTAAACAATCTATATCGCCACATATTTTTTAAAACAAGATAGTCACGGTTGATGATATATATGGATTCAACCTGGTAGTCGAAGAGGATAAAATATGCTACCTCTCACTAGAAATACTAGGGGATTACTCTAAAAGGGATCCCCTGGTATTTCATGGGATGAAAAGAGGATAAGCCACTACACCTGAAATGGAAAGGAAAGTGTGATCCTCCCCCTCACTGCGCAGAATCAGGAGGTCCACATGATCACCTCCAATGTCAAAAAACTCATTAGCAAGGTAATGTATATTTGAAAGCATTTTGAGGCTATGCCTTAACAAGGAGGATACCAATAGGACCCCACTTATGATGGGTATGTAGACTCAAGGGGACATGCAAATGCTTCCTATGATATGATCATATATGTCAGGTTCATTGTAATAGGCCAAGTCCAGATACCCTTTAATTGGTTCATGAAGGCTACCAAGTGTCCCCTGATTGTACGAAGGAGGGGAGTGATTGGAGTTGGAGAGAAGGACACCCTAGGCTTCCCTATTATGCATAGAATTTTATCATGTGTGATGGGTTTACCTCCATGTTTCATGTTTTTATGTGGGTGAGGATTCTATCTGTATAATATTGTGCTACCCAGACCTAGGTTCTGCCTCCGTAGTGTTTTTCGAAGCAGGTCTAGGTTCCACCCATGTAGCGGGCTCGAGTTCCTCCCACAAAGTATTTTTCTTTGTTGGGTATGGATCCCTCTATATAGCTTTTTACAACATGGGGTGATAGAGAACAAGGGGTCCATCCACCTACACTCCATGGGGTGATGTTTCCAAAAGGCATCTTGGGTTTGTGGATAGATGGTTGATTTTATTTTATTACTTAATTCTATACAGTGGTTTTACCTACTGGGAATCAATGGATATCTCACAATTCTTTTCCATGTAGCATCCCTTTTGTGTGTGTCTATCAATCATTTCTCAGTTCCCCTAGAAGTTATTTAATATAAGAATATAGGAACTAGATAATAGGATGGTCGGCTGTCTGTGGTGGGCTGTGGGGATTCATTTGCAGGTTCCCAAGATGGAAGCCCCACACTACAAATTATTTTTTCACGTGGGAAAGAAAATAAATCACCCACAAAGGATTTTTAATTCATGGGGGATGGTCATTTATGGTGGACAAAATCACTATGTGGCGTCGTAAATGATTTGGTCTGGTTTACAGGTTCAATAGGTACCATCTTTTCCTCTAAAAGATTTTGTTCCCAGGAAACCTCACAGAGTGGTGAAAACCCATGTGGAGAAGAAGTATACTTATCAAGGTATTATATGTATACCAAAACCCACCTATGATACTTTCCTTCCATTGAATATTTTTTCAACCAAATTCTTGGCTTCTGGTTCATTTTTTTCCTTTACCCAATTCGTGGAATTATTTTTTCCTTATTGTAGAGTTTTCAGGAACCAATAAACATTGAACCCTAAAAATCCTTAGACTTTTAAAACCCCTATTATACCTTAAAAAACTAAAAACCCCTAAAAACCATAAAAATCCAGAAAACTGAGGAAACCCTAAAAAATCCTAAATACTGAAAAAACTCTAAAAACCCCTAAAACGATAATACCCAAAAAAAACTATAAACCCCCAAAAAACATGTACAAATCCTAAAACCCTAAAACCACTAAGAAACCAAGTAACCCTAAAACCCCCTTAATTCACATATACCACTAAAAATGATAAAAACACTAAAAGACCCAAAAAATCCAAAAATAAAAAAAACATAACAATACCATAAAACACTAAAATAAACTAAAAATCATTAATTACTAGAAATTACACTCTAAAACCATTTAAAACTCAAAGGTTCCCAAAACCCCTTAAACAATGTAAAACCCCAAAATATCCCAAAAACCCAAAAAACCCTAAAAGCCCCAAAAATCAGTAAAAATAATTAAATCCCTAAAAACTATAAATAACCAAAAAACCCACCCTAAAAAATATAAGAACCCCTAAATACCCTAAAAATCATATTGTGATCTAAAAATAAAAAGTAGTAAAAAACCTGAATTACCTAAAAAATCTCCAAATACCCAGAAACATAAAAACCACTAAAAAATAAATGAAAGACCCTAAAACCCTAAAAACACAAAAAAATACTATAAAAACTATAAAATACCTTCAAACATGAAAACCAACACTAAAAATACTTTAAAACCCCAATAATCAATAAAATCATAAAACACCTTAAAACCCTAAAGATAATAAAAATCCTAAAAATTGGTAAAAATCATACAAAAACTAAAAGAAAATGAAAACTCTATAAACCCAAAAAAAATAATACATAATAAAATATCTAAAACAAACTTAAAAACCCATAATTCTCTATACAATTTAAAACCCTAAAAACAAAAAAACAATAAAAATCCTTAATAACATTTAAAAACCCTAAAAACACATAAAACCCATAAAATCCATAAAGAACCCTAAAAATCCTTAAATCCTAAAACACATAAAAAATGAAAAAATCCCTAAAACCATAAAAAACCAAAAAACCAATGAAAACCCTTAAAACAACTAAATCAATTTTAAAACCCTAAAACCCCCTAAAACCCAAAAATAACTCAAAAACCTCAAAAAACCATAAAACCCCTAAAAACTAGAAAAAACACTAAGAACCATAGAAGACACAAAAAAACACTAAAACCTCTTTAAATCCATATATACCTAAAAACCATAAAATGCCATTAAAGAACCATAGAAACCCTTAAAAGCCCTTAAAATCATGAAAACCCTAAAACCCCTAAGAAAACACTAAAACAATTTTAAAAACTAAATATACCCTAAACCCCCACTAAAAACCATAAACCCCTAAAATACCTTTAAAACCTAAAAACACTTAAAACTCTAAAAATCCATAAATCCCTAAAAACCTTAACTTCCCCAAACAAATTTAAAACCACTAAACGACCACAAAATAACATTAAAGACACAATAAACCATATAAAACCCCATATGAACACTGAAGCGCATTGAAATCCCAAAAAAACCCCTAAACCACACAAAAATATTAAAACTAATTAAAAACCCAAAGACACTTAAAAACAATAAAAACCACTAAAAACCTAAAATCCCATTAAAATCCCTAAATTCTCAAAAAAGACCTTAAATCACACAAAAATAATAAAAACCTAAAAATTAGTATTAAAACATAAATACCCTAAAAAGAGTAAAAAAATCCTAAAAACATTAATTTCCATTAAAATCCATAGAAGACCCTAAAACACAAAAATCACTAAAACCGCTAAAATCCATAAGAAATGATAATTCCAAAAAAAAATACCGTAAATCCCTAAAATTCCCAAACCCTAAAAATCACCATAAATACCAAAACACCATAAAACCTATAAAAAACCCAAAAACCATAAACCTCTAAAAATAACAAAATTCATTAAAAATACCTAAAATATCATAAAAATACCGAAAACCACATTTAAAACCCTAAACCCCCAAAAATCCCAAAAACCAACAAAAATCCTATAATCTAAAAAGTCCCTAAAAATATCTAAAACCCTAAAACACCCAAAAAACCTATAAAATCATAATATCCATAAAAATTTTAAAACCCTAAATACCATATAAACTATAAAAACTCCTAAAAATCCATGAAAACCCTTAATAACCCTAAACACCATAAACCCCTAAAAACCCCTAAAACCACTAAAAATTACATAAAAACTCAAAAAACCACTTTGGGCCCCTAGAAAAGTATTTTGGGTCATGAAAATATTCATTTTTAGAGGAAATAATTCAATGAATTTGGTAAATGGTAAAGTAAATTTAATGAAGAGTCTGAAAAATATTAAGGATGAAAATACATGAAGGAGGGCTTAGATTTCGCATAGAAAATTTTTCTGAGGGTCTCTACTCCGTGAAGTGTCCCGCCACTCCACTTGTAGTCTCATAAATTAAATTTTTTATCGGAAATGATTTTGAATCCCCCCCCCACAAATGGAAAATTTATTTTTTTGGTTGAGGAAGTGAATCCTATCCCTTATAAACGAAAAATTCAATTTTAGGAGAAATTTTTTTTTCCAAACCCTAGAAATGTAGAAGTCACTTTTAGGTGTGAGTTGCCTTTTCTATTCCCTGTGAATGTGATCCACAAGTTCCACTATGGACAACCGGCCGACACGGTATCCAATTACTTTGCTTCCTTATAAATAACACAAATGGGGATAGGGAATGGAGAGAAGAAACACAGACATAAATGCAAAAAAAAGGTGTGATATCCCTCTATTAACAATATGTAAACCCACCGCATTACATTTAGGTTGAAAAGGAATTCACCCTAAAATCTGAATACATAAAACCCTTTATAGACACCATTCTTTGTAGCATAAGAAAATGGAAAATTATTTTTCAATCACACTTCATATTAAAAATATACAAAGAGGGATCCCTTCCCCGCTTAGGAAGACACTACATGGGAGGAATGCTTACCCTTGTAAGAAAGTGTTACATAGTCAAAACATAAGACCACATAACAAAGTGATACATGGGAGGAACTCAAAACCACATATAAAAATCCTATGTAGATGGATCCCCTCATTGTGTGGAAACATGATACATAGAGGGAACCCCATCGTGTATAGTAACATAGTATGTGGAAGGGATCATCCTTGGGTGTACAACTTTCCCACCCAAATTTCTTCCCTCCTTCATGTTATTCAGCCCCACTCTGGACCCTTAGTGGACCATTCAAATGGAATTAGGCTATAGCATCTTCCAAATCCACCTGATGTGTATGATTAAATTAGTGGACCCATTAGTGTGACTTCTATAGTATACATATCCATAGTGATAAGGGTCATATTGGTAACAAATTTAAAAAGGGGGATCCCCAGAATTATCATATTTGTAAATTCCCATTGTAAAAGGGTCCCGACCTTGGGTATGGTTCCCAATAGATCCATAGGATGGGAAGCAACATCTGTTGTCTTTATCCCCTCCCCATCCACACTATCAATTATAAAAAAAAATTGAATGGGGATCTTCATCGGGGTATCCTACCTTTAGTAATCCCCATGCCTTTTTTACATGAGATCTTACTCTTGATCATTTTCATCTGCCAAGTTCATAGCTAGGAGTCAATGTCACCATCATGGTTACCAAAGAAAGAGGGGATATGGGGCTCTCAAATCCATTTATATCTCCCTTTGTTCCTAGGATATGAATACAAGAGAGGATATGAGCACTATATCTCTCTCTATCCATCTTCCTTTGGGCCCATCCCTCATCCACTAGTGGAAAAAAGATGGTGTGCCTTCCTATATATTTTGGTTCCTCTTGTTTCTCACAAGAAGAATGAATCACATGGAACTAAAGGTTAGTGGTGATAATTTAATCCTCATTATTCCAAAAGAATGGTCATCCTCTTATGTGTAATCCCTAACCAAAACACCCAAAACCCTAAGTCAAGTCACTCCCCGTAGTTCTAGAAATATTTTCCTCCTACTATGGTATAAGCCCCAAAACCATGTTACTCTCCTCTCAAAGGTTCATATTCCCCATGAGACAAAACACCATAGGGAGATACCCCAAATAAATCAAGAACCAACATTTGGCCCTCATCTATAGGTTTAAGCTCCAATTTATCCAAACTATGTGGGTTTTGATTCCCAACCAACTGGGATATGTAGGAAACCTCCTTCAAGTCCAAACCCAACACACAAATTCACCCTAATATTCTCTGGGATACATCCCTTGTAGCATTATATCTATCCTAGGGGGTTATATCCCTTTATTTTCCCTGTTTTCACCTTCTTTATTGGTCCATATTCTCAGTGATATTGTAATCCCCAATTGGGAGACCACATCTATTTCATGTCATTTGGGCCTCTTCAGCATAATTCCCACACCAAAAAATGACTAACAACCTTCCACCTATGTATCACAACCCATGACACTAAACTACATGGTTTGGTCCTTATCATAGAATCTTAAAAGGAAATTTGTGTCCTGTTAACTAGAGCCAAACTACTGGGTTTATCATTCCTTCCACTAGGATGTGTAGGAATCCCATCTCACGGGTCTGATCCCAATGTCAAAACAGTTCCTATATCCTGATGTGAAAATAGTCTCTAGTTCACCTAATCACATGTCTTAAATCTAGAATCAGGGTAAAAAATGACCAATTATCTCTAGAATATAGTTCCCATTTATGGATAACATTGGATATATATAGATGTTTCTAAATGAGTTCATGTTAATAACTGATTATTAATTAATGGGTAACTCATTTCATACTTGGTAATGAACAAATGAGTCATAAACATATCTTAAATATATATGAGAGTCTTATAATAGGAAATAATTCCCCCCAAAATGGTGTGATGATCCCGAATTACCATCCTCTTGGCCAATGTGAGTTCTTAAGTGTCGTTGACCAAGTTCCCCAATGAGTTCCAACATTCAGAAATTAGGTTCAAGATTCATCATGTATATGAGAGACGTTAGGTGATTCTAGTTCCACAAATAAACACCTTTGGAAACCAATCCATCCCAAATGGGTGTAGATTGAGAATGGTGAACCCTATATATATGATTTTTCAATATTCAAACCCCGCACAATTGATCATAAAGGGACAATCATCCTTGATTCTTCTATTGGAAACAAAATGGTGAACCCGACATGAATCCCTAAAAAAGATAAGTATTTCACCTTAATTTCAGGTCCCTTTATTATCTATAATAAAATAGTTCCAAGAAAAATATTTAATTATGCACATTCTCATTTATAGAGAAGATACTTGGAATTGGTTTTCTATCTTGTTTTTGTCACATATATCACAGACACCTTTCACTAGAACTCTCTCCAATAAAAATATATTCTCACATGTTCTTGTATATCTGTTCATATGTCACTTCACAGGATGGGTCCTCACCCAAATAGAGGATGCCATGAACCACCTAGTATCTTCAATGTTGGGTTTCAAACGGATTGGTCTAAGAATACCATCAGAATGATATTGTACCCATCATGATGGTGGGATGATATTCCCTCCAACACATGAAGCCCCACCATCCACCCAGTCAAGGATTATTAGTGGTCCCAAAGCCGACAAAGCACATAGCAATATCAAATCAGTTTGGGTGCCTATCCTTGAAACATAACAAATAATTATTCCCTTACCCTTGGTAATAAAATCCAAAAGGTCTCTAGGGACTTCATCCCTGGGACAAAGGAGTTCTGCACAAGGTCCCCTACCAGTAGTATCTATTTTCATGGCCATGTCACCTCGAATCCACACCATGTATGGACAATTCCCCTTGGTCTCCTACTTAGACTCATGCGCCCAGGGTGGTCCACATAGGGTGATGGTCAAAAAATTTGAGGCAGGCCATCATCCATGTCTCTGTTGGAGAGTCCCTTTTGTAATTTATGAGGGTACACTATGAGCAGTTGAAAATTTCTTCTCACTCATATAAATATCATTAGTCAAATACAATGGAAAACCATGTGTAGTTGAAAATTCATGATGATGCATATCCAAGGCACTAGTCAAATACTGATGAAAACCATAAAAAATGAAAATTCCTACTCACTCATATGTATCCCATTAGTCAAATAAGTTAGAAAAACATGAGCATATGTAAATAACTTCTCAATAATATTAATCCCTCTAGGAAAATAGGGTGGAAAAACATGAGAAAATGCAAGTATTTCGTCACACATATCAAGCTCATCAGTCAAAAATGGTGGAAAACCATGGGTAAATGAAAATTACTACCCACACATATGAGGGACACCAGCCAAATACAGTTGAAATATGAGGACTGTTTTGATGTTCCTCATGAAATTCTAGGGAATAAAGGGGAGTTGTTACTTTTCCTTTCAAGGAATGGAGCTGTGGAGGCTCCTCAGAAGCCGGCAATGGTTTCTCATTGTGGCACTATTGTATCTGAAATTTTTAGCTGACTAAAAGATTATTTGGGTGTCGGATGATCTTCTGAGGAAATTTCTGTGGTTTTAAGTATTGGGGTCATCATGACTGCTATATTGATTCAGGAGAATGAGGAAGGACATGAGGAGAGGGATCCACACTTGAAAGTTGATATTTTAAGGTCGATGGATTAAAAATATATCCAATGCTGCCACGGTGAGTATTGCAGTGGGTGAGTATCTAGCCACAAGTGAAGACACCTCTTTGTAGTTTCAATACATTGGTCATGGATTTTTTCAAACAAGGGGTTCATACATGGAAGCGCAGGTAATGCAGGAACAACCTTCTTATGCTAAGAAGGTTAAAGCTGCCGGCATGCTAAACAAGTCTAAAAAATGGTTTGATGTTTTGGGAGAAGAAGACCGTCACATACTTGGGGAAGGAATCCAGATGGAGGATGCACATGGTGAGGACCCTTCTATGGTATTGTTGATACCCAATCGGAGGAAGATCTAGTCGCGAACTCACCTATTGAGCCCATGGAAGTAGGTTTGGCATATGATTACTTTATATCCTTGTCAAGGAAGTTTAAGAATACAATTATTGATTTAGAAAGCTTTATTAAGCATAACAAGAGGACGTGAGGGAGGAAAGACTACTATATATTACATATTCCTCTTATTAAGAGGTCCTAAAGTAAGGGTAAACTCCCTTTGATGGGTAATAATAATGTTGTCAACAATTACACGAGCAAGAGGGAAGGCTCTAATGGGTATGGGGATGGTAACTGAGTAGGGGGATCAAAGGCCAATGATCAGGTGTCTAAAGAATCTGAGGCTTCTAAAAGGGTAGTTGATCAGCATGAAGAATTGAAAATTCAATCGGAATAGGTTATTTTGTCAATGGAGGATGATCTTTAGCAGCATATGGAAGGGCCTCTTGTTGGTTGGCAGTGCCAGGAGGATGAAAATTTGGATAAAAAGATGTATCTACTCTTACAATCGAGTGAGGAAATGAAGGACAATGTCCTTGTGATTAAGGCAACAAGGTAAGACACTGATAAAATTATGAGTATATTTCTCCAAGTGTAAGGTACTATGGAGCAAGGGGAATGGATTAACCAGCAAGACCATATATTTGATAGAGGTGTCAACATAGGGAAAATTATCAAAGAAGAGTACATGAAAGACTACGAGTACCTAGAAACTTGTTATGAAGCACTCTTAGAAGATGATCCAAGTAGACAGGTAAATTTTATTCCCAAGAAACTACCTAGGGAATTTGATTCCAATCACCTCAATCTAGTGTTTTACAAGACAGTAGTCTCTTTTTATGATTGATCTGTTGAACTATGTGGGTTCTCACTTTCCCCTTAAAATTGTTGGAAAATAAAAAAATAAATTTGGATGGATGTTAACGTACCTCATATATGAACAAGGGGTTCATTCATACTCTTTCCCTAACATTAGAATGGGTTTATATCTTCGTTACTACTATGTTTGTTTCTTAACACATCCTGAAAATGATGACAGGTCAGACTTCAATCCCTAAACACATTCTACAATCCTTCCAAGGCATAATTGCATCAAAAAAAATCATTGGGAGTTAGGAATTTGAATCCACTTCCTCAAGTGGGGTGATTTATAAGAAAAATGTGGGGATCACTCAGGGGAAAATAGTCATCCTTTCTCTTATCTAGGAAGTTCATCAGTAATATTTCTCAATAAATGGAAAAATCGATTGGGCAGAAAGAGCCATTCCAAATGGACATTATCGGTCCCTTTTGGGGGACACTCACAAGTATTCTATATATCAACTAAAATCTCAAACACTCATCGGTATTCTCTAAAAACAAAATAGTATTCTCACAAACTCACTCCCACATATCATAATCATCCTTAAAAACACATGGTTTCATCTTCCCAGGAGAGATCATGAAGAAAGAAATCATATCCTTGATAATTCTAGATTACAGAGTTTGTAATCTCGATAGGTTAGAATCTAGAGTTATTGAGGATGTAAAAACTTCCATATATGGTATTATAGGATTCTATCAATCCATTAGTAAATTATCAATGTGGCAGTAACAGTTATGTAGGTTCTCCCTAAAAAACTTCTACTAGAAGCTCTAGAGGTCTTCCCATGAATATTCACCATGAAAGATGTCCTTTTGTGAATTTTCTTATTGTTCATGAGAGTGAATCTCATAATAGGCATAATGAAATCATTCCTCTTGGACATAATATCAATAAATAAGAAATTACACTCATTATTGGATCAAATACAAGAATTCCCTCATATTCATAGGTGCTTTGAAAGATAAGGCTAGTCATGTCTAACAACCTATCTATGATAGGTAACATTCCTTCTCAATCAGAAGATGGTCTGAGGAAACAACCATCCTCTGAACCACCTCTAGAATATTCCAATTAAAATGAGAACCCAATTATCACCACAACAGATAAAAAAATAGATAGGATTTACCCATGTTGGGTTTATCAAGTGGAGGAATCTATGGGAAAAGAACAAGAGAATAAAATAAGACAACTGTTTATGGATGGTATACCCATCTTGTTTTGAATATCTTCCACTTCTCAGTTTTAAATTCTAGTGACATTATCCCAATAATGTCTATATAAAATCCATTTGAATCTGTGGACAACTCTCTGGAACCTGAATGTGTAACCCCTTCCTTATGAAGCGCATGTAAACCAAGTTCACGTATTTGGAGATCTACATCATTAGATGTACTTTTAATAATTTAAAACCGCATCATGATTGTGATCATATAATTGGAGGTAATATCATAGATTTAAATTCCACAATTCATTTCATAAGTTACATCATATGAACCTTGATTCCCCGCCCGGTGTCTATATCCAAGGATGGGGTTAACATGGAGATTTGCATTTCACCCAATGCCCTGGTCAGAAATATCCACCACAGGTGGAAACCTATACAATAATTTCTCTTAGGTGTATTCTAGAAAATACTCCCACTAAGTTAATACGTCTACCCCAGTAAGAATCGACCCTAAATAAGTCTCAGTAGTATCAGGCCTGTTGAGAGAAGACCACTGAAAAACTCATAAGTCATGGAACTGAGAACATTAAGTATGTTTTTTAATTAAGGGATGTCAATCAACATGCACGATTGATGTACATAGAAGAAATAATATCATGTAATGATCATGCATCACACCTAGATCATGATTGAATGAAGATGGTCAATATTAGAAGATTAGTTGTAGTAGCAGCAGATACCGCAGTACGTGATCATCCACAACCTGCAAGGTTGGGGGAATTTTTAAAATATAATGACCATCCAAAAAAGAAAAATTTATCTGGAGGTGTGATGAAATAAAAACTTGAGAAAACCCATCCCATAGGGATGGGAGAATGTTTACTTCAACCCCCTCTACAATGGAGATCACTCTTTTCCCAATTGAGGGGAACACCAACAAATGAAGTCTCTTAGTTCATTTAATATCAAAAATAGTTTCCCTAAAAAGGGATGTGAACTATAAGGCTACGTGATGGTTCCCTCTGAGTCACTATTCAAAAATTATCTCAAAGAGGATCCCATAAAGGAGATTTGAAGTCTAGTAAAAGGAATAAACAATACTTCTGTCATTCTACAACAAATACAACACCAAAAATGAATTACATGCTAGTGAATGTATTGGGAATAAAACATCCAGACAACACTAAAGATTACACCATTGAAGAGTAGAAGGGGGAGGGTGGTTCCATGTATAATGTATACCACACTTAGAAAAATGATGTATGTGTGCATATCCAAAATCAGATACTTTCTCTAAATTTAAGTATTTCCACAACTAATCTTCTACTTCCTCCTCATAAAACATATACCAAACAAATTGGTAATATCAAGGATGCAAATGACCTACTTATCAAAGTGGTTGAATCCAATCCACTCAAATAAATATCAAATTATAAGGAGGAATAAATGAAGGAGTTTAGAATACTAAATTAATAATTTCTATGAGGAAGAATTCCAATCGAAAATAATTCACGAGCAGTGCCTAAACTAGCACTTATAGCCTGTGTACCCCAACAATGAGGGTTCATCCCAGAGAATGAAGTGGATCTAGGAAATCTTCCCAATCTGATTCCCTAGACCATCAATTTATTTGGACCCAATACTAGATTGATATAATGAATTCACCCCATTAGGTAACTATAGGAACAGATTCAAGAAAATCCTCAAAATATGTCCCATGTTAGATATCAGCCATAAATGTTGGTGAAACTAGTGAATAATCCCATGCCTATTTCCTCCCTCAATCAAGCCACAGAATAGTCATACATACATCAAGGGATTATCAACAACATTAATTCATTGGAAGCTCGATTGAAATCTATGCATGAATGATGTGAAGCAGTGTAGTGAGAGAGGAAACCTTACCATGAATGGGTGAGGGACATCCTGTCCCCACAAAATTTTGGCAGTCCTACATTTTCAATATTCAATGGCCTAGGAGACCTAAAACAACAGTTAACGCACTTTGTGTCCTATTGTGATCCCATGATGGATACCCCTACACAATAATATGCAGTGAAGCCTATATGCTTCATGAAATCCTTTCAAGGGTCAGCCTTCAGGTGGTATACTAGTTTTCCAAATGGATCAATCACAGGGTTGGGAGATATTTGTCTAATTTTTCTATTTCAATTTATCTCAACATTGTAAAAGACAAAAAAATTGACCTCCCAAGATATAAACTATAGTCTAATAAGAGGGAATTGTATTTCATTTCCAAATGAATAGGGATAACATACGCCCTAAGCATACAAATTCCCAAAAAATATATGATTTCTCTTTGTATAGATAACCTCTATGACAAGCTACGAACATAGATTATCCTGGTCAGATATATAGTTGGGTTCTAAGATCTCACCACAATTGCTCAAAGTATGAAATATTGCATACAGAAAAATAATATCGTGTCCCAAATTTCTCCACCAGTCCCAAAGAAAAGAGCTGGAAAGGAAGAGACTGCACCCATCACAATAAATCCAACCTCTGCACCAGCTCCAATTCCCAAACCCACACCATATTATGAAACACCCCTTGGGCACCAAAGCCCCCCCCCCCACGCCTCATTAGGATGAGTAGTGGGGGGCAAATGACAAATGTATTTCAGGTTCTAAGAAATAAGGTGCATTAATTCTAATATGATTGAGTCCTCAACTACTTATTTTAATCTATGGATAGTGATTTACTCCTACTTACAAATACCAAGAGCCTCAACCACATAGTTCTCGATGAAAAATCAGATTATTCCCAATTACATTGAATTTTGGGGAACACCATCCATGATTGTTTCATCATCAATGAAATAATGAAAATAATGTTGGATTTTGGGAAAGTATATTTGAGGAATCCTCTATCACAAAGTTTATATGTTTCTTCTACTTATCCTGAAGAAGGGGTGAATATAAAAAAGTGTGATTCAAATGCACCTGAAAATTTAGTTATTGGATGACATGAAAGGAAATAAACTAAACTCATGGAAACCTTCAAGAACAATTGAAGAAACCAACTATGCCCCCTGCTACTTATGCTATAACATAAAAAACTCCATTGGCACTGTAGTCCACGAGAAACCAGTATTTCATGGAAAGAAACTAGATGTAAGGGAAGAGATAAAGTGTAGTAATAAAAACCTTCACTAAGGCCGAAATTGGATTTGACTCTCTTGGACATTATTGGATAAAATATGAAACAATAGGCACCATCCAACCAAATGAAACCACCTGAAATTCCCATCCATACAAGGTCCTCATCAGGTGAATCATTAATCATTGGTTCCCTTAATTTCCTTCACTTAATTTATCCCTTATTTAATGATGAGGTGGGCTATGAACCTGATTTCCCCGCATCTGATTGGGGGAATTGGTGTAAGTGGTAGCATGATGTGAAGGTATAGGGGGAAAATAGTCATGATAGAAGCTATAATTATCGCCACATACCTACAAAAACTGTAAGTGCTATAGAAACTCAAGGAATATCACTCTAGTGAGTTCAATAAGGACAAGTAAATACCCATGAATACCCTGAAATTTACCATGACCTGTTAATTCAGGAATTTCAATCAAGGTGTGTACATGAGTTCAATAACCCTCAGCATTCTGGAATACATGCCTGGCCTAACCCACCAAGTATAAGATCACCATAAAATCATGTTCTAATGGTTGATCCATCCATATCTAGCACTAAATCCTCTAAAGTGCCTATGGAAAATAATCCTCATTACATGTATAAGACTCTATCCCAAAAGTCTTACATATTAAAGTAATACACCTCAACAATAGCCAATTTTTCAATCCTGGATGCCCAGAGTTTATTAATAGAGCACAATGAAGAACATATAGAGGCCTTGCTAAGACCTTGAGAGTTTGATGAAGTGTTTTCCACTGTTTAGGTATTTCATATGGAAGTAGATCTTGTATAATGTCATGAGGTTATCTCTTTTATGGATAAAGATAAAAATATCCTTTTATAGGGACACATAATTCCCTTGTACATGACTAGATGGATAAATGGTATAGTTGTCTGAATGGATTTCAATGACAATTTATCAGTAGTTAATGTCCTTACAGCATGGACACTTCAACGAATTTAATTCAATTTGGATTACCTGAAACATTCCACTGATTTTACAATGTTATGAAAAAATAATTCAAAATCCCTTGGTCCAAATCTAGCTAAGTGGTATGTTTGGGGACCTCATATCTGACTATGAATTTCTAGTAGTTAGGTATGATATGGCATTGAATTTTTTGTTAGGAAGTCCTTAGTTACACTAACATGTGGAAATCCCCTCATCATACATTAAATACATCAAATAATTCATTAATCAAAAAATAGGGATGTCACACATTGGTAAGACCCCATTTAAAAACTTTGACTTACATTATATCGATGCAGGATTCTATCATAGGGTAGAGAAGCAACCCATGGTTGATGTTATTGTATGTGTCACCACCCCAAATGATCTAGTAATAATCCTAGATAACCTATAAAAGAACTCATGAAAAAGTATGTATTTCCAATAAATTAGGTTGAGAACATAGGAAAAAACTCATGCTCATTTTCGATAACATTCATGATATCAGTCATGACAACTAAATTTAAAAGTGTTAAGAATGATGTTGACTCTCTAGATAATATTAAAATCTCATATTAAAATTCCCTCATTCCCCCTCTAGAGTTTCAAGAAATTCCTTCATCATAATTTGATTTAAAATAAGTTTTCATGTCATTAAGGGAAAGTGAAGATACTCATTCACTACCCATTGTCTTGCCTTTGGGAAGAGACCCCATATTTTCAGTTGGGTCATAGGTGGAGGCTTAATCTTCTATATGTCAAAACATTGAATCCTATACTAACTCTAATTAATTTCATTCACCACTTTCTCCCCTTATGGAATAAGAATAAGAAGACGAAAGGAAGGATTTTATGGAGAATAAGTGGAGGAAGACCTCAGGGACCCCCATACAACATTTTAGGAGGGTTTCTATGATACTATTGATGAAATCATAGAGATAAATATGGGTAAAAAAGGACCCATGACACACATTGCTTAGTGTATCCTTATCGGTGAAGAAAAAGAGTATATATTTATTTTTGGATGTAGAATTGGGATTTCTTCACCTGGAATTACATAGAAATTCTAGGACTCAATCACGATTTGGAAACTCACCAATAGGCCTTTGATGAAGAAAACTGAAGCTATAAGTAGGTAGCCAAAAGAACAAATTAGAGTTAAACCACAAAATTTGAAGCTAAAGTAGATAATTTCATTATGGAAAACATCATTTGGGAAGTCGAATACCTAAAATGGATATCCAATATAGTCTCTTTTCATAAGAAGAATTGGAAAATCAATATCTTTATCAATTTCAATGATCTCAAACAACACTTTCTGAAGAATTATTTCCTAGTCCGATAATAGATCTACTAATTGATGTATCAACATGAAAGCAAGATGTTTCCTTCATGGATGAATATTCAGGGTATAATAAAATTTGAATGTCCTCAAAAGATAATGAAACCACTACCTTCAATTCCCCGGAGGGATTATTATTATTTCAATTAATTCTGTTTGGATTGATGATTTCTAGAACTAGATACCAATGTTCCATGGAACACATCTTGAAACCCATCATGGGAATGTTTTCTTAATTATAAATTGATTACACGGTGGTTAAATTATAGTATCATTTAGACCACATGGATTATCTTGAAACTTTCATCGACAATCTATGATAGAACAACATGAAAATGAACCCTTTGAAGTGTGATTTTGGTGTTATATCTGGAAACGTTCTCAGCTTTTTTATACAACATCATGGCATAGAAGTCGACCCTAATAAAAAATTGATATACTTAATATGTCACCTCCTCTAAACCTCAAAGAGTTAAGATTACATCAGGGACACTTAGACAACATTCGACACTTTATAACCAATGTTGCATGAAAATGTCTATATATCCCTAGGTTAAAGAAGAAGGGTGTCACATATCTATGTAATGATGATTATTAGGAATAATTAAACAATCTAAAGACTAATATTTTTATCCCACTAGTGATGATTCGTGTTGTTGAATGAAGAACAATAACTTTGTATTTAATTGCCTTGGAGCAGTCTCTGGGTTCCTTCCTCGTAGAAATGAATGATTTCAGGATCAAAAAAACCATTATTACCTCATCTAAACCATGATTGATGTTGGGACTCATTATTTGTATATTGAGAAGAACTATCTGGTGCTAATATTTAGAGTCCAGAAACTGAGGCATTTCCTACAGCACCATGAGGTCTGGCCGGTCTCTCACAACAAATCGCTCAAATAAATTCTCCATTGTTCTATGTTAGTCGAGAATCTATCATGGTGGGAAGTGATCCTATAGTAGTTTGCTATTCAGTTTGTGGATCAAAAAGAGATAAAAGGATGGGCATTGGTAGACCCCCTTAGTAGAAATGACATTACTCGATACTAAACTTCTTGATGAAGATATATTCTATATTCAATGGGATTCTTAAATATGGGAGATGTATTTTGAGGTTTCCTCCATAATCCCAATAGGTAAGAGGGTAGAGGACTCCAAGATCAAAAAAATTGGGATTCGTGCTCAAACCCCCAGTAAAGGAAGTCCTACCTTACTTCATCCTGATATCATAGGGGTGCATGAACAATGAATCATAATATTAGGCTCTCATTACAGGGTTAGAGATGGAACTTTAGAAAATCACATGAAGGTAAAGGTTTATTTATAACTGTTCATCAGGAATGCCTATGGGGATTAATCCATAAAAAAGGGAGAGTTTACGCCCTTATAGACTATTTCTATATACTAATAGAAAAATTAAATTTGGAACCAAAATTGACTCATATCCTTTGCTAAAAAATTCCCCAGTAATATGCCATTGAAAATGTAGCTATGGATCTATAAGATCTAGACCATTATGAAATAATCATCTTCAATTCACATCATCGTATGGTCTTAACTTTTGTTCAATACATTATAAAAGAGATTGGTAAAGTTAGTCCCTTCCCCAAACCATATGTTCCTACCAATAGGGGGATGTTACTCATTATGGACAACCTTTAAAATGGAGTACCCCCTCATATATATCCGCGAAATAGAAAATTAGATGATTTGAACCTAACTTTGTTCTATTTGACATCATAAATAATTAAATGGTACCCTATAAGCAGGTCCTTGATGGGGTCATACTCGAGTGCATTGATGGAGAAGTGACTAGAATTACCATGAAATAAGTTAACACCAGATCCTATGGTACCCATCATCTAGGGTTCAATATTTCCTATGAAATATTGAGGCATAGACATTGATGGCACACTATGACACATGTTTCACACAATTTAGTAAAAAATTTCCATCCCCGAAAGGTGCATGATAGATTCATTTCTCACCCCTAGAGTTTCTATATATTGAAAAATACTCTTGGAAAGTTTCTATATTGTGAATGGATTATGTAGGATCGTATCATCCTTCCACTACCAAACAGTTCATGTATATTTTCACTGAAACTGGTTGATTCCCCAAGTGGTCGAAATCATTTCCCATCAAAGAATTTGGGGTAATAAATATTATTAGCTTCATGAAATCCAACATCATTAAATGATTTGGTGCCACTCATACAATACTGATGGAAAAATACAAATATTTATAGTCTATTAATTTGGAGAAGCTATATCAGGAGTATATTATCGAATCCAACCATTCATCCCACTATTATGAAATAGCCAATGGATATATAGAAGCCTTCAATGAGAACCTATCAAATATACTAAAAAAGATTGTGGATAAGGGTAAAATTACCTAGTACGATAATATTCCTCATTCCTTGTTGGATCCCTAGAATAAAATGTGCACCGCCACACAAGATACCCCATACTCATTGGTATACACCACATATCTCATCATTATTGTCAATTTTCAATTTCACTTTCTCGTGTTTCTTTCTATGGCCAGTTATCTATAGATGCCCAATCCCAGATATAGCTGAATTAATTGAAGAAACTGTATAAGATGAGATATGATACCTTGAATAATTACTATGTCCAAAAAAACCTGATTGTTTGGTCCTTTAGAAAAATAAGTTCACCTCTGGTCATTCTTTGAGGGAGTATGGGGTTTGTCCTCAGGACTCTGATGAAACCCCAAAAACCCTCCAAATTTGGAGCCAAAATGGTAGGTAAATTATGCCATAAACAATGTATAATCCAAAGAAGATTATTCTAGGATATAAATGGATAGAGAGCTCATCATATCCCCAACCAATGAAATATTTCTCATGATGTCCTTCAAGTGATAAAAGATCATAGTTAATCTCAGCTACATGATGTCAAACTGCATAGATAGTCTATGTCACTTCATTTAAAAAAATCATGACATCATTGTCCATGTCGCATGACCATAAACTTCATGAAACCAATGTCTTGGCCACAATATGTCAAACTACACTATTTCAATCCTCAATGTATGAAATTAAACATCATAAAAACTCCATCATGACCTCACAATAACAAAATGAACATGGAAATTCTTTACCGCATGACAATTAAAATGTACGGTAATCATACCTGACACACAACATCAAAATGTATCTTTTCCTTATGTAATAAATAAGGGATTCCTTATGTCTCAAATGTGTGGTTTCAATGTACTCACTAGATAGGACATATTCCAGCGCATTTTCCGTCTACTATTCCTTACGGAAGAACTATTTTCTTCTTGATTCTTGTCATCATAAAATATTTAGTTACTCTTAGAACTCCTATATTATGCTCAACCACATATTTCTCCATTTCATAATATCATTTTCAAAATATTTTGGCCACAAGGACAATTTTCACATTAGTTTTTTGTTTGTCGGATCACTAAATAATCATTACCAAAACTACAAGCCACTAATATCCATCTCACAAGATGAAAAACTATGTGACACCAATATCCTTGATGAATGATGTTTAAATGTACAACAACATACAATCCAAATTATAGTACATTAAACTACATATTAAACATAATTTTCATAATATATTGAATAATAGACATTACCTATGTAATAAACAGAGGAAACCTCATGTCACAAATGTGAGGATTTAATTTCCCCATCAGAGAAGACATATTCCCCAACATTGGTTTCATACAATGTTGTTCTCAAGAACTGTGTGTGGATTGTTTATAATTCTAATGGGATACATAGTGAATCTGAGAACCTGTTTCCAATGACCATCCATGAAATATGGAAAATTTACCGTCCCCTGCATACAGACAAAACCATTTTAGTTAACTCCAACACGGGTCTTTTCATTTAAAGGTCGGTATGAAGGAAAATTCTCACTCTCTATACATGAGTCAAATATTTATAGATAATCATTTTTCAAGAACTACATAAAATATGATTCCTATTATCACAAGATATATAGTGATTCTTGGAACATCAATCATGGGTCTAGCAACAATAAAAGAAAATTCATCCTCCCCATGTATGGATCTATACTATGAAAGGAGTCTTTCATAACTACGTATTTCTTGATTTTATCACTGATGAAGTATGTAGTGATTCCCAGATCTTTTCCAGGTCTTTCCACCACAAAAAAATAAAATTCAACTATCCTTCATTTTTATCATGTTGCTGTCGTGGAATAAATAGTTTCCACCCCTTGTTTTGCGCACCAAAAATAGCTCATGTGGGATTAAGAGTTTTGATAAAGGATTCCCCACGTGATCATGGAATATCAATTAACATCATGGTTACTATGGTTATGGTTGCAAGACCTTCAAATTCATACAATATTTCCTCACCGCAAGATGTTAAACTGCATGGTTGACCAAAGTTCAAGAACTACGTGTGGCTTGATTCCTACCATCGTAGGATGCATAGTGAAAACCAAGTCCTTAATCTTTGTACCAGACATAATATTTCCTTCTCACATTGGGAAACTCATTTCTTTATCACATAATGTTAGACAGCATGGTTCTTTATGAACTATATGCGGCTTGATTTTCATTCAAATTTTATATGTAGTTATGACCAAACCTCATGCCCAAGTCACATCCATGGGATAAAGAAACAATTGTTCCCCCATATCCTATATACAAATATAGATCTATGAAGGAAATATTAATTTTGGTAACTTTATTTAGGATTCCTTCAAGTAAATAGAAATTTCCCCTCCTAAATATGATTCAGATCTACATAGGGAACTCCACAATCCATGGAAGATATCAATATAAATGTTCCTCATGTACTCAGACACCTTCCATTCACTAATAATACTATGTAACCTAGGTAATTTTAGATCTCCACAATCTTTCCATGTCCATTGGTAATAGGGAAGGCCAGCATCTTAGTGACACCTTTTTTTGATTATTCACGACACGCCCAAGTTGGATTTTCATAAATCACCCACAATAGGCCTCTCAACCATAGGAAAATTTATCCCCAATAGATTCCTCTACTATATCCACAGTCCCCATTAAAATTTATGTCCCATATCTTCTATTCTGATTCATGAACACCCAGCAACATGGTTTACATTTTTCCTCTTCACTTATTGGGTATATCATAACATCATGGCCAGATGAGCCTTTTGTTACTCATCTTTTCCCAGACATATGCTCCAAGATGTATGACCTAATGTTTTAAGCCCCCAACTCATCTTAGTCACATGAAACAAAACTCTATGAAAAATTATTCCATAAATGAATTTAAAATGTAGTATTACCCTATGTACCAAGCATAGGATGCCCTGATCAACCATCCTAAAAACCCTCTTATCACAAACACATGATGACTCTAATAAGGTGATTCCTTGAATGACCAAAAAATATTTATAGGGATTTATTCATTTGTTTCCACTTTGATTCACAAACTTTCTTACCCCATGACGTTACACTACATGGATGATTCCCTCGTCAGATGACACTAGACTACACAATCATCAAGAACTATGTCTGGATTGATTCATGTTATCATTGGATATATAGTAATGCCTAAATCCTCAATTATGGGTCCAAAAATAACATACCAATATACACCCTCTCCTATGTGCATTCCATATCTATGTTGGAGATTCCACTACTGGTTCTCACCTCACTCTAAATTCTGTATTCAAAAAATTCCCCTTCCATACATAAGAGTTTGATCATTGTAGGGAATCTACTGAAGAACTATGTATGGATTGATTATACCGTTGATGAGATACATAGTTATACCCAGAACCATTTTCTCATAACCAACCCCATAAAATTAAAATAAAATCCCCATTTCTTACATATTTCTTGAACATGTGTGTAGAAAATATTCCTACCTATTCTCAAGAAATCATGATGTGAAATATTCGTTCCATATCTAGGAACATTTAATACACAAAAAAAATTTGTTCTCTAGGAAGCCAGAAAAACCATAAGCTTTTTCTAGCCATTATAAATATAGGTTCAGTGTCCTAATGACTCATTTTTTGACTATGTGTGATACACCATAGTTGGATTTGTATAAATAATCCACAAAAAGTCTTGGTAAGAAGTGGAAAATTCATCCTGAGGAGATACCTTTTCTACCTCTTTTATCCCTAAACACATTCTCATCCCATGTCATTCATTGGATTCAAATTTCTACAGATTTTACCTTAAATTTTCCCCCTTCATTCTTGAATATGATGGACTATTCTGGGATAGACTTCCATGAAAAAAAAAATATGTACTCTTTTGGTCAAATATAAGTGACCTTAAATCATGGTCCTCAATCATTAATTCCTTAAGACATTAAACTAAATGGTCCATATCCTAGTTGCATGAAATTAAATTGCACAATGATTCACCCTCCTTTACACAAGAAAAATTCATATTAGAGCGGTCTTTCCATTTATGGCCAATTCCAACACAAATTCCCTTATCATTATCATACATCTTTCATCGATAAATAAACCTTAATTTTCATGAGAAATATAGATCTTCATAAATTATTAATCCATAGTAAAGGGAAGGTTTGTGTCCTAAGAACAAATTATTTTGACTATGCATAATATTCCCCAGTTGGCATTTCATAAATCACACACAGAAAAGGCATTTCAACTAAAGTAAAATTCATTCTTGTGATAGACCATTCCTCTCTCCATAATCCCTGAAAACATCACATTGAAAAATTCCTTCCAAACATGCTTTGTGGTTACTACTCACATACATTTCACCCATAATGATTCATTTCCTAAAATCAGGAAATCATGACTCACAAATACCTCTTAATATATCTAGAAATGATGGTACATTCTCAACCATATAGCCCTATTCAATAAATAATTCCATAATTCATCATCAAGAATATTAGACCTAAAATGAGTTAAATTAATATGACTTGAAAGACTCTATACTTCCCCACAAAAGTGACATAATACTCACAATTCTAAAAACCCATAAAGGGAACTCAGGTTAAAAGTCGAGTATCATCTCACTAGGCATTCACACTTCATGGTTTAGAAAAAAATTATCAACGAAAAAAATGGAATAAAATTATCTAGGTAAAACCCCCTATAGATCATTCTAAGAAAATATTGAGTCATCCCTACTAAGCCTATTCCATAGTGGACAGAGAAACGAAGTAGGGTAGTAATAGAAAAGATGAAATGTTTGTAGGGTTTTCCATGTAAACTGAAGAACAGTCAAAACTACGCTCATTGGTTGGCTTAGCTCATGAAAAAAGTAGATATTTACATGATATTTTATCCATATAACTAAAATCTAGTGTTAGTATTAAATTTGAATGTAATTATTTAAAGGAGAGATAAAATGTTGAGAATCTAAAAAAATTTATTCATTCAAAAAAATTTAGAGGACCATCCACACCCTAGTTTCTCTCCATTACAATATGGGAAAACGAGAAACACATAAAAAAGAATATTGTAAAACATTAACTACCTAATTCAATAGATTAGTTAATGACTGGCATTAAATTTCAAGGGCCTTCCTATGGATTGTTCTCTACTAGAATTCAGCTTTGGCTAAGGGGAAAATTTTCCTAATGAAACCATTTAACTCCCAATTTTTATATTTGGTAGTTTCTAGAAACATATTTTTTGAGGGAAAATGTTCCTTTATTCTAGCTATGCATGCATCATATTCTCACAGTTCTACAGTCTACATTGAAATCCAATAATAATGTTTCACTTTCTTAGTATTTGAGTGATCTAGCTCTTTAGAAGAATCTTTTAAGGTGTCTACAAGATGATTGGAACGATTAAATTGAATCAGATCACATTCACAAGAATCCACCGCTTCCTAAGGAATGGGAATTTGGTGAATCAAAATTTGAATGTGCAGTAATCCAACCAACTTTCAATGAAGCTAATGAAGAGCTAGAAAAGCATGCCAATATTTTCATAAATATTATTAAAATGAGTCTATATAATAATAGCATATACTTTAATTAATTCCCATTTTTCACATCCGGATACTTGATGATAGCACTAGGGTCTGAATACTATTTACCTACAACTAAAAGTTTGTAATCCAAGATTATATTCACTACAGAAAATCCCAATCAAACATGAAATGGTGAAGGATGAAAATACATCATTCCCACCTCCTATTTAATCTCAGGAACTAAGCCCACTAGTTTGGTATTGATCAGTGGAATTCCCCATATCGTTCCATTGGTACCAACATCAGTAAGGAAGTTGGCTATATTCCTAATGAGGTGACCAAAACTATTTGGGCCTCCTCTATAGGTGTAAGCCCCAATCCATATTAACTACATGGTATTTGATTCCCTGCCAGTTGGGATTGGTAGGAATCCTTCTTGAGGTCCATACCCAACACCCATATTCACCATAATCATATCTGAGATACATAACCGGTAGGGTCATATCTAACTCGTAGGGTTATATCCATTTCAATTCCATTTTACCACCATTCTTAGAGAGACTTACAAATGGTGATATCATACTCCCCACCTAGGAGAGCGCATCTATTCTAGGTCCTTCAGGCCGCTTCGACATATGTTGCACACCAAACATGGACTACAAACCTTCTTCCTAGGCATCATTATCACATGAGTTAAATTGTACGATTTGTTACTTATCACATGACCATGAAAGGTATGATGTGTCCCATTAATTGGAACGGAACTATGTGGGTAATGATTCCTTTTATAAGGAAATAAAATAATCCCATCTTATGGGTCCGATCCCAACATCAAAACAGCTCTTATGTCCCTGGATGACAATAAACTATAGCACTCCCTTTCACATGGCTTAAAGCTAGCATCGTATTAAGAAATAGCCAAGGAACTCTAGTCCACAGGTCCCATTGATGGAAAACCTTAGATACAAACATATGATTCTAAATCCATCCTTGTAAATAAATATTTTGTAAGTTTAACCCATGTCATACTTGGAAATAAACAAAGATTTCACAAAATTATCATAAATCTCTATGAGAGTCTCAAAATATGCAACAATTACCCCCCCCCCCCAATGGTGTGATGAGCCTAACCTTTCCTCCTCTCTACCAATGTGAGTTCATAAGATTCATTGAAAATTTACCCAATGAGTGTATTCCTTTGTAATGTGGGTCTATGTGTCATCACAGATATGAGATCCATTAGATGTTTCCAGTTAAACGAATAAAACACATCGGAAACTACCACATCTAAAATGGGTACTGAATGAGAATGGTGAACCTGATATGCATGATTTTGAATTATTCAGACACCACATAATCAATCATATAAGGCTAATTATCCATGATTCTTAAGATGAAAAATACCTAAAACCCTAAAAACCCTAAAAACCCAAATATCCCTGATAAACCATACAAAACCTAAAAATACCAAAAACCCATAAAAACAATAGAATACTAAAAACCATAATATTACTTAAAAATAATAAAACCCATAAAAATCATTAAGACCCCTAAAACCATAGAAAAACCTTAAAAGAACCCAAAAACCGTAAAAAACCTAAAAACCCATCAAACCCCCTAAAATCCTTAAAACCCAAAACACTATAAACACTAAAACACTAAAAACTATTAAAAACCCATAAAACACCAAATAACCCTAAAACCATTAAAACCCAAAAAACTAAAACCCCTTAAATCCCTTAATACCCTAAAAACACTAAAACCCAAAAAATATATCTAAAAACACTTAATCCAAAAATCACTAAAGGACCATAAAAAACCATAGAAATCCCTAAAAACCCTAAATCCCAAAAAACATTAAAAACAAAAAACCCCTTAAAGGATCATTAAAAATCCTAAAAACTATAAAACATTATAAACACCATAAAAATTAAAAGTCACTAAAGACCCCAAAAACCAAAAAAACCCAAAAATACCATAAACCCCTAAAAGAAAAGAAAACCTCATAAACTCCCTAAAGGACTCTAAAATTCATAAAATAACATAAAATGTAAAAGGAAACTAAAGACCCTAGAGGACCCTAAAAACACTAAACGGTCCTAATGATACAAATAACACTAAAGGATCCAAAAATATAACGGATAAAAACCCAAAAACCCAAAATGACCCTGAAATCCCTAAAACCCCTAAAAGACCCTAAAACCCTTAAAATATAAAAAACCCATAAAACCCCAAAAAAAGACCCCAGAAAACTCTAAAAACACGAAATGAACATAAGACATTAAATGACAATAAAAATTGTAAAAACCACTAAAAATTCATAAAACCCACGATGACCTAAAAACCTTAACAAAATTAAAAGACCCGAAATTAATAAAAAAAATTAAAACCCCAAAAGGTGATAAAACCTCTTAAAACCTATGAAACCCTAAAAACCCTAAACCCCCCCAAAAAAACCTAAAAACTATTAAAATCATTAAATCCATAAAAAACCAAAATATCCCAAAAACCCCCAAACCCCAAAAACATTAAAAAACCTAAAACCGAACAAAACTCCTAAAAACTTTTAAAACCCCCCAAAAATCATAAAAACCTAAAGAGGCCTAAAAACACTGATGGACCATAATGTTCTTAAAATCCGTAAAGGACTCTAAAACCCAAAACCCCCCAAAAATCCTAAAATACCCTAAAACCGTATAAAAACATAAAAACCCTAATTAACCCTATAAAACAATAAAACTATTAACCACCCTTAAACCACTTAAAACACTAAAACCCTAAAAAAACCTAAAAATTAGAAAAACCTACAACCCCTAAAAACTATAAAATGCCTAAAACAGTAAAAAACTAAAAATCTTAAAAAACCCTAAAACTCGTAAAATACCTAAAACCCATAACCCTTAGAACAACTAAAACCCCATAATAAACCTAAAACCTTAAAAAACTCCCAAAACCACAAAAAACCCAAACCATAAAAAACACCCATAAAACCCCAAAAACCCCAAAAATAGAGAAACCCCTAAATCCTATAGGACCATTAAAACCATTAAAACCCTAAAAATACATAAAAGAACATAAAACCCTAAGCAACATTAAAATTCAAGCCCCCCACCCCCTAAACAAACCCCAAACGTCCTAAAAACCCCATAAATATGTAAAAAATCATAAATATCCTAAAAACCCTTAAATACCTAAACACCCCCACCCTATAAAACCTTATAAACTAAATAAGAGACCCAAAAAACCATTAAAAATAATAAAATATAGTAAAAACCCTTAAAACCAAAAGAGACCCTAAAACCCTAAGATATCCTAAAAAACTTTTATAACCCCTAAAGGAACCGAAGACCCCTTAAAACCATCAAAAATCTAAAAACCCTAAATATTATTAAAAACACTAAAACACTAAAAAAACCTAAAAAGCCATAAAAACTATGAAAAGTGAAAAGTCCTTATTAATTCCAATGAAACCCTAAATCCCCTAAACCACCATAAGTCACCCTATAATCCCAAAAACACTAAAATATTAAAAAATTTGAAAACCCTAAAAACCCTACAAACATGAAAAATCCCACAAATCCTTAAAAACCAAAAACCACTAGAAAAACATTAAAACCAATAAAAAACTAAACAATCCTAAA
This sequence comes from Viscum album, assembly GCA_963277665.1. Classification (NCBI taxonomy): domain Eukaryota; kingdom Viridiplantae; phylum Streptophyta; class Magnoliopsida; order Santalales; family Viscaceae; genus Viscum; species Viscum album. The sequence goes on from OY728127.1 coordinate 830,275,924, forward strand.
CCATAAAATCTCTAAAAATCCATAAAAAACTAAAAACTAATAAAAGACTACAAACCCTAAAACCCCTAAAATACCTCATAAAATCACAGAAACACTAAAACCCATAAGACACAATAAGAAAGCACTAAAACCGCATAAAATCCCAAAACACTAAAAACCTTAAAAACCCAAAAAATCTTTAAAAACATTAAAACACCCTAAAAATATTACACCCCTAAAAAACAATAAAAAACTAAGAAACACTAAAAACTATACAATACCTTTAAAACCCCATTAGAAACCCCGTAAAAACAAAAAAGACAATTAAAAACAATTAAAACCATAAAATACCCAAAATGGTTTTAACAACAACCAAAGACACACCCCTATCCCCATGAAAAAACCCCAAAAATATAAATACCCTAAAAACATAAAAAAACCCAAGAAAACCCAAAAAAAACTCTAAAAACTCTAATAACCGTATGAACCACAAAAAACCCACACCCCCTTAAATTCCCTAAAATACCCCCCCCCCAACCAAAAAACCATAAAACCATAAAAACCCAAAAAAACCAAAAAACAACCCTGAAAAACTTAAAACCCCTTAAAACCCTTAAAAATAAAAAATAAAAAAACACACAAAAAACTCATAAAACCCCTAAAACAGTAAAATAAAATAAAACCCCTAAAACACTTAAATCCCTAATAAAACCAAAATTCCCTAAAAACTCAAAAAATGTACTAAAATGCCCAAGACCATATCAATCCATACAATCCCTAAAAACCCAAAACATATCCTAAAAATATTTAAAACAATAAAAACCTATAAAGCACAAAAAAAATTCTCTAATCCCCTTTAAAAACTATAAAAGGTCGTAATCCCTTAAAATCCCTAAATTGAGAAAACAACCTAAACCCCCCAAAAAGCCCCAAAAAACCAAGAAAACCCCAAAAATATCTAAACACCTTAAAATTCCATAAAGGAACCTAAAAACCAAAAAATACTTAAAACCCTGAAAACCCATTAAAACCCAGAATCCCCTCAAAAATGCTAAAAACCCTTAAAAATCCTAAAAAACCCTAAAACCCCCCAAAACACTAAAAGTCGTTGAAAACCATAAGAACAACTGAATGAGATCTAAAACCCATAAAAAATCCCTAAGACCCCTATAGACACCTAAAACCCATTAAATACCCTAAAAACCATAAAAATGACCAAAATTAAAAAAAGATAAAAAACAGAAAAATCATTAAAAACCCTAAAATCCAGTTAAGCACTAAAACCCCTAGAAAGACCGTAAACACATTTAAACCCTGAAAAATCCTAAAAAACATAAAAATGCAATAACATAAAAGAATCTAAATACCCATAAAACACCAAAAGACCCCCTATAAAATTTCTAAACCCCCCAAACCAATAAAACCCCTAAAAACTCTAAAAAATCATAAAAACCAAAGAAACCCCTAAAACCATTAAAAATAGAAAAATCCCTAAAACCCTAAAAAATATATCAAGCCCCATAAAATTATAAAACCCCTAAAAATCCTAAAACCCCTAAAATACCTAAAAACCTAATAATATCTCAAGATAATAAATATTCCAAATAAACCCAAAACTGTTAAAAACCCTAAAACCCTTATATATCCTAAAAACATTAAAAATCATCAAAAATACTAAAAACCCTACAAAATATTTAAAATCATAAATCCATAAAAAACCATAAAACCCCTAAAACCCCTAAAAACACTAAAAACTCTAAAAATGCTGAAAACTGATAAAATCCCAAAAAACCTTTAAACCCCTAAAAGGACCAAAAACCCTCAAAAACTCTAACTCCCCATAAAAATGCCTAAAATATATAAACCATAAAAATTTGAAAACACTAAAAACACTAAAACACCAGAAAACCCCTAAAATCCCAAAAAAATCTTTACGAAGTAAAGAATCCAAAAAAACATCCCAAAACACTAAAAAATCTTGAACCCAAAAAATCAATAAAACCCCTAAAATCCCTAAAATCCATAGAAACATTAAATACCCTCAAAACCATTAAAAATTATGGAAATAAAAAAAATCCTAAGAAAACCCTAACAAGTCTATAAACCATAAGAAATGCCCCAAAACACATAAAACCAGCTAAAAATTGTAGGAAGCCCTAAAAACCCTAAATATGATAAAAACCATAAAAACTCATAAAAAACTAAAACCCCAAATAAAACCTTAAAACCTAAAACCACTTGAAAACTAAATCCAATAAAACCCTAAAACAATACAAAACCCTAAATACACTACAAAAACATAGAAATCCTAAAAACAATAAAAGAACCCTTAAAACCATAAAACCCTAAAGAAACCTAAACCACTAAAAGTACTGTAAAAAATAGAAAAAAATATATTTAAACCCCTAAATGTCCTAAAAAAATTAAAACCCCTAAAGCTTCTTAAAACCCCTAAATAGCCCAGAAATAACATCAAAAACATAGAAGAATCTAAAGTGACACTAAAAACCTTAAAATAACTAAAAAACATTTAAAACCCCTTAAAACCCAAAAAACCCAAAAAATCAAATAAAACAACTAAAAGACCCCTTAAACCGTAAAGAATCCCTAAAACCCCACTGAAACCCCAAAACCCCAAAAGAAATCCTAAAAAACCAAAAAAAACCCTAGAAACAAACAAAAAAATTGTAAAAACCCATTAAAACCATAAAAACCACAAAAGAACCTAAAACCCCTAAAAACCATAATAAACCTCTAAAAGGCCCTAAAACACCTTAAAATGACTATAAGACCCTAAAACCATAAATTAATAAAATCCTTAATACCCAAAAAACCAAAAAAACCCTATAAACACACAAAAAACCTTAAAACCATTAAATCCTAAAAACCCCTAAAAACCTAAATATCCATAAAAAAACAAAACCGAATTTAAACCCTAGAAACACTAAATGAACTAAAAACCATAAAAACTCCAAAACCCCAAAAATCCTAGTAACCCGCAAAACACTAAAAACCCTAATAACCATAAAAACACTAAATAAAATATAAAAACCATAAAAATCCTAGTCAACCATAAAAACACCATAAAAGACTCTAAAACAGCTTAGAAATACCATACAAACCTAAAAAATCCTAAAACCCATTAATAAACCCTAATAACTCCAAAATACTCCCAAATCCCATAGAGACCATAAAAATCATTAAAACTAATAAAAATTCAATAAACCCTTAAAGCCACTACAACCCCTAAAAATGATTAAACCCTAAAAATCATAAAACCTAAAAAATACTAAAATTACTTAGAAAACCAAATGGCCATAAGACCCTAAAAAATAAAAAAAAAACCCAACACCCTAACAAACTCAAAAACCCTAAAACTAGCCTAAAAACAAAAAAACCCAAGGACACTAAAACTCTTAAATTCTATAAATCCCTAAAACCCCTAAAACACTAGTACCCTAACAAACCATAAAACCCCCAAAACCCTAAAATCCACAAAATGCCTGAAAACACCTAAAATCCTTAAAATCACTAAAAATCACTAAAACCCCTAAAAACCTCAAACTACCTAAAAACCAAAAAACCTTTATAACCAATAAAATAACGTAATTCCCTATAAAGTCCATAAAATGCCCAAAAACGCTAAAATTCCAAAAATCCCTAAAAATTGTACAACAACCCTAAAGCTGATAAAACCATTAAAATCTTAAAAAATTGAAAAGACACTAAAACCCTAAAACCCCAAAAATTCCATAAAAAACCCCTAAAAACCTAAAAATACATTAAATCCCCAAAAACACCTAACAATACTAAAAACATTTAAACCCCAAAAGACCTTAAAAATCCCAAAAGACACTAATGACAACAAAAACCAGTAAAATCTAAAAAGGCAATAAAGACCATTAAAACCCCTAAAAACCATAAAGTTCCCTAAAACGATAAGAGAATCCAAAATAACCGAAATGACGATAAAACCCCTAAAACCACTAAATAAATTTAAAAATCCTAAATATCATAAATATCATCAAAGAACCTGAAAACGGTAAAAATCCAAAAGGACCTGAAAAGACCCTAGAAACCTTAAAAAACCTTAAAACCCTAAAAAATATAAAAAAACAGAAAACCCTAAAAAACAAAAAAACCTAAAAACCTTAACCCCCTCCCCCCCAAACCCTAAAAAACTCCAAAACCCCTAAGACCTGAGTAATCTCTAGAAAAACAAAAACCCTAAGACCCTGAAAAACTCTAAAAACCAAAAAACATTAAAATCCCTAAAACCCCTAAATCCAAAAAAAACCCTAAAACCCAAAAGAAACATTAAAACCACAAAAAACTCTATAAATTACCTAAAATCCTTGAAAACCCCCTAAAACTACTAAAAATCTAAAAACCTCCTAAATACTATTAAAAACCAAAAAAACCCCTAAACACCCCAAACCCCCACAAAAACTAAAATCATAAAAAACCCAAAACACTCCCCCTTCCCAAACCCTAAAAACACTAAAAACCCAAAAATATCACTTAAAAAACCTAAAAATCGAGAAAACCTGAAAACCCTAAAATCCATAAAAACCCAGGATATCCTAAAAAATAAAAACACCATAAAAGACTAAAAATTCCCAAAAAAATCATTACACCCATTAAAAAACCTTTAACACTGTACCATACACCCTTAAATCTAATGCATACAACATGAACCCCATACCATACATCTTAATCCCAACACTCAAAACCCTATACCATACACCCTAACCCCAAAACCCTACCCCCTAAACTCTATACCCAACACCCAAAACCCAAATTCGTAAACCCTATAACCTATACCATATACCTTAAAAAATAATCCTTAAACCATATACTCTAAACCCTAAATCCTATGACTTAAACCATAAACACAACACTGTAAACTATAAACTATTCACCCTAAACATTTAAAGACCCTAAAACCCCTTAAAACCAAAAAAAGAGTCTCAAACCCCTAAAATACCCTAAAATAAATTAAACCCCCTAAAACAACTAAAATACCCTAAAAACTTTCTAAAAACCGTAAAATTACTTAAAAACCCCAAAAATCCAAAAATACCCTAAACACCCTAAAATAACCTAAAACCACTAAAATAAACTAAACACCCTAAAACCCCTAAAAACACTAAAAACCATAAAACAAGAAAATCCTAAAAAATCTAGAAATCCTAAAATACGTTCAAAAATCCCTAAAAATCCAAAAAATCCATTGAAACCCTTAAAAATCCTAAAGATTCCTTAATACCTTTAAATCCATTAAAACCCAAAAAATCACAAAAAACTCTTAACATCCCCTAAAACAGAAAACACCAAAATAAAAAAACCAAAAAAACCCTAACAGGACCCTAATAAACCATATAAATCCTGAAAACCACTAAAATCCGTAAAAAATCTACAAACCCTAAAGTTCTTCAATTGCATAAAAACCCATAAAAATCCTAAAAACCCATAAAAATCCAAAAACCCCTAGAAACCCCACAACCCCTAAAACCCCTAAAAACAAAAAAAAATACCTTAAAAATATTAAAAATACACTAAAATAACATAAAATCCCTACAAACCCTTAAAACACTAAAAACATTAAAACAAAACAAAAACCCTAAAAACCATAAAAATTTCTAAAAATTCTAAAAAATTAAAAAATAATAGTAAAAACACTAAAAAGTTGAAAAAACATAAAAACTCTAAAACACATTAAACCTCTTAAAAAATATAAAACCCTAAAAGCCCATAAAAACCCTAATATCCATAAAAACTCTAAAATAACTCAAAACAACCAAAATACCCTAAAACCAAGAAAACCCTAAAACCATAAGAAACCCCTAAAAACCCTCCCAATCCCAAAACCCAAAAACAATAAAAATAACTAAAAGTCTCAAAAACCCCCTAAAAATGACCTACAACCCTGAAAATCCCAAAAAACCCTTTAAAACCCCTAATAACCATTAAATACCCATAAAACAATAAAAAAATTAAAAACTATTAAAACCCCAAGGAATACAAAAAAACTCCAAACACCAAAAAACATCAAAAACTCCAAAAACTGAAAAGACTATAAATTACCCCAAACACCCTAAAATCCCTTAAACCCTAAAAATACTATAAAACCATTAAAACAACTAACATTCTCAAACAAACCTAAAAACTATAAATCCCACAAAAAATCCTAAAAACCATGAGAACCCCTAAAAATCCATAAAAGAGCATAAAACCTGTAAATCCACAAAAACCCATAAAAAGAAGAAAACCCCAAAAAAACCCCCTGAAATGCATAAAACACCAAAAAATACTAAAACCCCCCAAAACTATTAAAAATAATAAAAACATGAAAAACACGAAAATAAAAATACCCCTAAAACCCCCCAAAACCCTAAAAACTCAAAACACTATAAATTTGAAAATACCCTAAACCCCATAAAAACCCTAAAATAACCATAAAACACTAAGTCCCCCTAAAAATCCTAAAACCCTAAATTCATGAAAACCATATAACTCTGAAAACCATAAAAATATCATAAGTTACAATAAAACCTCTAAATTACCAAAAAACCCCAAAATTCCCATAAAACCAAAAACCACCGTAAGACCAATAAAATTCATAAAAAACACTAAATAACCGTAAAAACCATTAAATACCTAAGAACCGTAAAAATCCAAAAAATCCATTAAACCCCTTAAAATACCCAAACCCCTAAATAATATATAATCACAAATAAGACCAAAATCCCTAAGAATCCAAGAAATCCTAAATCCATAAAAAACCCTAAAAACCCAAAAAAATCACTAAAACACAAAAACAAACCAGGAAAACCCTTTAAACCCCTAAACCCACTAAAACTGTAAAACCCCTAAACCCCTAAAAATCCTTAAATCCCATAAATTAACACAAAATTCCCTAAAACCCAACAATCCTAAAAACCCCTTAAAAATATTACAAAATATAAAGCACCCTAAATTACCCTAAAGGGACCTAAAAATACTAAAATAGTCTAAACGACCCTAAAACCCTAATTGAACCAAAAAAATACTAAAGGAAACTAAATAACCAAAATATCGAAAGGATCTTAAAACCTATCAAACCACTAAAAGAGCCCAACAAATACCTAAAAACCTTATATTCCTTAAAACTATTAAAAGACCCTTGATACTAGTAAAAACCTAAAGGAACCTAAAAGTACAATGAAAAAAATGACCTTAAAACCCTAAAAAATCATAAAACCCAAAAATACCATAAATCCCATAAATACCATTGAAGGCCCTAAAAAGTATAAAATACCCTAAAGGGATGAAAAATCCTAAAATAAAGTAGAAAAACTGAAAAAAAATATTTAAATACCTAAAACACCTAAAACGCTAAAAGACTAGAAAAACCCCATGGAAGCACTAAAAACCCTAAAACCCCATAAAAATACTAAAAACAAAGAAAACCCATAAAAAGAAATAAAACACATAAAACCCTTAGGAATACCCAAAAACCTTAAAGGGTCTCAAAAACTCCTAAAACAACCTAAAGGACTCTAAAACCACATAAGACCCTAAAATACCATAAGAATCGTAAAACTAGTTAGAGAACCTAACCCCCCAACCCCTAGAAAACTAAAACCCCCCGAAGCCCCTAAAAAGAATAAAAATACTATACCCCCAGAAAACCCTAAAAACTCAAAAAACCTAAAACCATAAAGGCTCATAAAACCCTAAAAACATTAAAAAGGCCCTAAAACTCGTAAAATAGCCTAAAATCCTAAAAGACCCAAAAAACCCTATAAAACCTTAATATAAATATACCCCCCTTAAAAAATCCATAAAAACCATAAAACCCCTTAAAACACTAAAAACCATAAGAACATAAAACCATAAAACCATAAAAACCATAAAAACCCATAAAACCCCTTAAACCCCCTAAAAACCCTAAAACCCCTAAAAACCCTAAAAACCCTAAAACATATAAAAACATTAAAGACCTGAATAACAAGAAAACCCACCAAAACCAAAAAAACCAAAAGGAAAAAACCTCATAAAAACACTAAAGGACCATGAAACCATAAATGATCCAAAAACAATAAAAACCCTTAGAGGCCATATAAACCTAAAAAAACCCAATAACCCCAAAAAAAACCCTAAAACCCATACGAAACCCAAAAACCCTAAACAACCCAAAAAACTAAAATCCATTAAAACCACTAAAAACATAAAAAAATCTAAGAAACCTAAAATAACCTAAAACCCCATAATTGTTTTGATGCCCCTAAAAGCTGTGAAACCCCCTAAAACCACTAAAAAACTAAAAAACCTAAAAACCCCTAAAGTCCCACTAAACACCTTAGAACCCCTAAATCCCTAAAAAACTCTAAAAACTCCATAATATTATTAAGAACAATGAAAATCATAAATAACATGAAAACCCTAAAAACCCATAATAAACTTAAAACACTAAAAAATAAAAAACACTAAAAGCCCTAAAAACCAAAAATAACCAACAAAACACTAAAACCCCTAATAAGTTTAAAAACCCAAAAACCCATGGAAAGGGAAAATACCTAAAACCTTAAAACACCTAAACTTGTAAAACTCTAAAGCCCCCTATGAAAACCAAAAATTCCACTAAAACCCCAAAATCCCTTAAAATCCATAAACCCCTAAAATAAAAATAAAACCCCTAAAGACCACTCAAAAAACCCAAAAAAAATAAAAATATTAAAAATCCTATACCCCAAAAAACATTAAGATACCTAAAAATCATAAAACCCTACAAACCCCAGCATCCCTTAAAATTCCTAAAACAACTAAAAACATTAAAAACCCAAAAAAACATAAAAACACTAAAAGCTCTTAAATCCTTAAAATCTCAAAAACATTAAATTCATAAGATTCCTCAAAAAACTTATAAAACCTTCATTATTAATACCCCCTAATATCCTTGAAAATATTAAAACCCTAAAATAAAAAAAAAAATACAACTAAAAACACATAAAAGTCCTAAAAACCCTTAAATCTAATAGAAACTAGAAACCCTAAACCCCCCCCCCCCCGAAAAGGACCTAGAAACTATAAGTGATCTTAATAGCCCAAAACCACTATAAAACCCCAAAAATTTACCCTAATAGTCCTTAAACACTAAAAATCCCTTAAACACTAAAAACCCAAAAACCCATTAAAATCCATAAAAACAAGAAAAATCCCTAAAAGTGATTAAAACCAATAACAACCTAAAACCATAAAAATTATAAAAACACAAAAATAGATTTTAAGCATCTACTATCCATAAAATCTCTTAAAACCCTAAAAATATTAAATAACCTTAAAAACCCATTAAAACCCCTAAATCCCCAAAAAAATCAAAAAAACAATCTAAAACAAAAAAAGGACCTTAAATCCATAAAACCCACAAAGAACCCTAACAAAACCTTAAAAACCCATAAACACCATAAAACCCCATGAAAACCCTAAACCCCCCCCACCAAAATCTAAAACCATTAAAAATTTAAAACACTAAGAACCCATAAAAATCCTAAAATCCCAAAATACCGGAAAATAAAAAAAACCCATAAACCCATAAAAACACTAGAAAAATCTAAAAACAATTTAAACCCCTACAAACCCAAAAAAACATAAAACACCAAAAAAACATAAAACCCAAAAATAGTCCCATAAAAGAACCTAAACCCCCTAAAAACCATAAAAACAAAAAACCCTTAAAACACAATCAAATCATAGAAAATGTAAAGAAACATTAAAAACCAAAAAAAAAACTAAAATACCCTAAAAACCTTAAAAACCCCTTAATACATGAAAAACCATAAAACATAAAAACCCTTTTAACCCCTAAAAACCATAAAAACCAAAAAAAATTAAAACCCCCCAAAAAATTTTAAACACCATAAAAAATACTAAGTACCATAAAAACTAAAAAAACCGCTAAAATATCTGAAAAAAAACATAAAAATACTAAAGGACTTAAAAACCCTTAAAAGTCTCTAAATCCCTAAAAACAATAAAAATCCCTAAAACCCCTTAAATCACATAAAAACATTGAATATCCTAAAATTATATAAAATTCGTACAAATCATAAAATCATAAAAATCCTAATAAATCCTTCCTGCCCATAAAAACTATAAAAAAATTAAAACCCCTTGAAAAATAGGAAATATAAAGTCACTAAAAACCTTGAAAACCCCTAAAAACCCTAAACCCCTGATAAAACCCTAAATCACCTAAAAAATACTAAAAAACCATTAACACTAAAAATTCCTAAAAACTGAAAACCCTAAAATCCTAAAAAACAATAAAATTCTAATAAATCCAAAAACCCTCAAAAAACATAAAAACACTAACACCCGTATAAACACTAAACATCTAAAAAACAAAAAAAAAATACCAAAATACCAAAAAAAAATGTAAATAACCCTAAAATACTAGTAAAAAAATAAAGGGAAATAAAATATAAAAATGATCCTCAAACACTTAATGGATCCTAAAACCCCTTAAATCCCATAAAGGAAACTAAAACCCCTGAAAACTCTAATGGGCCTGAAAAATCCAAAATAACCCTGAAAACCCATAAAAACCTAAAAAAGTCTGAAACCCCTAAACGACGCTAGAAAACCCTAAATAACCTTCAATAAAACTAGAAACCCTAAAAACCGTAAAAATCCAAAAAATCCAAAACGTCCCTAAAAACATGAAAAGACTATAAAACCATAAATCAACCAAAAAAGCCTAAAACCAGAAAATAACAAAAAAATAAGAAAACCACTAAAAACAAATATAAAAATATAACATCCTAAAATCCCAAAACCCTAAAAATCCATAAAAACAAAAAAAACCAAAAATGCATAAAAAACCTCAAATTTGTAAAAAGTTCCAAAAACCCAAAAAGCCCATATAACCCCTCAAAACTCGAAAATCATTAAAACCCACCAAAAATATGAAAACCCTAAAGGGACCAAATATAGATAAAAACCAAAAGGTACACTAAAATCCATATAAGACCCGTGAAACTGTAAAACACTAAGAGATCCAAAAAAATAAAGACCCTAAAAACCATAAAACTTTAAAAACTCTAACCCCCCCCCCCAAACCCCTAAATTTCGTTAAAAACTATCAAATTACTTAAACTCCTAAATACCTTAAAATACCCTAAATGACCATAAAACCCCTAAAAATACTAAAAAAATAAAAAAACCATAGGATACCATAAAACCATAAAAATAATTAAAGACCATAAACCCATATAAACCACTAAAACTGTAAAACCCTAAAAGACCCTTAAAATCGTTTGAAGCACTAAAACCCCCACAAACCCTAAAAGAAACTAAAACCTATAAAGCACATTAAAAAACCTAAACCCAGGAAAAACATAATACCCTAAAACCACTTAATACCTAATAAACTAGAGAACCCATAAAACCCTGAAACCACCAAACGCCCTAAAACCCAAAAAAACATGTAAACCCCCCCAAAACCCCAAAACCTGTAAAAATTATAAAAAACGTAGTTCTCCTTAAATCCCAAAACCCACCTAAAACCCCTTAAAACCCACTAAAAACCCAAAAAAACAAAAAAAAACCCACAAATAAAATAAAAAACCCAAAAACCAAAACGAAATCACTAAACCCCCATATTAAAAAAACACTAAAAACATTCAAAAACAAAAAAAACATAAAAACCCTAAGGACCCAAGAAAAAATTAAAAAAAACCATAAAACGTCTGAAAACAATAAAATCCTTAAAACCCCTAAAAATAGATAAAACTGTAAAAATCCCATGAAACCAAAAAATCCATAAAAACCACAAACACACCCAAAACCCAAAAACCCTTAAAAACTCATAAAACTCACAAAAAGACTATGAAACACCTAAAACTCTATAAAAACACAAAACGACTATAAAATGAAATAAATTCAATAAAATATACCAAAAATCCTTAAACCACTTAAACCCAAAAACCCTAAGAAATACAATAAATCCCATAAAAACCCTAAAACCCTTATATCACTAAAAAACCTAAAAACCATTGGAAATCCTAAAACATACTAACAAAACCTAAAAGGCCTAAAAAACCCATAAACTCCTTTAAAATGCTAAAAAACCAACAAAAACCCAAAACCCCTGAAAACCTAAATTTTTTGAAAACCCCCAAAACCCCAAAAAAATAGAAATAATAAAATCTCAAAAACCCATTTTAAACACAAAAACACCTAAAAATGATAAAACCCTAATAAATTAAAAGATAATAAAAATCCATAAAACCCATTAAAAACCCAAAAAAACATAGAAAACTCTGAAACCATATAATCCCCTAAAACCCCCAACAAAACGTAAAAACCCTAAAATCCCTAAAACCCTAAAAACCATAAAAATACAAAAAATTCCATAAAAGATCTAAAAACCCCTAAAAAACAAAAAATCCTAAAAAACTATTAATATCCCATGTGTCCCTTAAAACCCCTACAAATCCCCACAGAAGGTAAGAACTCTAAATTGACAGCTAAATAACCCTAAAACCACTAAAATCCTTTAAATTAATAAAAATATTAATGCCCCAAAACCCATTAAAAACCCTAAAACCGAAATAATGTCTGTGAAAACATTAAAAAACATAAAAACATCTAAAACCACTAAATAGACCATAAACCCCCCTAAAATCGTAAAACCTTCTAAAACTTGTAAAACCTTTAAAATCTAAAAACCCTTGAAAATATATTCAAAACCATTAAACCCTTAAAACCATCAATACCCTAAGAACACTAAAAGCTCTAAAACAATAAGAATCGTAAAAAAACTAAAAAATCTAAAAAACTATCTGAAAAATCCTAATGACAGCTAAAAACAATAAAATCCATAAAACCCCTTAAAACCCCAAAACCCCAATGAAAACCTAAAACCTTAAAAATCATAAAAATCCCTAAAAAACCACCGACCTCTAAAATACTTAAAATTCACTAAATACCCTATAGATAATTAAATTCACTAAAACCCTGTAAAACCCCTAAAACCAAAAAAAACATTAAAACCCCTAAGAGACCAGAAAAACTATAAAACCCCAAAAAGTACCTAGAATACCAACTACCCTAAAACCCCTATAAAACCCTTAAAAGACCCATAAAAAAATTAAACAGCCCAAAAACTCATAAAACACTATAAATCCTTATGACAAAAAATACAAAAACCCCCCAGAACCCCATTAAAACCCCTAAAACCCCTAGAAACACTAAACACTCTTAAAACCCCAAAAAAACTAAATTCACTAAAAAAACTAAAAATCCGAAAAACCATAACAACCCTATAAACCATAAAAACCCAAATACATTAAGAAACCCCTAAAACCATAAGAAGACATTATACCCCATAAAAATATAAAACATATAAAAACACATAAAACCTTAAAACCCCTTAAACTCCCTAAAAAACATAATAACACTAAAACCATAAAAACCCTAAAAGCATATTAAATACATAAAACCAAATCCCCCACTAAAACAATAAAAACACCCTTAGAAACCCTTAAAACTGATAAAAATCCATAAAAACAATAAAAACTATGAAACTCAACAAAAACCAAAAAACCCTGACACCCATAAAACCAAGATATTGTAAAAATCCATGAAAACCCATAAAGAACCCTCATAAATCCTAAAAACCTCTAAAACCCCTAAAACCCCTAAAAATCCTAAAAGAATATGAAAACCATAAAAATCCACAAAACCTCAAAACCCCTAAAAACACTAAAACCCCTGGAAAACCATAAAACTCATAAAAACCCTAAGAACACTAGAAACCCATAAAACCACTAAAACCATAAAAACCAATAAATACCATAAAAACCCTAGATTTTATGAAAACCCCTATAAGTCCCTATATACCTAAAACCCCTAAAATACCAAAACACTCTCTAAAAACACTATATTTTCTTAAAACCCATTGAAAATATTTAAATTATATAAATAACCATATAAAACCCCAAGAAGACCCTAAACCCTATTAAATTCAGTAAAAACACAAAAATCTATAAAAAAAACTGAAAAACCCTAAAAATACATAATAACCTAAACCCCCTTAAAATAACTGAAACACTTAATGATCTCAAAAACAACAAAAAACAATAAAATCATTAATCCCCTAATTAGTTTTAAAAAACTAACCCCTATAAGATCAAAATATGATGTATATGCTAAATATAAAAGAAGGGAGTGAATTGCACACTTTAAAAATTCATTTGGAACCATTAAAGTTGGTATAAAACATTCATTTAAAACCTTAAGGAAATTGGGTTTAAAAAAGTTAAAAAATGTAAATTCACAACACCAAAATCTTGTTGGGTTCTGAAAATATGATTCTGAAAATGGAACTTAAGAAAATTTAACAAGGAAAATATTCTACCTTAAAGCATATAGAATCTTGTTAATCAAAATATACAGAAACAAGGAAGTATAAGATAGTTATACTTTCCTTATTAATCAAAATACAGTGGAAAAAAACTTGTTACAAAAATAAGTAAAAATTAAGAAATATTTCAACCCAAACAGAAGGGTATCCAACAACCTTTGATAAAGGTCCCTTGATTTATACTGTCAAGAAAGTATGTCTTACCCACACCTGGGTAAGAACTCGATAGGAATATCAGAGTCTGCCTTACTATCTTGGAAAGACCTCGAACTTCAAGGTAGTCGGCATCTCTGTCTTCCTCAAAAAGGAAGTCCTAGAACATCAAGGTAGTTGACACCACTGCCTTCCTATCCCCGGAAGACCTTGATTGTACACAGGAATAATCAGAGTCCCACAAAGCACTCAGAACACATTTTTTAGTATGCACAAGGCATGAGAATATCTCTCTCTCTATAAATCACTTCAACATATTGTAATCTCTAGAGTCATTTATCAATAATTCTTTGTATATGGGATCATTCAAATGATATCCTATTTATAGGAAAAACTCCAATGGTTGGCTCCCTCCTCCAACAGACATATTTTTCATTGAATCTTGGATGGACCTGTACATGTGTCAATGAACCAACGGTTAGTTAGAAATAGAATATACGACATAGTTTTATTACTATAAAAAGTGTAAGAAAAATATGGTTTCTTAACTAAGTATGATTTTTCAATGTCTAAGGAAAGTAATGTTCAGAGTCTAAGAAAATCAGCATTCGGTGTCTATAATACATTGGTATTTGGATTCTGTTTTCCAAAGAATTCGGAGTCTGAATTAAATTATTTCTACTGTCAGAATTCCAATGAATTCAGAGTCTGAATTCTAAGGAAATCAGAGTCTGTATTTTAAGGAATTTGGAGTCTAAATTTCAGAAAATTCGGAGTCTGAATTACAAAGAATTCATAGTCTGAATTCAGAGTCTTAAAATAGAATTCTCTATATCTATGGATTTATAGAAATCTGAGGTTCTTCTATATGAAACCGAATTTTAGACTAAGAGATAAAATGTGTTAGATTTAGATAAACTAAAATATGAACAATGAAAAATATGTAAGGATAAATTTCCTCAAGGAAATAAAATTTTCCTTATCAAGATAAAACAATTTTTTCTTAAGATAGTGTGTTTGTGATTTTCAAAACCTAGTGGAATGGAAAAGTCATAAGGAAAATTAATTGACCCAATAATCTCCACCTTTTTGGAAAGAACAAACTTACGAAAAATAATATAAGGACAAAGAAAAAAATTTATGGAATTTGAAAATAATAATTATCTCCCTAACACAAGAGAAGTGATGAATACGACTAACTCCCCCTTAGGCTTTGGAAACAATAAGGATCATATTCTTGATTTTTGTATTGAGACTCAGTATTCTATTGTATATGAAAATCATTTTGGATAAGAACTGCCCCTTAGATAAACTCCCCCATACTTAGTTAAATTTATTATTTACTTAGTATTCTTTTTAACATTCCTTTCTCTCCATTAGTGATTTTCAAAGAGGACTAAAAGGAATGGAAAAGTAAAAATATTGTACCAAAAATATTAGTTCTAAACAACCCAAAAATGAGCAACCAAAAATTTTATTAAGATTGAGGAAATTTGTACAAGGAAAAAATACAAAAAAAAGATCGGACTTGAGAAAGAATATCCTTCCTTCTCCTTCGGCATCAGCTTATTCACAATAATTTTCAAATTTTTGAGCTCCTTGTGATCTTCCTGTGCACTCTTGAGAAGTTGATCCGGATCTTAACTCTTCTTTTCTAAGGATTTAATTTTTTTCTTCCCGAGCCTTAAGAATATCAGCCTAAGAATTCATGGATTCTTCTTGTTTAGAAAGTTTTTCCTCAAGTTCAATTCTTAGATCCCTTTCCCTCTTCCAACTCTGAGCGAGTGAATACAATTTCCAATTCAGATCCTTCACTTCTTGCTTCAGTGTAGTTTCTTCAAGAGATAACTTTTCTTCAAAAGACTTGGTGAGATCTTTGAACTTACCATCTTCAGTTTCAAAGGAATACATGACATTATCTTGAAACTCATCAAAAATTATCATTTCTCAACAGCTTTCCTTAACCATGTAGTCATCTTCTTGCAAGATCTTTCATGAGCCTCATAACCAATGAGGAAATATTTGAAATATGCTTCATGTCTAACACATTTATCCATAACCATGGAAGCTGAATCTGATTTTTGATTTAATTTATTCTGAAGCATCGAACATCTTGAATCTATACTTGGGAATAATGGAATTGTACCAACCGTCTTCATCAAAGACTGTACCACAAAATAATTTCTAAGAGAGGATGATTCTGAATCAAATATTTTGGTTTGTGAGGATTCTTTTTCTATTTTAGTTGCATTCCTCTTTGATGAAGTACTAACTTATTTCTTTTTCACTACATATTTTTTTGGTGTAGCAACCAACACCTACTTCCCCTTATCATATTTCTGAACAATCTCTTTTGCCTTTGGCGACTCATGTTCATTATCAGATAATTGTAGAATTTTATCCTCATAAACTTCTTCCTTTTCAGCTCCTACCTCAACACCCTTTGGCTATATGAATTCATGATTTCTACTTTCCTCTTCAGACAATTTACTCACTTTTTCTCCACCCTTCTCATATTTTCCAGGGGTAGCAAGTTTTGAAGACACGAATTCAGAAGTTCGGATTGATAATTTTCATAGGGGATTTCCTTATAATAAAAATACTCTACTTTCTTTATTAAGACCTGAGTATCACCACATCCTTCTTCTTCTTCTCCTTCTTGAACTAGTTCCGGAATCACCAACGTCTTTCCTGAAGTCTCTGGTAATTGTTCTATCAAAAAGGATTATGGTACCAGAATTTGTTCAGATGATTTCTCATAATCCTTAAGAAGTGATTGTACAATATTAGCCTCAAACATCTTATTCTTTTTCTTCTTCTCTTTTTATTGCTTTTCAAGATTATCAGCAGCCATTTCCATCAAAGATTTTTCCTCAGCAGGGTCCAAGCCAAACATAGGATCCCCTTCCTTCTGGTTCTTCTAATCTTCTCTCTACTTGGTCACTACCACATCAGAATAAGTCTTCTGCTTATTTGGATTTAGAGGTGTTGACTAAGTTCCTTAGCCACTGGGGTTTTTCCTTTCTCTTCCGGTTCCTTCGTCTTCCACTTCATCCCACCCTTTTTGGATGTCTCGGCAACTTCCTATTTCTTTGATAAGGCTTCTACCTCATCTTCAAGTAAATCATATAATTCTTCATATTCATTATAAAAACTAACTTTCATCCTTCTCAAAGTATCATCAGACAACAACATCACATTGAAATTCCTTGAATTAGAGCTACAAGGAATTTTTAAGGATTCTAAACAACAAGCAATAATCTTTGACTGAATAGTTGGATACATGATAATATGATATTTCAAATTCTTATTTTTGATATTCTCAATTGTAACCAGAATGTACTTAACCAAATTTATCTTCCTTAGATACACCAGGACATCCAGAATATAGATATCACTCTTCTTCAACGTATCCTTATCACATTATTTCGGAATAATAAATCCTTGAACCCATAATTCAAGAATCTGTAAGTTTGTAGAGAGATAAATAATCTTCGAAGTCTTTACTTCTAAAAGTCCCAGGCAAGCTATAGCCTTCTCCTTATCAAAAATTCCTAGAACATTAGGTAGTTTGGGAGTACAGAACGCAACTTCCCCTTCATAAGGAATTTCAGTCAAGCTTGTATCCTTGGTGTAAGAAAAGGAATATGTCTTTCTATAAAAATTGAAAGAAAACCTATCTCTTCCTTCTTCCTTGAAGAATGATATTGTCTCATAGACTTCTACTAACAACTCCTGATATAGTAGATCATGTGCTTTTGGTTTTGAAATACAAACACTTTCCTAGCCATTGAGCTTGATATTCTTAAAAATAATGGAATCATACTTGGAATAAAACTTCAGATCAACTAACCTTTCTCAATATAACTTCCAATCAAATATTTTCTATACATTCGACATCTCTTTATGAGGAGAGGCTTTAGCAGACATTCAGAACTGAGGAAGCTTTTGAAAATCTGGAATGGCCTTAAGTAGGAAGGGAAGTTCTTTAGTACACAAGAGCTTGGAGATCAATGTGGGATAACCATTGGGGTTCCTTCATATAGGAAATTGAGGCGATGATTAATCTTCCCTGATTGATCCAATGGCTGAAAACTTTTTGATAAAATCTGACAGTTTAGATGATAGTTGTAGAATGAAATTTGGTCCAATATGATCTTTTGAGGTTTTAAAGATAGAAATTCGAATTTATGAAAAATCGAATCCAAATTTTTTTAAAACAAAATGATAATACCAGTAATAAGAAATATGGTTACGAAAATTTAGGAAAGAAAACATACCTCTGGAATTTCTTTGGAATATTTTTCTTAATGAGGAAATATTCTTCTTGAAAAACTTTAGATTCCAAAGAATTTGATTACGAACATTTTGACTACAAAAACTAATTTATACAATGAAAAAAAATCGACTAAAAATAAAAATTTAGACTACAAAAAAAAATTAGACTATGAAAAAAATTTAGACAACAAAAAATTTAGACTACAAAAAATTTAGACTATGAAAAATTTAAACTACGAAAAAGTTTTAAACTAAGAAAAAATTAAACTACAAAAAAATTTAGAAAAATAAAATAAAACTCTACTACTAAATATTTCTATAAAAAAAATTCGTAACAAAAAATTTCATTACAAAATAATTTCATTATGAAAAAATTTCATTCTAACTAACAAGGAGATGTACTCCCCCTATGAAAAAGAGTTCCTTAATGTAAGGATATTGGTTTCAACAAGATATTAACATGGAAGATTACCATATAGTTATCATTCCTATCTTCTGTTTAATATATTCAAATCTATTAGAAGGTAATGATTTTGTGAAAATATCATAAAGATGATCTTGCGTTCCAATAAATTGAAGAATGATATCCTCTTTGATTGTGTGATCTATAAGAATGTGATTCCAAATATCTATGGGTTTTTCAAAGGATGGATGTGCAGTGTTTTTTCTTAGAAAAATGGAAATACTATTATCACACAGTATTTGTGTTTTGGTAAAACTCATGTCATAGTCTGTGAGTGTGTGTTGAATCCACAATACTTGAGCACAACATCTTCGAGCTGCTACATATTCAGATTCAGTAGTGGGAAGTGCTACTGAGTGTTGATTTTTTCATAACCAAGAAACTAATGAATCTCCTAATAAATGAGATGTTCTATATGTACTTTTTTTATCCATTTTACATCCACCAAAATCAGAATCTAAAAAACTTTTTAAAACAAAATCATTTCCATAAGTATAAAAGAGTTCTAAATCCATGGTTCCCTTTAAGTATGAGAAAATTCGTTTTCACTACCTTTAAATGATATTCCTTGGGATTGGATTGATATCCTGCACATAATCATACTAAAAACATTAAGTCTGGATGACTAGCTGTCAAGTATAGTAAACTTCCTATTATACCTCTAAATGATGTTTGATCTACTGGTTTCCCCACATCATCAAGATCAAGTGTATTTTAGGTACCAATGCGAGTACTTATACTCTTAGTGTTTTCATATCCATACTTTTTAAGAAGATCTTTAATAAACTTACATTGATATATATATATATGTAACTTCCTACTAGTTTTTGAGAAATTTTAAAACCTATAAAAAATGTTAACTCACCCATCATACTCGTTTCAAACTCAGATTTAATTAGATATGCAAAGAAATCAGTTAATGATTGCTGAGTTGAAACAAATATAATGTCATCAACATAAACATGAAAATCAAAACATTTTTTTCATATTTATTTATAAAAATTGTTGGATCAGAATTTCCCTTAACATAATTTTTTTGAATAAAAAATATCGTAAGTCTATCATACCAGGCTCTATGGGATTGTTTAAGGACATATAAATCTTTGGTAAGTTTGAAAACATGTTCAAGATGTTTCAAATCTTCAAATCCAGGAGTATGTTCGAGAAAAACTTCCCCTTGGAAAAATCTGTTAAGGAAATAACATTTCACATCCATTTGAAAAAGTTTAAATTTAATGAATGTTGTAACGGCAAGTAAAATATGAATAGATTCAAGTCTAGAAACCAGAGTATAGGTTTCATCATAGTATATTCCTTCTTGTTGATTATAGCCTTTAGCAACTAATTTGGCTTTATCTATCACAATGATTCCATTTTCATCGCACTTATTTCTAAAGACCCATTGTACTCCAATAATAGAAGTTTCCTTAGGTCTTTCAACCAAGGACCAGACTTTATTCCTTTCGAATTCATTTAGCTCATCTTCCATGGCTTTAATCCAATTAGCATCACCTAAATCTTCATCAGTGATTTTTGGTTCTAATTGATAAAGGAATGAAATATGTTCTACTTCATTTATTAAGGAACTTCTAGTCCTTACAGGTTGATTTACATCACCAATGATACTATAATTAGGATGATTCCATAGAAACAACTGATTTGGGTTTTGTAAAAAATGCTCATCAACATATGGTAGGAAATCCTCTGGGGTAAATGCTTCCAAAATAATTTCTTGAACATTTTCCTTATCAGAACGATTTTCTATCAAGGGTTGACAATCAGCTTTTGAAAACACATATGAGGATGTAGGTTAGGGTTGTTTAAAAACAAAGGGATCAGTTTCATCAAATTTAACATGCACTATTTCATTAATTGTACAAGTGTTTTTATTAAAAACTCTATAATCCTTAGAATTTGTGGAGTATCCTAGAAAAATTATTTCATCAGATTTGGGTGTGAATTTATAAAGATTATATTTATTATTCAGAATGAATACTTTGCAACCAAACACTTTGATGTATGAATGTAAAGGTTTTCTACCATTCCATAACTCATAAGGGGTTTTATTTAGAAAATGTCTAACTAAAACTCGATTTATAGTATAAAAAGTAGTACTCACAGCTTCTTCCCAAAAATGATTAGCTATCGAATATTCACGCAACATGGATCTAGTTATCACTTGAAGAATTCAATTTCTTCTATCGACAACACCATTTTTTTGGGGATTCCTTGGAGATGAGAAGTTATGAGTAATTCCTTTTTACTACAAAAGTCTTAAAAATAATAATTTTGGAATTATCCTCCATGATCAGTATGAATAGTTATAAAAGGAAGGTTCGTCTCATTTTTAACTTGGGCACTAAAACATTTGAAATAAAAAAAGCTTTAGATTTCATTGCTAGAAAATAGACCCACGTGAATCTTGTGTAATCATCAACTAAGACAAATACATAATACTTGACTCCAATGCTTTTAGTTGGTGTTGGACCAAAGAGATCCATGTGCACCAAATGTAATGTATCTATAGTTAAGACATCACTGACTAATTTAAAGCTTGATTTAGGTTTCTTACCATATTTACAAGGGTCACAAACTTTTGAATAATCAAATCTAAGCTATGGTAGATCCTTAACTAATCTTTTCTTAGAGATTTTACATAGGTTCCTAAGATTACAGTGTCCTAACCTTCTATGCCATAACCAAGATTGATCTTCCATTTCACTAAGACAAGGTAGATCTTGGCTCTAATGGTCTTCTATTTTTAGTGTGTAAACATTCTCTTGCCTATGGGATGAGAGAATAAACCCATCCTTGGAATTGTGTACTAAGAACTTTTCATTACTAAAATTCACAGGGTATCCTTCATCACATAACCGAATTATTCTAACGAGGTTTTATATAAGACCTTTAACAAATAAAACATTTGAAATCAATGTTTTTCAAAGAAGAAAAATGTTACCTGTACCAAAAATATCTCCGTGAGAATTATCTCTAAAATTTACATTTCCTCTTGTCTTCATGATAATACTTTCAAAGAAGTTTTTGTTACTAGTCTTATGTTGGGAACATCCACTATCCATGTACCATGTATTTTTGTTAGTACTTTCCTTATTTTCTAGAAAATAAGAATGTTAGACTTTCAAAATCCATACATTCTTGGATCCGAAAATTTCAGAAAGCAATATTTTGGGAATCCACATTTTCTTAGAGAAATAATATTTATGAAATCCTAAAGGCTGAGTTTTTTTTAACGAACATTTTTTTCCCAATGTCCACCAAACTTACATTTAGTGAAAAATTGAGCACTTTTCAGAACAAAATAGTTGTTACTGAAAACATATTTAGGTTGGGTAAAACCAAAACCATAACGATTCCTTAATGTTCGAATTTGAGAATACATTTTATCAAAATTTTCTTTAACAAGGATAAAGATTGACAAACACTTCTTCAAGTAAAATATTTCTGACTTTAGTTTTATAAATATGTTTTTATCTTAAAAAACATAAGTTTTAGAATTAGAGTTAGTCTCTTAAATATTTTTCTTAGAAATTACATTTTCCAGATCCTTAGAAAGTTTATCCTTCCCAGAATTAAATTCCTCAAGGTTTTTTGAAATGCATTAAAAATAAAAAAAATTCTTATCAAGATCATTAGAAATATCTAATACTTTTTCATTAAGAATATAAATTCTAGAATTTTCCTTTTCAAGTTTTTTAATGATCTTAGAATTTTCATTCTCAAGAAGTTTAGAAAATCTAGACACCTTTTCATAAGTAGGTAGAGTATTATCTTCATCAAAAGAAGATTCTTCATCTGAAGAGTCATGATATCTATCATCAATATAATTTTCATTCAAGGATATATTTGTAATAGATTCAGCATTGTGTACCATGTCCATTAGAGAAAGATTTTCTATAGGTATATTAGTTGGTAAACCATGATTCTTCTAACCAGAAGATTCATACATTGAGGATTCATCAAAAGAGTCACCACCTCTAGAACGACAGGTTACATTGTCTTTAAAAACATTATTATCTTTAGAATTGTAGTATTTCTTTCCATTCTATTCAGAATGACTTTCCTTTTTATCCTTTTTCTTAAGCATGGGACATTCCGGTCTTATATGTCCTACTATTTTTCATTTGTAACAAGTGACTTCGGCGTCTTTCCTGTCTTTTCAATATTTCTTCTTTTATCTAGATTGAAATTTCTTCTTCCGAGTAATCTTTTTCATCCTTCGAGCATGATTGGATAACTCATTTTTTGAAGCTTCACATTCACTAGATTCATATTGAATAACAAAATTATTAGATTCGGATCTTGTAACTCTCTCAGGACTCTTGGCTTTCATACGATTTGAAGTTATTATAAAAGAAAAACATCCATTTCCATTCTTCTTCTTAATATTATCAGCATCTCTCTTCATTCTGGTTTTATGTTTAAGAAGAGTCCCAAATAGCTCATCAAGAGAAATCAGAGTAACCTTCCTATTCACATATATATCTTTCCTCTTAGAATCCCATTCATTAGACATGATGTCTATGATTTTGTCTACAAGATCTTCATCATCTAATCCTTTCTCACCCATATATTTTAGAATATTGACAATATTCATGATCCTTTGTTGTACCTTACATATGGGTTCTCTATAAGGAAAGAAGAAACCATTATATTCAGCTTTGAGCATGGATCTTCTAGTCTCAATAAATTATGATGTTCCAAAGTGAGTAACCTCGAGTTTCATCCATATACATTTTTCTACTTCACAAGATGAAATATGGATATATTTATTTCTAGTCATGGAACAAAGCAAGGTATTACGTACCTATAATTTAGTTGGTATTCATGATTTTCTTGATTGGTGAAAGTACTGACTAACTTTTCAGGGATTTTATATCCTCCAGTAAGCATAAAAAAGGTTTCTACTCCAGTATTAATGAAAAAGGTCTTCATACGATATCTACAGTATTCGTAATCATTACCATTAAAATATGTGGTCTAGATTGATTAAGATTGTCTATTGAACCCACATTAATTATTTCCATCTTAATGAAAATATTTTTCCACAAAAACTTGTTAGTAGTAAAAGTTCATAAACAAAGATAAAAACTTACTAAACAAGGAAAAAATTTAGAACAATTAAAATTTGAGCAAGAAAACATATATGTGAATATAAGTATTTCAGATACCTGCTTTGATACCAATTGTAGGATAGAAATATGATGTAGATGCTCAATATACAAGTGGGGGGAATTGTACACTTTTAAATTTCGTTTGGAACCTTTAAAGTTGGTATAAAACTTTTATTTATAACCTTAAGGAAAACTATGTTTAACAATTTTAATCAATATAAATTCCCAAGACCTCTTAGTTCTACAAATTTTCTAGGTTCTAGAAATATGATTCCGGAAATGAAACTTAAGAAAAGTTAACAAGGAAAATATTCTACCTTAAAGCCTATAGAATCTTGTCAATCTTAATATACAGAAACAAGGAAGTATAAGATTGTTATACATTCTTTATTAATCAAAATACAATTAAAAATAAACATGATACAAAAATAAGTTACAAGTAAGAAATCTTTTAACCCAAAGAGAAGGGTATCCAGCAACCTTGGATAATGGTCCCTTGATTTATACTTTCAAGAATGTATGTCTTACCCACACCAGGGTAAGCCCTCAATAGGAATATCAGAGTCTATATTCCTATCTAGGAAGGACCTATAACTTCATGGTAGTCGGCACCTCTGTCTTCCTCAGCATGGAAGTCCTTGGACATTAAGGTAGTCGGCACCTCGGTCTTCATGTCCCCAGAAGCCCTCAATTGTACCTAACAACAATTAGAGTCACACGAAGCACTCTGAACAAGATGTTCAATATGCACAAGGCATGAGAGTCTCTCACTATAGAAATCACTTCAACAGCATGTAATCTATAGATTCATAGATCATTAATTCTCTGTATATGATCTCTTTCAAATTAGCTCCTATTAATTGGCAAAAATCCAAAGGTCGGCTCCTTCCTCCAACGGTCGTATTTTTTCTTGAAACTCGAAGGGAACTGTACACGTGTCACTCAACCAACGGTTAGTTAGAAACAGAATGTATGACATAATTTTAGTACTATATCAAGAGTAAGAAAAATATGATTTCTTAACCAAGTCTGATTTTTCAGAGTCTAAGGAACGTAAAGTTTAGAGTCTAAGAAAATATGCATTCAGTGTCTATAATACATGGGTATTCAGATTCTATTTTCCAAAGAATTCATAGTCATAATTCTATGATTTCTAGAGTCAAAATTCCAATGAATTTGGAGTTAGAATTCTAAGGAATTCAGAGTCTGAATTCTGTGAATTTGGAGTCTGAATTCTGAGAATTCAGTCTGAATTTTAGAGAATTCAGAGTGTGAATTTCATAGAATTCAGAGTCTTAATTTCATATAATTCAGAGTCTAAATTTCAGAGAATTCAAAGTCTGAATTTCAGAGAATTCAATGTCTGAATTTCAAAGAATTCAGAGTCTGAATTTCAGAGAATTCGGAGTATGAATTTCATAGAATTCAGAGTCTGAATTTCAGATAATTCGAAGTCTGAATTTCAAAGAATTCGGAGTATGAATTTTAGTGGATTCAGAGTATGAATTTGGAGTCTAAAAACATAATGATCTATATCTATGTAATTATATAAATTCGAGGTTTTTCAATATGAAACCGAATTTTAGACTTATAGATAAAATGAGATAGATTTAGATGAACTAAAATATGAACAATGAAAAACAGTTAAGGATAAATTTCCTTGAGGAAGGAAAATTTTCCCTATCAAGATAAAACAAATTGGCCTTAACATATAGTGTTTGTGATTTTGAAAACATAGAACAATGAAAAATTCATAAGGAAACCTTATCGACTCAACAACCCCCCCCCCCACCCCCCACCCCCTACAAACCCTAAAGTGTCCTAAAACCCAATACACAACTAAAAATCATAAAACCCCCAAAATAACCTAAAAACGATAAAAAAAACCTAACAACCCATAAAATTCCTGAAACCCCTAAAAATCCTAAATACAGTAAATGAACCCAAAAACCCAATACCCCCCAGGAAACCCTAAAGACCCTAAAAACTCTAAAATACACAAAAACCTATAAAAACATTGAAAAGACATTTTGAAACCCGTAAAACCCAAAAAGAACATAAAATATCTATAAGGACACTTAGACCCACAAAAGGTCACTAGAAACCCTAAAACCCCTAAAAACAATAAAAGGCCCAAAAATCATCTAAAATAACCAAAAACCCCTAAAAACCATAAACAACATTAAAACCCCTAAAACCCCTAGACAACGCTAAAAACAACTAAATAATTATAAAAAACTAAACCCCCTAAAACAAATAAAAGACCCTATAAAACCTTATGCGGCATTAGGAATCCAAAAGAAACACAAAAACCAAAAAAACTTGAAAATAACCTAAAACCCCATAGAAAATCTACCTACCCAAATAACCCTAAAAGACAATAAAATCTCTAAAACCCCTTAAAACCCTAAAAACCCTAAAAACCCTTAAAACCCAAAACCCACATAAAACACATAGAATCTATAACACACAATAAAACCGAAAAAATCCCTAAAAATACAAGATATAAAAAAAGAGAAAACCCCCCTAGAGAAACCCCACAATCGTAAAAATCCCTCAAAACATAAATAATCATTTAAAATCTCACAATAACATAAAGGACACTAGACACCCTAAATACCTTAAAGGACCCTTAAAAAACCCCCAAAAATCAATAAACCCTAAAAACCCTACAACCCCCTCAAGACTATAAAAGACCCGAAAAACCCTAAACAACACTAAAAACCTCTAATAACACTTAAACCCCAAATAACCATTTAAAATCCCTAAAACCCATAAAACCCCAAAACCCATAAAAATATAAAAACTATTAAAAACAATAAAAAATTATAAAAAAACATAAAAACCATAAAACACCTAATGTCCAAAAAACCGTAATACGCTAAATGACACTAAAAACTAAAAAATCCAAAAAACCCAAAAAATGAAAAAAAATCCCTAAAATCCCTAAAAAAAATAAAACCCCTAAAAAACCTAAATCCCCAAAAACCCCTAAAACACCTAGAAGGAGTGGGTTCATTCCACAGAGGATTTGTTCGGCGTCGGGGGTTCATGATTGGAAGGAGTGGGTTCACTTCGGTGGAGCTTCGCAATCGGAAGGCGTGGGTTCACTTCGGGGGAGCTGGTCGGAAGGCAACGCTTTCAGATCTGGTCCAGATCTGGTTTCAAACCAGATCTGGTTGGACAGCAGTGCTTCAGCTGGCTGACTTCATCCTCGCGGCGATGCAGCGTCGGAGGTGTGAAGGAGTTCGGCGGTGATCGGTGTCTCTGTTCTGGTCAAGATCTACTGATCTGGATGTATCCGTGGGACACGTCGTCGACGGAATCTGTGGCAGGCGGCGAACTCTTTCGGAAGTCGGGAGGCGTGTCACGGTGGTCAGTCGAAGATGTCGGCGGGCTCGATGTTGGTTTGGTCGGTCGATGGTGGGTCTCCCGCTCAGGCTGATCAAGCGGGTGCGGAGGCGCGTTGCGGTGGTCGGTCGAAGGTGGTGGCGGGCTCGACGTTGGTTTGTTCGGTTGAAGGTGGGTCTCCTGGTCAGGCGGTGGTGATGTTTGTGGATCTGCCGGTCAGGATTGGCGGCAGCGATGATACTCTCGGACGGCGGAGAATCACATCATGGCGGTTCTGATGACGTTGGTGGTCTCTCTAATCTGTAGTTTTGGACCTGGTCTGTTGCGCCTTCGGGTTGTGTTTCCTCTTTTCAGGTGATGTTTTCACTTGTAATGGTTTTTCCCATTGGGATCTTCGATTGTTTGATGCATTGGGTGTGTGTCTCTGAATGGGCTTTGTCCCTCTGGGCCTATGGGCTTGTAATGGGTTTTACCTTACCCAACCCAAAAGGGATTACTGTCTTTTTTCTTTTTTCTTAATAAAGGGGCTTGACCCCAAACCTTTCTAACCCTAAAAAGACCTAGAATTCCCTAAAATCCCAAGAGGAACCTGAAACCCATAAAACCCCTAAAATACACTAAACACCCTAAAATGTATGAAACAACCTAAAACAGCTTTAAAACCCATAAAACACACTAAAAACCCACAAAACCCCCAAAATCCATAAAATACACTAAAAATCCAAAAATACCCTAAAAGAACCTAAAATTACTTTAAAATCCCTAAAGGATATTAAAACACCAAACCCACTAAAGGACCCTGTTGTCTTGGGAGATATAGGGCTTTCGGTTTTGGTTGTTTGGTTCCACCCCGCCCTTGTCTACTTTTCTATTCTTTTAATAAATTTTGTGGGGTGGGGAATAGCTTTTCCTCACTCCTTCCTTGCCCCAAAAGGACCCTAAAACCCTAAGACACTCTAAAATACCCTAAAACCCATTAAAATATGAAAGGACCCTAACAACCCCAAAAACATTAAATAAACCAAAAATACATAATAAATCTTAAAAGAATGTCAAAAAAATTTAAAAACACCTAAAAACTCAAAAAACCATAAACCCATAACAAACCTAAATGCCGAGAAAAACACTAAAACCCCTAAGAATCCTAAAAACATTATAAACACAAAATAAAAAATAATTAAAACCCTAAAAACCTTAAACATCCTAAAATATTAAAAAATAAAACAAATACTAAAAAAATAAAAAACCCCAAAAACTCTAAATACCCTAAATCTCCCTAAAACACATAAAAGACCCAAAATAACATAAAACCCTAAAACACCTAAAAACCTAAAAACCATAATAAACACTAAAAACTCTAAAATACTCTTAAAAAATTTTAAAAATCCTAGAAACCTCCTTAAAATACAAAACTAAACTTAAATCTTTTAAAATCTTAAAGAACCCCAAAACCCTAAAACCTTTTAAAAACGCTAAAAGATGTAAAAACCTAAAATCCATAAATAAATCAATACAAAAGCCTAAAAACCTGAAAACCCTAAAAACAATAAAATCCAAAAAGATCCCTAAAAACTATTAAAAACCCCAAAAACTCATAAACCCTTGAAAATTCTAAAAAGTCATAAAACCCTTAAAACTCATAAAACCACTAAGAACCCCAAAATAATCCCAAAATAACCCAAAAAATACTTAATAAACCACTAAAATGGTAAAAAACTAAATTCCCTAAAAAAAATTAATATATGAAAACTCCATAAAACCTAAAAAACCCCTAAAACACATAAAAATCATAAAATCCCCTCAAAACCATAAAAACATGAAAAATAATAAAAAACATTAAAAATAATAAATAATACCTAAAACATACACCCTACATGAGAAACCCTAAAATCTTTAATATATACCCTAAACCATATATCATGAACCCTAAAAAATAAACCCAACATTCAAAACATTGTACTTAAAACTCTAAATCCAAAAACATGCACCTTAAACCTGATACCATAAACCCTAAAACCTAAATCCTACAACCTGAACCCTATCCCTATACCCTAAACCCTACACCCTAAACCTTAAACCATACACTTTAAACCAGACACCATAAAGCCTATACCCTATATCCTAAAACCTAAAATATACTATTAAACTAGATGAACCTATAAATTGATAAAATACCCTAAAAAACATAAAAAAATTATAACACTAAAATAAACTAAAGACCCCTAAAAATCATAAAAGACCCTAAAACCCAAATAATAACCTAAGAGACCCTAAAAATATAAAAACCCTAATAGGCCCCCAAACCCTCTAAAATATTTTAAAGAACCTAAAAACCCATGAAAAAAATAAAAATGTGAAAACCCAAAAAAACCCATAAAATCCCAAAATACTGTAGAAAAAAACATTAAAATCCCTAACACACCGGAAAACCATAAGAACCAAAAAAACCTAAAAACCCTAAAATTCCTCCAAAAACCCTAATACCCAAAAAACACCTAAAACCCCTAAACCCCCCCCCCCCCCCAATAGATCCACCTAAATAAACCAAAAAACTCTTAAAATCATAAAATAACCCTAAAATCCCCCAAAACCCTAAAACCTTGAAATAATCGAAAATTCAAAAAAAAAACTCTAAAAACAAAATAAGTCCCTAAAAGGACACTGAAACCCTATAAAATCTGGCAAACACTAAAACCCCCCAAATCCTTTATAAAACCCAAACAAATCCAAGAACACTAAAAACCGTAAAAACCCCAAAAAAATCCCAAACACGACGCTAAATGACCCTAAGACACTCTAAAACTACTCTAAAACCACTAAACACTCTTAAATACTCCAAAACCCATAAAAACTAAAAACCATAAAACTCCTAAAACACTAAGAATGTATAAAACCCTAAACACACAAAAACAACTAATGAAAAAACCCCTTAATACAATGAAAACCCAAAATAACCCTAAAACCCCTCCAAAACATAAAAGACCATAAATACCTAAAATTCCCTAAAAACCCTAAAAATTCCATAAAAACAAAAAATTCCATAAAAAAGAAAAAAACCCAAAAAAACCATTTAATAAGCCTAAAAACTCTAAAACCCTAAAACACGCAAGCCCCCCACCCCCCTAAAAACCTTAAAACATATAAAAACCTGTATAACTCTAATACTCCTAAAAAATTGAAAAATACAAAAACCCATAAAATCCCTAAACCCCCCCCCCCCCTGAAAAGACCACTAAAATCACTAAAAACCAAAAAACTTAAAAAAACTAGAAAAAAACAAATCATGAAACCCATAAAAAAACTTAAAACCATTAGAAGACCCCAAAACCCAAAAAAAACCCCTAAAATCCAAACAAACAATAAAAATCCTAAAAATTATTAGAAAGCCTAGAAAACCTAAATACCAAAAAAACATAAATTGACCTTAAAACCCTAAAACCCCTAAAAACCATGATCACATTAAAAGAATGTAAAAACAATAAAACCTTAAATGAACCAAAAACCCATATAAAAACTCATACAAACACTTATAATCCATAAAAACCAAAAGACATAAAAAATAAAAACCCAAAAAATAGTAAAAAACTATGAAAACCTCTAAAAGTATTTAAAAATTCTAAAAATTCTAAAAATTCTAAAAACCCTAATAATGCTAAAACAATCCTATAAATTACTAAAATCCATAAAAAACTAAAAATCACTACAGCCCCATAAAACACTAAAACCCAAAAAATCCCTAAAAATCCCTAAAAATCACTAAAACCCTTAAAACCCAAAAAAATCCATCAAATATTCCAAAAACCAAAAAACCCTTAAAACCCATAAGAACCATTAACACAACTCAAAAATCCCTGAAATCCCAAAAACCCAAAAAAAAAGACATTGAAACCCTAAAAACCTCTAAAACCCAAAAACCTACTAAACACTGAAAAACCCCCTTAAATCCTAAAAACCATTAAAATAGCTAGAATACCTAAAACCCCCTAAAACCTTTGAAATAATAAAATATCTAAATCCCCTAGTAATAAAAAAACCATAAAAACTCAAAAAACCATAGAAACCCCTAAAACCATAAAAAAACTAAACCTCAAGTCCATAATAAACAATAAAACCCTAAAACCCCTAAGATTTATTAAAAAAACCCTAAAAACTCTAATAAAACAAAAAAAATTCCAAAAGACCTAAAAACACATAAAAATGAAACACTCTAAAAGGCTATAAACCTTGAGACAATAAATACTGTAAAACCCAAAAAACCCAAAAACGCTTAAAACCCATTAAAAACTATAAAACCCTAAAAGAACCCTAAAAACCATAAACCCCCTAAAACCCCTTAAAACCACTTAAAACCCTAAAATCAATTAAAACACTAAAAAACACCAAAAATCTGAAAAAACCACAAATAACCTAAAAACATTAACAACCATAAAATCTCTAATAACATTAAAACCCAAAAACCCTAAAAACCCAAAAAAATATAGAAAAAAAATAAAACACCTAAACCCATAAACCCATAAAACCACATAAGACACTAAAAACACTAAATATCCCTAAAAACCTAAAAACCCCAAAGGACCCTAAAAACCTAAAAACCCCTCAAATCCTTAAAAACCACTAAACCCCTAAAAACCCTAAAAACCCATAAAAACCCTGAAAACCCTAAACTCCTAAAAACCCCTATAAACTCAAACAAACCCTAAAAATCCTATAACTATAAAAGACACTAAACACCCAAAAAACCCCTTAAACCCCTAAAAATATCTAGACCCTCGCATCTTCCTTGACCCTAGATGGCGGTGCACTCTCCAGGTTCTCTCTCTCGCCCAACGCTTCTTCCCCTGGTTTTGTCTAGGGTTTCTGGCGTTGGTCTTCCTCAGCGGTGGTGTTCTCTAGGCGCGCATTTCAGATCCAAGGCGAAGGTGGCCTTCTATCTTCAGCAGCTTCTTTTGCCTCACCCCGTGATCTGGATTTCAGTTTCGGATGGATTTTTTTGTGGGCGTGCTTGGATTTCGTCGGGCTCGGTGCTTGTGCGGTTTCCTCTGGTACATGATCAATCGGATTTGGTCTGCAGAAAAGTTGTTGACTCCATAAAGTTCAGGACCCTTGTTGGGAATCTGCTGTGGTTCAGGATTGACTTTGCAGATCTGAGTTTACCCTGGGCAGTCTGTTGTCGTATGCCTCTACGAAGATACGGTCTTGGCAAGGATGAGCGTTCGAGTTCGGTTTGGCAGTGTTTTTCACAAGGGATGTAGTTCAGGACATGGGTCGTTGATGGTTTCTTGTTGGAGCACTACGTCAATGGTCTGTGGTTTGGTGTTTTTCGATGGATCTTCTGGCATTATGATGGTTTATGGCGCTTGGAGATGGATGTTGCGGGGGCTCCTGGATCTTCGTCGAGGTTGCAGGAGGCACCTCTGAAGCGGTGGAGGAGAACACACCGACGATGTGGGATATGGACGGTCAACTATCCAATTTTTTTTCCTCAGTTCTACTTTGTGGATTCCCCTTGATGCTGCTTCAAATCTGGTATGTCTCCTCTTCCTTGGTGTTGTTTCTGTGAATTTTCTCTGGTTTTGGTGTGTCGTTGGATTGTGGAATTTTGCTTCGCGGGTTCGTTCTGCTGCTTTGGATCGCTTTGCTAGTGGCTTGGTTTGTTGGTTGCGTTATGGTTATGGTTCCGAATGAGCTTCTGGTCGACCTGGTGTGGGTGGATGTTGGTAACGCTTTCTGGAATTGTAGCTGCTGGATTCTTGATGCGGCTTAGATGAGAGTGGAATGGTTGGGAGTTTTTGTTTTCTGTGATGAAAATGTTGGTTGCTTGATTGGATGTGATGTTGGATGTGTCTGGATGTTTGTCTATGATTTACTAGTAGGGTTGGCTTGCTGTGGCTAGTTTGGTAGTGAGCTTCTACTAGTGCTGGCTGTTGGTAGGGGAGAAGAGTTACTGGGGTCTAGAGGATTGGTTTTATGGGATACTTGCCATGTTTGGCTGGGTGATGCTTGTTTTGTTTGGTTGGGTGATGCTATTGGTGATGCTATTGGTGGGAAGGTGATGGATGTTGGTACATGTGAGTTTGGAAGCTGAATTTCTCTTGGTAGTGGGCTGGTGGTTGCTGGATGCTGCTGGATGATGGTGATGGTTTCTACTTGTACCTAGGTGTGCTTGTTGGGTTTTTTTGTTTTTTTTTTGCGAGAGTTGTAAGGGGTTTTTTGGTGTGGGTCATTTGACCCCTCCCCTCCCTTGTCTACTGTGTCTCTATTCTTATTTCTAATAAATTTGGGGGGGGGGGGGCGGTCGGGAATAGCCCGACCCTCGCACCTTACTTGCCCTAAAAATATCTAAATGACACAAAAAACAGTACAACCCCCTAAAAAAATTAAAACCCTAAAACCATAAAAGATTATAAAATACACCAAAAGGCTCTAAAAATCATAAAATCCCTATGTTACCCTAAAAACATTAATGTTCCATAAAACCCTAAAGGTCTATAAGCACCCATAAAACTGATAAAGGATCCTAAAAACCACAAAAATACTACGCAAAATTAAAATTAATAAAATTTATATAATTTTTTAAAAAACCTAAAAGCATTTAAAAAAAATTATTGCCCAAAAAATCCTAAAAGATCCATGAAAATAAAAAAAACCCTAAACAACCCTAAAAACTCTAAAATACACTAGCCCCCCCCCCTCAAAAACTCTTTAGAATACAATAAATATCCTTTAAAAAAATAAAAAAAAATTAAATGTCATTAAAACAGTAAAGTCCCTTAAAATATAAAATCCCCTAAAAACCATAAAACCGCTCAATCCACAAAAACCATAAAATGCACAAAACCCCCTAAAACCCTAAAAAACATAAAAAAATATAAAATAAAAATTTCCTAAAAACTAAAAACACTAAAAAATCTTAAAAAATAAAAAAAACCTAAAACCCATAAATACCCAAAAAACCCTAAAAACATTAAACCCCCCCCCCCAACCCCTAAAACTATAAAGGTCCCTAAAAACCAAAAAAAAATCCCTAAACACCATAAAACCCAAAAAAACTTTAATCACCCTAATGAATATTGAAAGATCCTAAAATCCTAAAAACCATGAAAACTCCCAAAACCCCTATTAGACCCTAAAAACAAACAAGTACCATAGAACACGGGAAAAACCCTAAAACCCCACGAAGACCCCAAATAACCCTATAAAAATAATAAATACCATTAAACACCATAAAAACCCTAAAAACCCTATAAATCCTAGAAATACTTAGACACACTAAAAACATTAAAAAACATGAAAACACTAAAAAAACTAAAACCCGAAAAAACATTCAAAAACTGAAAAAATCCAAAAAACCCAAAAAACCAAAAAACCCCTAAAAACCAAAGAAATATTAAAAAAAATGATAAAAGCCCAAAAAACCCAAAAACCCTTAGAAACCATAGAAACCATTAAATCCATAAAAGGTCATAAAACCCAAAAAAAAATCCATAAAACCCTAAAAACCATCAAAACTCCTAAAAGACAGTAAAAAATAATAAAAAACCTAAAAAAATAAAAAACATTGACCAATCTAAAGTACTGTAAAAAACTCTAAAAAAATTTGGAAACCCATTAAAATCCCTAAAAACATTAAAAATCTAAAACCCTGAAATTGTTGAAGATAAAAAATACTAAAACCCAATAAAAAATATGAGAACCCCTAAGAAACCCTTAAATACCATTAAAACTATAAAAACCATTAAAACCCCAAAATACCCTAAAACCCTTAAATCTCCAAAAAACCCTAAAAACCTAGAAAAACATAAAACACAAAAAAACCATAAAATCCCTTATGAACCCTAAAACAACCCTAAAATAATAAAAAAGGAAAATTCCTTAAATACCCTAAAAACCCTATACATGCATAAAAACAGAAAAAAAACCTTTAAAACCACAAAAACCTAAAACCATAAAATCTCTAAAACCCCATAAAAACTTTTAAAACCCAAAAAATAAAAAAATCATACAAATAATACCTGGCCTAGAATCCAAAAGAAAATCATAAAACCCAAAGAAACCCTAAGAAAACCCAAAACCCCCTAAAAACCATAGAAACCCTAAACACCAAAAAATACTGAAAACCCCTAAAAACCATAAAACCCTTAAGAATACCTAAGAGACCCTAAAACCCATAAAATTACCAAAAACCCAACAAACCCCGTAAAACCCTATAGTACCCCAAAACCCATAAAACCCTAAAAACACTAAAACCCTAAAAATCCACAACAAACCATAATATGAAAAAAAATCCTAAAAAGATACTAAAAACCCAAAAACCCTAAAAATCTCCAACATCCTAAAAACCCATTAAGACCATGTGGAAAAACTAAAAACCCAAAAAAAATAAAAAAATAGAAATCCCCCAAAAATATCCCAAAAGCTTTAAAACACCATTAAACACCATAAAACTCCACAGTGACACTAAAAACCCCAAAAATTCCTAAAATCCAAAAAACTCATAAAAACTCTAAATGAACCTAAAAACCATAAAAAACCCCTAAAAACACTAAAACCCCTAAAAATAATAATAACACAAAAAATATTAATAACCCCAAAAAACATTATAACCCAAAAATACTAAAATATCATAAAAATCCAAAAAACCATTGAAACCCCTAAAAAGACACTAAAACCCCTAAAAACCCAAAACACCACTAAAACTCTAAAAATATTAAATGTCAGTTAAAAGACCCTAAAAGATCATAAAAACTCAAAAAAACCTTAAAATACCAAGAAACACCTCTAAAACCAAAGAAAACCATAAAAGACACTAAAACCCTAAAAACACCAAAAAAATCCAAAAACCCATGAAGTCTATAAAGATACCATAAAACCCAACAAAAACACACTAAAATCCCAAAAATCCTAAAAACAGTAAAACCCTAAAAACCGCTTAAAACAAAAAAACCATTAAAACCCTAAAACCCATAAAAAAACTTAAAAACCCCTTAAAACCACAAAAAACACTTCAAAATACATTAAAAACCCTAAAAACCTTGAAAATCATGAAACTCCCGAAAACCAATAAAAATATACAAAAAAACTAAAAAAATCTATAAAACCTCATAAAAACCACTAAAACACCTAAAAACATGAAAAACCCTAAAAAATTGTTAAAAATATAAAAAACTTAAAAATACAAGAAACCTTTAAAACCCCTCAAACCTTAAAAAACCACAAAACCCCAAAACCCTAAAAAACCTAAAAATGATAAAAATCCATAAAATCTTTAAAAACACCAAAATTACCTAAAACCATAAAACCCCTAAAAGACCCTAAAATCCCAAAATAGTTCGAATAACAATAACAACACTAAAATATCCTGAAACATCCTAAAACCCATAAAAGACCAAAAATCCTATAAATGTCATAAAATAGACTAAAAACCCATAAAACCATTGAAATCCCTAACCAAACCAAAAATCCCCAAAAAACAATAATCCCTAAAAACCAAAAATAAAATCGTAAAACCCCCTAAAAACCCTAAAACCCATAAAACACCTAAAACCCCAAGAATCTCTAAATTCATAGAACCCTTAAAATAATTAAAAAAACCATATAACCCCTAGAAATACAAAAACATCTAAAACACCAAAAACCCAAGGAAACACTAAAACCCAAAATACCCTTAAACACCTAAAACCCTAAAACCAATAAAAACCATAAGAATACCTAAAAACCCTAAAACCCCTAAAAAGAAATAAAAATAACTAAAAATCCTAAAAGACTAGGAAAACTCAAAAACCCCTAAAAACCCTAAAAACATAAATCCCATACCAACCATAAAAACACTAAAATCATTTAAAAAATCCTATAAAACACCAAAATACAATAAAATATCTAAAACCCCTAAAAATATATAATGCCCATAAAAACGGTAAAACCATAAAAACCAAAAAAAAATTAAATCATTATTTTAACACCTAAAACCCCCAAAAACTATAAAAACCTAAAAATCATTTAAAAAACCCTAAATCTCCTAAAAACCCTATAATTATCTAATAACGCATAAAATCCAGAAATCCATTATAACCCTAAAAACCATGAAAGTACTACAAATACTATAAAATACCTTGCAAACACTAAAACACTAAAACCTCTAAAAAACATTGAAATGCTAAAAACTATAAAAACATTAAAAAAAATTTAAAACCCTAAAAATATTAATAACCCTAATAACCCTAATATAGTTTTAATCCCCAAAACACTTAAAAACACAAAAATAAATAAAACCCATTTATACACATAGAAACCAAAAAAACCCTCAAAATCCATGAAAACCCAAAAAACCCCATAAAAACCCTAAATACCCTAAAACCCCATAATGAATCCTAAAACTATAAAAATCATAAAACCCCTTAAAACCCTAAAAATACTAAAACCCAAAAAAACAAAACCTACTAAAAACCCAAAAACCCTAAAAACTCCAAAAACGCTAAAAAACTAAAGGAACACAAAAACCCAAAAACCTAAAGATAACCTAAAACCCTAAAAATCCTAAAAGACCATAAAACCCCTAAAAGTCATTAAAACCAATAAAAACCCAAAATGCACTAAAACCACAAAACCCTAAAACGCTATAAAATACACAAATAACCTAAAAGAATCTATAATCCCTTTAAATCCTAAAGGATACTAAATAACACTAAAATTTGTAAAATCCCTAAAAACTCTAAAAGAATTTAAAAATACATAAATGAACCAAAAAAACCCAAAACACAAAAAAACCGAAAAATAAAAAAAAATCATAAGAACCCTAAACTACCCTAAAGCCCCGATAATATCATAAAGGAAACTAAAACCCGAAAAACCATAAAAGAACCTAAAATCCCTACAACGCTACACAGCCCTAAAATAACCTCAAAACCAAAAAAATCTAAATCCCTAGAAACCATAAAAGACTATAAAAACCCATAAAACAATAAACAAACCAAAAAATAAACTAAATGACCCAAAAACCCAGCAAGAGACCATAAATTGTAAAATGATAAAAGACCATAAAAACCATAAAACATTATAAAACCCAGAAAACCAAAAAACCTCTAAAACCCAAAAACCTATAAAAACACATAACCCTATAAAATCTTAAAAACCAAAAACCCCTAAATCCATAAAATACTTTAAATATACCAAACAGACTAAATATCTTAAAACACCATGAAACCATAAAAACACCGAAAAACCCAAAATACCCTAAAACACTAAAAAAAAAAAAATATATATTTTAAGAACCCCCAAAGACACATAAAAACACTAAAGGATACAAATAACTAGAAATCCTAAAGGACCTTAAATTCCCATAAAATCCCTTAAGGACCCTAAATACCCAAAAATATGAAAACGAGCCTAAAATCCCTAAAGGTCCCAAAAGAAACCAAAAACCCCAAAAATACCCAAAAAAACTAAATACAAAAAAACCTCCTAAAACCCCTACAAGGACCTAAAAACCCATAAAATCCCTAAAAGTACCTAAAAACGACTAAACCCCTAAAAGGCCATAAAAACAAAAAAACCCTAAAAATAAAAAAAATAACCAAGAAGACCCCAAAAAAAATTAAAACATTAAAAGTCCCAAAAAACTATGAATCCCCTAAAAAACATAAATCCTCTAAAAGTCCCTAAAATCCATAAAAAAAATTTAAAACCCTAAAAACTCCTAAAGTCTAAAAAATCCTAAAAACAAAAAACCCTAAAAAAATAATATCCCATAAAACCATAAAAATCATTAAGAAAAATAAAAAAAACTTAAAAACCCTAATAGTCAATTAAAAACCCAAAAAACCCGGAAATTAGTAAAAAAATCTAAAAACCCAAAATCACTTAAAACCCCAATCAACTGGAAAATACCTAAAAATTTAAAAAACCTAAAAACATTTAAAAACCATAAAAACATTTAAAAACCTAAAAAACCATAAAACCCCAAAAATTACTAAAAGAAAAAAACCACTAAAGATCATTAAAACCATAAAAACATTAAACACCCAAAACACCATGAAAACCTGAAAACCTGAAAACCCCTAAAAGACCCTAAAATCCTTAAAAATCCTAAAACCCATGAAAACTCTGAACATACACATAAAACACTAAAAATACCGTAATGATCCAAAGAAAATTCAGACACCCTAAAAAACACTAAAATCCTTAAAACACATAAAACACTAAAACCCCTAAAAAACATAAACCCCCCCCCCAATCCTAAAACACACTAAAAACCATATATCACCATGAAAAAAATTAATACCCATAAAATACATTAAAACCCATAAAAACCATTAAAACCCCAAAACCCACTTGAAACCCTAAAACCCCCCAAAAAAACCCAAGAGCCCTAAAACCATTAAACCCCTATGAAAAAACCTAAAACCTAAAATATTAGTAATACCATAAAACCTAAAAAAAATTAAAAATAGTAAAACAATATAATCCAAAAGAACCATAAAACCATAAAACACCTAAAAACCCTAAAAACATTAAAAACCCTAAAATCCACTTAAGCCCAAAAAACATTGAAAACGCTAAATTAACCCAAAAAACCCCAAAACCCAAAAAACCTAAAAACCCAGTTAAAACACCAGAAAAATTAAAAACCTGAAAAATTACACTAAAACCCCCTTAAACTGCTAAAAATATTTATCCCCTAAAAATCCCAAATCCTAAAACTGTAAAAAAAACCCTAGAAACCCTAATAAGTCCATAAAACACTATAAAAACCCCTAAAACCTGGAAAAAAACATATAAATCCCTAAATCCCTTAAAAACCCAAAAAAACATAAAATCATAAAAACATTAAAAACTCTAAATTTCTTAAGAAATATAAAAAACCCTATTTAGCCTTAAAATACCTAAAAACCCTAGAAAAACCTAAAATACTTTCAAATTCCTAAAAACATAAAAAAACCTAAACCCATTAAATATATTAAATACAATAAAATTTCATAAATACAATAAAATCACTAGAAACCATAAAAACCCTAAGAAGAAACCTACCAACCCCTAAAAACCCCTAAGACCCCAAAAACCCAAATGGTCCCTAAAATCCAAAAACCCTTAAAGGTCCCTAAAAATTAAAAAAAATATAAATGATCTAAAATTTCTAAAAAGTATAAAGGAAACTAAAAATACATAAAACCCCTAAAAACCCTAAAAACCCTAAAAATTCTAAAAACCCAAAAAATCCATGAAAACCCCTCAAATCCAAAAAAACCATCAAAACACTAAAAACCTAAAAACACCAAAAAACAAAAAAATATATATAAAAACCCTAAAAACCAAAAAACACATATAAATCACTAAAACACCTAATAATGATAAAACCCTAAAAACACATAAAAACCCTAAAAAATCAAAACTCATAAAAACATTTAAAATCCCTAAAAACCCATAAAAACCTTAAAAATTAAAATACTAAAAAACCTAAAAAAATATTAAACACCCCTAAAACTCCTAAAAACCCATAAAATATCGCAATACCCTAAAACACCTAAAAACTATGAAAATCCTAAAAAACCCTAGAAACCATAAAAAATAATAAAAATCATGAAAAACATGAAAAACCCCTAAAACACTAAAAACCCCTAAAAGTACATAAAATACAATAAAAATCCAAAAATCTCTAAAAACCCCCAAAAAACCTAAAAATCCATCAAATCCCATAAAAAACCAAAAAATCTCATTGAAAACCCCAAAAAAACCTACAAAACCCAAAAACCCTAAAAATCTTAAAAACCTATAAATCATAAAACAAATTGAAACCCAAAAACCCCTAAAAGAAACTTAAAAATCATAAAGAAACTAAAAAACCATTAAAACATAAATAAACTCAAAACCCTAAAACACTAAAAACCCTAAAAACCCTAAAATAGCCAAAAAAATCCTTAATAACACCAAACCCCTAAAACCATTCAAACCCCCAAAATATATAAAAACCCCAAAATCTTTAAAACTCTTAAATAACCTTAAAAATAATTAAAATACCTTAAACAATTTCAAACCGAAAAACCCCTAAACCCCCCAAAACCAGTAAGAAACACTAAGAACTCTTAAAACCCTTAATTACCCTGAAATCCCTAAATTCTCTATGACCCCATAAAATACTAAAGAATAATAAATGAATTAAAACCCCATAAACCCTAAAAACCATCAAACCCCTTAAAACCCATAACCCCCCCCCCAGAACCTAAAAATCCTAAAACACTAAAAGAACATAATACGCTAAGAACCGTAAATGACACTAAAACCCCTAAAAACTTTAAATGAACCTAAAACCCCAAAATGAACCATAAAAACTACAAAACACCTAAAAGGATATAAAATACCCTAAAACCCCCAAATGACTGTAAAGCCCCCAAAATCTCCTAAAGGGTCCTGAACTCCCTAAAATCCCTAAATGACACTAAATGAAATAACTTAAACACCCTAAAAACCTAAAACACCAGAAAAATATAAAAACACTAAACAAACCTAAAAACCCTAAAATTAACTTATAACCCCTAAACCCCCTAAAACATTATAAAATCTAAAACCCATAAAACCCCTAGAAACAAAAATCTATAATATCTATAAAATCCCCTTACAACCCCTAAAAATTCTATGAAACCCTAAACTCTAAACCCCTAAAAACCCTAAAACCTCTAAAACCCCTCAAACCACTACAATAACCCCAAACCCATAAAAACATAAAAACCCTAAAAACCCCAAACACCTAAAACCCTAAAAAATTATTACCAGACACCAAAAACCCTAAATGTCACTACAAATGATTAAAACCCCATAAAGGAACTGAAAGCCCTAAAAAACCTAAAGTACCCTAAACCCCCTAAAAACCATAAGGGACCACAAAAATCAGTAAAAACCCTAAAAGAAAATAAATAAAATAAAAAACCTAATACCCTAATACCCCTAGAAATCCATACAAGTACCAAAACACCCATCAAAATACTAAAGGATCCTAAAATCCTAAAAAATAATAAAAGACCCTAAAAATCCTAAAACACCTCAAATAAACCAAAAACCGTGAAAATACATTACAACCCTAAAAAATTAAAAGACCATAAAAATTAAAAACACAACTAAAATACCCAAAAAACCCCAAGATTCAAAAAGACAATAAAATCCTATTTCTCCTAATGGAGTTGATCTGGGGTCAAGAATGAAGTGGACCAATAGAGAATATTTATTGTATACTTTTATCTTATTAGAGAGGTACCTTAGTCTAGAATTTCACCTCAGGTTAACATTTTTTCCACTGGAGGAGCATTTATGGCTTAAACAGTTGATTTCAAGGTGTTGAGTGGTGTGTAATCACTAACATCGGGCATAGGGTCTTCGAATGATCTCTAACAAGTTTTGTTCATTGAGATGGAAACATCCAATAGCCCTTATATCCATGATTCATGGACCATCTTTCCAAAGGTAGGTTATCATTGGTTAACTTGGCCAACTACACATAAGAACTCACATTTTTTGGGAGAACGAGAAGTCGAGATCATTTCACCCATTTGGGGGAAATTATTTCCAATTACTGGACTCTATTATAGATTTAAGTATGTTCATGAATCCTTGGTTCATTCCCAATTATGTTTCTGTGAATTACCCCTAGTTCGATATTGGTCACAAATATGTATGTGTTAGGAATCATCTGTATGTATTCAAGGTTCTCCATCAATGTTACCATTTTATTGACAGATTATAGACTCCTTTGTTGTTTATTGAGACAATATTGGTTTTAAGCCACATGGTAGGGTTCTATGAAGTTTACCATCACCCATGGGGGATATAATTTGTTCAAATGATGGGATTGAACCCATAAGATGGGCTTCCTACATATCCTCAAGAGAGGAATTCAAACCCATGTAGTTCAGAGTCCCTTAACTGGAAACATCGTCTTTTAAGGAAGTGCGGCAAGGACTCATCCATGTATTTTAACATAATATGGTATGGATGTCTAAGAAGAAGGTTCATAATCAAGATTTGAAGTGGGACATATTTTGAACAAGCTTGAGGGACCTCGAAGTGATGTCATCTTCTGGGTATGGCATGATCGTATTGGTAGTATATCCTAATAATGGTGGATTCGGGTTTTGTTTTTGGACCCCAAGGAGGA
Source organism: Viscum album (assembly GCA_963277665.1). Lineage (NCBI taxonomy): Eukaryota > Viridiplantae > Streptophyta > Magnoliopsida > Santalales > Viscaceae > Viscum > Viscum album. The sequence continues at coordinate 830,319,828 of OY728127.1, forward strand.
TTTCTATATATCCCAGTTAGAGAGGAATCAAAATAACATGTAGTTCACTATGATTGGGTCATATACCTTGGAGGATACCAATAAAGGGGGCATAATTGGGGCTTATGCCTGGAAGTTGTCCATTTGGGGGACATGATGTGGTTGGGACTTAAGAATGGAAGAATACCATTCAGATTTAATATGTTAGGGATTATATTTTTTATGATTTCCATTTTATTTGTGGTTGGGGATAAAATCTACATATAAGTACCATTTTTTTATTCATTGGGAATATAGGCCTTCAATGGGTGTGGCACGATTTTAAGGATTACACAATTCAAGAGGACCATTTGAGTAATAGGATCATGCAGATGTCTTAATTGGTACTAACATATAATCCCACATGAGTCATGCTTGACTTGAGGAAAAAAAGTATATAGTCGATCTAAAGATCGCATAACCCTCTCTATTAGTTGATGTAAGTGGTTTGATCCCAAAGGGAGAGGGATAAGATGTTGAGTGTCTTCTTATTACCTATTTTATTTAGGTAACTGAGATAGTCACATCAGGTGATCCATCTAGCTACATTCTGGGCTAAGGCAAATAGGAGAAAAAGGGTTGACTCTTATAAGAAATGCTTGGAGCTTACATCTGGAGGAGTTCCCTAAAATTGGTTATAGGATAGGAGGAGGGATTTGAAACTAATCCTTGTCAATGGGAAGAACCCGTTGTTCCTATCAATCCCTATAATGGGGAGGTTCTTGTGATCATCCCATGGTCGGAGCCCAGGTTACCAAGGCAATGTAAACTTCGAGACATTCTGGGGGTCCACCTTTATATAGGGATTACCAATGTGATTCCATTTAACATGGCTATGTAAACTCAAAAAAAGGAATGTTGGTGTGCCTAATGATATTATCATATATGTTAAGTGTCTTCAGAAGGGGAATTATCCTGATTCTGGTAGTCCAGTTCATTAAGGGGCCAACGTAGGTGTTGATGACATGATGGGAGAGGATAATGAGATGTGGATAAATGAACTCCATAGGGGTACACGGTCCACATAGAAGGTTCTTACATGGGATTGGGTTTCCTCTATGTTGCGCACTACTCTATGGGTAAGGGTTTCATCCAAATACCATTATGGTATGTTGTCCTGGGTTCAATTGGCATGGTCTGTCACTTTGAGGGTATAGGTTCCACCCGCATAATTCTTTGCTACACGGGGCTGCGTTCCTCCCACTAAGTGTTTCATTATGCGAGGTAGGGTTCTTCCCACATATCATTTTGAACACAGGATGCCCGTTTTCAAATGGTCCATTGGTTCTCATTCTATGATAATTATTTCCATAAAGGGTTTTGGGTTTTCAGACCACCAAAGGACTTATTATTTCTTCCTTAATACTTCAAAGTGGGTTTCACTAATGGGGAATCAACTATGGGATCTGGTTTTCACAGTTCCTTCTTTCAGTTCTCTTTGATTTGTCTCCATCGAACATTGATCTCCCTCAGTCCCGTTATTTATAAAGATGTATTGGAACTATATACCAATATAATTGGTCATCTATGATGGGTTTTGATTCTTCTTTTGTGGTAACCCACAGAGGATTCTTGACGCCCAATGTATTAGTTAGAAGGTACATCATTCATGAATGTTGGATTTAATTTTCAGTGTGAAGATTATCACCTCAATCCTGTGAACTATTTAGTTCAGTGGAGACATTTTCTTATGGGAACATAGATACCTTCTTCTTCTTGCTAATTAATTCTGTTTAATTCATGAGTGTTGGTGCCACATTTCCCTTGTTGTGAACAATTTAGTTTGTAGGTGCTTCATGTAGCTTTGGACCACCCTGTGGAGTGGCGGTTCGTCAATGGATTTGATCTTCATGGTATTTCTCCTTCATTCACAATTTCATCCCATTGAATATATTTTTCTTGAACTCTTCTTTAGTTTTGTTTTTATTCCTTTTCCAAATAAATGGAATCATTTTTCTTTTAAAAGGAATTTTCAAGAACCAACAAATTCACCCCATCGAAATGGGTTCTATTCAGGGAAAATAGAAGGTTATTCTGATGTACAAATCAGATTTATTTTGAAATAGTTTATAGTAGGTGAGTGGAATCAGAAGATGGGATCATGCCTATATATAGGGGTCCCATATCATTTTTCATTTACTAGATTCATTGATGAACATATTGCTCCACTAACTCTCCCGATTTCTTTTTCTTCTGTGAACTACCACTTTTGAGGATACATTAATCTATGAACTGATTTCCTTTATTTATCAACTAGAAGACTTAGCTTCAAATAGTAAGTTTGTAATTCCACATTTCAGGTGGATCTCTCAGTAATTCAATAATTTATCATAACATCACTCTTCCATCCAACACTTCATGGTCTAGATCATTCACAGATTTTGTGAACAGGTGGTTTTTGGGATGATGACCTTTGAAAACTTTTGGTCCACAGTAGTAGTATTTCGACAAATAGGTGGATTGAGGGACTAAACTTTTGTGAAATGACAGATCGCAGGATTTTTTACGTTTCAAAATATTTAGAAACTAATTCCTTTCCATTGGAATTTTTATATAGATAGATAGATGGACCGTCCCTAAGATTATTTTACTAGTGACTCTACTATAACCCTCTTGTTTTCTGATGAAAGATGTAAGGCCATAATAGATTCTATTGACAAAAAATCCAATCATACCACTTCATAAATCATTGTAAAAACATGTTAGTGATGTCCAAAGAGGATATATGGTCTCAGATAGAGATCACATTTATAGATTCAAAATGCCATCTCACATAGTGATTGCATCACAACATTGGTCCATTCAACATCCAACATGGATACTTGAAAATAGTAATATCCTTTGGGTCAACATCTCAGAAAAGGTGATATTTATGTGAAAATTCTACACTACTAGGTACCTTTTGAATTATTCACCTTGATATCTATAGGATAACATATGGAGACCATACGACAATTCTCATTATTATCAAAATATTGCGTGAAAGGATACGAATAATGAATAATAGGGATGACTACCAAAATGGGACATTCACCTCAGGGGATCATTTGGTTAGTACTAGGGATGTCATTTTTGGGCCTTCCAGAGTTGTGAAGAATTAATAACCGAGTTTCATTCCATAGGGAAATATGACTAAGTCTGGTTATCCCAAAGTTATGCTCACAAAAATCAAATCTCATTCTGCAACTTTTTATCAGGTGGATCCTAGAGAACAACACATTCCAACTGGTATATGGGGAAATCACCATTATCCTTGGGATTTATAGATAATTTTGGGGATCCCATCCTTGGTGACATGTATGATGAATTTCTTCCACATTCCTTGTACTCATATGGAACTGAGAGGACTCCTCCTCTTTCTTAGAAACAAATTTCCAAAGAAAAATAACTACCTAAGGATGAATACCCTCATAAAAAAATACATTCCATTTTCTTATTGGATTAATGCTTTAGATGAGTGAATAGGTCAAAAGCCTCATGTACAGAGACTGAGGTCTTACCTGACCATTGAAACTCAAAGGCATATGAGAACTTATTGACCCATCCCAGAAAAGTGCCAATTCAATGATTGGGGGTAGTATATCCTCCCTAATGATGATAGATTTTTTTATTAGAATAATTTCTATCCATTTTACTTAGAATATAGATTTTACCAGTATGTGATTTTGGTACTAGGTTTGGAGTCACCACTTTTATCATGGGGGCTCAATTGGCTACGTGATGGTGTATTAACCTAGCCATTCTAATATTAGAAAAAATATATCATTTTTTATGACTCATTTGTGAGGGGAATCCACCACATCAACAAGTTTATCCCTTCCAGATTATCTAGGGTTGGACAGAAACTCATATGGGAGGCTACACATTCAACAATCCTCAATTGATTCCATGTGTTACTATGTGGTCGTATATTTAGGTCATAAGCGGATACATGCCATTGAACTAGGATGGGAAGGAATTAACAGGACAACTCAATTACCACAACCACTTCATCTTCGATCCTTAATCATTCCCCTCCAATATTTGGTGAATGATGAACCTGATGATTTTGTCAAGATAGGCTATCTTTTCTCCCAAAAGGGGGCATCATAGTAGCTCATATTGACATGTAAATTATTTGGGAGGGATATGAAACCTATGGATTTGGATTCCAATTTATCTGTGTTCTGATGAGGTGTCTTTCCACCATTAACAACAACTTCCAGGATAAACATCTAATGATATCTTGGAAGCTCTGGCTGATGTTTTCTCAGGAAGACCAATGATTCTAGATTGGGCTCTGTGATCCCATTGGTTCCAACCCATCCATCACATGATCATATTCCTATGTTGGGAACAAATCGTATTTATAATTTCATTTAGCAAGACTGGTTCCTATTATCATAGACCGAAAATTACTTTAGGCCCATGGGAAATAGAAGAAAGTTTTCAAGGACTCTAGGAATAGAAATAATCGAGGAAAATATCTTATTTATAAACCCCCAAGAAGGCTTTGAAATCCTATTGTTCAACCTCTCATGTTTTCGAACCCTCTATCGAAGTTCAATCATTTATTCCTTTTTATGGTACCTTCTCAGTGGCTTAGAGGCAATAGGATCCATTAAAGCGCACTCAGTCCCATTACGCTCTATGGTGATTTCTTCAAGATAACGAGGTTTCTTTAACTGGGTTTTTCTTTGTTTCATTTTCTGTGGACATTTCTTATTATGATGAACCAAATAAGGTGACTCTTTACCATTAAGATATTGACACATTGATTCATTCTCAGTATAATCATTTTAAGTATTCTTAATGAGTTTATTTCGTGGTGAGAAAGGAGTTCAATGAGGATGATGATGATGATGGGCATGCCTTATAGTGTGATAATGTTTCCAAACCTTATACTATACTAGAGTGGGATAAAACCATCATTCCCATCTGGGGTCTTGCAAGAATTTGGTGCATGTGGTTTTAAGGATTGTGGAGGTACCAAGAAAGTAGTTGTGGTTAACAAATCCCTCCTCATATCCCTAAAAAGATCCTCCCACTTTATCCATCCTGTTCCACTAGCATTCCCAATGTCTTGGGAGGCATGGGATACCTTATGGGAAAGACCATCTGATGAAGACATATGGGATACACTTCAGGAATATCCCTTTAAGGTTGTAGGACTTGGAGTAGTCCTCTCTCCTATATGGGTTTTGACTTAATAAAATCCATGTGGGGTGGCCTTATAGTTGAAAGAGAGGGATACCTGCCTTCATTATTCCAAGGGAAGACCTTTTTGGTCTAGTCAGGTGGTGGACATGATGGTGAAAAAACAATCTAGATGACACAGATAGAGAGTTAGCTTATGTCAACCAACTTTTTTACATTCAAAACATTAAAACATATATTCCAGATACTTTTCGGAGTTTGGAGAGACTTGAGAAATGGTCATTTACCATAAATATAACCCGAGATGTACTAATATTGGGGAGGATATTCCTATAGTTGTGGAAGTCACTATGAAGGGATATATTGGGGACATGGAGCACATAGTGGTAGTTATCACTGATCATGGTAGATAATTTCCACCTCGTCCCCCATTTAATAGTGTTTCCAAAGGTTTTTCCTCAAGGAATACCATGAGGGATCAATAAGAATCACAACAGTCGATACATAGAAAATCGAGATTCATAACTAATCACTATATTTCATAATTTGGTTGTCATGATACATGTATTAATTTTCTGACCAATTAACATATGCATAACTTAGTGTATATCCAATGAAAAAACAAGAGGCAATCACCCAAAAGTCTTCGGATCCGACTTCTTATGAGATTAGGGTGTTTCTATTGATGACTAAGGTGAAACAGAACTAGGAATTTAGACCAACTGAAGCCATTGGATGAAACCTGATTATAGTGACCCAACCTTTTCTTACATTACTATTAAATTATTTTAAGATAAACAACACAATAGTATTACAAATAAAGGATCCAAAGGTTTAGTGTCTTGGGAAAACTAGGACCATACATAGCAATTACAACATCAAGTATAAACATTTATTTAATTTATTCTTCTCTAGCTTCTTATTGGAACTTGTCCTTTCCTTAGTACATGTATCCACATGAGGATATAAATAAAAAGGAGTGAGCTAAAAGCCCAGTAAGAGGATAGAAAATAACAATATAGCATGAGGTGAGCATAATCATAACATGGGAAAAAGATCATGAACATGAGAGGAATCATAAATATAAGACCTGAAATGTGGCAATGAATAAAATGAAACATCATGTCTTAGTGGTTAACAATCAAACATACTTGTGAACCAAGCTATAATCTTGTTCACACATAATTTCAAATTTACTCATGAGATTCATCACTTTACCTAATACATTAGAGAGTTGTATAATTCTGGGCACACCCATCACATCGTAACATTATCATTATCATGCTTTCCACATAGAACACATATAAAAAATGAATATAACTAACCCATGGAAGGGAATGGGTTTCATCTCATAAGAACACGTTCATACACTTTGGGTTCCCAAATGAAAGATTTAATAACATACATGTTACAATAACCGTCCAATTTTAGTGAGAAGTAAAAGGTGTGTTCTTAAAAGAAGAGTTCTTTTGGAAAAAATTTTGTTTGACATAAACAATAGTGGAAAACATGTATATCCCGAAAAAGGGAACAAAAGGATGAAAAAATGATTTTTTAGGAGTAACCATATCAAAAATGGAGTGAAAGCGGGAGAACCCGAAGGATGAAAGTTGAGTTTGAGAATTTCCCCTTACCTTGTATCTGAATGCTTTCTTCTCTTTAGTGTCCTCTTAAATCTTTCTCTTGGGATCCTCCTTAAGGAAGCTTGGATTTTTCTTTTGATGAGAACAGAAGCCCTTGAATGTGGGAGAGGGACTAGGTAGGATGTTTGGGAACATTTTATAGAACTCTTGGAGCTTGAGAGGTGTGAGGAAATGAGGGTGTGAAGGGTGGGTTTTATAGTGGAGGGGAGAGGGTTTTCCTTAATATAAAATTAATTAGTTTATTAATTTCCCCTAAGACAAGGAATAGTGAGTATTAAATGAACATGAATAGTAATTTTGTCTTGTGATCCTAAACCAAGTGGGATTACATCAGGAGAACATCACACATGACACTACAATTAGCATATTTAACTTATTTTTGAAAATTACGGTATTTCACTATTCATAAAAATTCAAGTATTTAAGAAAAATCCGAAAAATTTACCCCTACCATTTCTCGACGTGTAGAATCCAAAAATGAAATCCATTTAACAAAAATAATTTTCTAATTATTATTAATTTATTATTTAATTAAAATCAAAATTTCCTTAAAAAACAGTTTTTGAAATTAAAACTGATTTTATAGTGCTTTCAAAAATTACGTAGGGTCTTATAAAATTATATAAAAACTATAATACATTGATTTGATAATTAATTAACACATTTTATGCAAAAAAAATTCTTTAAAATTAATTAATTAATTATAATTAATTATTTATGACTTACAAAATACCAAAACGTTTACTAAGGTCAAATTGTCACTTTCTAATATGTCTAAATTTTATTTAATTATTCATGGGTAAGGTTACTATTATGTTGGATGATTTACTATTAATAAGGGTCAAAATAATATTCATAAGTGTATGTTACTATTCATAAGGGTAGTTTACTATTCACCAAAAGGTATTTTTGTTTTTTTAGACTCCATAAATCTTCTTGAACACAACTGTTTATGTCATATTCTCAAAATTCCCAATACAGAAGTGGAAAACTTATGTTTAGAGGTCACTTAGCACTTATTAGTTCATTATGTTGTGTTTTCATGTGATTATATGACATAATTTTTAATAAGGGAATTTCCCTTGAAAAACATTGGGTCGTTACATTCTTCCCCCCTTAAGAAATTGTTCCCTCGAAATTTCACTTTACAAAAACTGTTGAGGGTACTTCTCCTTCATCACCTCCTCCAGTGCCCAAGTAGCTTCTTCAAACATATGGTTCCTCCACAACACTTTGACAAGGTGGGTTGTCTTGTTGTGTAGTGCCTTAGCTCTCCGATCCAGAATCACTACTGGTTGTTACTCATAAGAGAGATCATCTTCCAGCTATACCACCTCCGAGTTTAGTACATGTGAGGGGTCTGGTATGTACTTCCTCAAGAGTGATACATGAAACACATCATGCACTTGATTCATATTCGGTGGAAGTGCAAGATGATAGGCCAAGGATACTGTGAGGTCAAGGATCTCAAAGGGGCCAATGTACCTTGGGGTTAGCTTCCCTTTCTTCCCAAATCGCATGATTCTCTTGCATGGAGATATTCACAGGAAGACATTATCTTCAACGTCGAACTCCAAGTACCTTCGACGGTTGTCAGCATAGTTCTTTTGCCGACTCTGAGAAGCGTTGATGTGTGTCTGGATGACTTGAACCTTCTATGTCATCACTTGCACAATATTAGGTCCAAGTAGCTTTCTTTCTCAAACTTCATCACAACATGTAGGAGTTCTATGTTTCTTTCCATATAGAGCTTCATATGGATCCATTTGAATACTCGAGTGGAAGCTATTGTTGTATGAGAACTCAACCAATGGGATATGTTGATCTCATTTACCTTTGAATTCTAGAGAGCAGGCTCTTAGCATATCCTCAAGCATATGAATAGTCATTTCATGTTGGCCATAGGTTTGGGGGTGATAGGTCATGCTGAAATTTAATTCAGTAACCAAGCATGTTGAAGGCTCCCCCAGAATTTAGATGTGAACCTTGGATCACGGTTAAGGACAATTGAGAGTGGAACATCGCTCAGTCTCACCGCTTCCTTCACATATATCTTTAAAAGTTGTTCAACCGAGAGATCATCCCGAATATCGATAAAATGGGAAGTCTTGGTGATTCGGTCAACCACAACCCATATCGCATTATTTCCCTTCGACATCTTTCGGAGACCCGTGACAAAGTCCATGGTAACATTTTCCCATTTCCACATGGGTATAGGCAAAGGCTGCATCATACCTTTGGACTTTTTTCGCTCACCTTTAACTTTTTGGCATACCAAGCACCTTGATATATATTCTTCAATCTCCTTCTTCATGTGATCCCACCAGATGTGTTATCGGAGATCACGGTACATCATGGTACTCCCAGGATGGATAGAGAAAGTTGAGCTATGTGCACTGTCCAATAGATCCTTCTTTATCCTAGGTGATGAAGGCACATAAAGCTGTGGTCCAAACTGAAACACACCATCATCATCGATATGGAACTCTTGCAGCTTCCCTTCCTTTAATTCATTCACCCTCTTTTGTACATCCACATCATCCCTTTGTGCTTCCTTAATATTCTCCCGGATGGATGGTTGTGCAATCATTTGGGAAAGGTAGGATGTATCCCCTACCCTTATGATTTCCAAATCCATTATTTTCATATCCATGAAGATAGGTTCTTTCTCAATCCGCAGCATGGATAGAGTAACAGGTTCTTTTCTACTTAGAGCATCAACTACCTTGTTCACCTTTCTAGGATGATAGTGAATAGAGAAATCGTAATCCTTCATTATCTATAACCATCTCCTTTGATGCATTTTGATCTCCTTTTATGTGAGTATATACTTTAGGGTCTTTTGGTCGGGGTATATGTCACACTTATCGCCATAAAGGTAGTATCACCAGATTTTCAAAGAAAAAATCACAGCTGCCATCTCTTGATCATGCGTCGGGTAGTTCTGCTAATGGATCTTCAACTGTCGTGAGGCATAGGCTATCACATTATCATTTTTCATGAGTACACAACCCAAGCCTTTCTTTTAAGCATCACTATATATCACAAAACTTTATCCACTTTTTGGTAGTGTGAGTACAGGTGTGGTGATCAGCCTTCTCTTTAGCTCCTTGATGCTTCCCTCACATTCTTCCATCCAGACATACTTTACCCCTTTCCTAGTTAACATAGTTAGTGGGCTTGACAATCATGAGTAGTTTCCCACAAAACGTCGGTAGTACCCAGCTAATCCAAGAAAACAACGGATTTTTGTGACACTAGAGGGCCATGGCCATTCCTCAATCGCCTTTTTCTTTGAAGGATCCACAGAAATTTCCTCACTTGTGATCACATGTCCCACAAACGTGATTTGCTTCATCCAAAAGTCACACTTTATGAACATGGCATACAACTTCTCATTTCTTAATGTCACCAACACAAGTCTTAGATGTTCTTCATATTCCTCCTTGCTCTTGGAGTAGATGAGAATATCATCAATAAACACTACCACAAATTTGTCGAGGTAATGTATAAAGACTCTATTCATCAAGTCCATGAAGATTGCAGGGGAATTAGTATGTCTGAAGGGCATCACCAAAAACTCATAGTACCCATACCTTGTTCGGAAGTCAGACTTCTGAATATCTTTCTTCTTCACCTTTACCTGATAATATCCAGAACGAAGATCCTCCTTTGATAAGTATTAAGCTCCTCTTAACTGATCGAACAAGTCATCAATCCTACGGAGAGGATACTTGTTCTTTATGGTGATATTGTTGAGTTACTGATAATCGATACACAACCGCATTGTTCCATCTTTATTCTTCACAAAGAGCACTGGTGTACCCCAAGGTGATGCCCTAGGGAGTATGAACCCTTTGTCCAGATTCTCTTGCAGATGCTTCTTTAACTCTTCCAGTTCTATAGGATCCATCCTATATGGACACTTCGAGATAGGTTTAGCTTCGGGTATGAGGTCAATTGAGAAATCTACCTCAAGATCTGGGGGAATCCCATGTAAATCTTTGAGAAATACATCACTGTATTCCCTCATGATGGTAATTTCCTCAATGTTGGTACTTTCCCTCGACTCAAGCATTTGGGTGAGGTATGATTCTTCATAGGGAATCAACACCCACACCATTGAATGATTTTTTCAAAGGAGATTCTTGATCTTCCTTGAATTTGTATAGGAGCATGGGATGGTTCAAAATATGAAAAGATATTTCCTTTTCTCGACTGTTGATATGTGCTCTATATAACGATAGCCAATCCATTCCCATTATAGCATCGAATTCCACCAAGGGAAGTATTACGAGATTCGTCAGAAGAATCTTCCCACATACGCCAATAAGAGAGGAGTCAAACGCTTAGGTTTCAAGGATTACACCACTAGGTGTTTTTACAGATATCTCTACTTAAAGGTTTCCGGTCTTCGATTCTATAGTTCTATAAAACTTGCAAGATATAAAGGAATGCGTAGAACCAGAATCAAATAAGACTTTTTCCATTATTGAGTGAATAAGAAGTTTACCTAGTATGACTTCCTTATAATGCTTCACCTCCATAGTAGTGATGGCATAAGTGTTCCCTTGTTCATTTTTCTTTGGTGTTTGCTGACGTTGATTACCCTCGAGAAATCGAATATTAGTGCACTGGTTTGCATAGTGCCCTAGCACCCTACAGTTGTAGCATTGAACCATGAGTGGTTCTCTCCTTTCATCAGATACATTCTCCTTTATTTTTGTGTCTTTTTGACACTCATGAGCATGTTTTCCTTCTTTCCCACACATAAAGTACTTCCCCGTCCCTTGAAGAAATTACCATGGTGCAACTTCCCATATTTTTAGCATGTGGGTCGTTGAATTTTCTTCCTACTTTTGTCATTAGATCCCCCATCTTGAAACTCCATCTTTCGTTTCTTATCCCCATAATGATGGGACCATTCTCCAAACTCCATCTCCACTTTGAGAGCACATCGAACAACTTCTACATAACTCCCAAAGTCTCTAATTGCAAGAGCCTTTCGAATGTGTGGTTTTAATCCACAAAAGAATATATCAATTTTTCTATCATTGTTGATAACAAAAACCGAAGCATACCTTGAAAGCCTTGTGAAATTCTCTTCATAGATTGCGACATATTCTCCTTATTTTTTCTTGAACTCTATTAATTATCTATCCATATTCATACGAAGAGTTTGTGGGAAATAATTATTAAGAAACATTATCTTATAGTCTTCCCATTCAATCTCCTCAATTTCCTCCCTTGGCTTGGTGTTCTTAATCAAATACCACCATTGATCGGATTCTCCATCTAGACGATAAACGGTTAGGGTCACATTCTCCATCTCAGAAAAGTGAAGAACGGAAAAGATCTTCTCCATGGAGTTAACCAAATATTCCATAACTAGTGGATCAGAAGATCCAATAAACATCGGTGGTCGTTTCTGCGTAAAACATTCGACGGCCAGTTTCTCCCACTTTGGTGAAAGTGGATGTTCCCCATTATTATGGTTATTGTTCATATCCTGAGATAATTGGGTAATAATTTCCATGAAGTATTGAACTCCACCTCCCAAATCATTGGGGATGTCGTTCGAGAAATCGTTGCATTGGCCCTCACACGAGTTGTTGGCTTCATTTCTCCTGGTTCCCACAATTTTCTAAAATACAAAAGGATAGAAAAGAACATAAGTCAACAATTCATGAATAAATAACTTATTTATTTGCACAATTTATACTAAAAGAATAACATATGCGATCCCTATGTATATACCCTTGAGTGCATATTTATACTTAGTCTCATACTAGAGGTTTTCTCTAGGGTTCACTAATCCTAATTCCCAAATTAACTAAACATTTCCTTTTATACCAACTATAGCAACCCAACCTTTTCTAACATTACTATTACATTATTTTAAGATAAACAACACAATAGTATTACAAATAGAAGATCCAAAGGCTTATTGTCTTGGGAAAACTAGGACCATACATAGGAATTAAAACATCAAGCATAAACATTTATTTAATTTCTTCTTCTCGAGATTCTTATTATCACTTTTCCTCTCCTTAGTACATGTATCCACCTGAGGATATACCTAAAAATGGGTGAGATAAATCCCAATAATAGGATAGAATGGAATAATATAGAATGGGGTGAGCAAAATCATAACATGCGAAAAAGATCATGAACATGTGAGGAAGCATAATTATAAGACTTGAAATGTGGCAATGCATAAAATGAAACATCATGTCTTAGTGGTTAACAACCACACAAACTTGTGAACCAAGCTAGAATCTTGTTCACACATCATTTAACATTTACTAGTGAGATTCATAACTTTACTCAATGCATTGGAGCGATGTATAATTCTGGGTGCACCCGTCACTTTGAAACATTCATATTGCGCTATATAATTCCGGGTGCACCCATCACATCATAACATTATCATTATCATGCTTGCCACATAGAACACATATAAAAATGAACATAACTAACCCATGGAAAGGAATGGGTTTCATCTCATAAGAACACATTCATACACTTTGGGTTCCCAAATGAAAGAGGTAATAACATACATGTTACAAGAACCATCCACTTTGAGTGAGATGTAAAATGTGTGTTCTTAAAAGAAGAGTTCTTTTGGAAAGCATTTTGTTTGATATAAACAATAGTGGAAAACATGTATATCCCAGAAAAGGAAAGAAAATGATGAAAAAATGATTTTATAGGAGTAACCATATCAAAAATGTATTGAAAGAGGGATAACTCGAAGGATGAAAGTTGGGTACGAGAATTTTCTCTTACCTTGTATTTGAATGCTTCCTTCTCTTTAATGTCCTCTTAAATCTTCCCCTTGAGATCCTCCTTAAGGAAGCTAGTATTGGTCTTTTGATGAGACCAGTAGCTCTTGGACGTGGGATAGGGGCTAGGGAGGATGTTTGGGTAGAGTTTAGAGAAGTATTGGAGCTTGAGAGGTGTGAGGAAATGAGGGTGTTAAGGGTTGTTTTTATAGTGTAGGGGAGAGGGGTTTCCTTAATATAAAATTCATTAGTTTATTAATTTCCCCAAAGATATGGAATAGTGAGTATTCAATGAACAAGAATAGTAATTTTATCATGTGATCCCAAACCAACTGGGCTTACATCAGCAGAACATCACACATGACACAATAATTATCTTATTTAGCTTATTTTTGTAAATTACGGTATTTCACTATTCATCAAAAATTCACGTATTTCAAAAAAATCCCAAAAATTTACCCCTACTATTTCTCGATGTGTAGAATCCAAAAATGAAGTCCATTTTTTCAAAAATAGTTTCATAAATATTATTAAATTAATATTTAATTAAAAATAAAATTTACTTAAAAAATAGTTTTTAAAATTAAAACTGATTTTATAGTGCTTTCAAAAATTACGTAGGGTCTTATAAAATTATCTAAAAACTATAAGAAATTTATTTTATAATTAATGAACACATTTTAAGAAAAAAAAATTATTTTAATTAATTAATAAATTATAATTAATTCTTTATGAATTACAAAATACCAAGACGTTTACTAAGGTCAAATTGTCACTTTCTAAGATGTCCAAATTTTATTTAATTATACATGGGTAAGGTTACTATTATGTTGGATGATTTACTATTCATAAGGGTCATATAAATATTCATAAGGGTATGTTACTATTCATAAGGGTAGCTTACTATTCATCGAAAATTATTCTTTTTTTATTAGACTCCAAAAATCATCTTGAACACAACCGTGTATATTAGATTCTCAAAATTCCCAATACATAAGTGGAAAACATATGTTTAGAGGTCACATAGAACTTAGTAGTTCATTATGTTGTGTTTTCATGTGATTATATGACATAATTTAGAAGAAGTGACTTTCTATTGAAAAACATTGGGTCATTACACTGATCCCCTGGATAGCATCTGTTTTGGACCAAACTACCTCTGTCCCAACTATATAAGAATTTAAAGTGGTAAAAACTTTAAATAGGCATGTTTATGTTGTCCCTATAGAGATTAATGTAAGGTACCATTGATATCAACTTGATTGGATGATGGTACACAAGAAACGAAGTACATCAGGGATTTACGAAGTCCTCTGAGGTTGACTGCACCTGATCAACCTTCTTTCTTCCTGGTGGATGGGATGTCCTCGATAATTGAAGTTCTAAAAGATCACACTGATCATGATAATCTATAGGATATGGTCATGAAGGATGGAATTATTGGGCTCAAGGAGAATCAGAATCAGCTGTTGTTCTTATTTTTGTGATGGTTAATCCTGTGGGTACAAGGCTGTTGAGTGACATTTTGCAGATTGATGATCCGGTTGAAAATGAGTCTGCTCCCCAGGTATCTCTAGAGGAACCCAAACATTCCTTAAAAAAAATATCACCCACTTCATCAAACAATGGGTAAACAATGGTGTCAAAGGATGATAATTTCCCAGCAGGTGGGGGTGAGTTTCCCATGATTTCAACCATTTTTCTTCCTTTTTTAGGATTAAAGTACAAATTGTTTCGACCCATAGAATTTAGTATCACAACTAATAATCACTACAGTTTGAACTAGTTTCCTGATATCCCATGTTGAAGATATTACAAGGTAGTTGATTTTCGTGATGTCAATCCAAACTGAGGCTCTAGGACCAAGGACCTCTATGATGGAGCGTATCTCTAATCATATCTTACCATATGAAATCTACTTTGAGGAAGACCAAGAGGTATTAGATGAACTGCACACCACCCATTGAAAAATATGGAAGGAAATATGGAAGCTCATCTCCCAAAACCTTATAGAAGACATATTAATGATGCTTCAAAAGTTGCATCACTCAATCAAATTCCTTGGGTATGGGGGATTTTTCTACCATTCCTTCTATGAAATAGTAAAATATGTTATTGCTTCCCATGAGAATGGTAGAACTCTTTATTATCATCTCTTGACTATATATTCAATGGCCCATCTTTATGATACTTGGAAGATTCCTATTAATGAAGCTATTGAACTTGTCAAAGTAGTTTTGATAAATGAATGTGAAATTATGGAGTGTAGGACCTTAGTAGATCAACTTCTTCAAGAGGTGGAGCAGAATAACCAGGAACTGGGGAATCTTAAAAAAGTTCTGGATCACACTGTGGTAGCAATTGATAAAGGAAAATGGCTGGTTGAGGAAGAAAAACAATAGGATCATATTCATATAAATAGGAAGAAGTAATTCATTCCAATTTAGTGGCTATTATAGAATCATTACTAGAGTTTCATCAATTCATTGAAGACTCAAACCAAATTCTGTTACAACATTTTGAATCCATAAAATGAATCTGGTAATAAACATGTCTTTTTTATATAGGGTGGCTCTAGGATATGGAAGCTCCTCCGTCCTCGGTAAATAAATAAATGAAAACTCATTCGACTTATGATTCTTTTCTTTCTACATTTCCTGAAATTCCATTCAATTATAGTTGATCACATTTTGAGTTATAATCATCACTAAATTTTTATTTTAATCATGATATAGGATAACCAAATTGAATGGATCATACAATACTCTAATTTTTCCATGAATCGCGTGATCAAGAGATCATAGTTTGACTGTTGACAAGGTTACATGAAAAACCCTAAAACAAATTTTTATTTTCTATTCTATCTGTTATTTTTTTATAAGACCAATTTGGTTTGATCATAGCGGGTATAAACTATATTTTTCTTAGGCATCCCCTTATGATCCTTTATCCTGGTGAGTTATATGCCTCTTTTGTGGGTAGTTTAGAGTCCTGCAACATGGAATAATGTAAAATATGTTTTAGGTAAAACATCTTTGACCATGGAGTATGGGGAAAGGGTCCCGATAAAATTTATTAGCTGAGAATGTCTGAATTATTTTTTCGACATGAATGAAGGATTTTTCTCAACCCTGATTTCATGATTTCTGAACATGATATTGGGAAAGTACATGAGGAGTAACTATAATAATGGTTTCCAACAAAATTCCTCTAGGGGCATACAGAGGTAGGAAAAAGACTCTCCTAGATTTGAATTTGACTTTGGTTGATATACCATTTTTGTGGAAAACTTACATACAGCCAACCATGGCATATTTTGTATAGTCAAAAAATGGTGTCTTCCAAACACTGGCCCCCCAATTCCAATATCTGTGTAACTATAGGGAAATTTGGGGTTTCTAAAGTCCAAGAGGAGTGACTTTTCAAGGAAGTGATGTCTAAAAATGATAAGGGAATCTATATCAACTCTGGATGGGAAACCACTCACACACAAATTTGTCTTGTTGGAAGGAGGTTTAAATCATGATGTGGTTTGACATTATACAACCAAGAAAACATGATTTATGACTAATGATAATTTTTCTATATCTAAAGGGAAAGTGATTAATCCATTTCACAATTTTCAGGCCAAGAATGTCTTATCATATTTAGGTATAGAGGGGGATAAAGGATGTAAACGATAACATGAGAGGTTTCCAAAACTAAGGAATGACATGGGGCATAAATTTCATATGGGAGTAAAAATATAGGAAAATCCACTCATGGGGACGAATTATCCTTTGGTTGATAGACCCTTTTTGTGGGAAACTTATGCAGATTCAAATTGGGTATATTATAAAGTGATAAAAATGTTTTCCTCAATACACTGCCTATCTACTTCTATGGTCCAAGGATGATTATGAGGATTCATACCTTTCTGTACATTGAGTCTTATTTTTTAAATAAGAGTGAATGAACATGAAAGGGGAATTTTAAGATGAAATTTCCATGGAATAAGTTCAGACATTCCCCTTATGTAGGTGTTTGGAGGTTCCCTATACAGTTCTGACCATGTATAGGGGAGGGATGTATGTTATTTTAAATATGATATCACCAATTGAGTGAGGATCATTTGAACATTCCTATACTGATTTATCTCACACATAGGAACATTGGAGGAAAACATTTTCTTATTATCTATGTAAGTTTCCATGCTGGTTTGACCAATACATAGGTAAATTAGTGACATTTTTATCTTATGGTTGATCCTAAGAAACTATGTTTAGGAATCACTATGTATCCTTTGATTGAAGTAATCAAGCATGGTGTACTTCTTTGAAAGGCTCATCTATATGAATATCAAGTTCACTCATATGATTGGTACATTTTTGTCTTGTATATGATCTCACCAAAGGGGTCAGGCTCATATAGGAATTTCCTATGAAGATTCATTTCATGCATAGAAACATAGGGCGAAGCTTTATTTTTTATATATCAAATTTTCTCAGGCATGTATGACCCATATACCAGCAAGGGGTATTTGCAATCTTTGTTGTGGTTGAACCCAAGGTTTAAAATTGGGAATCCATTATCATGTAGTTTAACATCATGTGATTAGGATAGTGATATAGAAATCGTGATTAATTGTAGGACAACTAGGATGAGATGTTATGACATGACTCAAACATGAGGGGGAAAGAGGGTGTAAATCATGGTTCTAGGGTTTCTGAAATCATGAGGAATTTTATGCGGAATGGAATCCATTAGGGAATACATAGGCAGGAAAAGCCTCTCATGGAGATGAATTTAACTTTGGTTGACATGCCTTTTATTGGAAACTTTTACAAAGATGACTAGGGAATATTAAGCATTGTCATGAAATGGTATTGTGAGGACATTGGCCCTCTAATTATGATGTCTGAATATTTTTATGGATATTTAAAATTCGTTGAGGAACATAGTTTGGTAAATGGAAAATACATGTATGTGCATACAAGAAACACTCAGACCATGATTTTACATACAGTTGGAAACTCCCTACATAGATCTGACACATATGCAAGGAGGAGGGCATTTTTTTGTACACGTCGTGGTGGGTAACCGATTTTGGGGGTGAGGTCCTTTTAGGAGAGGAAACTGTGCTTTTGATATATAGTTTATCATAATACAACTAGAACATTCTTCATTTCTATGAATCCCATGTTGATCAAAATCAATCCATGTGTAGTTCTTGAATTAAAACTACTTTCATATGTTTAGTCCATACACAGGGAGAGGGGCATCTATAAAATTTGTGATGGGTTGACCAGGATGTAGAATCCAGGCATCACTTTGGATCTTGTGTTGATAAGAGTCAAGCAATATGTAGTTCTTGAATATGGAATAGTGGGTGACCAATGTGAGGATAAATTTCCTCTTGGGTGAGAACACCATGGCACTGTGCATTTTAATTTCACACATCTTGTAAATTTATTATATAGTTTAACGTCATGTGATTAGGATCACTTGTCATAGAAATAATAAATAAACAAAGTATAATCATGCCAGGATTCATTGAAATGACTCTAATATGAAGGGGGGAGTGTAAACCATGATCCCGGTGATTCTAGATCAGGAGAAATGATACAGGGCATGTAATACATTAGGGTGTATGAATGTTTTAATAACCTTACAAGGGGATAAATTTTCCTTTTGTTGAAAGGCATTTTTTTGGGACTTATGTAGTGATAACTGGGGAATATTATGCATTTTGAAACAAAGTTTTCCTCAGGACACTGACCCTCTACTTCTATT
The DNA here is from genome assembly GCA_963277665.1 of Viscum album. NCBI lineage: Eukaryota > Viridiplantae > Streptophyta > Magnoliopsida > Santalales > Viscaceae > Viscum > Viscum album. The sequence goes on from OY728127.1 coordinate 830,339,182, forward strand.
GGTCAGGGAGGATTGGGAAGATTTGAAATTACCCAAAGCATAGAGTTTGATGATTGGAAGGGACGTATCCAAATATGCATGATATATCTAGACTATTATAGGCCATGACAAATGAATTTAACAACATAGGTCTGATTTGTACTTATCAGGGAACATTGATTCCTTGAAAGATCCATGATGTGGGATCCAATTATGAAACCCTCTGGTTAGATATTTATTTAAATACAGACAATGGGGGAATTTTTTTATTTCATTTCTATTGGGGATAAGATTCAAGGCATTGACAACACTGTACATCTCTTCAAATTGAGAATCAATCCATACATAGTTCATAAAAATCATATTTTGCATATCTGACATGTAGAAAAGGTTGGGGAATTTTGATTCCTTGATGGATCCCTGATGTGTGATCCAAACATGAAATCTTCCGAATATATCCGTATTTACATATAGATTATGGGGGAATTTTTTTCATTTCTTTTTGGATGAGACTTGGATTCAAGGCATATACATCACTACATATCTCATTAAAATTATAATCAATCCATACATAGTTCATAGAAATCTCCCTGTGCAGATTTGACTTATACCCATAGAGGGGTTATTATTTATATTTTGTTGTATTTAGAATCGGGTTTGGAGACTCATGTGACACTAAGTACCTTTCAAGGGATGGAATAAATCCACATGTAACTCTTGAAATTCAATATGCATGTATGAACCATGTAGTGGGAAGGGGAATTTTTGGGGTGGTTGGTCCAAGGTGTAAAATATGTGTGTCTCTATATATCCTATGTGGATAGGAATCAAGCCATACATAGTTCATAATGATAAATCTCCATTCAGGTCAGTCCCATAAATAGTGTGGGGATTTCTTCCATTTTCTTATGGTTGGGCCAAGGTTTGGAGATCTGGGCATCACTACGTATTCTTTAATGATAAGAATCAAGGCACACGTTGTTCTTAAAGACATTCCTTGCATAGGTCGAACCCATTCACAGAGAGAATGAAGCATTTTTAACCATTCCTTTTTAGTGGTTGGACCAAGATGTGAAATCTAGGAGTGTCTATGTATCCTACTTGGACAAGAATCAAGACATACAGAGTCATGTAACACAACATGGTCGGTGACCGGTGTCGGAGGAAATTTTATCTCACATGACAACATTGTGGTGTTGTGGAGTTAAACATTGTACAACGATGAAATTTATCATGAAGATTAATGTCATGCTATTAGGATGTTGGTGACCAAACATGAATTAGGGTAAATGGGCTTATTATTGATGTCTTCATGGAAATAGGTCATGTTTGGGAGTCCCCAACATTGACTTAGTTTTCATGTAAAGGAGGGGACATTTTTATGCATTCCACGGATAGGCCTAATACATAGGATATGGACATGACTACATATCCCATAGAATGAGAATCAAGCAACACATAGTTCATAAGTATGGAATGGTTGGTGAACAATGATGTGGGAAGTGTTCTATCATGTGATAACACTAAGGCATTATTCAGTTTAATGTTATAAAATTATTACATTTATATTGTTGTTTTAACATCATGAGATCAGGATGTAGGTTATTATACAGTTAAGACTCATGCAACTTGGATATCCAACCTAAAATTTAATTCCATGTTTTTAAGATGGAAAATACTTTTGGAAACATGAAATATTTCTTCAGGAACTGAGCATTGGTGGGATCAGTGGTGAGCTTCCCATCCATTAAAATCAAGTAATAAGATCCATTAGAGTAGACCATATGTAGGGTGTAAGATCCAGCCCATTTTGCTTCAATCATTAGAGGGTTAGTTCAAGGTGTCATCAGAGTACAGAGGACTAATACCATTTCTCCTTCATTTAAATATAAAAGGTGAACCTTTTTGTTGAAGGCTCATGCAACCAATTTTGGTGAATCTCCAAATGGTGTAAGGTATGATATCTAATTTCATTGAGTCCCTCCAATTAATT